>OZ018317.1:25265448-26465448 GCA_963969495.1 Ceratothoa steindachneri | reverse complement strand
AAGTTTTTATAACTAAATGAAAATATATTTCCAATGTTTGAATTTTCATTATGCATAATAATACGTTTGAATAATAAAAAACTGTAGCAATTATAATATTTTTAATCCATCGAAAAATCAAAGTTTAACAAATGAAGTTACGAGGTATAGTAATCACTCCTCTCCATCTACCCCGTACCCCACCCCTCTACGCAGCTCCTACCCATCAAACACAAGCCAAGAATTGACCGAATATAAAATTAACCGCATCGAAACGTTATTAAAGTCCGTGTTTGTCCTCATTCCTTGTCTCTTTCTGTCCACTTTCAGTTTCCCTTGTCATCATGGCTCACAGCAGCCGTGGTGAGCCTTTTATTTTTGTTCCAAACACGTTTTTCATGAGTCAAGAACATGTTGGAAACGGCGTTATTAGACCGACAGCAATGAGTTTAATTTTCTTTCCTATAGCGTTTTGCTTTCGTTTGGTCAAACCTTTTCTCTCGGTTGGAGCAAATTATATTGCTACACGAAATAGGTGTACCCATGCCTTGAATAGTGTATGTGTATGTGTGTGCAAGCGTGCACCTGTGTGTCAGTGAGGTATGAACGCGTTCTAAGATTATTTGCTACGGGAAGTAAATATCTATACATTCAGAATGAATACTATTGTAGGCAGCGTGTGCATGCGTATACATGTAACAATGGATGTACATATAAAAGAGTGTATATTTATTGAATATGTATGTCCGTACGGTGAGTTTCAAATATACACAGACAGATGGTATGCAAATACAACCCGATCTACTAGCCGTTCTTAGTTCATAGCCCATGCAGTTAAAAGAAGTATGGTTATTCAGTTAATGGTTGATGTAGTAAAAGTTTTATGCTTTGCCCACAGCTACATAGCCTGTAGAAGTTGAGAATAAATAAACATCTACAGTTAGGAAAGTAAAATGCTTACATTCGCTTAATTTGCTTGTGGAAATAAACACTTGAACTTAAGTGGTAACTTTGATTGGCAGTGGGAATAACCCCTTGAATTAAAGTGGTAACTTTGATGAGGAGTGAGAATAAACACCTGAATATGAATGGTAACTTTGGTGATGAGTGAAAATAAACACATTAATATGAGTGATAATTATGCTGAGTAGGAATAATTAATGAATAGGAGGGGTGATATTGGTGAAAAGTGGGAATAAACACACCTCACTCGGAGTGGTAACTTAGTCGAGGAGTGGGAATAAACGCCTGAATCGGAGTCTTAACTTTGGTGAGGCGTGTGAATAAAGCCCTGAATTGGCGTGGTAATTTTGGTGAGTAGAACTGGTAGAAGAGGAGGGTATTTTTATTGGCAAATGGTTAAGAGGGCCGATTGACGCAAGTTAGCGCGTCCTACGCATCCATGCGGGTCAATGTGAAGGGACAGAAGGGCACTAGAGTGACGAGAAAGGTCGAAGAAGATGTCGAGTAGATTCTGAAAAAGGTCCAAGTGTTTTAGAGAAGCCCTTAATCGTGAAGTATGGCCGAAAGGGCAACCAAGGACGACTTCGCTTGCATTTATATTTTCCTCTTTCGAGGGAGAAGAAGGGTACCCCAAAGAGTGGGGTCTCAACGTGAGATCGGAGAAGGAGGGTTAGATTCGGGATTAAGCAAACATGATAGTCTCATACTTGATTCCCATTAGCTCTATTCTCGTTTATTTATCCTCCTAGTCTCCCGTATGCTGGCCTTATTTTCATGTTGACCACTTATGCTGGTCTATATTCTCCAGCCTTCTTTATTTGCATTAAGTGTTTAAATATGCAAGGAGCCATCTGTCATTGGCGTAAGAGAATGATGAATTTTACGTTTTTATTTCAATTTTGTGAAAATTTCAAGACAATATTTATAAATTGACAGATTTTAAAGTAAACTCAGCTCCTTACTTGGTGCCCCTGGTTTAAAGATAAGTGGCCCGAAATTCTGTTTAATAATTTACATATATATTTATTTTTATTAGTCGATCACAGCTAATTCTCTCCCTAAAAAATAAATTTTCTCTTATACAGTCAATAAGTAATAAATGTATCGAAAAAAAGGACAATAAGTTCATATTTAATGTAAAATAAAAGCAGAATCATTAGATTGGAAAATTATTTAGATTTCCCAAAACTAAACAACAATTTTTTGTCCTAGACTCCAAAGGATATCTTATTATATATAAGCATACTTTATCATATGAAAAATTACATATTAAAATATCGAAAAGTATATTCTATCATGTGGAAAAGTAAATTTGAGCATATCTAAAATACATTTTAGAAAATATGAAAGTAGATTTCATCGTATCTAGAATTACATTCTATCATATGTAAAGGTACATTCGCTTTTTTTGTATATAAAATATTACATCTTCACATTCTATAACTTTTCTTTAATATTTTTCTACCTCACTTCGATTAGAACTAAAATTAAAACCGATACCTGATTAACATAATAAAAAATAAATTAATATAGAATGAATATATAAATTAATATTTATATGGTAGTTATAAAATATGAAAAACTAAAAGGGCTTTTCGTGTAGATAATTTTGGGATAGAATGAAATATGTAGTTGATTTGATTAGGTGGGACCTGAAAAGGGATACGTGCTCTTTGCCTTGGGGTTATTGATATTTTTAGTTTGACAGCTCTTTGCCTTCTATTTGGTATGTTCCTTCGAAACTAAAAACATGAAATAAAAAAAATGGAATAATAATATATATAGAATAATTGATTTGTTGGCGGAGACGAGACAAATAAATGGAACTAAATATATAGACTAAATATACAAGAAATCTACGTCTTCTCTGAATAACGATGAAAAGGTGGGAAAAAAAAGATATTGAATCAATTAAGTAATTTAAAGTGAAGTAAACTAAATTAATTGCCATAGAATGAATGCTGAATTAATCAATGAAATAAAAAAAGTAACATTGACGTTGAAAATGTGGAATTGAGAGAAGGACCAAAGGATATATATATATATATATATATATATATATATATATATATATATATATATATATATATATATATATATATATATGAAACACAGTCCATAGATAAAATTAATACAAGGATTCTAGGTACTTTTGAACTTTATTTTTTATCAAGGAATTCCTTGATAAAGAACTCGAAACAAAGTTTGAAAGTACTTGGAATTCTCGTATTAATTTTCCCTGTAAGCTTTGTTTGCATTGCATTTATTGCTTACTCACGCAATATTCTGTGAATTTTACACACACACACACACACACATATATATATATATATATATATATATATATATATATATATATATATATATATATATATATATATATATATATATATATATATATATATATATATATATATATATATATATATATATATATATACCTTCGATAATAGAAGCAAAATCACATGCAGGAAAAAGGAAAAAAATGACTCATTACCTTAACAAACATTTTAAGGTAAATAGATGAACGGCAGATTATTAAAGAAATATAATATTAAAAACTGAGCAAAAAAATGAAACAAAATCAAAGGGGAATGGGAGAATGTTATTTATCAGGCAAAAGCTGAATAATTATTAACAGTTGTTATCATGGGGTTAATAAAAAGCTAAAAATTAAACATTTCGATTGAAAACGGCGTAAAAATCAACGAATATTCTAGAAGTGATTGCAAAAGGAGACTAAAAGTAGAATTTAATAAGGTAAAAAAAAAGTAAAGTGGGCTGATCGCAGACAAGAACAGACTAAGAAAAATAAGCTCTAAATAAATGACTAAGGATTCAACTACAAGGAAGGTTTTATCATATATCTATGCCGAGGAATAGGTCACCTCCCCAGACAATACGTCTATATATACATATATGTATCTATTGGTTTGGAGGAAAGAGATAAAGGCCACGAGAATATGTTTATATACAGTTATATATACATATATCCTCTAATATACGTACGCGTCCTTCGCTACGTACAAGTACGTTCACTTCGTAAGAGTAATCCGTTGATTACGAGGTATAAGAGTGCGATTTACTTAAGGGGCCGATAGCGTTTAATGAGTTTGCCAAGTTTTAGTTCAAGAATATATTTAAAGAGTCAAAACCAAAAATATAATTTTAGTAAGTCACTAGTTAAAATATATATACAGACGGGAAATATATATAGTGTAAATAAGGACAGGTCTGACAAGATATAGATTAATTGGCAATCGGGTAACCTTAATTTCTTGTTAATCAGCTTTTAAAGGGATATAGTAAATCAGTTATACAGAGGGAATATTTATATGTCGGGAAGTGGCTCGATTAACGGGAGATACAAGCAGGGGTCGTTTTACCTTAATGGGGTCACCTCAGGAAGGGGAATCTTTTAGTGAGTCAGCACGGGGAAATGGAGACGGAAAATGGACGTGATTCTCTGCCGAATATCCTGATTGTGACGAGTATGAAAGGAAGGGGGGGCAGAAGACAAGTTCACGATCCTGCTTGAAGACGGACGAGGGCACCTCTACTCCAGAAAAGTGCAACCTCCGAAAATCGTGACTCCAACGCCGCTTGGCACGAAGTCTCAAACTGGAAACTACAGATCCTTGAGGGGTGGTTCCAGATGAGACGATAGGAATCCCCCGTCAATCTTTCGGGGATGAAACTATTCGAGGATTGCTCTAAACAGAGTAAGCCTTCACAAAAGAGATGGATCTTGCTGGTGAGATCCAACCTCGATGGTAGAAGCGAATACCCGAGACTTAGGGAAACAGACTCATGATCTGAACTGAAGGCGATGGGTTCTCAAACTCAATCTCCCAATATTCGAAAAGCCAGGGTATTTATATGACGGCCATTTTTTTGGTTTCTCCTCGTTATTAGGCTCAGACGACTGGCTGACCACTTCCGGCGGCCAGCTGGATTATCCTCTGTCACCTGACCCACGTCTTAATGGCCTTTACGAGGTGGGCGCGAAACTTTCGGCCAGCAGTTTCCTGACTACGGAGATTAGCGCGCTTCCTCAGTGAGGTAAAAGCTTTTAGCGCTTAACTTAATTAACTGCACCTTTGAAGTGGCTGACGGATATTCAAATTCTTTCTTTTTTTATTTTTCTCCTTGGATTCAGAGATTACTCCACGTGGAGTTATAATTAGACGACATAGAGAGGGAAATAATTCATGAAACAAATGAAAGGGGTATTCTTCTTGGCGTCCCTTTCCCTTAAAATCTAAATTGAATATCAATGAGTTAAGGGGGTGAAAACAAATTAATGGAAAATAATATATTTTTCGACGTAACAAAAAACATTAGGTTGTGGAAAGAAAACACAAAAGAATACCTAAATAAAGCATGAAAAACTAGTTCATGGCTAAGGCACGTAAGAAAAATGGAAAAGGATAGAATAAGAAAACAAAAATGGAAATCAATATAATAAACTGCGTAAGAGAAACTAAAGTAACTCAAGAGTGAAACACAATGAAAAATAAAACGAGTAGACTATTAAAAACTTAAATGAGATATGCATTAAATTTTCGGTTGATTTAGAACTTAGTAATTTACGGTTAGCAACATAATCGAATGTAAAAAGAAGAGGTTACAGGATACATACATACACTCGCATTGAAGTCAATTTTATACGATAAAAAGGCAAACAAATTAAAGTTTACGCCAAAGCTTTAAAATCGGTTTTAAACGGAAACACGACCAAGATAGTTAAAAAAAACGACAGGGAAACAAAAAGGTTCGATAAAAAGAAAAGGTTTTGAAGTCATATGAACGAGAAAGTAAAATAATGAAAAAAGAAATGCCCCTATCTATGAGTTCTAGTAAGGCCGCAAAAATGCTAAATTGAACTTTTGGGTCGAACGCGGAAGATTTTTATCATTGTAATAGTGAATAGATTAACACACAGGAATAGACTGAGTTTGAGAAAGATGCACATGAAATAATAGTAAAAGTAAATTACAGTACTTGCAATTAGTATAGTGGTGAAATTAAGATTATATGCTGAGACTAGCCAAAGGTGCAAATTAAGGTATTCTGTGCTTGACTGAGAGCGCAAATTACGGAGTATTCTCATAAGATTCTGAGTGTTGCTGGGGGCGCGAATTTGAGATAAATATATCAGTATTATCTGTTAGTGCTATAGCCAAAATTTGAGTTATGTTACCAACTGATTTCTAAGATGCTTGATGTTGAACAATGGAAATGGAATAAACAATCGGAAATAAATTAATTTCAGCTTGAAAATGATTGTTGCCCTTTATAGAAGTGTCCGAAAATGTTTTTAGTTCCTGCAATGCCTCTTTAGTTGAAATGAAGTTAGATAGAAATTCAGTAAAAGTTTAGAAACAAGAGATTAAAGAAAGTCTAGACGATTTAAAATGAAATAGAGTGAATGATCTGTAATTGTTACTTAAACAACCAAAGAGCTGCTTAAGCAAGGTTTAAACCTTTGACGATGAATTTGTGTTACTGCGATACATAATAAAAGCAATCGCTTACCGTTGGGCTAGAAAAGAGTTTAATTTGACTTACAAAGATAAAAATACTTAATTTGTTCTGAAGTTAAAGTTTAAAAGTATAAAAAGGAAAGTTTAAATGCAAATGGGGAAGTTTGAAGTTGTTAGTTGTTCTCCTGCAGGCGTCCACTGTGTAACTGTTTACTCTGTCGTAGGACTATAGCACCCTGCCGCACCAATCTAACGACCCCTTATGGTGGGAAACCAGATGATACTCTGGAGTGGGAGAAGGTTCGAACTTAGATAAGTGTGAAAAAAGTATCATTCCATTCCAAGACTTTGGGTTCACGTAAAACAGTGCAGATGCCAACCGAAATGCAACTGGAGATAATGGCCTCAACCACTTTAGCAAATAAACCACTCTCGACGAGTGGTTCGATCGAACGGGCAATCCCATTTGATACTAGGATCATAAGGGAAGATCACGGGCAGGCTGAAGGCTCAATGATGCCTTGCTGTTGCATGTCCTGTCTTGCTCCTTTTCAACTTCCAACTGTGAATGGAGAAGCCAATGTGTATATATTGGCGTCGTTCTTGGTTTCAATTTGATTTCAATAGGCAATGGTCTAGTTTGCTTAATTTATCTCTTTATATAGCAAAAACATCCCAAGTTTTCACGTGCAATATAAATTTTATAATCTTACATTAACTAAAAGTATGTAAATTGGAATTATAACAGTGTGTTGTAAGCTTTTGATAAATGAACAATAACATTCTAGTCAATGCAGTTAGGTAAGGGTAATAGTAAGAATTCATTGATCCCCTAGAAAAGTCTCTTGGAGTTCCCAAACCCTCTTCAGGAGCCTTACATATACGACTAAGCAACCATCCATTTCTCTAAAAGAGAATTTTCAAGAAGCCTTTTGTATATGCTAAAGTTTAACTTAAACAGAAAACGGGGAATGTGGATTTTTCCGCGGATCTTCGCGCTTTCTCATTTTTTGATAATTGAACAATAACGTTCTATTCAATGTGGTTAGGTAATGGTACTAATAAGAATACCTTACTCCTCTGAAAAGTCTCCTGGAGTTACTCAACCCTCTTCAGGAGCATTACATATACGACTAGGCAACCATCCATTTGTTACAAAAAAAAAAGAAATTTCAAGAAGGCTTTTGTATAAGTTAACGTTAACTATATATATATATATATATATATATATATATATATATATATATATATATATATATATATATATATATATATTAAGTATGAAAGTGAGAGGCGGGTTTCCCGTTTTATGTAACTATGCCATAGTTACTTTATTGTTAAGGCACTTAGCATAATAACGTCTTTTAACTTCTATTTAGCCTGTTTTGGAAATATATTAAACAATATAAGCCATAATTAGCAAACTTATTTTAGTTATTCAGGCTATACACTATTTACACATCTTCTTCATCTCCATCCTCCATCAGTACCGCTATTAGAAAAAAACATTCGAGATGATTTGTTTATGTGGTTTTGCTTTTATAATTAAGGGTAATTAGCAAACTGAAACAATAGGAGTGTCAGCGGTAGCAGGGCCATAGAGTCAAGAGAGAGAGAGAGAGAGAGAGAGTGAGAGAGAGAGAGAGAGAGGGGCATTTATCAGTTCATACCAATAGTATTTTCTTAACCCCTAGGGCATGTGAGCAAAACCACTTAGCAGATACATGTGAATTTATTTCCTCTCTCTCTCTCATCACCTGTTGACTTCGCAGAGCGCGCTAATGCTCAACTCTTGAGTCACATATGTAAGCACTTACGATCATTCAAGCACAAAATATTCATTCATGCAGCTACATACAAAATGCACCCATAGATGAGACTACCCATAAAATCCAAACATACAATTACACAAACACAAAAAACATGCGTAAATATACATTACATGCAACTCCACACTAAGTACACGTGTGCATATAAATTACACATAATACACATATATGCATCTCCATTCAAAAAATACTTGTATATGCACTATATTCATAACACAACCGTAAACGACATCTACACTTAACAAACATTTACATGCACTTCAAGCAAAATACACTCGTACATGCACTCTACACAAAGCATAATGGTGCCTGCAACAACATTCAAAACATACTCGTAGATGTAAATATATACATAAAGTACAGTTGTATATACTATTCCATACAAAATAAACTTGGATTTACACTACACAGAAAATACATGCACATGCAACGACATAAAAATCACATAAATGCCCTTCTCACATACACATGCACATGTTTCTGGTCATCTGTTTCTCTTAATTCCTATTTCTCTACGTCACTTCTTCCACCACATTTAATAATACCTTTGTAAAAGGTTTTCGTTTCTCTGTCTCGATCTCCACTCTTTGGCGAATAGAGGAGCAATGCAGACAACAGAGGAAAATAAAAAGACGGGAAAATAAAAGTAAAATATCCCTAATTCATGGCTAGAGTAGTCGTCACATAATTAGTGTCTTTAAGTTGGCATTTTTGAGTTTAAACTCATTAGTAGTTTGTTTTGTTTTCTATGATTAAACCCACATTTCATTGTTTTATAATGATGCCCAAAGTTTTTTTTAGGATGACGACAAATTACTCTAAAATTTGTGCACTTTAGAGTAATCATTCAAGAAAATTATTATTCCAGCTTTATTGTTCCAGTTTATTTAACTATCCCAATTACATGTTCATGTGTCATCTGGCAGGATAATCAGAGTAATATTTCTAAGTTCTTTAGATTTATTGACCCTTTCCAACAAAGGAATAAGGATTTCTAAGATACGTTATGGCAGGGAATCAGCTTCTCAACGCGCCTTTTTAACGGGAGTAGGTAATATTTGCGTGATTTTGTTTCTCAGTATTGTCTTTTGGAGGATCACCTGCAGCTTATAGATCGGATTGAGATTTAGGTAATTTCCAGGCCATTGACCGATACAAGTAGTGGTGGTATCCAAGCCTCTTCGGTACTTGTACCTGATAACGCATGGGTCTACACTATGTTGGAAAATACACATGGATTGCCCCTTGCTCGGTTCGTAGGCCAAGGACAAACAAGTATTCTAAGAACAGCAAAAGGACAACTACAACTTCCATCAAGCCAGGCTAAGGACAATAACAAGTATCCTAAAGACAGGACAAAGAAAACAGCGTGTATTCGATATACAAAACAAAGACAAGTAAAAATAGTATCTTAATGAGCGGTCAGAGATAACTGCAAGTAGAATCCCGATGACGGCCCAAGACTAAACAAGTAGTATTCCCAAATAGGACAACGAAAATGTATTGACCCCTAATAAGTAGTATTTCCCCAAACAGCACAACGAAACAAGTAATATCGACAAAAGCAGGCCCCCCAAACCAAATGTCCCCCAAACAGGCCAAATACAAAAAGTGTCCCCTAAAACAAGCCAAAGACAATAAATGTTCCCTAAACAGGACGAAGACAACAAGTGTCCCAAAACAGCTTAATAACAAGCACAAATGTCTCCAAACAGGCCAAGGACAACGGAAATTGTCCACAAAAGAGCCCAAGTAAAACCAAGGGTGTCTCCAAAACAGGTCAAAGACAACCATAGCTGTCCACGAAACAGGTCAGACGCAACAACATATGTCTCCAAAACCATCTAATGACAACCACAAGTGTACCCGAAACAGATCTAGAACAACAAAAGGTATCCACAAAATAGGCCAAGAACAACCACAACTCTCTCCAAAACAGGACAAGGACAACCGCAAGTGTCCCCAAAGCAGACCAAATGACAAAAACAGGTGTCCCCAAAACAGGCCAAAGGTAAACATAAGTATCTTCAAACAGGCAAAGAACAACTACAAGTGCCTACAAACAGGCCAAGGATAACCACAAGTGTCCCCAAAACAGGTCAAAAACAAAAGATCAGTGCCCCCAAAGAGGTCAAAGACAAACAAGATTCCTCAAAAAAGGCCAAGGACATGCAAGCGTGACCTCTAAAAGGGTCAAGTACAAACAAGCTTTCCCAAAAAAGGTCAAGGAAAAAAAAGTCATCGAAAGGTCAAGGACAAACTTCTCTCCAAAGACTCTCGAGTCCCACCGGAAATCAGCCCAGAAAGAAAAATGAGTTTGAGATTGATCTCCTCACCCAAGTAACGGGCTTCATCATAACTTTCCTGCAACATGTAACTCGTTTCACACAAATCCTCCTTCACCACGTCCTCCGCTTCCTCCCAATTCTTTTACAACACATATCCTGCTCAATCATAATTCTCCTACAAAACATCTTCTGCTTCCTCCTGAATCTCCTGCACGATGTAACTCGTTTCCTCCTTTTCTCCTTTATCCCATCATGCGTTTCTCCTAATTCTTCTACATCAAGTACCCTGCTCCCTCCTAATTCTACTGCACCACGTAACTGCTTTCTTAATTATTCTCCGGGAACACATACCCCGCTTTATACTACATAATTCTTCTGAACCACGTAACCGGCTTCCACATCATGCTTCTGCATAGCGTACCCCGCTACCGACTACTTCTCCTTCATCACCTCCTATTCATCCTTATTTTTATGCACCCCGTCCTACGCTTTATCTTAATACTCCTGCACTACTTAGTCGGCTTCCTCTTAATTATCCCGTACCACTTACCCACTTTCAACTAATTCTCTGGCACTACGTCTTCCGCTTCTTCCTAATTATCCCTCAGCAGGTAACCCACTTCAGCATATTTCTCCTGCACACGTCCCACGCTTCACCCTAATTCTCCTGAAGTAAGTACCCCGATTCTCGTAATTCTTTTTCACCACGTCCTCCGCTTTCTCCTAAGTCTCATCCAGCAAGTACCCACTTCCTTTTAATTAACTTGCATAAGGTATGCCACTTCTTCCTAAGTATTTTGCACCATATACCCAACTTCCTACTTATTCTCTTGTTCCACGTCCTCCGCTTCACCGTAATACTCCTTCACCACGTCCACTTATCTCTACGAATTTTCATGTATCACCTTCTCCGCTTCTTCCTAATTCTCCTGCACCAAGTAACCTCTTCCTCCTAATTATCCTGCACCATGAATCCCGCTTCCTCCTTTTTCTCCTACACTATGTACCCCAATTCTTCCTAATTTTCATGCAATATGAAACCGGCTTCCACATAATTCTCCTTCAACACGTGCCTTGCTTCATACTAATTCTCTTGTACTACTTCCTCTGCTCCTTTCTAACCTCTCGGCATTACGTACCCCGCCCTCTACTAATTCTCCTGCATTATATCCTCCGCATCCATTATCCCGCTTTCTGCTAATTCTACTACACTGCGTAACCCACTTACTAATAATCTCCCACAACAGGTACTCCACTCATTCTCCTGCAACAAGTAACATGTTTTTCCTAATTCTCTTGCACCACGTCCTTCTATTCCTCATAAGTCTCCTGAGACTAGTTTACTGCTTCCTACTAATTTTCCTGTACTGCGTCTTCCTCTTCATTAATAATAATCTACTACACCACATAATCCGCTCACTCCTAACTCTTCTGCATCACGTCCTTCGCTCTGTCCTTACTTTTCTTTCATCAAATATCCTGGCATAACGTACCCTGCTTCCTACTAGTTCTCCTACATCACGCACCCCGCTTCCTGCTTATTCTCCTGCATCACCTCATCAGCTTCTTTCTAATTCTTTTATATCACGTACCACGCTTTCTACTAATTCTCCTGCACCAAGTAACTCGCTTCCTCCTAATTCTCCTGCATCACATCTTCCGCTTCCTCCTGATTCCTCTGAAACTACGGTCTCCTCCTGTTACTCATTCTAGTCTTCCTCCTCCTCCTCCTTCACCTCCTTTACCTCCTTATCCTCCTACTCATTTTCTTAATCCTCACCCTCTTCTTCCTTCACTTAGTAAACAATCTTTATCATCGATCTAATCGTCCTTCTGTTAGTGCTGTTTCTTCTTATCTTCCTCTTTCTCCCGATAATACTCTTTTTCATTCTCCTTATCCTTCTCCTAACTTTTTCCTCTCGATACTCCTTCTTTAATCTCTTCTTCCTCCTCCTCCTCCTCCTCCTCCTCCTCCTCCTCCTCCTCCTCCTCCTATTGAACTTCCTAATCTCCCAACTTTTTTTGATTAATCCTAGTTATACTAATCCTTTTAGTAATAATCCTCTTCATTCTCTTCCTCTTTCAACTCATCCCCATCTTCCTTCTTCTCCTATTAGTCATAAACCTCTTCCTCCTTCTCCTTCACCCAATTACTCTCATATCCGTTTTCATCCTCCTCCGCCTTCTTTTGCTCATAATCTGATGTCTCTTCTTCCTCTAAATCATCATTCTCAATCTCGCAAAACTTCTCTTCCCAATAGCCACGCTAATTCTTCTCTTTCTTTTGCTCCAACCCGGTCTCCTCCTTCTATCCGGCTTCTCTTCTTCCTTCTAATCCTTCTACTCCTCCGCATCAAAGACGTCCTCCTCCTCCACGTCCCCTACTACTCCACCCAAATCTTCTCTTCCTGATATTCCATCTCGTAACACCCACATACCTACGTATCATCTTCCTGTTCCTAAATCTTCCCCTCTCCCTATTATTCTACCAAAATCCTAATAAACTATATAATACTCCTCTTACTTACAATACTCCTAATCCTATAAATCCTCCTCCCTCTCATAGACCTACTACACGTACTCATCCACTCCTCTTATTCATACAAACTACTATAGTTCCTCATCCCCACACTATGGATAGAAGATGAGTAATCTATTTATTATTACCTATTTCAGTTTTGACTATTTCTGCTCTACTATTAGTGATACTAAAAAGTAATGTAACCTTTTAACTAAAAAGTAATTAACATAAAACATAAATATATTTATTTATTAGAGACAAAATTACCATCCTTAACAATGGCATTTTCTCACCACGAAACTCGTTTGCTGATTCCACGGACAAAAATTCAGGTTCTTTGGAAGAAAAAAGAGCCTTTGAGCCCTCTCTTGTAAGCTTCATTTTGTTTAATGTTTAACCACTAATAAAGTGTTCATGTGAGCTGAATATGTAAATGAAAACCTGATGATGCTAAGTGTAATGGGTACGGTGAGAAAGGTAAATCTTTCCAGCCTAACTTTATATTTTTTTCGGTTGCTTTCATTGAATGTGGCCTTGCAATATCATGGTGCATAATGCCACCCCTTTTGGTTGATTAGAGCTATTTATGCTGTTGGCAATAAAGGTGAAAAGTGATGGTTTTCCCTTGTGACAATAGTTCAAAATGAACAATACTTGTTGTCTTCCATCATGCACATAACAAGATCCTTTACTACAGCACTGGTTTGGGTTTTTGAACTGTTCTATTATGTGATGGCTACTCCTTCCATTTATTTGCATAGACAATCCATTTTTATCCAAGATTACATTTATATTATGGGAAATTTTTTTTTCTCTATTCTTGGTTAGCAAAATCTTGCATATTTTTAAACGCACAGCTTCATTCTAGATTGACAGCTCTTGAGATATCCGAAACCCCTTTTTATACACTTTCCTAATCCTTTAAAATACTCCTCCACAGTATATGAGGGTTTATCAACCTCCTGGGATGTCCCTGATACATTGATAAGAATAGTCTTCAACCGTTGCTTTCACCTCGTCATCATCAAGAACGATTCGTCTTCCTGATCGATGATGCCCATCAAAGAGATCAAAATCATCATTCTTTAAATTCGTTTGGCATTTTCGAACATTCACTCCCTTACGACATAGTACATATCTTTTTTAATTCCACGTATTACAATGTTGCCTTTATAAAACTCGTAAAGCATGCAAGATCGAATATACAGCTCAAAAAAGTCATTGTTCTCTCTCTGTTATCTAAAAGAGTATACTAAAGATTTAACTTAAACAAATTAGAGCATCATTGACTGTTATGTGAACAGAAACTTCAATCTTCTAACTTATTGGTAGCGTGACTTCAAAGCATTTGCTTTAAAATGTACCATTAACTGTCGGTAGCTCTATTATTTTTTTAATTTTATCCTTCTTTCTCTTCTTGATTTGTGCCTCGGTTGGATAACACACAATTACTCTAATTAAGTAAAAACTAATCAGAACGGGTGGAGTCCGAGGCTGTCTGTGCCCCATGAAGATTAAAGAGGGAAAGGAAAGACATACCGTGAAAGCACTTAAAGAGCGCATACATTTGCCAACGCCATTGCCATTAGAATTTTAATTATCTTAAAATTGTCTAGAGAAGAGGCTAAGACAAAAATTTATAATAGTGCTCATCAGAAACACATCATCAGAGACTTTATAAACAATAAAGATACCGGTAAATGTTTACATGCATAAAATAGAATCCATACAAAATGCAGATTTTCCATAATGCCAGATCCGGATTCCGTATTCGTCCAGATATAACTTTTTAACTTTAACAACTTGACAAAATCTGTTTGGAGCAAACCTAATCTGAATTTTATCTGCTAGTCATTAATGGCAAACTCTCCAATACTGTAGTGTGACTTGGTAAATAATTTCCTTCAAAATATGTATTTTAATTTGATAGATGCGGATCGTGATCTAGATCCGGATCAAATAGTGTAGGCTAGTAGAACGTCATAAGATATCAATCCCATATTCGCAGCCTCAGGGTCAATTTCACCCGCGCCATAGACATTATTCTTTCCGTGAAGTTTGTTTGCTCAAAGCTTGAATACAGATACGAGTTTTCTGGATCCAAAGTCAAGTGTGAATTGCAGAAAGTGGACGCAATCCACCACACCGGTCTTCGCCTGCTAACCGCTGCTTTCCGCAAGTTATCGATTGAGACCATGCTTGTCTTTGTGGGAAGATGCCAATTGCTCTGCGCGGTACACAAGTCATTATGCACTTGTGTGCGCGCTCTCATCGTCTCCCTCAGTCGCCAAAGCATCCCATTACCTCTGCGGCAGATCTCAACGATGCTTATGCCACCAAGAGACAACATACTCTAAACCCTTCCGAGTTAATGCTAGGAAGCTCCTTCGAGAGCTCAATGTACCTCTTGAGCTAAAGACGCCTCAAAGCTTCTACAGAGGTGAAGGTATTGTGTTCGAACCTTTTATAGCACGCTGAACCCGTGCCTGTGGGAATGGATGCTCCAAAGTCTGAACAGAAAGCCGGCCTCCATAGCATATCACCTCTGTTTAAAATCAGCGGGCCTCTACCAGGTGCTGCATCTGTATTCACGGTCAAATTGGTTGCAATACACCGTGTAGTACGAGAGATAACTTATTGTACCTGATTTGGATACCATATCGTGATATATAGCAAGTTACAAAGAGCCCTGTGTGTTCTCGGGGCATTAGAATCTCCCTTTCCATGTCTCGTTGTATCCTTGACGCCAAGGCTGCCGCAAGCCGAGCGGATGTTGACTTTTTTCTGCTGGAGAATGAGTACGCTGAAGAGGAGCCAAATTGTCCGAGAGGACTTGGCAACCAGACCAGCGTTTTGCTCTTCTTCATACTGAATATATGGTAGGAATCAGTTCATCCATCCGGGCAGCCTGGTAACGAAAATGGGAAACGGCCGACGAAAACCTAAAGTTGCGTGCAATCGCACCGCGAATGTTTCCTTGGATACAGTTATACACGTTTTTATTTGCAGGCCTTGCATGCAACAGCCACCAACTCGCTGTAGTTGAGGAGATTGAGGTCGGGTGACTGTGGCAGGCAAAATTCCATAGACATGAAGTTTATCTTCGACTTCAAGCACTCTTTCACAGTCTTGACCGTGTGGGCTGGGACAGCCTCCTGTTAAGAGACGTAGTCGGCCTTTTTCGTGATCTTTCTCTCCCAAAGCAGGATTTTCGTGCCAAGATATCCCTGTTATCGGCTGTGGTGAGCCTGTCACCGGCCCTCAACCACACGTAGCGGATCTGGAAGACGTCCCAGCCGAAGCTTACCACGCAGTCGTTCTGCTTGTTGATGACTGGATCAAGCCTAAAGGTTTTTTCATCAGAGGAAATGAGAATTTGATTGCAATGACTCTTTAAGTCGTTAAGAAATCAACGACACTGCCCCCGACGTTGTGTCTGCATACGGTTGATGAGCAGATGCCTTTCCACCTACCTTAAGCTCTTGTCGTTCTACTCCTTAACGACCCTGGACATTGTGGCCACCAATATATTCTTCTTCTTTGCAGCGAAATTATTTTGAGCTTCGGAGCATTTTCCAAGGCCTTTCTTACAGCCTTGCCAACTGGATTCTGCATAAATAAGGTCGATCTTTGAGGTCCCTTCCGTTCTTGGCTTCACAGCGACTCTGTTGACGGTGATTCGGCTAACGTTGAGCCGCTTGGCGATGTCCCACTTGTGGCCCGCGCGCAGGAGATCAGAGATCTCGATTCTTTTCACTTCCATCTCGACACACTTGTACACGATGGAAAAGACGTTTTAATTACACGTGGTGGAAAAGTAGAAACTAAAGTTTCTTTGACGGAACCTGAGAAAAACGCGAGTAACGGAACTTTTGAAAATCCTGTAATTCTTTTATAAAGTTCCCAAGTAGATATTCAATTTCTTAAATTCTCTTCCTTTAGGAGCAAAGAACATTTGCATCTTAAGCTACCTAGGTATTAGGGGACATAAAATTAGAGGAATTGTAAGTTGAGGTAACAAAATATTTAGTTTTGCTTATAATATTGTTTAAAAACAATTGAACTATAGAGAGAAATGAAATCTGGTTAAGTAGGCTTAATTGAAATGAGGTTCTAGATTTGAACTTATTTAGTAATGATGGTTATCTAATTTCCCATTATCACAAATACAAGGGACATAACATTAGCTTAAGTATCAGTTGGCTTAAAGAATTTGTCGTCATGTGGTCGTTGCTCCTTGGTCCCACGATCAAGGAATTTTGGGATGCACACCCATTGTTTCTCTCTTGTAAATTGATCTCTTCTCAAATTTGATCTGAGCTGGTTTGTAGGTAGTAGACGAATGTCGTGCTGGTCTTTGATGAATAAATAAGAGGTGTTTTTGATTTTTATTTGTTTCTTTATTGGAAAAATAAAAGGAAAGGGCGGGGAGGAAGGCCCTCAAGCAAGCATATTTAAAGCCGATTTTAATGTGCCATTGGCAATGCTCGATGGATTATTAGACAACCATTCTTCTATTTTAAAATGCTTCCTTAGATTTTTTTCCTGTAATCAGAGGGTGTCTCTTAAATTAATATAGGAGAGCATAAATAACAATCTCATAAATACTATATGATCGGTTACAATTTATAACCCTATTATTTATGGATTGGATAGTTGAGCTGATGGCTCATAAACAATTTTGAGAAAAATAAGTCAAGAATTGATAATACCCATATGGTCAATTCTAACTACAATTTTTCGTTTACCAATTATTGATATATTACAATGAAACTTTAGTTACGGTGACCCTATTGACGGGATATATATATATATATATATATATATATATATATATATATATATATATATATATATATATATATGGGTAAAAATCACGAGAGGTAACACATGAATAATTATAAATATTTGGTTGTACCACGTAGGGAAAAAGAAAATTGATTGGAGCTAGCTAGCTAGCACTTTCGTTATCTTAACAACATTGTGAGTTTGAAAATGTTATTAAGATAATGAAAGTGCTCTAGCTCCAATCAATCTTTCTTTTTCCTACGTGGTACAACCAATATATATATATATATATATATATATATATATATATATATATATATATATATATATATATATATATATATATATATATAGGGTGTCACAAAAATCACTATCTATTACAAGAAATAATTGGAATTATGAAAAACAGGTTTTAATTTTAGAAAAAGTTTAATTCAAAGTATATGCTACAACTAATTAGTGCTCCACATGGCGACCATCAATGTCTCTACATAGCTCAACGCGATAGGATGCTTCCTGAACCACACTTTCCAGCATTTGCGGTATTATGTTTGCAACTGTATCAGTAACATCATTAATTATACTACCAGTGTACCCCTTAGACTTAATGAAACCCCAAGCATAAAAAATCTAAGGATGTTAAATCAGGGAAGCGTGCTGCCCATAAACGTGGGCTGCCACGACCAATCCAGCGATTATGGAATCGTCTGTTCATATAATCACGTACGATCTGTGCACAATGGCAGGGTGCTCTAACAATATTCCTGACCTTTATATACATGTAATGTAACCGTAATACACAAGTATTTTGTGTATCATTGTATTTTTCATAATTCAAATTATTTCTTATAATAGATAGTGACTTTTGAGACACCCTGTACATCCCTGTACACTTCTTCAAAAATGTCCGCGAATTACGCTAATAAGGTTTTGAGATATCGTCTAGACAAACATCCACGGGTGATCACATAATCATCGCCAAACTCGTTTCGCGGAGAAAATAAAGACAAGGCAATATCTGTAGGTGCCAGGCTGTGAAAATAGACCCAGGAAGGTTCAAAACAACAAGAAAAAACAACTAATTACTATAATAATATTAATTGAATATCACCCCTCCTTTTGTGATCACTTGGTCGAGTCCAAAATGTTGGACTTCCACGATTCGCTACGCGTCTCCTTTTCAACGCCTTACTCAACTGCAAATTCTGTGATTATTATCATTGATGTTATTGGAGCTTTGAAATAGGTAAGAACCAAGGAGGCATCCCCACCAGAAAGTAGAAGTATTTGCGATTAGGTTCGTAAATAAAATGGCGAAGTTATGGGAAATGAAACAATGTGGAAGACTAATAGCCTACTTATTCATAAGAAGAGACTCTTTGGCGCGCTACGGATCCGGAGAGCGCACAACTCTCTCGAACTTGTTTCCCCTTAACTCTTTGGGGCTTGGTAGACGATCTGGAAAATTTTGGAAAATCACGGTGCTTCAGAACATATCTAACCTGTGCCTTTTAGATGGCTGCCAAGCATCTGTGTTTTGGTAGGATGTGGCGAGGGGCTGTGGCGTATATTAGGGCCTCCTCTATCTGCAAGGTTAACTGCTCATTGCAAATCCTAGATTATTTATTTTTTTTAATATTTTATTTATAAGGCAATCGTTTGAATACAGACTGGATGCCTCTGGAATTCGGAGCAAGGCAAAGACAAAAATGGAACTAAAGAGATAAAAACATATTTTCAAGAAATAAAAGCAATTTACAAAGGCTGGTTTCCTTCTACTTAAACTTGCAAAACATGGAGAGAAAATATAAAAAAAAACTAATAAAAATGCAAAACTTTTTTCTCGACTTGGCTGTTTAACATAGTAGCCTCTCATGAAACAAGGTATTAAAATAGGCTAATAATCGGAGTAAAGAAGGCTATTTTCCATATGAAATGTTTTATCAGGGAGGTTCGCGAGGTTATAGGAGGAGTTGTTGTGTGTGATTGGTTGAGCGGTGGCGGAATCCTGTGGCGCATTCTTGCGTTATTGTCATTCCGACAAATTGGAATTTGGACCAACTATTTACTGACCAATTCAATCTCTATACTATAGCAATACAATTATGATGATAGGCTTGGGGGGCAGAATCGTAATATAGAATCAATTTTCTTATGAGATAAATTTTTATTGGAGTGAGTGGAAGGTTAAATTTAAAACAAAAATAAATATCATTTCGATTTCATATTTTCTGTCAATTGCAAAACAACCTAAAAATCGCATTGGTACCACTTTATAAATCATATCGAAATTAAAATAATTTAATTTAAATGTTACTCACAATAAAAAAATATTAAATAATAAGAAGAAAATGAAATATCATGATTGTTTTGTTTTCTATTTATAAGCATAAAACGATAAATATGAGTTTGCTTCTTGAATAGGATAATTTTTGTTAAAAAAACAATTAATTAGCCATCCACTAGCAACAGAGAAGCCACGCGTGGGACACTCCGCCACGTCCTGCTGCACGCCGACACCGGCGGGCTTCTCGCTTTGTGTGATGTGTACGCTTATGTTATGTGTATTTATATATTATTATGTCATATATTATTATTGTATTTGTATTTTACCATGTATAAATGTACGCTATTGCACAATAAACCTATACAAACAAACAACAAGCTGTCTGTCTAACATTTAAGAGGTACCATTTTAGCGATTCGTTTTATCCTGTTTCGACTGCTCTCCTCTCACTCCTAATGTCTGAGCAGATCATAGTGAGGGAATAAGAAGGCACTTGGGTTGCTCCACGTAGGGTTTGTCGAGGGAGAGAGACAACATATAACGTAAATAATAGACAAGGAATGCTACTGATCGCTCGATGATGACAAAAACTTGTATAAAAAGAATAGAAGATGACAAAATATTGCTACGTGAAGGCCTAGAATGACAAGGACTGATACAAAATGATAGATGACAATAAGTGGTACAAAAGAAACTAGGAGAATAAAGACTGATAATGCAGCGACAATCGAAGATAATAAGAACTCGGAAAAGGATTGACTACTAGAAATACTACTATTGAAGAGATAAGGATGACAAGGACTATAAAATGACCTGGGATGACAAGGACTGCTCTTAAAGCATCAAAGATTACAAAGAATACAATTAAAATTTTGAGAATAACGATCATTCTCATTGAAGCCTCAAGGATGAAAAGATTGCTACTAAAATACCAAGGATGTCAATGACTGCTATTGAGGCATTAAAGATGACAAGACCCGAGGATAAAGGATCGGGATCGATAATGACAAGGACAGTTATTAAAACAATGAGGGTGGCAAAGAAGAACCAAGGTGTCGGAGATTACAATTCTCGGTGTCCCGTGTCTCAATGTGTGGTATATTCAAATGTTCCTGCCTCGGATGTTTGAGACATTGTCCTGTATGTTTGTATTTAGAATTGGAGTTTGTATTTGTTAGTCAAAATTGACTTTTCGATTCGAACTTGTGCAACCGTTCTAAAAAAGTCTCATTTAATTCTCACTTTAAAATAACATGTAGTTTTTAGTCAATCCTTACAAACACTAATAACCTTTAGTAATGGCGTGAAAGACAAACGAGTTTATTTATACGAAGGCACATCCCTCCCTGCTTCTCCTTAGCGGGTGAATTAATTATTCATTAAACATTTCTGTTCGTATATGCAAAGTTTTTTGCTTATTAGTAGTATGAACTAAAGACAGTTCCGATTTAATCACCTTTCTTAAAAATATGTATTTATTTTGAATAGATGAAATAACGATGAAATTCAATAGGTAGTTGAGATTGAATTCCTGATTTTAATATTAAAGATGAGTTTTTTAGTATGCATCCTATAAATATTTTATATTCAAGTTACAAAGATTTCTCTTATGTATTCTATGAAAGTGATTTTACTTTATGCGATACATAAAAACCTCTGTTCTAGTCTGAGATCGAAGATAAAGTCAAATTGGCTCAGGAAAGAATCGCACTCGGAACAGCAGCACAATTTTGTATTAAGAAAGAAGAATTTAGAATTTGAAATTAGGAAAATACAAAAATTAATATCACAGCCACACCCAATATATATATATATATATATATATAGTTAAAATTACGATAGACCTCGCCACCGGCCACCCTCTCTCTCACACGCACACACACACACACACATAAACAAAAAAAAAACTTGGTTGCAGCGACATGGCCTTCGGATTAGCACCAAAATGTAAAGTTTTGCGGCAAACGAACGGTCATTTCAGACAATTCCTTGGTATTCCGGTTTATGGCTTATGCCTTTGCGAGTGGGAGACCAGAATAGGACCAGGAAGGAGGCATGGAAAATCAAACTGAGTCAGTCAATTGCCCGGTCTCTATGGGTAGACTCATGCTTGGAGTCACTTTGATAGAATACAGAAAAGAGAGAGAGAGAGAGAGAGAGAGAGAGAGAGAGAGAGAGAGAGAGAAAGAGAGAGAGAGAGAAGAAAGAGGGGGAGAGAGAAAGAGAGAGGAGAAATAACAAGCAGGCAGATAGATCCCGACTTGGCAACAGCTAAAACGAACTAGCTAGACCTAAGTGACTTCTACAAGACCAGTAAATGTGATCGTATTAATAGGTAAGAGAGGGTAGCAAGCAGGTGAATCTCCTCATAATGTTAGGGATAGTTTATCGGTTTTATCCACTGATTTAACTGCCTATGCATTATTCAGTGACCCATCGTTAGCATCTAAAGTAACGGCTTAATAAACAAACTTCAAACAAAGTTAAGGGAACTTAGCAAACTAATAACAACGTTAAGTGAACTTAAGAAACAAACTTTAAACAACGCTTGGAGAACTTAGCAAACGAACAACAAACTTCAAACAATGTTAGGCAATCAATAAATACACTTTTCTAGTATTCTAACTATACACTTCCACCTTATTTCATTACCTTACTAACGAGGAAAACTTAGGTGTAATATAAATGAAGATTCTTCTAGAAGCAAAATCCTACTTCCAAGCGATACTACTCGAAAATCACGTTTGAACCAAAGTAATGTCCGATTTTATGCTATATATTAAAAGTAAAAAAAGTTATGACTATGGAAATATTTAATTATAAACCTAACCTCACTTGCTTCCTAAAAGTTAATTGCATCTTTTGACAAGCTTATAAATGCTACGCTTGTAAAATTCCTTAGGTTTTTTTATGCAAAGTATGAATCCAACTCGTTTTCAACCTCTTCTCTTGATGTCATCCTACGACAATCCAAATGGTTGAGTAATCCCCTAAATTAGTGATAATCAGAAGTAGCAAGTTCAGGAGAATATGGAGAAAGAAGCAATATTTCCCGACCGAACTGCTCCAAGAGATCTTTCTTTGGTCATCCGAGGTGTGTGAGAGCGAGCATTATCGTGATGAAGGATTGCCCCTCTTCTGTTGACCAAAGAGAGTCGCCTTTGGCCCAAAGCGACTTTCGAAAGACGAAGTTTATCGCAATAAAGATTAACACTAATTGTTTGATTGTTCGTAATGGACAATTCCTTCCATACACTCAACATGATAATTTTTTATGAGGTACTCCTCTCGGTTGTTGCGAACTTCTGCTTTCTCACCTTATTCACGAATGGCGGCGTACAAAGTTATGGCAAATAATTCACTTTTCATCATCAGTAACGAGCCTGCCCAAATATAAGGGCTTGAAGGTGTCTTGAACCCAATGACTCACGGCAAGAAGCACGCTGTTGCAGATTCGCTGTGGACAGTTTGTGCAGAACCCATTTTCCAATTCCTGGAACTTTTCAATCCTTTTCAGTTGGCGGAGGACATTCGTATTTGTTACAATAAATTATTCTGTCACTTCCTTAGAAGTTGTGTCAGGATTTGCTGTGACAACAGCTTCCAACTATTCAGTCATGTTCTTTTGGATGACCTTGTTTGGTCCTTCTTATATACTGAAATCCCCACTGCGGAAAGCAGAAAACCACCCCCTGTAACTTCTTTCATTTACTGCATCTTCCCCTTAAGTGCCTCAAATGGATTTTGCAGATGTACTTGCATTCACACCTTTACAAAACTCATAGACCATAACAAGTTTAATGTGATTTTTAGATGGGACCAGCATAGGGTGAATGCTGAAGAAGATTATGTACAATATTTTTATAATCTCAAAGATAAAGGTACCAATAGTAGCATTCCTAAACGATAACAAGAGGCACTATTTTATAAAATATTACTTGAAAATTTATTATAGAAAATCAGTCATTACTTTCATTCCAACCTAATATTTCAGTGTAAATTATTCAATGCTTTCCCCCATTTCCTGTTACCCCTAAAACTTCCCCCCACTAATTAAATTTATAGGTATGTGCCAACAAACTTGGAAGTTAGTTTTTTTGGTATTAATTCCTGCAGTGATTATACGATTGTGTTCGGTTTGTGAGACCAAATCCAGTAGGTGCCTTCGTGAGTTATCTACTTTTTCTCGAACTATCAAATTCATTATATTCCTGTTGCTTAAGGTTCATTTCTTTCAATCACCCTTTTTTATCACTACGGCGTGTGAGAATATAACCGCTCCGTCTGACGAAGTTCCTCGGGCATTATAGGATTTAATTAGGAATCGCGGTATAATTATTATTATTATTTTTTTAAGAGCTCATCTGGCGACTGCCTACTTGGGCATTAGTCGCCGTATTCAAGATTGCCTAAAATTAGCCATATTTAAAAGAGGATGCTAAAAAAAAACAAATAAAAAACATCAATAAAAATAAAACAAAGAAAAAGGTAATAAGCAGGAAGCAAACACCGGCGTCGGGGGGAGGTCCGCCTGCCCTCGGCGCAGGAACATACGACCTACTAAAATAAGAAAACACAACCCCCCCCCCCAGCCAACTATTTAAATAAAGGGGAGAAGGCCGGCCTCCTCCAAAAAGTCTAAAGGTCCACAGGTCGGTGTGAACGAACCCGTCCCGAGTACAAGGGAATCGCGTTTTAATAGGGCGAAGTATTACCCTAATCCTAAACAAAACCAGGGCAGAAGTCGCAATTGAATTTATCCCGAATTGAGATATGCAAACTAAATAGCCAAAGGTCAAATCTTTAGTTGTTATTATCGAGGAATTTAACGATAAAATCATTCACAATATCCATTTTATCGTGTGGAGGAAGAGAATGATTCTTTACTTGTAAGAGAAATGTCTTCTCAAATAGACTACGAGTTCGATGTCAAATCCCAAATAAACGCTGTTTCGAAGAAAGAAGAGTCCTCTCCGTCAAATCAAAATGATTCAAACACTTCCCCATCCTATGACCTCATACAAATTTTAGGCACCCTTTTCCAGCCCTACTTCACTCCTAAAACTTCTGAATAGACAAGCTTAAAATTTGCAAGTTAAAGCAGTTTATTGAAAAGCGAGATGATAGATATTATATTTCTCTATCTTGGTACGAAGAAATTCTATCAGAAGATCCTTCAAACAGATAGTAGCGAGAACAACCTCCTGTAGCACCGAGAGGATACCGAGATGTTCAGGACAAAAAGCACCCATTCGGCAGAAGATGGTTCCCTCACTCGTACGCGGAATCGACAATCGCGCAAAAAATCAAAAAATAAAGTTTAGGAGGCGTCCCCTTACCCACATTGTGTGGAGAGTATCCATGTTACCGTATCGTCATGTAGTATTATAGGCCGTCTCCCGATCGAAAAACACCGCGAGGTAGTGCTGTTTACAAAGAAAGGCTTCTCCGATCTCATTTTCCAGTCGGAGCAGAACATGCGACATGGAGTGAAACTTGCGAAAGCCGTACTGTACAGAAGACAGATGGCAGAAGATAAGGCTAATCTAACATTTACTAATTTCTTTATCAATTTGTACAGGCAGGTAGGTGGTTAGATAAATTGGGCTAAAACCGGGTGGGGTAGAGTGATCTCTCCACGGTTGGAAAAAAAGAGACTAGAGTAGCCATTCACCAGTAGTCTTGATGGATACTCTCTGTCCAGATACTTTTGAACAAATCTAACAGAAAGGACTTGCCTAACTCGCATAGGTGTCAAAGTATGACATACGAGGCATCGTCTGTACCAGAGGCGGTGTCCGCGCTTGAAGCGAAAGCGGAACGCACATCACTGAATGTATACCTGTCGTTGAAGGGTTGTCCATTTTTGGAGGTAAACCCAGTCGGCGGCCGTCAGCCACATTACAGATAGACAATTCGGAGAAAGCGGTCGCATAGGACTTCGTCATGGACGCGGGGTCCGAGATTACAGTTGCACTCTCCTATTGAACGGGCCGGGGGTCCTCCAAGAACATGACTAAATCATTTTATCTCATTTCCACACCTCTTCTAAAGGGATGTTCCCCTTAAGTTAAGACACGTATACCCACCAGGAAGAACGAAGTGTGTGCTTCGAAACATATTGGAATCCAGCCCTAGCTCGAGGAAATTCACCGCAAAGAAGGGAGTTCTTTCAAGCGGAATCGGTTGAGAACAATATATTTGAATTGGAAAGTGATCACTATTATGTAGTCAGAGAGCACTGGGATAGATCAAGTCAGGGAAATGAATTAGTTCTAGGGCAGTGATGAATCAACTCATCCACATTTAGGAAATCTATCTCCAGCTCATCGATCAGGTCGGCAAAGACCGCTCAAATCCTCCAGGAGTAGAATGGGTTTCGCCTACCGTGCCACGATCCAGTGAAAGTCTCTCAGGTCGAAGTCAGCTGACCGGGCAATATACGCAGAAATAACGGTATACCTCCTATCCAGGTGCAATTGCACTGCTTTTGCCTAAATTGAGGTATTTAATGCAAGGAGAAGAACGGAGACTTATGCCACATTTAAATCGCTTATCCTTCTGCCCGGCCGTCATCTTGTGGTCGCTAGGTCACAAAACATTTATACTACTGGAGGTGAGAGGGGGTGGGGGGCACGCGCACAGTATGGTCTCCTTCAAAAAGATAGCTCAGGTGTAATGGGAGGAGATGAGATTCCGTAGCTCCTTACATGATGCCCAGAGTCCGCAGCAATTCCATTAAGGGAATATGCCCTCCAGGCCTACGTTCGAAGGAGATGCGGGGGCCTTGTTCAAAGAGAAGGTCCTAACGGGAATAGCCGTATGCTTCCTGGGTGCAAGACCTCCGGCGGTTTTGGCTGAACAAGGGGCTGAAGGCTCTATCCTGCCTACTCTCATGACACTCCTGTGATAGAAAAGCTGGGACTACCCTCGGTCGAAAGATGGAGTCGTCCATAGGCAACTCCACAGAAGGGGTTGACGGGGGGACCCACAGACCCGTAGGCCTAGGAAAGGAGTAAGCCTCCTCTCCGTTAAAAGAGGGTTGGAGGAGACCCTGAAAAAACACAGCTGGTGCCACATCCCTTTCAGAGGTGGAGCTGCCCGAGGTCGCGTCAAAAGATGGCAAAAAGGAAGCCGCTTTGCCAGATGCAGATGGTGAGAGGGAAGCGGATCCACCGGGGTGTCTCGTGTTACCTCGTCCTATCAGACACATAGGAAGTGTAAGGCCCTGCTTGGAGGCGGATCTCCATGAGCAGTCCCACTATCGCCTTTTATTGTCAGCAAATTTGTAGAAAAAGAAAAAATGTTCACACGGAAATTTGATACAATGACCTCCCAATTACTCTGGATATTATGAGTAAAGTCTCCAGAGGATCAGAAAATTCCAAAATGTGATCATTTACACATACTCAGTCACGGTTCAACCGTTTACGGGCTTTGCCAACCCGGCCAGCCATGATGTCGGCATAGTCAGCTAATATGTGTATTGGAAGAAGGCGAGCAAAATCGACGGCCCAACACACCCGTACCTAATACTTGCTAGCAGGCTTTCTGCCTTCACAGCAGGTAAGGACCTCACAGTTTTCACTGCCACTCAACTAAGGCTCAAAAGACGAAGATCAGATTTTGAGAGGAATTAAAAAAGTGGTGGAAATTGAATAGTATTTAAGGTTTATTGGTATGAGGGCGGTATTTTAATGTGCTGGCTAAATATGCACGGGAATGTGACCTAAAGTTCCAGTGCACGGACTTGTTAGACCGCGTTGTAGGATATAGCGCGTCGGTCTTCATGTCTGGTATTTCTGTCAGGATGAAGGCTCGTTTGAGGTTATAAATGTGCGCTCGAGATCGTCATTTGTTTTCCAGCAATAAGTATGCGTATTTGTTGCACTGTATCACTTCGTGCGGACAAGTATAATAGACTTCCGTAATTCATTCTGTGCATAAAGTAAAAAATAATTTTGCTTATGAGGCGATTTCTCCCTCTGGTTGAAATTAGGCCACCTGAAATACGACGGATGCATCCGTACGTCATTTGCGCTGGAGAGTAATTGTTATCTGAATTAGGGGTGTTGCATAATGCTGAGGAGAGTAAATAGGTTTTATAACCACCTGGTTGAATGCCTTTTGCTAAGAGAGGACTTAGAGACGCCTTGTATATGTTCGGGGTCACTATTCCCACGAGAATTCGCCCGGCTGGTTTCGAAACGCTCGTTTGTCATCAACTGTAACAATAATTTAAATATTCTAGAATACGTTTGCAAGGCATTTTTCTGAGACTATTTGCACCAGTGTGCCGAACCAGGAGACGAAACGATTAAAAACAGCTCTGCTATGGGGCCTGATCTTTTGTCCTTGAGAGGTTATGTTTATACCGATTATTAAATCTGCAAATGACTTCAAGGAGGTATCTAAAACCTTCACTTGTAGTGGGAAATGAGGCGAGAATATCAATGTATACTGTATGAAAGCGACTGTCGAGGATTTCAAAATGTTTGTACGATGGTTTCCTTCGCTATGTATCTTTGAATTTTGGCAACCCGTGCAGCTTCTTACACAATCTTATACTTTTATGCATACATTTTTGCCGGAAATTCGATCTGAGACTGATTTCAAGGTGGCTGCAGCTCCAAGATGGCGCAAATTAGGCAATTGGGGGAATCTAAGCCTGCAATACTGAAGAGTAGGATAGGATCTAACTAAATCTTTGGTCAGATCACAAGCAACTGAGTTGCACAAGGATAAAGTAACCTGAAGCTAGTTTAAAGTACGTTCAAGGATCAGGTTGCAATTAAATCAATTCCACATCGGCGGATTGGGCGTCAATGAAAGCTTCACCATCTATGGTTCAATATGATTATCTAATTATAAGATGTGGTCAGAATGTTGCTCTCTATGGAAGCGGATGATGGGAACTCATGTAAAGAGAGCTGCACGTCACATGAACTGAGCGGTGTTTGTGAGAGAGCGCCCCTCGGATTTTGCTGTGAGAAGTATGTTTGATATCACTAGTATACTCACTGATAAACTCGAGGGCGCGAGTTTCAGGGAAGGAGTGTTGTGTGGTTGGATGAACGGACTCAAGATAGCGCAGCAATCTGTGCACATGCGGGACACAGTGCCCTAAAGTATGTACTAAAAATACTTTTGTTGGTAAAAATATACTCAGTATTTCCTTACAGAACGTGGAATAGTTAAGTTTGGCTTTTTTAAACTCGTATCTAATATAACGAGATTTTTCCCATTTCCAAGTATGAAGCTGTTCTAGGACTGCTCTCGAACCTATGTTTGGAGCGTCTATGGCGAGGCGTAAAGGGTACTCTATTTTCGAATGAAAAAAAAGGGTGGCTTCTTCAACGTTGTTTTTTATATTGTTGCAGGTATATTTGCCTTAACATCCTATGATAAAGTGAACGCTTTTCGCGTTTTTAAGGAATCTAGTCAAGGAATGAGAGTGGTTCCGGCTTCTCGTAGCAATCTCCTGAGGAAATCGAGATTTCCTCACGACCTACAAAGTATTTTAAGGGCGTCACCATGGCTGTCTTTTCTGTTGAACTAGATGTATATGTATCTGTAAGAACTTGTTTTTTACTTCAACTTTTTAGTCTAGCAAATTTGCTACATAATCGTTCAAATATGGCAAAGAATGCCTATTATTTTGTGTAATAGGGTTTGCAAAGGATGATTTGGAAGGAGAATTTCTCTTTGTGGAACAAAGATTGTATGATACCTCTAGTAACGGCAAATATATAGACTAGAGCTTTCTGTACAGGAGAAAGGAGGATTTTAGCTTATGATTTATTGGAGGAATGACGCGGAAACATTGATAACCTAAATAAAGGTCTATATGATGAAGAAAAATGCACTGCTCGCGATTTGAGTCTCTCCGTATATTAATTTCGTGGTGGCACGATTCAGTGTGTAAGTTATATTATGAGAGAAAATCGGCACCGATAATCACAGTTTTGACGTCACATTAAAAATTTTAATTCACATTTTCGCCAGAGTCCAAAGGAGAAGGCTGAGATATTTTTCTATATAGCTAGATTAGAAACCTGGTTTCCATCTGAAATGGAATACAGGTCTCGTCGGCTCTCCAGGCGAAATTTTTCTGATGTTTACAATGAACCGTCTGCCCGTGGTGGATCGTTAATGTGAAAGCAAACGCTCTTGAGGGCGGTGGAATGAACATTTCCAATTACCCACCTGCTCTTGAGTTACCGTATCATTGCTGATTTTTGTCGTTTGTGCACCCAACAAACCTCATTGTAAAGAATTAGGTGTTTTGGTGAATGGTAATGGATCGTCGTGTCAAATGGGCTTTGCTTGCTCCAATTCAGTCAGCCTTTTTGAAAGGGTAGTAGCTTCCGATGCGAGGGAGGCCACCGATGTTTGCAACTCGAGGCATGTTTTGGGGACAGGGTTCTCCTCAAATTCTCCAGAGCTTGGACACCTTCAGTGGCTTAATGTTCGTGGAAGTGTCCTGCGCTAAATTTTCGAGTGTCGAATAGATATGTAGGCATGTCTATTTTATTTCAGATTTATGTGGTGTAGATGCGAAAGTTCCGCGCACATGACCAAAATTGACATTTTCTGAGCGAAAGTGGAAACATCACATTCGAGACCGATGATCGAGATTGTCACGTAAGAGCAAGGACTGTTATAGGGGGCCTCTAAATTGGGGGTACACTTTAAAAACGTGGTACAGAACAATTGTAAGTCCTTACAGATCAAGGGGACTTTTTTACCTCACAAAATGTAGAGAGCAAGAAAAAAACCGACTAAGTAAAAAAAATAAAAGAATAAATAAACACCCCCTTAAAAATGGCATGAACTCTTAACAGAAAAATAAAGAAATAACAGATGAAACACTAAATTCGAGAGACTAGCCACCTCTCATGGCACTTTTTATTACAATTCTACTTTATTTCCAGTTCACACCTCTCTCCCACATAATATTCTCTCTCCACTGAATCATATTCTCCCTATTATCTCATCCGAAATAAAGAGAATCTCTTGAGTTTGATTTAATGTAAATATTTCGAGATAAAAAATCCAACTCAAGATATTTAATGTAAATATTTCGAGATAAAAAAATCCTAGTTATTTATTACTAAATTGAAATATTCTTCGTCGCGGTAATACAAAAGGAAAATGGCCAGTTTGGTGAATCGCCATTCTAATTATACCTGCAATTAGAGAAAGAAAAGCGCCCCAAATAAGTCTTCGCGGCCAACCTTACCAGGATCGTTAAGTAAACTCGAAAACAACTCCGACAACCCAACGAAAAAGCAGATTTAAGGAGGATAATCCTTCCTTAACTACCTCAAACCTCCATGATCACTTTATAGCTTCTCTTCACTCTTAATATTGAGGTTGCGCACAAACCTCCAAGTAACAACCTTACCAGAGGATCCTTAACAAAAGAAAAGTCAAACATGTTCTATGAGCCCAAGTATGGTCGGTACGCAGTTAAGTTGATCGACCAAATAGCGAAGAAGCTACATACGATGGTGGAAGAATGCCATAGAACCACCCAAACGAATTAAAATGGGCGGAGGCATTATTCCTGATTCAGAGCAGCAGCAAGGAGAGTACGATCACGGGTATCCTGAAACGACTGTATAAAAAGGCACATTAGGATCAATCGCTGCTACGACTCTCTAAATTAAATCTTGCTTTGTTGTTGTTGTTTATATATTTGTTTTTCTTGTTTGTTTAATCTATCACTTTGGTCCTTATACTGAAGCGGCTTTTTGCACCCTTCCCTTCTTTATCAGGAATTGTCTCTACCAGTTTCTGCATTTACCGTTTTCTCATACTTCTTTTTTACTGAATTAATTGTAGGAGATGTCAGATTAGGGGTTCTTACTTTCTCACCAGCACAGCATATATAAATAGAGTGAGTATTCACCAGTTACGTCATTTTTTCATTTAGTATGCGCCATTGTTTCTATAGTATAGATCAAGGGGAAAAAAAATTAAACAAGGTGTCCTGAGCACTTGTTAATGAAGGATATGGAGGGAACGCCTACCCCGAGTGGAGAAGTGGTAGGCTCGAATGACTCAGAGTAACACTCATAACAATCGAGGAATAAAGAAAACTTGATAAAGGAAAATTATGCGAAGCACTCTATGGACAACTCAAGTTTGTGCTAATTTGCATTCTTGACGGTTCTAATGGATACGTGCTAAAGTGCAACTGCGAAAGCGATGTGAAAAGACTTATAACCATCAGAGGCATTAAAACCAGGAAACAAAAAGGACTTACACCCAGACTTTCGCCTTAAATCACAATTTAAAGTAGTGTGTGCAATTTCCGAAATAGCCAATAAGACTATCCAAACGGCCTACTCTTTTTTAACACTCTTTCTTAACTGCCACCAAAGGAGAATCATGCGACTAATCAATGCATCGAATCTGAGCTCAGTTACTCTAAATGTGTACAAAAAGGCCTTACTAGGAAAGACTGCAGCAAAACTACACAGAATTGCATCGACTGTGGACAGCTATACCAGAAAAGGGCAATGTCGTGCCACTTCAGGAATGAAGTGATAATAAAAGAGCAAAAAAACTAAGAAACCGAAAGAAAACAGAGCGGGACATTTTCAGGCCTGGCCAATGATACAGTACACGAGATGATGGATGCAAAGACACACCTCACCCTCCTAGAAGAATCGTCATTTGAAATATCGACGTATACCTGTACATTACGCACACATCATTTATGTAGGCAATCTCGCCACTTTCGTGGAAACACAAATAATATGCTCGCGAAAATGTAATGAAGATGAAATGACTGATGAACATCCCCGTCTTCAAAACTATTGGCCAAACACCCAAACAAGCAAAAGAATCATCCATCTAAGACAACCTTAAGGGCGAAAAGGCTTCCTAACAAGGAAAAGAACAGCTCAACGAGGATAGCCAAAAGGTGGGCAATCAAATAGAAGAAGATAAAAAGATCACCAATTACAATATAAAGAGGATTAAGCCACAAAGCTTAACCTCAGATTTTTCTATCAGTGAGTACTACCCCTTAACACGATCGAAGAAACAAGAAAATATAATTAAAGTCATGCCCTGAGAATTGTGTAACACTCAACAAATCCACATTTAAAGAATTTAGATGTGGGAAGTTTAGAGGTGGTACCGATTCATCTAAATGGTCCATTATACAAACTGGTAAGGACAGCTGATAATTTCTCATATAGTAAACAATAAAAAATGGAAGGATAAAAATGGTAGAATTCTATTGATTCTAAATCAGAACTTGGTGCAAGTGCCAGTCCCGGAGAGGAAGTATTACCACACAGCGTTTTGAAAGGAGTACAAGGATTAACTCATAAACGTTGTCCAGTGCGATCTAACTGACCAAAACCTGGAAGAGATTGACGCAAAAAATGAGCGTATGAAAATAGCTCTGATCGCGGTAGAAAACAACAACGCCCCGAGAACACGACACGTCACACTCCCTCGCCTGCAATAAACAGAGGAGATGAGGGATGAGAACAAATAGATAATCGACACATTTGATCAGATCGCTATTCTCGGACTAAGCGTCACATGATACGTGAGTCTAAACAAAAAGAAGGAAGATATGAGGCAACTCCTACGAAAACAATAGAGGAAAATATGGAATAACTTCATAGCAGAAATAAATCAAAAAAGAAACCCTAAAGATGAATAAAAATTCTCTACTGAGCAAAATCTCCTTCAATGAAGAAGGTAGAAATTCAAAGGTGATTGATGTTTCCAATCACGTTTGAAGAGAACGTGGACTTTATTACAGAAATTGACGTCATGGTCGAAGAGAATCTGGGCACCATAGAGACAACAGTTCCCCATTTCCCTTTGTCGAACAAAATAAGCAAGACATAGGGAGGCGATAGGGACAGTGAGAGGTCGACTTGGGGTTGCCTACCTGCCCCACCTTCTTAAGGGTGGTGGAAGAGATGAGACCTGGGATTGATGCCTTTATCTTTCTTAATATCCAAAAAAGGGAAAGTCTCCTTTCAGTCATCAAGTTGTGAACATCTCTGAAGAAAGACTTACGTTCAAGTCCGAAAGTTTAGAGGAGTAAATAATCTTAAGCTTACTCGTGCCTCATTATCGCCATTATGTTGTCTTAGCTACAAATATAGTATTGCAAGAGGAAAATAATCATTAATGGCATACCAGTTCTTAGTGTGCAACTCACGATCACATGTCTAAAATAAGAGAGGAACAAACTAATGACAAAGAGAACAAAGCAAACCTGAGTACAATTTTCTCAAAGGTAGGAGTAACATGGACATAAATAGATGAGAGGTGAGCCATAATTACTGCACTTTCTTTCCTCTTGCCAATTTTGACTTCAACTGAATTATGGAATATAAACCACCCAATAATGTCCCTTCTTCCTTATTTAACGAAACTTATAAATCCCAACTTTATTCCCACTCTCCCTTCTCATCCTTCAGCTTGGGCGAGGGGGTAGGTAGACAGACTAATAGACAGATATGAGGCAGAAGAACTAATAGACAGTAAGGGACGCATAGAGACTGAGAACCAACAGGTAGACAGACAGGTAACGACAGCCTTTTCTGGTCAACAAAGTCAATGAATAGACAAAAAGTGAATAAAAACTCTAATTGCTAAATAGACGAAGACAAAAATAGACAGACATACAAACATGGTGCGTGATAACTCCTTTCTCCGTAGTACCAGCTCACTCCCAGTGAATGTGTGTCACCCTGCAATAAGAGCAACCTTGGGAAAGGGCATTTGCGCTCACTCCACCTCTCAGTTCCAAACCGGTAGTTAGTGGGGTACAAACCCTTCCCCCTAATTACAATGATCACCTCTAATGCCTTTGTACTACCTGCTATTAGACATTGAAATAGCTTCATTTGCACCTGCCACTCACCTTAGCATTAACGGACACACACGGGGAAAACACGTGCAAATGCGTATATATATATATATATATATATATATATATATATATATATATATATATATATATATATATATATATATATATATATATAGATATAATTCGGAAAAGGCAAGCTGTGCTGCTGCGGGGTTCAAGTAGGAAGCTTCAATGCGAAGATATCAGAGTTCTTGGGGGGTCACTCTGTAGATTTACAGGGGATGAGAAGGCAGGATTTAGACAGGATATGTAGGCTAAAGGGGTTAGTTGCTGAGCTCAGGAGGGAACTTAGTGTTAGGCCTAGAGCTGGGAATAGGTTAGGTGGTGAGGTAGGCCAGTTAGATGTTTCAGGTGAAGGTAGAGGGCCGGTGGAGGAGGTAGGATATGATAGTTCTAGTGATAGTGAAGTTAGCCCCCTTAGATTAGTTAGAAATAGGCCTAGTGAGGATGGGGGACAGTAGAGATTGGTTAGGAAACATGAAGCTAGGGAGGCTTATCCTGTTCTTTGTGAGAATAGGGTTGCCTCTGTTGAGGTTGTTAGCCAGGGGGAGAATAGGTGTGTGAGTCAGAGGGACACAGAACCTATTGGCTTGACTAATAGATTCAGTGCCCTAAGAGAGGAAGTAACTGGAAGTGATATGACTGATGGGGGTGGGGGTGGAGTTCGAGTGACTGGTAGTTTGAATGAGAATAGGAGTGGGGATGGAGTTAGGTCTGTGGGGGTTAGGAATAGGAGTCTGACTGAAGTGCTTGTGATGGGTGATTCGCGAGTTAGATATTTAGATAGGAAGTTGAATGCAAGTAGATTGAATGGTTTGAGGGTGTGTTTGCCGGGTGCTGGAGTGAGAGATCTGTCTGATAGGTATGAGGAGCTGGTGTCTGGCTGTGCAAGGGATGCAAATGTGATTACACATGTAGGAGTGAATGATGTGAAGAAAGTGGGTGCATGTGAGTTACGTGAGAGGTACAAGAGGTTGATTGAAAAGGTGAAAGAAAGTAGAATGAAAGGTGTTGTGACAGGTGTGCTTCCAAGAATAAATGTTGGGGTAGAATGGATGTCTCGTGCAATTGGGCTGGATGATTATGTGAGGAGGATGTATGAGATTGAAGGTGTCATGTTTGTGGATGTGTGGGATAGGTTTGTTGGAATGAAAGAAATGTATGCGATGGATGGACTGCATTTGAGTAGGAGGAGGGTAGATGTGTTGTGGGAGGAGTATGATCGTGTTATTATGTCTTTGCCGGCGGGAAACTCGATACTAATAGTGGTCAGGGAATTATGAGAGGACATTATAGTACTGAAAGTAGAATGGACTTGGCAGATAACAGAAATAGGTTCCAAGGCGATAGAGGTGAGTCATTCAGGTTTCAAGAGGTGCTTCAGGGATAGGGGGGTTAAATTGTTTCTATACAAATGCTTGTAGTCTTAGAAACAAGAAGGATGAGCTATTTAGTTATATTAGCAATGAGGATATAGATATATTATGCGTTACTGAATCATGGGTTAATGAAATAGAATTTAGTGACACTATAAGTAAATTTGATTTACAGGGCTATAATATGTACATTAGTCAAAGGACAGGTAGGATTGGTGGAGGAATAATTATCTATATAAAAAACAACATTGTTTCAAGTTTAAATAATTCAATAAAGCAGGATGGAGTTGAGTACTTTGGATATATATTAGGTTCAGTAAAAATAGAATGGTGCATTTGGGAGCTTTTTACAGGCCACCTGGGCAGACTGATGATATGGATGAACTAATGATAAGGGAAATAAGTAAGGGATGTGAAACAGATGCAGTTATTATTGGGGACTTCAACTTAAACTCTGTGGACTGGGAAAATATGATAGATAGGGATAGAACAAGTGGCAGGTTCATAGAATGCTTTGAGGATAATTTTTGAATCAATTTGTTAATGAGCCAACGAGGGGGGACAATATATTAGATTTAGTACTTTCTAACAGTGATCATTTAGTTCAAGAATTGACTGTTGGGCAAGCATTGGGAAATAGTGACCATCAGATAGTTCATTTTAACTTGGGAATTGAGAAGGGTAAAATAACTGAGAATGCTGTAAAAGTTCCAAATTTTCATAAGGGAGATTATGTAAAACTTCGAAGCTTGCTAAATTTGGTAGACTGGGATGTAGAATTCAAGGTAAAAATGCTTATGGGATGTGGGATACTTTCAAGCATATAATAAATGTAGTCCAAGAACAATGTATCCCAATGAAGGCCATTAGGAATAAAAGTAGGAAACCATTATGGTGGAATAAGGAGATAGCTAGAAAAATTTCAGAGAAGAAAAGGGCATACAAAAAATTACAGGTACAAAATAATATTCAAAATTTAAGTGATTATAGAATGGCTAGGAATGAGTTAAATAAGATTATAAAGAAGAACAAAAGGGTGTCAGAAATTAAATTAGCTCAGGATAGCAACAAAGATCCTAGAAAGTTCTTTAGTTACTATAAAATTAATAACAAGTCTGGCAGGGTTAAAATAGGACCTATCAAATATGAAGGGGTTGTGAGAGAAACTGATGAGGAAATAGTTGAGGTACTAAAGGGTCATTTTGCATCAGTATTTACAAAGAAGAAACTAAATAGTCTTATGTATAGTACTCATGGGTCAGGGAAAGAGGTGTTTACTAACATTAGTGTGGATCGGAGGATGATAAAAGGACTAATAGGTGAGTTGGATACTACCAAGGCCTCCGGCCCTGATAATATTCATTCTAGGATACTTAAAGAAGGTGTAGAAAGTATCTCAATTGCTCTGGAGAAGTTGTATACTAGGTCACTGGAATATGGAGAAATACCCGATGATTGGAAGAGAGCGAACGTAGTCCCCATTTTCAAGAAGGGTAGTAAAGAGGATCCAAATAACTTCAGACCGGTTAGCCTAACTCCTGTAGTCTGTAAAATCCTTGAGAAAATAGTTAAAAAAGGGATTTGCCAACATCTAGAGAGGGAGGGGTTAATCAGCGATGCTCAGCATGGGTTTAGATCAGGGAGATCATGTTTGACTAACTTACTAGACTTTCTAGAGTTTGTAACAGATCAAGTAGATAAGGGAGAGAATGTAGATATAATTTACTTAGATTTTAGTTAAGCATTTGATAAGGTACCACATAGGAGACTAGTTCATAAATTAAAAATGATTGGGATATGTGGGGGTGTTTCAAATTGGATAGCTGAGTGGCTGAAAGCTGAAAGACAGGAAACAAAGGGTAGTGCTAAATGGTGTAAAGTTAGAGTGGAGGGATGTTATCAGTGGGGTTCCTCAGGGATCAGTTCTCGGTACATTATTATTTGTTATCTATATAAACGATCTTGGGGAAGCAGTTACTAATAAAGTGTCAATTTTTGCGGATGATACTAAATTAGCAGCTGTAGTTAAAGATATTGATGATAATTTAAAAGTGCAAGGGGATTTAAATAAATTGTTATCCTGGGCACATAAGTGGCAAATGACTTTCAACCTTGAAAAGTGCAAAGTTCTTAACATGGGAAAAGATAATAGAGAATTCAACTATGAAATGGGTGGGCATTGGCTGAGCTCAGTAGAGGATGAGAAAGATCTAGGAGTAGTAATAGATAAGTCATTAAGGTTTTCTAAGCAGTGTATTGAAGCAAGAAATAGGGCAAATAGAGTGCTGGGTAATATTAAGAGAAATGTCAGTTACAAAAGTAAGGAGGTTATTCTTAAACTCTATAACTATTATGTTAGGCCACATCTAGACTACTGTATACAGGCATGGTCCCCACATTTTAGACACGATATTAACCTTCTCGAGTCAGTGCAACGGAGGGCAACAAAGATTATTCCTTCCCTGAGGCACCTTGAATATATAGATAGACTAAGTGTATTAAATATGTTCTCGTTAGAAAGGAGGTGTGTGAGAGGGGATATGATTGAGCTCTTTAAATTTTTTCCGAGATAGATAAATTGGATGTTAGCAAGTTTTTTGAGTTAGATGATGGAAATCGGACTAGAGGTCACCACTTGAAAATTAAAAAGCAAGGGTGTAGGTTGGATTTAAGAAAATATTTTTTCACCAATAGAGTGGTAGACTTCTGGAACAAATTGCCGCAGAGGGTAGTAGGTAGTCCAAATCTAAATGTATTTAAGAGTAGGTTGGATGAGTTTATGGGAAGGGAAGGTTGTGATGGTTCCTAAGTTTTTTATATATTAATATTGTTTGTATATATTATATAGCTGCATGATTTAGTTCTTGAAAAGCTTTGATTGGTGATACCCTTGTTTCTGATGCAATCCTCTGGATGTAGTTTTCCTGGGAGTTTGGGTGCCTTAAAAAAGAGGCCGTTTGACTCGGATGACCTATGATGAGCCCTTGTGGCTTTTGTCATCTGTTATATTATATTGTGGGGGACTTTGATTTTGTCTTCCCCTGGTGATGGTGCTTTTTGTGGGTGGGTTTTAACGGATGAGGATGACCTTTGATAGGCCCTTGTGGCTTTTGTCATCCGTGTAATTATGTTATGTTATGTTATGTTATGTATGGTCGGTGCAAGGGGGGAGAAAAGAGGTGAGCGAGTCAGGCGGTGATTACAAGAGTACAATGGCGGTTCAGAATCTTCGGGCTAAGAGTTTTGATGCGTAAAAAACTCCGGAATTTGTCGCGTAGATCCAGGTGATCATTGATAGCGATCCTTACGAGACAATGAAGTCCATCGCAACGGACAATGGAATGTCAGGCTCTTATCGAGCACCTGCTACTACTCATAAAAAATAAGAAAGAGAGATCTTTCAGTTTCCCTGAAGATGGGAAACGGAACATCCCATCAAAGCAAGTATGCTTTGGTTCTACTCAGACGAGAACAATTTCTGCCTTGACCTGGTGGGGTAGTTTCAGAACAACAGATGGTTTGACCTATGCCCGAAAAATATATTGAGATTCATGAAGGCCAAGTGACTGGTCCACATTATTGCGTTTGGGAAGGTTAAACAATTCCTTTGGTCACATCACTTTGAACATCTGGCCTCCAAAATTTACAGAATGTAACCTATTGGGGAATGATTGAGAAAGAGACCAACATGTCACCGTGCACCACCTAAGCGGAGCTTCGGTGCAAAGTCACCATAGTTTTAACTCAGTCAAACAGAGAGACTACCAAGAAAGCGTGAAGTAGGTTCCGCGCCACCAGGAGGTAGACGGCGATTTCATTGAGAAAAAAATAATACAAAACTTGTCTTATATAACTATATCTGTATAAATGAACTGTGTGTTAATTTCTTTTATATTTAAGTTATGCGACAAATTAAACACCCGCCCCATATATATATATATATATATATATATATATATATATATATATATATATATATATATATATATATATATGAATAACGTTACAGCCACGAGGAAAATGAAACAACGGAGAACTGCGAGGCCTTTCGACTAATGGTCCTTTACTGAGCAGACTAAAAGACAGGGAAAAAGAGAAAGATATTTATACACCTAATTAATGAAAATATGGGATATAAAGATTAAAAGGGGTGGGATTTCCAGATACCTGGAAAAAACCTATTAACAAGATGAGCCGTCAGGGTTAAAAAAAAAAAAAAAAAAGTTTACGGGTTACACAAGAAAGGGGGGGAGGCAATGTTTGGGAATCACATATGCAATATGAAAACAACAACAAAAAAAAGTTTATACATGATAACTAGAAAATATGACAAAAGAAAAATATGAGGAAAGGTATTTTTTTATATAAATAAGCTAAAATAACTTCTATGTGGTAATCATTAATTCAGAAATTTTATCTTTAAAGTCATTCTTAAACATTCTTTTGATACAAGGGTCCAAAAAATACATTCCAGGGCTGAGATTAAAATTCGAAGTCAGTTGTATAAAAGCTGATTCTAAAAGATTTCGTGAAAAAAGGTCATTTGATTTGGCAATCACAGAACTCTCCGTCCAATTAATACGATGGCAATTTTCACTCAAATGGATAAAAATGGCATTTGATGTTTGCCCAGTGCTTACAGAGTACTTATGTTGCTTAATACGCACATTCAGATCCTTGCTAGTTTGCCCAATATAAAATAAAGGGCAATCCAAACAAGGGATTTTATAAATTACGTTATTTGTTTCATTAGGGCAATTTTTTATTAACATTCTTTTTAAAGTATTAGTATAAGAGGAAACAAGATTTACATTAAGTGTTTTTAACAATGTTTTTACGGTTTCAAAGCCATTGAAATAAGGTAAAATGAGGATATTCTTGGGCGCTTCCTTCTCAATAGTACTTTCGTTATAAAACTTTTTTTTAGCTTTATTATAACAAATATCAAGTATATTTTCTGGATAACACAAGTCTGCACCGATTTTTCTTATAGATTCAATTTCCTGATCCAAATATTGAGGACTGACAATGCGCAACGCACGTAAAAACATAGAGGAAAAAATTGATATCTTAATATTAAGATGGTGGCCAGAATAAAAATGGACATAGGTTAAGTTGTTGGTTGGTTTCCTATAAATTCTAAAATTGCAATTAAATGATTCCCTATGTATTAAGACATCTAAGAATGGAAGGCAATTGTCTTTCTCTAATTCAACAGTAAAATTTATGGAAGGTACCTGGTTATTTAAATTGGAAAGCAAATTATTTACATCAATATTAAAAGGCAAAATAATTAAAATGTCATCAACATATCTATACCACTTTAAGGGGATATCAATGATATTAGGTAAATATTGTTTTTCGAAGAATTCTATATACAAATTTGAGAGTAGGGGAGATAAGGGGTTGCCCATTGCCATACCAAATATTTGTTGGTAATATTCACCATTAAAAACGAACTTACAGTCACAAATGCACAACTGAATGAGTGAAATAATATGACTTACAGATAGAGGTAATTCATGATGAGTAAGCTCATTACTAAGATAATCTAAAATGGAATCAATAGGGACTTTGGTAAATAGAGAGCAAACGTCAAAACTTACCAACCTATCATTGGGGCAAATAGTAATTTGATTTAATTTTTCTACTAAGTCAAGGGAGTTGAGTAAATGAGAACCAGATATTGTTCCAAGTAAAGGGGACAACAGTTTGGTAATATATTTTGATAATTTATATGAAACTGAACCAACTGTGCTAATAATAGGCCGCATCGGGTTGTTATCTTTGTGTGTTTTTACCAACCCGAATAAGTAAGGTAACGAGGGAGATTTTTCTGACAAAACACCTATTAATTCCTTCTTATCTTTAAGGATTTTTTTCAGTATTAGCACAGTTGGTTCAGTTTCATATAAATTATCAAAATATATTACCAAACTGTTGTCCCCTTTACTTGGAACAATATCTGGTTCTCATTTACTCAACTCCCTTGACTTAGTAGAAAAATTAAATCAAATTACTATTTGCCCCAATGATAGGTTGGTAAGTTTTGATGTTTGCTCTCTCTTTACCAGAGTCCCTATTGATTCCATTTTAGATTATCTTAGTAATGAGCTTACTCATCATGAATTACCTCTATCTGTAAGTCATATTATTTCACTCATTAAGTTGTGCATTTGTGACTGTAAGTTCGTTTTTAATGGTGAATATTACCAACAAATATTTGGTATGGCAATGGGCAACCCCTTATCTCCCCTACTCTCAAATTTGTATATGGAATTCTTCGAAAAACAATATTTACCTAATATCATTGATATCCCCTTAAAGTAGTATAGATATGTTGATGACATTTTAATTATTTTGCCTTTTAATATTGATGTAAATAATTTGCTTTCCAATTTAAATAACCAGGTACCTTCCATAAATTTTACTGTTGAATTAGAGAAAGACAATTGCCTTCCATTCTTAGATGTCTTAATACATAGGGAATCATTTAATTGCAATTTTAGTATTTATAGGAAACCAACTAACAACTTAACTTATGTCCATTTTTATTCAGGCCACCATCTTAATATTAAGATATCAATTTTTTCCTCTATGTTTTTACGTGCGTTACGCATTGTCAGTCCTCAATATTTGGATCAGGAAATTGAATCTATAAGAAAAATCGGTGCAGACTTGTGTTATCCAGAAAATATACTTGATATTTGTTATAATAAAGCTAAAAAAAAGTTTTATAACGAAAGTACTATTGAGAAGGAAGCGCCCAAGAATATCCTCATTTTACCTTATTTTAATGGCTTTGAAACCGTAAAAACATTGTTAAAAACACTTAATGTAAATCTTGTTTCCTCTTATACTAATACTTTAAAAAGAATGTTAATAAAAAATTGCCCTAATGAAACAAATAACGTAATTTATAAAATCCCTTGTTTGGATTGCCCTTCATTTTATATTGGGTAAACTAGCAAGGATCTGAATGTGCATATTAAGCAACATAAGTACTCTGTAAGCACTGGGCAAACATCAAATGCCATTTTTATCTATTTGAGTGAAAATTCCCATCGTATTAATTGGAAGGAGAGTTCTGTGATTGCCAAATCAAATGACTTTTTTTCACGAAATCTTTTAGAATCGGCATTTATACAACTGACTTCGAATATTAATCTCAGCCCTGGAATGTATTTTTTGGACCCTTGTATCAAAAGAATGTTTAAGAATGACTTTAAAGATAAAATTTCTGAATTAATAACAAACCACATAGAAGTTATTTTAGCTTATTTATATAAAAAAATACCTTTCCTCATATTTTTCTTTTGTCATATTTTCTAGTTATCATGTGTAAACTTTTTTTTTTTGTTGTTTTCATATTGCATATGTGATTCCCAAACATTGCCTCCCCCCCTTTCTTGTGTAACCCGTAAACTTTTTTTTTTTTTTTTTTAACCCTGACGGCTCATCTTGTTAATAGGTTTTTTCCAGGTATCTGGAAATCCCACCCCTTTTAATCTTTATATCCCATATTTTCATTAATTAGGTGTATAAATATCTTTCTCTTTTTCCCTGTCTTTTAGTCTGCTCAGTAAAGGACCATTAGTCGAAAGGCCTCGCAGTTCTCCGTTGTTTCATTTTCCTCGTGGCTGTAACGTTATTCATAAATTCCTCACGTTCCTTATTTTCGTGATTCAGTTATACATATATATATATATATATATATATATATATATATATATATATATATATATATCGGGTGGCACCCCTCTCCCCCTAGAAATGAGGCATTTTTAAAAAAAATTAATATCCCAGTAACCTCTTTCCTATTCATAACAATTTTCCTATCTAAGATACTTTTAATCTTCCTATTTCGAATGCAACATACGTAATTTAGATACTTTTATAGTTTTTTTGTACTTCACAAAAATTACAACATGGGTAAAAAGAAACGAATATCGAGGAAAAATATTATTTTATTTTGAAATTTTTAACAGGAATTTTCACGTTCTTATAAAATCCTACATGTATAAACATGGCATGTTATGGATATCTTCATCTACAGTTCATCAGTACCTATAATGACGTTGTCAGAAGAAGATCGCATTTTCATTAAAACTTGTTACTGTATAAAGGGATGGAAGACTGGAAGAGTATTGTGAGAATTTCCTCGAAAAATGTGGAAAAGACGTGCCCTGGTAAGACTCTTAAAATTAATTTGCGAAAAAGGAAGAGCTAACATAAAACCAAGAAACGTTGACCTAAAACAGCTTCAGAACTCTGAAATGTGAATTACATTAACGATAACTTCTACTCTGAAGAAGATAAACCATGAAGTCATTTATCGCAAAGAACAATTGCCAACAACTTGAATATTGGAAGGAGTTATGTAAAACGAATAATTATGACACAAAAGCTAAAAGCCTTCATATGAATATTATCTTCTAGAAAAAGGTGGTACTGTTAAGGATAAAAGAAAAATGTTACTTAATAACTTCTCTGTCACTGATGTTCAAAATATTGTCTTTGCTTATGGAAAAGATTTCACTTTAGAAATTCCGCGAAACCGCCAAAATGATGTTGTCTACGGGCGTGGTAAAAAGTGTGACATTCCGATAAACTGATCGTTTCATGAAACTTCAAGATTCTGCAAAAAGGTTAGGACATCTGCAGTGGTCTCTTGGAATGGGAAAAAAGGATGTTCATTTTATTGATAGTGAAAAGACAAAAGTGAATTCTGCTTATTACATTAAACTGCTAAAAATAAAGTTGTTGCCTGATTTGTCGTCGCCTGTATCAAGAAAATGACTTTATTTTGCAACAAGATGGAGCACCTTCGCATACAAGCCACGCCACACAGTCGCTTCCAATTGGCAATACACCAAGATTAATAACAAAAAAAATGAGTGGCCACCGCAAAATCCAGCTTGTTACCCCATGGGTTACCCAATTTGGGAGTTACTAAGAGAAAAGGTTTACCGAGGTCGGAGAGAAAAATTCAGTGAACCAGAATTGAAAAGCAAAATATTCGAATCTTAGCAAGAAATTGGCATTAATGAAGCATAAAAAAGTTTGCGTGTGTGGAAAAAAGCCTCCTCAGATTAGGGATTCATCAAAGTTGTGGTTCAATCGATCATTTACTGTAGGGGTTTTATTTTTTTGCCCATGTTGTTATTTCTGTAAATTGCAAGAAAAATATAAAAGGTATCTAAATTCTGTTTCTTGCATTTGAAAAAAGAAGATTGAAAGTATCTTGTATATAAAAATTGTCACGAATAGGAAAGAGGTTACTGAGCTATTAATGTTTAAAAATGCGTCATTTTTTTGGGGGGGGGAGAGGTGCACCCGATATATATAAACCGGGCTTTGCAAAAGTTATGTTACACTCGTTTTTTTTTTACCTTTCGAAAGGTTTAAGTATGTGGCGGAAAAAGTTTCGTTAAACAAACTCTAAGTTCTACTTTCCCACCGTTTGTCATTACAACGTTTGATACGCGTCTGTCGAGATGGAAGTGTAAAGAATCGAGATCTTTGCTCTCCTGTGAGTGGGCCTCATCATGATCGACATCGCCAAGCGGCTCAACGTCAGTCGGATGACTGTTTACAGAATCGCAGAGAGGCTCAAGAACGGGGAAGACCTCAAAGTATGCAGGAAGAATTATGCAGAAACAGTGTATTGCAGACAGTATAACCATATAGTAAAAAAGAAAGAGAAATTGGACGGGACTGATCAGATGAGATAAGAAACTATTTTTTTAAAAAACAAAAGTAAGGGACCTTGGAAGATATAAAGATCGAGGAGAGCAGAATAAGATCCAATGAAGGCAATCCATATTGAGAAGAAAAAAATTAACGTCATGGGAAAAAATTAATTAACTTGGCCCGGAATTGAATCAGGGTCTCTCGAGTGAGTGCCAGTCAGAAATGGACCTCAAAGATCGACATCCCATGATAGAAAAAATGACGTGAGAGATCACATGGGAAAAAAAACAGGAGTATTTTAAAGGTAAAAGAAAGGGACATTGCATGACACAAAGCGCAAAGAGAGCAAAGGACGACACAATGAAGGCAATCCATATTGAGAAAACAGAAAAGAACAGTATGGGGGACAAATTAAATTATCTTTGCCAGGAATCTAACCCAGGTCTCCTGACAGCCGGTAAGATGTTCTACCATTAAGCCACCAGGCAAAACAATTCAAACCCACCTAAAGAGTTACCCAATGAAACCTAGTATATCTCCAGGATAGAAGAAACTTCCAATGGATATTATACCATATTACAATTTAAAGGATCACTATTCATATCTGACTGGGAATCAAGAGACCCTATTCGATTCCGGGCCAAGTTAATTAATTTTTTCCCATGACATTATTTTCTTTATTGCCAGTATGGATTGCTTTTATTGTGCCTTCTTTTGCTCTCCTTGATCCTTATGTCTCCCAATGTCTCTTACTTTTTTTATAAGCTACTTTTTCTTGTCTCATGTGATCGTTCACGTCCAATTTCTCTCTATATGTCACTATATTCTCATATAGTCTGCAATACACTGTTTGTGCATTCTTTCTGCCTTCATAAGGTTTTTTTGAAAGGCAGAAATTAAAGTTGACAAATGCCCTCTAGTAGTTGTCACTCCTTGTAGAGCCTGTATTTGCTCTTCCTTTGTATGGGATATGGATAGTGAGCCGTTAAATTGTGAGCGAGTTAGAGTTATGGTATAAAATCTCTTGGAAGTTCCTTTTAGCCTGGAGAGACGTTTGAAGAGTCGATGGATTTGATTTGCTGTGTCTAGTAGCTTAATGGTAGAACATTTACTAGCCATTTATAACACCCGAGTTCGATCCCCAGCAAGGACTAATTAATAAATTAAAGTGAAAATTAATGAAAAGGATTCATCAACAGAGGCGCAGGAATTTCGCACAAAAGGACAAATTCACCCTCTTTATCAATATGTATTTCAATAATTTCTTTGACCACATTACTCCGAACATCTGACCTTCCAACTTTGCGGATTGTAACCCGCTGGGAAATGGATGAGTGAGAGAGAGAGAGAGAGAGAGAGAGAGAGAGAGAGAGAGAGAGAGAGAGAGAGAGAGAGAGAGAGAGAGAGAGACACCAACATGACCCCGTGCATAGCCAACTACATAGCTTAATTTTATTAGGAGTTAATAGTCAACATAGAATATCAATCTTGAAGAATAAAAATTCATAAACTTCAATCATCTATGAATAGTAGTTAAAAAAGAACCTCTCAAATATCAAAAGAGAAAAATATTTTAGGGACATAAAGGAAATAAATTGAAATGATCCTACTCGTTATCTTAAGTTGAAGGAAACTTATCACTGAGTAGATGATAAGGACTTTAACTCGAACTTGCTTTCACAATTTCGAAAATAGATTTTTTTTCAAAAGTTTTAGCTATAAAATTAAAAAGTTCTATAAAAGATTAAAAATAATTTTTTTTTTTTTCCATTCGAAATCAGAAAAATTTGAAAAATTAAAACTACTCAAAACATTATATCCTGTGAATGTTGTGAACAAGTAAAACCATCGTTCATTATCCTTCTTTATTCCAAATTATCTAAATTATTGCAAATGAGAGAGATAAAGATATAAATAAAGAATCAAGTTAATAGTTAGGAAAAAATAATATTTACTAAATAGGAACATTGAAGAAAACCAAAGACAACAAGTGCAATTATTTTTTTTAATAACCCAAATGTAATAAAAAAAAAATTAGATTTAATTATAATAAACGAACTAAAAATAAAAAAATAATATAAAAATAAAAGACACTAAATAAATTAAAAAATGAATTAAACTTATAAATTAGTGAAAACAAAAAGATAAAAACAAATCTAAAACAGAACAAACCTCTCCCACTCCAAACAAAACAAAGGTGATTGATTGGAAGAAAATTACTCCAAAAACAGAACAAAATATTTCAGAAATAAGAAAACAATTAAAATAAAGGTAAGAAACTTGAATTAATCACTTTAAAATGCGAGTGATCATGGGATTAACTGGCACAGTGCCAGATTACTCCTGCATTCCAGCACTTATGTCTTTTAGAAGCATTCTTGAATGCATCTGAATAGAAGAATCGGCCTCGAACTCAATATATATATATATATATATATATATATATATATATATATATATATATATATATATATATATATATATGTGTGTGTGTGTATATATATATATATATATATATATATTGAAGACCATTGAGTATTTTACCTTAATTAATTTCCTTTAGCAACTTTCTCTTCTTCTAACTATCTTTTTTATTTCATCTTGTAGATGGTTAGAAGAAGAGAAAGTTGCCAAAGGAAATTAATTAACGCAAAATACACAATGGTTTTCAACAAAATTTGCATTCAGGAAAGACTGCTACCCAAATACAATAATATATATAATTATGTGATTACATGAAAGAGTGCCAACTTACTCTTGTATTCTAGTAGTTATGTCTCTAGAAACAATAATCGGTGTGTCTGCAAGGCACCTCTTTTGAATCCTCCTATAAATCTACGTTTGTTTACCCTTGACACTTTCATTATTATCAAATTCTCCCCAATAGTAAAATCTCTGTATAAACGAGGCTATATTTGCCTAATTTCTCTCTACTATCGAACAGGTATTTATATTTGCAATTGTTGTTCATTCCCCGATTGGAGCCTGCTTAACACAGGCGAACCGCGTTTTCTCATATAGTTATTTATCATAAATCAATGGGATAAATACTCAGTTTATAATTCAATAAATAAAAAAAAAATCGCGATGTGTGGCTAAAAAGAGGAGATTAAATAACGCCCAATAACTGACCCTAAATAAAAAAAATATATACAATTGTATCGAATAGTGCATAAAAAAGATGATATATTTCGAGGAATAGGTCACCTCCCCAGAACATACGTCTATATATACATATATGTATCTATTGGTTGGGAGGAAATAGATAAAATCCACGAGAATATGCATATATACAGTTATATATACATATCCTCTAATGTACTTACGCCTCCTTCGCTACGTACAAGTACGTTCACTTCGTAAGAATAATCCGTTGATTACGAGGTATAAGAGTGTGATTTACTACAGGGGCCGATAACGTTTAATGAGTTTACCAAGTTGCAGTTCAAGGATATATTTAAAGAGTGAAAATCAGAAATATAATTTAAATAAGTCACTAGTTAACATATATATATATATATATATATATATATATATATATATATATATATATATATATATATATATATATATATACGAGGGGCGGTCAAAAAGTTTAGCAATTCGGATATAAGGAAACGAGATATGAGGAAAAGTGTTTTATTATTTTTCAATATAACAACCCACGACTTTAATGCACTTGCGCCACTTGTCCCTGAGGCTTCGAATTCCCGACAACTAGAAATCTCGCGACTGCTGTTCATTTTTCTCCTGGACGGCGAGCTGGACATCTTTATCGTCCCTAAACCGGCGTCCACGCAGTGCAGCCTTGAGCTGGCGGAATAAAAAGTAGTCACTAGGGGCCAGATCTGGACTGTAGGGAGGATGGTTGAGCTCCTCGAATCCGCACTCGCGCAGGGCAGCTAGTGTAACTCTGGCCTTGTGGACTTTCACGACGTTGAAGTCGATCATGTGGCTGAGGTTTCTAGAGACCCAAAGGGCGGAGACCTTAGTCATGGCCAAATTGTCGTGGATGATGTTAATAACACTTCCATGTGATATTCCAAGTTCTCGCTCGATTTCTTCGACCTTCACCCGTCGATTTTCGAGGCTCATCCTCTCCACACGGACCGCAATGTCCTCGTTGGTCACGTCTGACGGGCGTACTTGATGGGGGTCATCTTCAAGGGACTTACGACCATGGCGGAACTCCCTATTTCAGCGAGCAATGGTTGCATATGAAGGGGCGATGTCGGTGTACACTGCAACCATGCGTTCATGGATCTCTTTTGCATTCTTGCCTTCCTTGCTAAAAAATTTTATCACTTCGCGGTGCGCAACCTTCTCCAATGTTGAAAAGTTTGTGGCTGATGATCTGCAATCAGCTACTGTTTCTTAAATAGACGAGGCAGGAGCGTGCGGCTGCAGGTTTTGACTTGTCATAACTTGTCCTAACAGCCCCACAAACATCCATCCCCCTTCCTCTGTTTTGCCCTACCGATTAGCAAAAAACCTATTGACCGCCCCTCGTATATACGGGAAATATAGGTAATGTAAATAAGGAAAGTTCTGACAGAATTACTCGTTAATCAGCTTTTAAATGGGATACTATATATCGGTTATTCAGAGGGAATATTTATATGTCGGAAAGTGGGTTGATTAACGGGATATACAAGCAAGGGTTGTTTTAACTTAATGGAGTCACCTCAAGGAAGGGGAATCCTTTAGGGAGTCGGCGCGGGGAAATGGAGACGGAAAATGGACGTGATTATCGGCCGAATATCCTGATGGGGATGAGGATAAAGTGGGGGAGGGGGACCAGAAGACAAGGTTACGATCCTCCTTGAAGACGGACGATGGCACCTCTGCTCCAGAGAAGTGCAACCTCAAAAAATCCAGACTCTGACGGGGCTCGGCGCGAAGTCTCACACGGGAAACTGGAGATCCTTAGCGGGGGAGAGGTTCCAGAGAGAGGAGAGGAATCCCGGCCAATCTTTCGGGGATGAAACGATTCGTGGCTTGCTCTGAACAGAATAAGCCTTCGCAAAAGAGATGGATCTGCCTGGTGAGATCCAACCTCGATGGTATAAGTGAATACCAGGAACTTGAGGAAACAGACTCACGATCTGACCCGAAAGGCGACGGGTTCTCAAACACAATCTCCTGATATTCGAAACCCCAGGGTATCTATATGACGGCTATTTTGGGGGTTTTCTCCTCGTTGTCAGACTCAGACGATTGGCTAACCACAGATGGATTAGCGTTTGTCGCCTGACCCAAGTCTTAATGGCCTTTACGATGTGGGCGCGAAACTTTGACTAGCAGATTCCAGACTACGGAGATTAGCGTTTTGTCGGCGAGGTAAAAGCTTTTAGCTCCTAACTCAATTGACTGCACCTGTGAAGCAGCTGACGGATATTCAAATTCTTTCTTCTTTTATTTTTCTCTTTGGATTCAGAGATAAAAAATATCCTTAAATATGAAATTCAGGATGGAATAAAAACCTCACCAATTGATAATAGACCTGTGCACACTTTTACTCGTAATTAATCTCCAAACATATGTTTCTTTTTCTATCTCTTCCTCATCTCTCTTGCACTATTTCTCTCTTATTTCTTCCTCTATTTATCTATCCCTCTCTGTAGGTATATCTCTCCCTCTCTCGGAAATATTCCTTCACCCCTTTTCTCTCACCTGGAGGTTGGCACGCTGTCCCTGTCTCTAATGTCCACAATTATTCACCTTCACACCTCCACTACCCGCAGGAGTATCTGCGGCAGTACATTTATCACTATATTCACTTTCTCTCTGTTCAGTATTTTCTTTATTAATATTTCCGTACTAACCTCCTGTGGCCTCGTCACTATTGCGCTTTGAATTTTGATTTTAAAAAATGCCCCATCTCTCTTTTCTTTCTTCTCCGGTTATCCATTACTAACAACACTCCCTTTGAACCTACTTCACACGAATTTCCTTTACACAACTCCACCACCCATTTTATTCTCCAAACCAACTCCCTCTTGCCCCTGTTTATCTCTACCTTGAACACGGGTGTTTCATTCCTCCTCCCTCTTCCCCCTTAAGCCACTGCTGTGTCCCCCAACAAATCATCAATTTAGGGACGAATCTGCATCACAGGGATTTCCGTTGTTGAGCGAATGCAGAGAGAAATCTCTGTGTCGTGAATGGACGGCGCCAACTTCACCTCCAATTAAAAGCCTTTACAGTCACGATAAGCCATAACGAGAGGTTGCTAAAGAATTTCGACAAGATTTAACTTAAACATTTTTATAGTCAAGAAAATCATCGCTTACAATTGCTGATTGTATGAACACTCTCTCTCTCTCTCTCTCTCTCTCTCTCTCTCTCTCTCTCTCTATATATATATATATATATATATATATATATATATATATATATATATATATATGTATATATATATGTATATATATATATATATATATATATATATATATATATATATATATATATATATATATTATATATATATATATATATATATATATATATATATATATATATCAGGTTCCCCCTACCCCCAAAAATGACGCGCTTTTAAAAAAATAATATTAAAATACTTTCAATCTTACTTTACCTAATGCAGGAAATGGAATTTAGATACCTTCTATATTTTTTTTGCACTCCACAAAGATAACAAAATGGATAAAAAAAAACAAATATCGAGTGTAAAGGAATAAATAATCGGATATTGAACTCACCCTTAATAAATGATCAAATAAATTACCACTTTGATGAATGCCTAATCTGAGTCTGTTTTTCCGTACACACAAACATTTTCTTACTTCAGCAATGACAATTTTTTGCCAAGATTCACGAAGTTTGCGTTTTAATTCTGGTTCACTGAATTTTTCTCTCCGACCTTGGTAAACCTTTTCTTTTAGTTAGTCAAAATTAAGTATTCCATAGTGTGGCTACTCATTTTTCATTATTAATCTTGGTGTATTTCTAATTAGAAGCGACTGTGTGGTGTGGCTTGTATGCGAAGGTGCTCCATCTTGTTGCAAAATAAAGTCATTTTCATGATACAGGTGACGACAATCAGGCAACAACTTTATTATCAGCAGTTTAATGTAATTAGCAGAATTCACTTTTGTCATTTCACTATCAATAAAATGAACATCTTTTTTGCCATTCCAAGAGACCCTTGCAGATATCCTAACCTTTTTGGAGAATCTTGAAGTTTCATGATACGATCAGTTTATCGGAATGTCACACTTTTTACCAACCCTGTAGACAACATCATTTTGGCGGTTTTGCGGAATTTCTAAAGTGAAATCTTTTCCATAAGCAAAGGCAATATTTTGAACATCAGCGACAGAGAAGTTATTAGGTAACATTTTTCTTTTATCCTTAACATTACCACCTTTTTCTAGAAGATACTATTCTTATAGAGGCTTTTAGCTTTTGTGTCATAATTATTCGTTGTACATAACTCCTTCCAATATTCAAGTTGTTGGCAATTGTTCTTTGCGATAAATGACTTCATGGTTTATCTTCTTCAGAGCAGAAATTATCGTTAATGTAATTCACATTTCACAGTTCTGAAGCTGTTTTAGTTCAACGTTTCTTGGTTTTATGTTAGCTCTTCCATTTTCGCGAATCTTTTTTAAGTCTTACCACGGCACGTCTTTTCCACATTTTTGGGGGAAATTCTCACAATACTCTTCCAGTCTTCCATTTCTTTATACAGTAACAAGTTTTAATGAGAATGCGATCTTTTTCTGACAACGTCGTTATGGGTACTGATGAACTGTAGATGAAGATATCCATAACATGCCATGTTTATACATGTAGGATTTTATAAGAACGTGAAATTCCTGTTAAAAATTTCAAAATAAAATAATATTTTTCCTCGATATTCGTTTCTTTTTACCCATGTTTTAATTTTTGTGAAGTGCAAGAAAACTATAAAAGTATCTAAATTACGTTTGTTGCATTCAAAAGAGGAAGATTGAAAGTCTCTTTCATATCAAAATTGTCATACAAGCTTTATATCCTTATAAAAGTCTTTTATCCCCTCGTGAATTCATACGCTGGATATATTTATTCACCGGCTGCATAAAACTGTGTTACGCTTCTCTTTTGAATTGTGAGCGTGAAAACAACACACGTGACCCTCCTTTATTCACTTTCCTATATTCACAATTTATGGGTAAATGTCATGTCCAAAACAACATTTAATATTTTGTTTTGTATAACAAAAATTGTTTCAACCTAAACGAAACTCTCGATATCCGGAGATCATGAGTTAGGGATCCATTTTGTCCGAGCGGCTCCTTCTAAAATATGGAGCCCAAATACAAAGAGGTTTAGCATGGACAAGGCTTATGAGAGCCACACGTCTTCTGGTTTCTCAATTTTCTTAAGTTCTTGGTATATTTTTCGCTAATTTTATTTGTTATTTCTTCATTTAGGAATGGTTATAAGTAAAAGCTTTCTTAAAACTATTAAAAAACATTAAAATAATGCATTTAATAAATGATCTTTGTTAATCCGTCTCATCTTTAAAGTGGTATAATAAAAACAGTTGACAAAATAAACTTCGAAAAGCAGAGATAAACAAATTTTAGATATAACTCAATTTAAACTAGATGGCAGAAAATCAATTTAGGCGCAGTCAAAACAACAAAGAATCAAAGAACTAAAAGAGAAATCAAAATTAAACACAATTAGCGAAATCGTGGTTATAAAAAACGAACAGAATTATGAATGCGAAAATGGCTGACCTAAGAATGGACATTCACAGCAGCGCTGCTCGGAGATCGCCTAATTGCTAAGGCGGTTGATGGCCCCGGTTAGTTGCCGGGTTCGATTCCAAGAAAAAAGTAGAGGCAAAAGATAGGGTGCTCGTTGAGAGCTGCCGCCACTCACAGGGTGCTTCGTGTCTGATGCATACCTTCAGATAGCTCTGCTACACTACGTGACCAGAGGCTTAACCAACACCACTGTCTCTTTCCTCCTTCGCACAATTGACAAATCAATCTTCATGTCGTAACTTACCGAAGTAGTTTTCATATCCATCACCCCAGACACGAGAGTGGTGGCTCTTCCTTCGGCCACGAACAATTCCTTGATCTTTTTTTAGTGCCAAGGCACAGTGCTGCCGCCCTTTATGCCCCTTCCCCCCCCTCACTACGACGACCATGACTAGTTTCCAAAGATTTGTCCCTGAATGTCATTATAATCTTTATGTGACTTTCATTAACCGAATGAAAACAAGGTTTGTTCTTGACATACACAATACCTTGTTCACACTGGCTCGATAAAGATGATCCAATTTCATAATTGCAAGTGCCCGTGCTCCTAATTACGAACTTGTTCGAAGATATATGGCTATTTTACTATTCTTATTTACTATTAATTTAAACTCTTCCCATTCATTACTATTCTTATTTACTATTAATTTAAACTCTTCCCATTCATTAAATAATTTTTTTCGTCCTTATGTCTCTCCTAGTTTGCCTCCTCGTTGGATTAAAACAAGCCTCATTCAATAGCAAGCGACCAGGGAGCATTAGTAGCGACCCCGCTTCTCTATTGACGGGACCAGATTCGAAACCCATTGAAATAGGGTTGAACTAGGAGAGAAATTGTGCTCTCAACCCCACTTCCAAATAATGCGGCCGAGCCGTTACTTTCTAGAGGTTTCTTTGCCTTATTCTCAGGGGTTCTGTTTTCTTGAATAATTCTAGCACTGTTCTAGAGCAATTATTGCTGAGCCGAGCCACAGGTGTGAGGTAATAATTCCGATCATAACTGCCCGCCGAAGTCACGCTTTCGGATTGAACCTCTCAACGGGAACGAACATAAATGTATGACAAGACGCCCCCATCCCCATCTCCCACTGACATACTCCTCACCCTTTTTCCCCCACTTCTTTAACCAACTCTCCCACCTCTACTTCGCCCCACTCCTTTCTACCGGGCCCCACCCAAGTTTGCCCCGAAATGACCAGAACACATACATAACAAAGACAAGTGCGGTAATAATAATTGTAGAACTACTAAAAAAATAATATGGATCCTATTAATTATAATAATAATAATAAAATATACACTGTTGTCTTTTCTCTCACAAACACTCATTCGTAAAATGAATCCTTTTTTTATCGTCTTCTACATCTTCGTTGACGAGGGCGCACTCGAAGGTTATCTTCACATAATTGTTGGGGGGTATTTGACTCTGTCACCACTAATTAGGCTCGGTCACTACCCCATTCAGATCTTTCTTCACACCTTATATACTTATCACCCACACGTTCCAAACTCTATCGAACTTTCTAACAACTAACATCTCTCCAAATTTTACATTACTATTACTCTCTAATTCTAGTTATTATTCCTTCATTTCATAATCTGGACTTACTGGCAACGTTGTTATTAGCATAAATCCATGCATCGTTTGTGACACATTTCAAGCTTAGTCCCTTGGCATTCACTAGCATTTATGGTCGGGCCAGATGCTTTCCAGCTATTCCAAATATTGATATTGCACTCTATCTATCCTTAAGACTCTCCTCATTCACGATGCACCTAATATAATATTTGAAAGTACCTCTTAAAGCTTTCGCTTCAAACCTTTTCCATGCATAACTCATCAATAAAGGTGATTGCCAAAATAGTCTATATATTATAATTTAGGTTATACGTGGCCTAACCAGCATTGAATATATATATATATATATATATATATATATATATATATATATATATATATATATATATATATATATATATATATATATATATATTCATATATATATGAGAAACTCACAAAGTAGTGCGTGAGTAGAGCAATAAATTCAAATAAATCCCACAGGAAAATGAAAGGCGAATTCCAAGTACTTTTGAATTTGTTCAGTTCATTCTCAAAGAATGAAATTGAACTAAAAAAGTGCGAAAGTACTTAGAATCCACCTTTCATTTTCCTGTGTAAATTATATATATATATATATATATATATATATATATATATATATATATATATATATATATATATATATATATATATATATATATATATATATATATATATATATATATATATATATATATATATATATATATATATATATATACCGGGGGTTCGAAAACTAATGGTACATACTTTGACAGTAGGTATAAAAGCCCAAAGGAATGACTTTTATACGAATAGGTAAAAGTCCAAAGATCCATCGTCTTCGAGATATCGAATCGTAGAGATTGGAGGTCTCTAGGGATATTTCTTACTATCGGCATAATCCTAGATCCGCAAATATGGCAACAGTTGTTTACTTTAATGGTCGTCTGCTATCAGTGAACATTGTAAAATAGCTCTGACATTATGAATCGCTTAACAAATTCTGAAAAGGCAGATATGAACATGGCATATGGTCGGCGAATGGCAATGCTAGATTGACTGCTAGATTGTATGCAGAGCGTTTTCCCAACCGTCATTTGCCTGATCATCGCTTTTTCAGCAGGGTGCACCAACGGCTGCGAGACACTAACAGTTTTCAGGTAAACAGAAGAGAAGTGGGTGGTCGTCGTGGGCGAGTTAGCGCTGAGAACAAAGAGCAGATATTACAACATTTTAATACAAACCCACGTACGAGCACTCGAGCCGCGGCAAATGCACTTGGAATGCGTTATCAGTCAATACTATGGCAAACACTCCATGATAATGGCCTCTACCCGTACCATTTCTACAGAGTGCAAGAGCTCCTTCCAGCCGACTTTAACCCTCGTGAACGGTTTGCACGTTGGTTCATGAATAAGACCATTGAAGATAATGAGTTTCCAAAGTATGTGCTCTTCACTGACGAAGCTACTTTTACATGCAGTGGTGTGTTTAACGCACACAACTTACACATGTGGCAGAATGAAAACCCTCACGCTGTGCATCAGAGCCACCACCAACACCGGTTCAGTGTTAATGTGTGGGCTGGTATTATTGGTAACAATTTGTTTGGGCCATATATACTTCCAACGCATTTAACAGGAGATCATTATGCAGTATTTCTACGAGAGGTATTGCCTGACAATCTGGACGATGTGCCTTTGGGTATTCAACGTCAAATGTGGTTCTAACATGACGGCGCTCCAGCGCATGGCTCAATGAATGTGCGACAATATCTAGACCGTACTTTTCCCAACGGATGGATAGGACAATTTGGGCCAGTGCCATGGCCATCGAAGTCTCCAGATATGACACCTTTGGACTTTTATATGTGGGGCTACATGAAGAGTTTAATTTATGAAACCCCGGTGGAGACAGAGATACATTTTATTGGAAAGATAGTGGACGTTGCAGGACTCATTGCGGATAATCCACGAGTGTTTGATCGTGTTCAGGAAACGCTTCTACGTAGGTACCAGACTGCATTAACGTACAGGAAGGACATTTCGAACACCTATAGTAATTCCAATTTCATAATAAAGTATGTACTCAAATGTGTTTCCCTCACCTACTCTTCTGAGGAATGCCCCCTCCCCCCCAAAGTTAGTTATACTATATTCAACTTTACGATTCGATATCTCGAGAACGATCGATTTTTGCACATTTACTTATTCTTGTAAAAGTCGTTCTATTTGGGTTTTATACCTACTGTCAAAGTATGTGACATTAGTTTTCGAACACCCGGTATATATATATATATATATATATATATATATATATATATATATATATATATATATATATATATATATCCAGCATACTGCAAAAAGGAGAAAAAGGGAATAATATTTTCTTCAGAAAAATGTTATTTCCTAATTCGAAATATTAGTATTGGGGTGGGATTCGAAACGAGCACACTGAGGCAGTGATCAACCGCTTTGATCTCAATTAAAGCAAACCTTTAACCACGCTTCGCTAGGTCGATCGGGACTATGAAAGAGAGAGAAATTAATTGGGAATTCAAAGGCAAAGGAGGAATTGAGTTAAACGAACTCATGAGAGATATACAATATTCTGAGCAGGAAAATGAAGACGTACGGGATGGTAGATATCATAATTTATTATTACAGATGTTTCGGAACAAACCTTGGTCCATCTTCAGGGGCTACAGACACTAAATAAAATGTTATGACAAGTGTATCAGACAACATCTAATAGCCTATCAGCCAAAAAATATAAGCTCATATCGGGATAGCAACTATTCAAAGTAAACTAATATGACTAAAAGTGAAACAATAATAATAAAACTTAAACCAAAGGACACAAACAAATTTAACTTACAATAATAAGATATTAAAACTAGACAAATATAGATAATATGTGGGAATAGAACATTGGTTGACTAACTAATTGAAAATGCGAAATATTGAACCAGAATAGTAAAAATTCATAAAATGAGTACACACATAAAATGAAATAAAATTATAAACATTGACTAAAATTTATGTGAATAAAAAAGTGAATTAAAAACGATGGGCTTTCCTTTAGGACCTTCATTTGCCACGAAAAGTCCTCGATCCATGAGTCTCCCTCTGAGCTCAAGCTTGTCACTTGCAAAAGATTTATAGACGGTTGCTTTGCCATTTTTAAACACAAAGATCATACTACCTTAATTTTTAAATATTTAAATGAACAACACAACAACATCAACTTCTCAATGATGGGACATTGAACATAATAACAAAATTTCATTTATAGATATATATATTACTAACGGGGAACGAGTCTGTTTTTTCCACTTTGGTTTTTAGAAAACCCACCACAAATCTTCTCGGTACTCATTTTGTTAGCATTATTCCCCTCAAATTTCAACTGTCTGCCAGTAAATCGAGAATCCATCGTGTCTTAATTATCTGCCATGATTAGTACTCTTTCGACCAAGAAATCGGTAATTTGAAAAAAAAATTTCATTACAATTACTATCCGATCAATATTTTCAATAAACTAGTGTCAAGTTTTCTTAATAAAATTTTCATTCCGAAACCAACTATTCAAACTTGTTTAAAGCAGAACGTGTACATAAAATTACCTTTTTTTGGACCACCTCACTATCTTCAAACTCAACAAAGATATCAGATCGTTTCTTTCTAGACATTTTCCCAAATCTAATTTTATTATTATTAATGACAATCCCTTTAGTTTATCATCCTTCTTCAATAACAAGTATCCCATTCCAAAATTAATAAGGCCCTTGGTTGTATAATTATATACGTGCGCGACCTACAACAATCGCTACATTGGCTTAACCACTTTGCAGCTACAACTGAGGATCTCTAAGCACTTTGGGGTTTAATATAGAACTGGTCGACTCGTTTCCAAACCCGAGCAGTCCTATATTCGTTCACATATCACCAATAATGGCCATTACAGTGATACAGATCATTTTTATGTAATTCATACTGCATCAAGCTCAATAGATTAAAAAAGTATATAAAAAATTAAACCCCGAATTTATTGATTATGCATCTCAATAAAATTAATAACACAATAAATATACTCCAACTAACCAATCATATCTTACTAAAAATCACTCACTGCGTCATCATTCTGTTCCATGCAATTAGTTGTCCCCTACAACCTCGACAGTTAAAGTTAGTTACTGTGATGTTGCTAAAATCCAGATCTTTCTCATTCACATAAATTTTAGTCAATGTTTATAATTTTATTTCATTTTATGTGTGTACTCATTTTAGTATTTTTACTATGATGGTTCAATATTTCGCATTTTCAATTAGTTAGTCAACCAATGTTCTATTCCCACATATTATCTATATTTGTCTAGTTTTAATATCTTATCATTGTAAGTTAAATTTGTTTGTGTCCTTTGGTTTAAGCTTTATTATTATTGTTTCACTTTTAGTCATATTACTTTACTTTGAATAGTTTCTATCCTGATTTGAGCTTTTTTTTCGGCTGAGAGGCTGTTAAATGTTGTTTGATACACTTCTCATAACATTTTATTTATTGTCTGTAGCCACTGAAGATGGACCAAGGTTTGTTCCGAAACGTCTGGAATAATAACATATATATATATATATATATATATATATATATATATATATATATATATATATATGTATATATATATATAAATATATATATATATATATATATATATATATATATATATATATATATATATATATATATATATATATATATATATATATATATATATATATATATATATATATATATATATATATATATATATATATATATATATATATATATATATATATATATATGTATATATATATATAAATATATATATATATATATATATATATATATATATATATATATATATATATATATATATATATATATATATATATATATATATATATATATATATATATATATATATATATATATATATATATATATATATATATATATATATATATATATATATATATATATATATATATATATATATATATATATATATATATATATATATATATATGTCGTAGAATTAGGCAGCTATCGCCTATTTATTGATTCCTTCATTTGTTCGGGGAAGGACTACGACAGCCCAAAATAATCATTGGAATTGAATTTCGTTGAGTGCGCGGGTTTGTTGTTATTCGAATTCTTTAAATATGGTTGGCTGGGATTGGTCTTATTTAATTTGGCTTTGGTGTTTGGAGGACTTAAACAAGAATTACAAAAATAATATTTAACTACACAACGAAACATATAATACAAATAATTACTCAGGGCCGCAAGGGCTCATTACTCCGAGTACTAACCCGATAGGGTTTAGCAAGAAACTTCACATGGAATCCTAGCCTTAGGGACACAATAATTCACTTTAGTTATCAGAGATGATTGGGGAGGAGACTTCGTGACGAATCTTAGTCTGAGGGCCTCGCACTGGCTCGACGAGGAAAGAAGGGAAGGTGTAAATATCTTACTTGGGGGAGGGAGGGAGGGGGGGGGGGTTACTACAAAGAGACGTTTGGGGAAGATTCTCCAAGTAAACGCTCAAAAGAGGAAGATTCTCCTGTAGACGCTTGAGGGGGAAAACTCATGTGTGGCTGAGACTGTGTGATTCTTCTGGACGGGTCCTTCGATCCTGACGCCGTCGTTCCAAATAAGATGCTAGCTGCAGGCCGGTATGACACCGTGTTCTATCGCCGTCAGTGGATGATTACACATACGTCTTAAAAGAGGCCGCCGAATACCTTCTGTATTTGGGGGGCTTGTCTCACTCTGGAGTACCGTAGATACAGCTCACCACCACGACCTGTGGTCTTCTCCAAGGGGGCAGGGTACGTCTTTAAGACTCTTCCTTGGGTGGATTCTGACGGAATACTTCCTCAATTAATTTTGTGACGGTGAATATATAGACGTTCGCCGGAACTCCTATATTTGCTAATGGAAGCAATTAAGGCCTGCCTCACCAACTCCACGTTTATAGCTCGGCAGAGGGGATTTGATGGTCCAACTGAACCGAAAAAATTCGCGGCTAATCTCGCCAGAAGTTTGCCGACGGGCGTAGGGCATTGCTCTTTTCGATAACTCTCGTTTCACACGACTCCTTTAAACAAATTCTTACTTTATCGCTCTTTCTTCGACAATATATATATATATATATATATATATATATATATATATATATATATAAACATTATAAATAAATAAATTTGGCTGTGGATATGCACATGAGAGTGGAAACCAGAGTTTAATGGGGTGGGAGACAGAGAGAGAGAGAAAGAGAGAGAGAGAGCTACAATGAGCCACAAAGAAAAGAAGTACTTCCTCGAAGAACACTCGCACAACGCTTATGTGCCCAAAAGGCTAATTTTAAGACTTTGTCTAGATGCGCCTTGAACTGCTCAACAGAATTGCTATTGATAACTTCGACTGGAAGTGCGTTCCATATACCACAGATGCTGTATGTAAAAGATTTCTCACACAGATCACGGTGATAACGATTCAGCTCAAGTTCGTAGGCGTAGTTTCTGGTTCTGTTCTCTCTAAGCTGAGAAATATCCCTTTAGTCTACATTGTCAAAGCCTCGAAGCATTTTAAACACTTCGATAAGCTGCCCACGCAGCCTCCGGGTCTTCAACGAGAACAAATATAATTCCCGTAACCTATCTTTATAACTCTTGTGTCTGGTAGAGGGAATCAGTTTGGTTGCTCTGGCTAGCACACGTTCCAAACTCGTAATGTCCTTTCGAAACGAAGGACTCTAAAATTGTACGGCATACTCCAAGTGCGGCCAGACAAGGGAGTTGTGCAAACAGAGTACAATCTCCTTGTTCCGCTATCTAAACTGTTGCTATATGTATCTCAACATCATTTGGGCTTTCTTCTCCGCCTCAATACACTGCTTCGAGAACTTGAGATCACTAGTGATAGTTTCACCCAAGTCCTTCTCAGTATCAGTAAATCAATCAGCAGTGCCTTTAAGGATATACTGCGATTGGGGGTTTCAGTAACCAATATCCATTACTTTGCATTTGTTCACGTTAACAGGCATTTGGCACGTGTTCGATCACTTCCCAATCTTCCGAAGATTTTCTTGTAGGCGGGCAGGATTTCCTTCCTTTGCAACGTTCATACCAAGCTTGGAATCATCGGCAAATTTATAAATCTTTGCAACCATATCACCATCCATATCGTTGACGTAGATGATAAATAGTAGTAGTCTCAGGACAAAACTTTGAGAAACTCTACTAATAACGGGCACCAACTCAGAAGCCTGTCCATTCAACACCACCCTTTGCCGTCTGCCGCTTCGCTACTTCTCTATCCAACCTGCTACGTTTTCGCCTATGCCCAGCGAAAACACTTTCAGGAGAAGGCGGCGGTGTGGTACTTTATCAAAGGCTTTCTGAAAGTCTAAGTAGATAAAATCTACTGCCTTATCCCGATCTTGTTGACTAAAAACAAAGTGGAAGAATTCAACAAGATTCGTCAAGCATGACCGTTACATTCGGAATCCGTGCTGGGAACTGTTCAATAGCAAGTTTGACTCTAAATATGACGTTATTTTTTCCACCATGATGCTTTTAATGAGTTTACCAACTATCGAAGTTAAACTAATAGGTCGGTAGTTTTAAGGTTGGCTAGAGTCTCCTTTCTTGAAGATAGGAGTCACATCCGCCTCACTCCAGCCTCTAGGAACGCATCCAATCCGGATATACATGTTTAAAATTGTGCCCAGATGTCGTGACACATTATCACGCACTTCTTTCAACACTTTAGGTAGAAACCCGTCCGGGCCAGGTGACTTATTCGTCTTTAGGTCATTGATTTTTTTTTCACTTCGCTTTGGGTGAAGTCCATTTCCTCCAGCTTCTCACCCGAGTAAGAGACCATAGGGGGGGGGGATGTGACCACACTCTTCAGTGAACACTGAAGAGGAGTAGTTGCTTAGAAGGTCTGCATTTTCAACACCTGAGTGCTTTAATGCCCCCTCCTCATTCACCAAAGGGTCAATCTATTGTGGCGGATTGGTTACGGCTGTTTACATAACCAAAGAACTCCTTGGGATTCTCTTTATAAAGTCTCGCCACTTGGAGCTCCTCGGCACGCTTTGCCGCCCTTCTGCTGGAATTCACTCTCCTAGCTAGCCTATGGTACTCATTGAAGTCACCAGAAGTCTTTGGCTGCCAGGATACCGTTCTCTTCTCCCTCAGCAGTTGACCGATTTCTCGATTAAATCACTTTGCTTGATCGGAAGACCGACCAAGGCTTTTCACAGGGATAAATCTTGATTGAAGATTCATGAACATAGTTCTGAAACTATTCCACAAATCTTCAACATTCTTACACCCTTCCAGCCTTGCATCAGTCAATCCAGCACGAAGACCTGCAAAGTCTGCTCTTCTCAAATAAAGTTTTCTCGATTCACGAGTCGCAGACTCTACCTTGGGGATATTGACTATAAATCTGACTAGTCGTTGATCACTGGCACCGAGCTCTTCGTCTACCGAGAGATCCTCAACGATGTCATCTTCAGATGTGAAAACCAAGTCGAGGGTATTACTGCCTCTCGTCGGTTCTCTCATCCATTGAGTCAGGAACTCGTTGTTCGCGAACTACAGGAGTAGTGCGTTCTCGCCACAGGTTTCTCTCGTATCCCAGTCAACTTGGGTGTTGAAATCCCCCATGGCGATACACACTCTGTCTTGTACAAGTTCACCCAGTAGCCAGTACAAATCCCTGTCCTTTTCACCAAGTTGGGTAGGGGGTCTGTAAAGCACCAGGCTCCTGTATTTGGTAAGACCTATGTCTAGGTCAACACCTAGTAACTCGTGGTCGGGTACGATGTTACAGTTCGTCGATTTGAGCCTATCCTTGACATACAACTTCACACCGCCACCCTCTATTTCTGGCCTATCTTTTTGGAAGAGTTGGTAACCGGGAATCGTGAATTCACCTTTAAAACCTCGGTTTGAGGTTTTTACCCACGATTCCGTTATGGCTACCATTTCAAGTTCTTTCGTCGCTACGAGGCCATGAAGTTCAAGAAACTTGTTCTTGATCGACCTTGCAATAAACAGAAGAACTTTCAGGAAGTCCCCCGAATGTAGGACTCCCTACTCACTTTCGTTTCCCGGCTTATTTATTGCTTTGTCGGCTCCCCTCTTTGCGACATCCTAGAAGGTCGCTCCAGGAGTGACACGGGCGTACTGGCGTACGTCCCCCTTCACTCTGGGCCTGACACTCTTTAGGGTCAGTTCTACGACATCTTGTATCATGTTACAGAGTACAGCCTTTCTTTTAAAGTAAAGATGTACTCCATCCCTTTGGTAGAGATCGTTTCTACCATAGAAGGTATGGTAAGGGTTCTCAAAAAAGACCCCCTCCGTAGTACACAAATCTCCCAGGAGTCGATTAAGGGAGACGTTCCTTGAGTGAGCGGGCCGGGTTAGACCTCTACTCGGGAGCATCCTGACCACTACGCGTCTGCGTGTTTTCAGCCCATAGTCGTCCACAACACCCATTACCGTCTTTAGAATCTTTACTGTGGGGTCTATCCTTCCTCTTCTGAGGTAGAGGTCGTTGCCACTTACCATTAGGGAAACGACTAAGTTCTCAGAATTCTGATATTTCTCCGCCTCTACTCTAATCTGCTGGTTTCCTCTTCCTGGTAGGCAACTTACCTTCACACTTTTGCGAAGGCGTGCCGCTAGCAGGGGTTGAAGGGACCGTGCTTGAGAGTCCCCAATAAGGTTGGAATCCTCTACACTGAGGTGAGCTGCATTAAGGTCGTTCTTTTTCTCCTTTTTTTATTTTTCTTTCTGTTCATAATTTTTCCGCTTGGCTGAAGTGGCACTGCCAATGCAGTTTCAGCTCCTTGAATTAGAGTCTCATCGGCGGAACCACCCAAGTCAGTGGGAGTTTTGTCTTGAGCTTGAGTTAACTGGGCCTCTAGTTTAGAAGCTGGCTCTTGGATTCTCTCTTCGAGACGTCGAATCTGAAGCGCGTGCTCCGTTTTTATGGTCTGTAGTTTAGTTTCCAGTGCCCTAGACTTTTCCTCAGAGGTTCTGAAGAGATCTTTGAGTTCATTGCAGTATGTCACTGCCTCTTGGACCTCTCATTTAAGGATGCAGTCGGTGCATATAATTGCCGGGTGGCATTTAGAAAAGCAGCCCTTCGGTAAGTCCACGCACTACTTGTCCTTCTGGCATATCGCACATGTGTATTTGAGTACAGTTGGTTTTCACTTTAATTTTGAACACTTTCCTTCTCTTAAATCTTTGCGACCAATCAATAGTAAAAAAGGGGTTGGTTAGTTCTCCCCACGTGAGTCGCTCCCGCCTATCGATCAGAAACGTTTCGAAGTCTTTCAGAAGGCACGCTCCATGTGCTGCTGTCGGTCCGACTGAGTCATCAAACTTCGGCATGCAGTGGCTCCCAACCAAGCAGCACTGACAGGCTCCGAAAGGGCCATCGATTTATCGCCAGGTGAACAACGGAGCACGCCCCGTACTAAACTCCTACTAGTTTCCTTCATGACGGCCAGGATCTCGGAGTAGCGTTCAATGGATATCCCGCCACACCAAGAAACTCGATCCAAAGCTTTTTATTGGCCTGGCCACTAATCTGGGAACAAAGGGCCGTCACCTCGGACCGATGCTACCAGAGGCACCTGTCAACTGTCACTGGGAGTGGTCAATAATTACGCGGCAGGGAAGGGGTTAATGGGGCACTACTCTAATCCCATTTATCGTGCCCCAACGCCTAGGACACCTCTAGTCCTAGTCTCTCCCACCAGTAAGCGTCGATTAGCGTTGTTTATAGAGGTTCCAAAGCCTTTCTTCTGACGCATGAGGTAGCTACCAGGTCCTTATATGTAGATAGAGGGAAAAAAAAGGGTAAGAGTGACATGATAAGAGTAGGGTTTTATTTGCTCCTCTCAGACTCTTGGTGAATGGCTACTGTGCTCGCTTTTCGCAAGCCGGAGAGAGATCACTCTACCCCAGCTGGTTCCACCCCAATCTCTCTAATCTAATCTCCTGCGTGGGCAAGTTGATGAAAATATATAGTTAACATTAGATCAGTTCTTTTCCTAGACAGCAGAGGCTACCTCTCTTATGCACAGTGCAGCTTGCGCCAGTTCGGCCCCACGTCGGGTGCTATGCTCTGACTGGAAGATGTCGTCTTTGAGCCCTTTCTTTGTAGACAGCACTACGCCATAGTGTTTTTTTCAATCTGGTAAAGCATTTGATACCGCATGGCGATGCGGTATCATGGAGTTTCTCTACGCGATGGAAGCGATGGAACGCCGCTCACTCTTTATTTCTGAGTTTATGTAAGTTCCTCGATTCAGTGTACTGGTGTGGGGATTCCTCTCCGGCCCAATGGAGCAGGAAGTGTGTCCAGCATTGAAGTGTCTATAATTTTACACTATTTTTCCTCAGCATCAATGGCATCACATCAGTGCTGAAAGTAGATGTTCCTCTGTTTTCCTTGGCAAAGACTAAGGTGGAGTACTTCTGGTGCCATACATGGTTTCATCCCAACGCGGACTTGTTCCTAAACGCAATTTGCCGGAAAATGGTGGATTCGCATCGTTTCCTTTGTCTTCTTTTCGCCCGACGCCTCACCCGGGAGGCTTATATTCGCAGACTTAAGGTCTCCTGCACCTGAGATATTGACGTTATTCGTTCTGTGACATTTAGCAGTTACGATGTTGAAAGAGCTACTGCCTTAATTTTCTATCCATTCTTTGTTCGTTCGAAGCTTGGAAACGAATGTGAGTTTTGCGCATCCACAGCTGAGCGTGTATTGCGGAAGGTGAACTCATCCACCACGCTGGTCTCCGCTTGACGACTGGAGTATTTTGACCTTCCCCTATTGAGAGCCTAGTTCTTGATGCCTGGAGATACAACTCTCCTTGCATCGTACACAGTGCATTATGAGCGTATACGAGGTAGCCCGACACCTCCCTCAGTCGCCAATGGCACTAAATGCATCCGCGGCTAATCTTGACAGTGTCTATGCCACCAAGAGACGTTAGTCATACCATAAGCCCTTTATTTTTAGGTCTAGGAAACTCCTTCGAGAATTCGGTGTAGCTCTTGGGCCAGTGGCGCCTCTAGTTTTGCCCAGGATGCCACGCATATGGTAACAAATCTTCCACAGTGCCCAGAGTATTGCGTTTGACTTTTGTGGATCCGTGCCATTGTACGCGGATGACTCCTAGCCCCATTAGAGGGACGGCATCTAACCCGTTTCCCATATGTTCGAAGTCAGCAGGGCTTTATCAGGCGCTGCGTCTGTCTTTCCTGCCAAGATAGTTGCAATACACCGCTCGGTACGGAAAATAACTCGTCGTGCCTTGTTCGCAGGCAGTATTAAGATCTTTAGAGACTCTATAAGTGCTCTAAGTGCTCTAGGTGTGTTGAAATCTCCACCTAACCTGATATGCAGTATCCGTGACTCCACGGTTGCCACGAGAGCTGGACGGATGTATAGATTATCTTCTGATGGGTTCCTGGACATATGGAAAATGCAAATTATGAGCACGTCGATGAGGTCACCGAAGAGTCCGCGAAGACTAGGTGGTTAGACCACCATTTTGCTCTTTTTCACACCGACTACATGGTAGGGATCATGGCCGCCCTCCCAGCTGCATGGGATAAAGATGGAAGACGGCCGGTGGGATCTTAAATTTCTCGCCATTGTGCCACAACTGCTCACATGGCCCTAACCTCCTCCCTCCATTCCCTACCTCCCAAATGCCGCAATGGCTTTAGGTCGCTTTCTGTCGTCGTCGGTTTGGGCAAACATTCTTATTGAATGTCCCTATCTAGGTGATCTTCGCGCACGTTACCTGTCACTCTCGCTTATAACTTGTACTCGAGACAAGTTCGTGTACACAAAATTGGAGACTATCAGACATTTTGGAGGAGGTAGCCTCCTACATTTTATTTGACTCTCTTTAGTATTGGTCTCATGTTCTTGCGCGAAAGGGAGGTGGGTCTCCCCTCGACGCCAGAGCGTGCTTCCCTCTTGCATTTTTGCTTTTTGTCTAGTTTTTTGAGGGTTTTGTTTTTTCTGTGTTTGCTTTGGTTTGAGAAATTTTAAAGTAGCCTAGTATTTGGTTGAAATTTTAATCACATCTTCTTATGCCTTTGAAAGCAGTCGCCAGATGGGCGCATTACAAAAGCGCACAAAATAAACACACGCACTTGATTTCCACATTAATGCTTCTTAATTAGCTTAATTGGACGCGGCCGTGACATCACCAAATTACCTCAGTTTCACATTGCGACGCAGGATAAAGAATTCTGGTAGTGAGGGTGGGGGTCGACACACCAGCAACCCTTATTTGGGTTTAGTCCTTTTTTTAAAACTTAACGAAACACGGATGGCAAAGAATCAGTAAGATAAAAGTAACAAAGATGGGAGTGGACGGAGCGGACCGACATTCAGTCAAACCTGTAAAGCAATTAAGATAATTGAAGCTTTGATGTTTGGAAGGTCCTCATTAGCGTTGGCATTTAGCCCTTCCTTTTGCTTCATTTAATCCCTCCCTTTATTCCTTTTGCTCCATTTAATCCCTTTCTTTATTCCTTTTGCTTCCTTTTAGTCCCTTTCTTTATTACTTTTGCTTCATTTAACCTCTTTCTTTATTCCTTTTGCTTAATTTATTTCCTTTCTTCATTTATTTTGCTTCATGTAATCACTTTCTTCATTCGTTTTACTTCTTTTAATCCCTTTCTTTATTTATTTTGCTTCATGTAATCACTTTCTTCATTCGTTTTGCTTCTTTTAATCCCTTTCTTTATTTATTTTGCTGCATTTAATCCCTTTCTTTATTTCTTTTTCGTCATTTAATCCGTTTCTTGATTCATTTTGCTCCATTTAATCCCTTGCTTTATTCGTTTTGATTCATTTTAATCCCTTTCTTTATTCCTTTTGCTTCATTTAATATCTTTCTTTATTCCCTTTGCTTCATTTAATCCCTTTCTTTATTCTTTTGCTTCATTTAATCCCTTTCTTGATTCCTTTACCTTCATTTAATCCCTTTCTTTATTCCTTTAGCTTCATTTAATCCCTTACTTTATTCCTTATGCTTGATTTAATCCCTTTCTTTATTACGTTTGCTTGATTTAATCCCTTTCTTTATTCCTTTGATTCATTTCATCCCATTCTCTATTACTTTTGCTTCATTTAATCCCTTTTTTATTCCTTTTTCTTCATTTAATTCCTTTTATTATTTCTTTTGCTTCATTTAATCCCATTCTTCGTTCCTTTTATTCCTTTAATCCCTTTATTTATTCCTTTTGCTTCATTTACTCCCTCTATTTATTCCTATTGCTTAATTTAATCCCTTTCCTAATTCCTTTTGCTTCATTTAATCCCTTTCTTTATTCATTTAGCTTAATTTAATCCTATTATTTATTCCTTTTGCTTCATTTTATCCCTTTCTTTATTCCTTTTGCTTCATTTAATATCTTTCTTTATTCCCTTTGCTTCATTTAATCCCTTTCTTTATTCCTTTTGTTTCATTTATTTCCTTTCTTCATTTATTTTGCTTCATGTAATCTCTTTCTTCATTCGTTTTGCTTCTTTTAATCCCTTTCTTTATTTATTTTGCTGCATTTAATCCCTTTCTTTATTCATTTTGCTCCATTTAATCCCTTGCTTTATTCGTTTTGATTCATTTTAATCCCTTTCTTTATTCCTTTTGCTTCATTTAATATCTTTCTTTATTCCCTTTGCTTCATTTAATCCCTTTCTTTATTCTTTTGCTTCATTTAATCCCTTTCTTGATTCCTTTACCTTCATTTAATCCCTTTCTTTATTCCTTTAGCTTCATTTAATCCCTTACTTTATTCCTTATGCTTGATTTAATCCCTTTCTTTATTACGTTTGCTTGATTTAATCCCTTTCTTTATTCCTTTGATTCATTTCATCCCATTCTCTATTACTTTTGCTTCATTTAATCCCTTTTTTATTCCTTTTTCTTCATTTAATTCCTTTTATTATTTCTTTTGCTTCATTTAATCCCATTCTTCGTTCCTTTTATTCCTTTAATCCCTTTATTTATTCCTTTTGCTTCATTTACTCCCTCTATTTATTCCTATTGCTTAATTTAATCCCTTTCCCAATTCCTTTTGCTTCATTTAATCCCTTTCTTTATTCATTTAGCTTAATTTAATCCTATTATTTATTCCTTTTGCTTCATTTTATCCCTTTCTTTATTCCTTTTGCTTCATTTAATATCTTTCTTTATTCCCTTTGCTTCATTTAATCCCTTTCTTTATTCCTTTTGTTTCATTTATTTCCTTTCTTCATTTATTTTGCTTCATGTAATCTCTTTCTTCATTCGTTTTGCTTCTTTTAATCCCTTTCTTTATTTATTTTGCTGCATTTAATCCCTTTCTTTATTCATTTTGCTCCATTTAATCCCTTGCTTTATTCGTTTTGATTCATTTTAATCCCTTTCTTTATTCCTTTTGCTTCATTTAATATCTTTCTTTATTCCCTTTGCTTCATTTAATCCCTTTCTTTATTCTTTTGCTTCATTTAATCCCTTTCTTGATTCCTTTACCTTCATTTAATCCCTTTCTTTATTCCTTTAGCTTCATTTAATCCCTTACTTTATTCCTTATGCTTGATTTAATCCCTTTCTTTATTACGTTTGCTTGATTTAATCCCTTTCTTTATTCCTTTGATTCATTTCATCCCATTCTCTATTACTTTTGCTTCATTTAATCCCTTTTTTATTCCTTTTTCTTCATTTAATTCCTTTTATTATTTCTTTTGCTTCATTTAATCCCATTCTTCGTTCCTTTTATTCCTTTAATCCCTTTATTTATTCCTTTTGCTTCATTTACTCCCTCTATTTATTCCTATTGCTTAATTTAATCCCTTTCCTAATTCCTTTTGCTTCATTTAATCCCTTTCTTTATTCATTTAGCTTAATTTAATCCTATTATTTATTCCTTTTGCTTCATTTTATCCCTTTCTTTATTCCTTTTGCTTCATTTAATATCTTTCTTTATTCCCTTTGCTTCATTTAATCCCTTTCTTTATTCCTTTTGTTTCATTTATTTCCTTTCTTCATTTATTTTGCTTCATGTAATCTCTTTCTTCATTCGTTTTGCTTCTTTTAATCCCTTTCTTTATTTATTTTGCTGCATTTAATCCCTTTCTTTATTCATTTTGCTCCATTTAATCCCTTGCTTTATTCGTTTTGATTCATTTTAATCCCTTTCTTTATTCCTTTTGCTTCATTTAATATCTTTCTTTATTCCCTTTGCTTCATTTAATCCCTTTCTTTATTCTTTTGCTTCATTTAATCCCTTTCTTGATTCCTTTACCTTCATTTAATCCCTTTCTTTATTCCTTTAGCTTCATTTAATCCCTTACTTTATTCCTTATGCTTGATTTAATCCCTTTCTTTATTACGTTTGCTTGATTTAATCCCTTTCTTTATTCCTTTGATTCATTTCATCCCATTCTCTATTACTTTTGCTTCATTTAATCCCTTTTTTATTCCTTTTTCTTCATTTAATTCCTTTTATTATTTCTTTTGCTTCATTTAATCCCATTCTTCGTTCCTTTTATTCCTTTAATCCCTTTATTTATTCCTTTTGCTTCATTTACTCCCTCTATTTATTCCTATTGCTTAATTTAATCCCTTTCCCAATTCCTTTTGCTTCATTTAATCCCTTTCTTTATTCATTTAGCTTAATTTAATCCTATTATTTATTCCTTTTGCTTCATTTTATCCCTTTCTTTATTCCTTTTGCTTCATTTAATATCTTTCTTTATTCCCTTTGCTTCATTTAATCCCTTTCTTTATTCCTTTTGTTTCATTTATTTCCTTTCTTCATTTATTTTGCTTCATGTAATCTCTTTCTTCATTCGTTTTGCTTCTTTTAATCCCTTTCTTTATTTATTTTGCTGCATTTAATCCCTTTCTTTATTCATTTTGCTCCATTTAATCCCTTGCTTTATTCGTTTTGATTCATTTTAATCCCTTTCTTTATTCCTTTTGCTTCATTTAATATCTTTCTTTATTCCCTTTGCTTCATTTAATCCCTTTCTTTATTCTTTTGCTTCATTTAATCCCTTTCTTGATTCCTTTACCTTCATTTAATCCCTTTCTTTATTCCTTTAGCTTCATTTAATCCCTTACTTTATTCCTTATGCTTGATTTAATCCCTTTCTTTATTACGTTTGCTTGATTTAATCCCTTTCTTTATTCCTTTGATTCATTTCATCCCATTCTCTATTACTTTTGCTTCATTTAATCCCTTTTTTATTCCTTTTTCTTCATTTAATTCCTTTTATTATTTCTTTTGCTTCATTTAATCCCATTCTTCGTTCCTTTTATTCCTTTAATCCCTTTATTTATTCCTTTTGCTTCATTTACTCCCTCTATTTATTCCTATTGCTTAATTTAATCCCTTTCCTAATTCCTTTTGCTTCATTTAATCCCTTTCTTTATTCATTTAGCTTAATTTAATCCTATTATTTATTCCTTTTGCTTCATTTTATCCCTTTCTTTATTCCTTTTGCTTCATTTAATATCTTTCTTTATTCCCTTTGCTTCATTTAATCCCTTTCTTTATTCCTTTTGTTTCATTTATTTCCTTTCTTCATTTATTTTGCTTCATGTAATCTCTTTCTTTATTCATTTTGCTTCATTCAATTCCTTTCTTTATTTCTTTTGCTTCATTTTAATCCCTTCCTTTATTCCTTTTGCTTCATTTAATCCCTTTCTTTATTCTGTTTGCTTCATTTAATCCCTTTCTTTATTCCTTTTGCTTCATTTAACCTTTTCCTTTATTACTTTTGCTTCATTTATTCCCTTTATTCATTTATTTTGCTTCATGTAATCACTTTCTTCATTCCTTTTGCTTCATTTCATCCCTTTCTTTATTTCCGTCACCTGGAGTGAATCGGGGAAGCGGATATATATGCGGCTAGTCAAAATTGCTATCCAAAAGTGGGAAGAAAACGGAACCACATTCTCCCAAAGCAAATGCTCCTAAACGAAATTCTTTCCTCTCCACTTGGAAAAGTTTATCAAGATGACTGGTCAGTCTAAGCCTAAACCATTTTCCCTTCCAGACAAACGTGAGTTTAAACCCATCTCCTATAATCTACCTGCTTCTTCGTTCCCCAGGAGATGTATCGTCTGTTATTCCTGTGGAGTAGATGATCATGTAATAACTAATTGCCCTCAGAATTCTCAATTTAGAGGTAGCCATCCCCACCAGGTGCACAATATAACTGCACCGACTGCGCAATCGCCATCGCAACTAAAAGCACTTCTCCATTCAAGCAAACCGAGTTTCGCCAGCTACCAGGCGAACTTTCTGTTTGAGAGAAGCACTCCTGGAGGTCTCCAATTCGAAACTGGGGCGGGGAACGGTGGCCGGATCTCAACTCTCGTGCGCGACAAAGTGTGCACGTGCATCGTGATATCTAACAGATTTATTCCACCTGTAGGCCCGGATCACAAGTTTGCATCAGTGCACGTTTACCTGGGGTGCGCTAACAAATTCCCCATTGTCACATGCTACATCGAGTGCACCTACTTCACTGGCTGGGCGGAGGTCGGCGTAGCGCCCATAAAGTTCTGTGATGCTTTAATTGGCCAGACTCCGCGGATATTCTACCCTCTCCCCCGTGGCTCAACCCGTGACCACCCGATCTCAAGCGATTAAAGAATCGGAAGCGCCCACACCCCTGGAAACCCCCTGTGTTTCAGATCGCCAAAATGTCCGAACGAAGACTTTATGAAAAATCAGAAATAGTACGAATCTCTTCCCCAACTATGGATAAAGGCACAAAACAAGACGGGTGAGTCCATTAGGAGAGACAATATAATCCTTTCATTGTTAAGGGGGACCTCCTTTACTGCGTGTGCTCAGAAGACAATAACACAGAGTCCCGAGTATTATGTGTTCCCCGCTCCCATGTCAAACATATCCTTCGAGCCGTCCACGATAGTCTTTCTCGGTTCACTTTAGCCAATCTAAAACGGCACAACAGGTCTTTAATTATTTCTATTGGCCAAATGCACCGGACGAAATGCTGCGTTACTGTCGTTCGTGCGACATCTGCTAGAAGACCACGATTATTAGGCAAGTCAAGCCTGCTCCTTTACAGAAGGGCCCAATAAACTTTGAACTCTTCTCCGAGTCGTGATGGACTTGATCGGGCCGATTCACTCACCTTCAAGTGCGGGCCATATTTGTTTTTTAATTATAGGCGATTATGCCACCAAATTCCCCGAGACTTTGCCACTTAAGAAGATTGACAGAATCTCTTGTGCCGAGGCAATCATCATCCGTGTTGGGCTCCCGAAAGAGATCTTGTCGGATCGTGTCGCCAATTTTTCCCAATTGATGGAATATGTGAGCAGGTTGCTCACGATACAAGCCTTGTTTACGATTCCGTTCCACCCAGCCGGAAATGGAATGTGGGAGAGGGTAAATGGCAGTATCAAAGCCATTCTGAAGAAATTATGTGTCAAGCAGCCAAGAAAATGGTACAGATATCTATCGGTAGCTCTCTTTGCTTATAGAGAAATTTACTATCGCACCTTAGGTCTCGCTCCGTTTGAATTACTATACCGAAGGAATGTACGAGGCCCTTTAAGCATTTTGAAGGAGCTATTTACAAATCAAAAACTGGATCAGGAAATCCAATCTTTATACTCGTATCTGCTGGAGTTACGACAGAATTTGTAAAGATGCGCCGAAATAGCGTAGCAAAATGCGGATATTAACCTGGATAAATATAAAATTTCGACTACAAATCTGGAGATAGGAAAGTTAAGCCAGGTGAGGAAGTCTTGTTGTTGCTCACAACTGAAAAAAAAATTACTGATCCAATGGAAGGGCTCCTATTAGGTGATTGAGAAACGCGGTCCCGTCGATTATTTGATTGAAACATCAACAGTAAGTAAACTTTTGCATGTAAATCTTTTCAAGAAGTATCACCGACGTGCATTGGCTAACCACATTGTGGCCATAGATGAGGAATCACCTATGTAGGCTAATTATCCCATGGATCCTTTAAGTGTAGTACAATTTGCCTTCATGGGGTAAAACAGCGAATACCCCCTACACGTCTTGCCAGAGGCAACTGAATCCTCGTCGGCCAAACTAAAAGTGAGCGATCAGCTGTCACCCCTTCAGAAAGCCCATCGACAAGTAATAAAGAAGCAATTCGGTGACGTCATCTTGGAAATTCCTAGTTGTGCAGCACAATTTGAACACAACATCCAATTGACTACCCATGAACCCTTCGATCTAAGCTGTATCCACTGCCATACATTTGAGAGAAGCATTTAACGCTGAGGTTGACAAGCTGTTAAATTTGAAAATAATAGAATCATCAAAATCAGATTATTGCTTTCCGGTTGTTATTGTTAAGAAACCAAATGGATCATACCGGATGTGCCTCGATTTTAGGAGATTAAATACTGTCACCTTATTCTCTGCAGAACCGATCCCCTTTATTGACCAGGATATTTATCTGTTTGAGAAAGCCAAATTCATAACCGAAAGGACATGTGCAAGGCTTATTATCAAATTCCGTTACGAGAATAGGTCAAGAAATACACGGCTTTCCCAACTGAAAAGGGGGTGATGCAATTTCGACGACTCACCTTTGGTCTTGTCAATGCATGCAGTATTTATAATTAATGATGAGAAAGATATTAGATGGATTACTTAATATATCATTCTATTTTGATAATATATAACTGGCTACGAATAAATAGAATCAACACCTGACTGTTCTACAAGCATTTTTACTAAGACTTCGGGAGCATTATCTAACTATCGGTCGCAGTAAGTGTCATTTCGCCTACAGTACAATTGATTATTTTGGCTTCCGTATTCGAAATAACCATCTAGCTCCCCAGGAGGAAAGAAAATCGAGCCACTGTTGAAATGGCTCTGCCCGCAACCAAGAAGTAATTAAGATCCTTTATGGGTTCCGTGTCCTTTTACAGACGCTTTATTCAGAATTTCACCCCACTCTTCGCTCACTTTTTTTTTAAAAAAAGGCCCCGAGCGCCTCATATGTAACCCACTGTCGGTTAAAAGTTTTAATCAACTTAAGGAAAAACTTGCGTCGGCGCCCATATTACGTTTGCCCAATCCCGATGAACCGTTTGGCATTCGAACAGATGCCAGCAACGAGGAAATAGGCTGTGTTCTAGTCCAGTACGAAAAAAATTATGAGAGCTTTTCCATCGCATATGCAAGTCGGAAATTACTACCGCGCGAAAAGAAATACGCTGTGATTGAAAGAGAGGCCCTCGCGATAATTTGGGGTATCAAAAAGTTTAAAAAGTTTTTAGTAGGGAAAGAATTTGTAATAGAAACCGACCATAGACCCTTGTCCTATCTCCGAAATGTAAATAAATAATAATGGTCGTCTAATTAGCTTTAGTTTGTTTTTACAAGAATTTCAATTTAGGATCCTGTATATTAAATGTTCCGATAACTATATGACCGATAGCTTTAGCAGGAATCCATTAAATTCATCTGCAAACGATCCTGATTGAGAGTAAATTTTTCTAATTTTTAGGATTCATTTTTATTCTACGTATGATCAGGCAATATTTCCATTAAGTTTAAGGGAACATGTACCTTTTTATATTTATTTTTTTGTATAGTAGACTGATTATACAAAATTTCTATTGCTATGGAGCCGAGGCAGGTGAACCTAATATTAAAGATATTTGTTGATAATTGTGGCTATTGTCATGTTTTTTTTTAATGATAATCCTTATACATATGTACTCCCCATTCACTCTATGTGGATTTAAATTTTTTTTTATTTAGTGCCATGTATTCTTATTTTATTTTACTGTTTCGTTGTTTCGAACTTACGATGTAGATCTCCTTTTAGTTATTAATAGATGTCACTTCTTTCTGGAACTTCCATCTTGACGAAGAAGCAGATGGCAAAGATAGAGAGAGAGAGAGACATAGAGAAAGATAGAGAGAGAGAAAGAGAGAGAAAAAGAGAGAGAGAGAGAGAGAGAGAGAGAGAGAGTAACAACAAGGAAAGAAAGTACCCTAGGAGACCTTACGGTCCATTCAAAGAGGGTACCATTGGACTTGCAATCGAGCGGGCACAAGGCTGCTCAATTGTTTTGCGTCCCTAAACGGCCACTTTTCAAGACCTTGTCTAGTCTTGACTTGAACTGTTCAACAGATTCACTGTTGACAACTTCCACTGGAAGTGCGTTCCACTTACCGCAGATACTGTAGGTGAAAAAATTTCCACACAGATTGCGGTTGTAACGCTTCAGTTCAAGTTTGAAGCCGTGATTGCGCGTTCTGTTCTCACTCAGTGTAAAAATATCCCGGTAGTCAACATTGTCGAACCCTCGAAGTATTTTGAAAACTTCGATGAGCTCACCACGCAGTCTACGGGTTTCCAGCGAGAACAGATCTAATTCCCTTAGTCTTTCCTCATAACTTTTATGTCCGATAGAGGGAATCAGCTTGGTTGCCCTGGCTTGTACGTGTTCCAATCTCGCGATGTCTTTTCGCAATGAAGGACTCCAAAATTGTACGGCATACTCCAGGTGCGGTCGGACAAGTGAGTTGTACAGGCACAGTACAATCTCCTGGTTCCGATAACCAAACTGGTGCTTAATATAGCCTAGCATCCTTTGGGCCTTTTTCTCCGCCTCAATGCACTGTTTCGAGAACTTGAGGTCACTAGTGATAGTAACACCCAAGTCCTTCTCAGTGTCACTCGATTCAAGAGCAGTGCCCTTAAGGATATACTGAGATTGGGGGTTTCTGTGGCCGATATGCATCACTTTGCATTTCCCCACGTTAAAAGGCATTTGCCACGTGTCCGACCACTCCCCAATCTTCCCAAGATCTTCCTGCAGGCGGGCAGTATTTCCATCTTTTGCAACGTTCATACCAAGCTTGGTATCATCGGCAAATTTGGAAATCTTCGCAACCATGTCACCGTCCATGTCGTTGACGTAGATGATGAATAGTAGTGGTCCCAGGACAGAACCTTGAGGCACCCCGCTAGTAACGGGCACCCACTCAGAAGACTGTCCATTTACCACCAGAGAGAGAGAGAGAGAGAGAGAGACGGGTAGGACTGAAAGAACCCGCGATCGGCTTCTTTTTGAGATAACTTTCATTTGATAACACGCCCCATAGCGAGCCTAATTGTAACATTGAAAGGTTCTGCGAGACGGCATGAAGGTCTAAATTTACTTCCGGCGCCTCTATAGAGCTAAAGTAAAATCCACTTCCAGCGAACCCGTATAAATAGTTAAGCGTTTACCTAGGTAAAATTAGTATTTTACCAAAGAAGACGCGACACAGAAGGATTCTTTCTCTCGGCATTCCTTACCCTAAGGGGCTCGAAGACAAGAAAATTAAATGACAACACGGAACGTGGGGACTCACACAATGCTGTATTCGAATCGGTTTCTCCACGGTAAAATACTCCCTCGATCCATACTTTCGAGGCTAGCAATGGTTGTTAGAAGACAGATTGTATTCTCCTTCATAAATTTAAGCAGGCCGATTACTAATCGGTCAAGTGTAAACCCAACTATGCCGTTGAAAAGCAATCGAGGTCGACACTCGTACCACATCCAAGCCTTTCTCTCGGGTACAAAAATCATTGGGGGTCAGATCCACCCAGAATGGGAGTTTCCCTTTTGCCTGTTGTGTACCTTTGTGTGTACGTGCTCACGGCTCCTGCCTGGAGCTGACCTGTGTAAACCTTTTGCCCATTTAGTTTTGTTTGTATTTCTATGTTGTATTCATTATTTTATTTTTGTTTGTACATTAGTAAAGAGTATTTTGTTTCATCCAGTTTGATTTCCAGAACCTTCTAGTTAGTTGATTTAATTAAGCAAAGGAAAAATAGTCACTCTTACTCGATTTAGTGCAACCCATGCTTAAAGTGCATTATTCATGGCAAGGCTAATCGCAGAGTGTCCTGCTGGCTTGCCACGTTTCATTCTGAATCAAAGGAAGCAAGCAGAGGTCAGGAAATCTAACCTGACCTACGAAACTGTCCATTGACCTCCATGTGACTGTGTATTTAGGGCGAATTTCGTAGTAAATGTGTCTTGGAACTAATGGGCGTAATCTATTGTTCTCCACTATTTTTTCGGGCAAGGAGTTCATTCTATGTTTGGGTAGGAGACTATTTCACTCCTTCCTATAGAGATAGAGATTCGTTTATAGTAAAAATGATAAGGCACGACTAATTTTGAGCAGTTCTTCGCCATGCAAACAATGGGCGTTGTTAATTAAAGAATGACTACTGCACCCCTGAATTGTACAGTGTATTCAAGGTGTTACCGGACTAGAGAGCATTGTACAAGGCGAGAACAATCTGCTATTTCGGAAGCGAAAATGCCTCTTTATGTACCCCACCATTCGCTTGGCCCTCTTTTCCACCTGAAGGCACTGATTGGAGAACTTTAGATCATTGCTGATTAGCACGCCTAAATCTTTCTCAAGATCAGTGGTATCTAGTTGCTTGCCTAGAAAGGAATAGTTTCCTGAGGATTAGCATGGCCGATGTGCATTACCTTGCACTTGTTAAGGTTATATAGCATCTGCCACCTTTCTGACCACTCGTTTATCCTTAGAAGGCTATTTTGCAGGCGTTCCACTCCTTCTCGCGAGCTCACACTACCTCCTAGCTTGCTATCGTCGGCGAACTTGGCTATCGAGCATATTAGTCATTCGTCTATATCATTGATGTAGACGATGAACAATAGAGGCCCAAGCACTTAGCCCTGGGGCACCGTACTACTGACTGGCGTCCATTGCGAGGCTATCCCGTTGATTTTTACTCGTTGTCTCCGTCCCGAGAGCCATTTTCCTATCCATTCGGCTACCTTGCAGGTAATGCCAAGGGCGCAGACCTTATTTATCAACCTGCGGTGCGGTACCTTATCGAACGTTTTTTGAAACTCCAGTTATAAGATATTCACAGCTCGACTACGGTCATACTCACTCATAATACTGTTGTCTCCGTCCCGAGAGCCATTTTTCTATCCATTCGGCTACCTTGCCGATATTGCCAAGGGCGCGGACTTTATTTATCAACCTGCGGTGCGGTACCTTATCGAACGTTTTTTGAAACTCCAGTTATAAGATATTCACAGCTCGACTACGGTCATACTCACTCATAATACTGTTGTCTCCGTCCCGAGAGCCATTTTTCTATCCATTCGGCTACCTTGCCGATATTGCCAAGGGCGCGGACTTTATTTATCAACCTGCGGTGCGGTACCTTATCGAACGTTTTTTGAAAGTCCAGTTATAAGATATTCACAGCTCGATTACGGTCATACTCATAATACCGTGAAAAAATTCTTGTAGATTAGTAGGGCATGAACGGTTCTTGCGAAATCCGTGCTGGGAATCCAAAATCAGGTTGTGCGACTCTTAGTGCTGTACTATACAGTCTGCGATTATTCCCTCGAGTAGTTTGCCTACGATGGATGTTAAACTAATAGGCTGGTTTTACCCGGGCATTCGCGGTCCCCCTTCTTATAGATAAGAGTTACGACTCTATTCTCCGTCTTCTGGCACCTCTCCAGTTTCGAAAGATTTGTTTAAAATAGTGATGAGGTGTGGAGCGACCTCTTCACTAACTTCTCGTGAGACTCTAGGAAGAAAGCCATCCGGACCTGGAGACTTATACGGGTTAAGGTTTCCTAGTCTGGCTACTACTTCGTTTCTCTCTAAGACTATTTAGCATAGGTTTTCTCCCTATTCGAGATGAACCACCGGCCTCGAAGCTGGACCGTTAACTTCCCTCGTAAATACGGAGGCGAAGTAGCCGTTCATCACGTTAGCGATGTCTGGTTTTTATTCCGTAACACGCCATTGCCATCTCTTAGTGGTCCTATGCTATGGCGATCGGCTTGCGGCTATTGACATGCAGGAAGAATTCTTTTGGGGTCTCTTTACATAGGGAGGCAACCGGAACTTCCTCGATGCGCTTAGCTCTGCGCACCAGTACTTCACCTTGCCTACACTTTTCCCTGTATTGAAAAAGCCTTCCTTCATTACGGTTGGCTTTCCATTTATTGTAGGCAGTTTTCCTGTTCCTTATGACTGCGGCGATGCCTCGATTGAACCATCTCGGTTGGAGAGGCTTGCAGCTCCTCCTTCTGCTGGGACAAACGCAGACTATTGGGTTATAAAATTTTCTTTGAACGCCAATCATTTGTCCGAGGCTCATTCTCCTGTTGCAGGTCCAAGCCGAGCTATCGCATCCTGAAAACCCACAAAGTTCGTGCGTCGGAAGTCGGGTTTGAAGATAGCGAGGTGAGAGCGTCTCTAACATGGAATGTGGACAAAAAACCTGACTGTGCGGTGATCGCTCCCGCTCAGACGCTATCCCACGTTGACTCCGGTTACCATGTCGTACTTGCTGGTAAACACCAAGTCTAACATGTTCTTATCCTTCGTTGGCTCCTCTACCCATTGTGTCAGGAAGTTATCCTGAGCGAACTCAATTAATCTTGTCCCTTCTGCATCGCCTGTCCAGTTCTTCCAGTCAGTCTCACGACAGTTTAAGTCAACAATGACCAAACTCGTGCCACTATTTATCAGGTCGATGAGAGAGATAGAGCATAAGAAAGTGAGAGAGATAGAGAGTAAGAGAAAGTGTTTGTGTGCTCAAAGAGTTTTATGAGGCCAAGTAATAGTGATTTCTCAAAAGTACTTCAATATGTATCGCGGAGGTACCTGCGAAGAAAGAAGAAAGATGTCTGGCATTCATTCTCTCGACTCGTAGACTACCTTGTCCAGCCGAGGTTTGAACTGTTCTATCAAGAAATGCAAGCACAAAGTTCTTCGTACCAGATATTATGTATAACAAGATGTTCCCGCTAGAAGGCAATTCAAGTTTGTAAACATGGTTATGAGTCGTAATCGTGTGTATCACCACTCGTAACACTTATCTAACATGTGAAGGCTGCCCCGCAAGCGTTCCATTCGTTCACGCGAGCTAACTCCACTTCCTAACCTGGTATTGTTCACAAACCTGGCTAGCTAGCATAGCAGTCCCTCGTACATACCGTGTATGTAAACGATGAACAACAAAGGGCCGAACACGTAACCCTTGGGCATCCTACTAATCACCGGTACCCACCTTGAAGCTGCCTCGTTGTCCAATACCGCTGGTTCCAGCCCGAAGCCACTTGACAATCCATTTAGCCACCATAACGGTGATGCTGAGGGCACAAAACCTACTCATTAACCTGCAGTGTGATACATTATTGAATGGCTTTGGAATCTCCAGATATTATATGTCTACAGCCCGAATACGATTGTACTCAAAATATTGTGAAACAATTCCAGTAGATTCCTGAGACCACGATCGGTTCCTGCAAAACACGTGCTGGGAGTCCAGGATAAGTTCGTGACTCTTTAGTGTTTAACTATGTAGTTGAACCACTATAAACGTCATACTAATAGGCCGGGAATTACCCAGGATTTCGCGGTTTTCTGTTTTGAAAATTAGAGACACATTCGCCTTCTTTTATTCTTCCGGCACCTCTCCAGCTGCCATTGACTCTTTAGAGATGTGACAAGGTATGGAACGTATATTCGCTCATTCCACGAAGGAATCTCAGAAGAAATTCATGTGGGTCACGAAACTGGGATGGTTTGAGATGCTTTAAACTAGCCGCTAGTTGCTTACTATCCAAATAAAAATATTTTGCGTAGATTTTTTCATTCTTGAATATGCACTTTTACACTCGGATCTAGACTATACACTTCCCTCGTAGATACAAAGGCAAAGTAATCTTCCAACACAGTGTCTGAGTCTGACTCCTGTAACGCGCCATCGTCTTCTCTCATCGGGCCTATGCGACGATGAACCGGTTTGCAGCTGATGACGAAGAGGAAGAATTCTTCCGGGATCTCATTATAGAAACATGGAATCCGAAGTTTCTCATGCGCTTAGCTCTTTGCATCAGCGTTTTAATTTCTCTATAATTCTCACTATACTAATACTGGCAGTTATTGCTACCGATAGCTTTCAAAGAATGGTAAACCAACTTTCTTTTTCTAATCGCCGAGCCGGTGTCACGGTTGAACCACATCGGTTGGGTGGCTTTTCCCCTCACTCTCGTACGGAGACAAACGTGACCTGCCGGGCTATTAAGAGGTCCGTGAAGTTCACCAAGTTGAGCTTGGATACGTGACTGCTCGCAAGTTCCATCCAACCTATCGTGACTGAAGACTGTCAAAGTTTGTGGGTAGGTAGTCGGGTTTGAAATTAGCAACGCGATAGCGTTTGTCACACAGAGTACGTACGGAAAACGTGACTGCTGTGATCGATCTCACCAATACACCCGCCCAAGCTAATTCACTGACCATGTCGTCATCGGTGCTGAACATCATGCACAACATATTCTCACCCCTCGATAGCTCCTAGAATAAGAGTCAAGAAGTTATCATCAAGGAAGATGACCATTCGCCTTCCCAACCCGCAGTCACTCTACATATCGCTCCAGGTAATCCCGAGCCAGTTAAAGTCGGCCACGATCAGAATTTGGCAACTGCCCATCAATTCGACTCAGTTAGTATGTAGGTTCGGGTACAATTTTTCCGACTGACTTTACAGCCTATGAGAGAGAGAAGGGGGAGAAGGCGCTTTAAACGTTTAGAGAGTAGGAAGATTCACAGCATAATGTTAGCGGATCCATTCGGAAGTAGATGTAAAGGATTGGTTAGCAAACCAATTCATATGTATAATTTTCCTAGAAGAAGTTCAGCAACTGAAGATTAGGGAAAGAAATAGTCGTTTCCGACAAGCCTTTAGATTCCTAATTTGTATAAATTCGTAGTGGGTTGAATGTGAGAGGTGTCTGGGTGACTGTGGACAAGGAAAGTGTGAAGTTACTGGGGTATAAACTATAATGTTGTTAAGCTGTTCCTTGTGAGCTGAAAAACTATGCTGGGAATCTTCCTAATCTCTAAACGTTTGGAACTCTCCCCCCTCTCTCTCATAGGCTGTAAAGTCAGTCGGAGAAATTGTACCCGAACCTACATACTAACTGAGTTGAATTGATGGGCAGTTGCCAAATGCTCATATGGAATTTTAGTTGGGTTGACTTTGCCGAGGCTAATGTAAGCTGTCACAATCCTACTCGTGGAGACAACATCGTTTGCGACATTTTGAACTCCCCGGCCGTCCACCCCTGGATTTATAACTTTCTTAGGTACTCACCTTTGAATTTCTCTTATGTGCCTGTATCTTCCACACTACGAACCTCTTAAATTATTACTGTTTTATATTCTCCTTTGATGAGCATCATTTCCTTTACCCTTTATACCTTTGTTTCAAAAATAATAAATTAAGGTCATTTTTCCCACTAAGGAGGAATGATCAAACCATGACAACAACCAAGGAAATAACCGGGGCCGGAGTGATCAGCCAGCTGAGGACAGCGAGGAGAAAATCAGCCCAGTGATCGACCCACTGCAGCCTAAAATCACCTAGATTTTTCGGAAAACTGAAAATTACCAAATAGGGCGACCTTACTAATGTCCCGTCCGCCAATAACGTGATCAAATCCGCACATAAATATGGAAATAAGATCTTTCTTCCCAAGAGTTACCATCACTACCAAAAGAGTAGCCCTAAACTCTTGGAGGCCGTTGAGCAACTTACCGAGAACGGCATCCTCACTAAGTCCCAGGATGTCAGCCGTGCTCATAGGATTTTGAAGTGCCTAAACCAGACAGCATTACGAGAATAATTTATGACATGTCGGCTGTAACTCCCATATACCAGCCTCCAACATTGCGATTACCCAACGTAGGAAAAGTCCTCAGAAAAACCCAGTGCGGCGACGTCTCAATGAAGTTAGATTTGCGAAACGGTTTCTACCACCTGCCTGTCCATCCAAAGGCCAGACACCAGTTTGGTATCAAGATCCGCTACGATTCATGGAGATTTAAAAATCTACAAATGGGCTTCTGTGGAGCCCCCTACCTAATGCAATATTGCATGGGAGCCATTTCTAACTTTTGGGCCTGCAATCACAATGCCCGGCCATTCACCTACCTGGACGATATTCTTATCACATGCCGTCTAAATGAGTTTTTAGATACCCAGGGGATTTATTCAATACCAGCCTCCAGATTAACATCGAAAACTCCATCCTAGTCCCGAAGGATAACATCCAGTACCTCGAGGTCAAAGTAGACCTTCGCCTGGCAAGGCCCCGACTCACCAACGCTATGGTTGAAATGGTCCAAAAGGGCCTGGGCTATTGTATCCATCGCGGTCTCGACCATAAATACTGGCAACGCCTAGGTGGCCTCCTGAACTTCGTCGTATCCATCCTAGATCTCCCTATTTTTCGGGTCTATTTTTGCAATATAAAATTTCTGTCGGCGCCACCAACGAGCGTCTTCTGGCCCTCCGTCCTCTCATTGACTCCGTCTGGCGCCTTTGGTTCCGGAAACGATCTTAAGCCCTGTCAATTAGCTGTGACGCTTCCCCTCGTGCATAGCCATCGCCCATGACAACCAGTCCTGGACCTTACCCACAAAGGGTCTTCGAGTCTCGGGCTATGCGTCCATTACGAATCCTTACCCCTGCTCCTGACCACCATCCTGTTATCTACGCCTGGATCCTTTCGGACTGCATACCAGCCATCGCCAACGCCAAACGCGGAAAGATCCCCTGGAAAATCATGGATCGCTTTTCAACGGCCACTCTCCACCAACTCTCCCGCAAGTTTCAAGACCTCTCCGAAAATATCCGCTCCGTGAGAAGCTCCGCACCCCAGCGGACATGCCGTCCCAAACCTTTGAGAAGGAAGACCGTCTTTAGCCCGGCCCTCACGGTCTGTCATAGGCCTATATAAGGCAGTGAGGGCACGGGCCGGCATTCATGACGGCGTAGAATTCTCGGTAAAATACAGCTCCGACAGCATCTCTGATCCGGCAAAGGAGGAAAAGTTTTGAAAAAATTTCCCAAACGCCTCCGAAAACTTCCAAAAGAGATTTAATACTCATTTTTCATCACCACTCACCATCATACTAACTTCATATTTCTTTCTAGCGGCCCCACTTAAGCAGATGACTGCCTAAGTCCCCGGCCCCGGCCTTTTGCGCGAAAGGCAGTCAGATGTGAGGGGGATTTGCAATTCATGTTTCGTCTCAACTATGCCTAGCAGTTGCATTGGCATAATTGGGGGCATTGGAGGAATCTGGTTTGAGGATTAGCCCACAGTAGAGAACAATTCCAGAAATATTCCGGACAAGAGACGGACCGCAACCTTCGGTGCCCATTACGGCGAAGGCCCCTTCCAGGATCATATAGGGACATACAACCGTCTCTATGGTATGTTGGGGAGCGGTCGCGATTCAAAACCCTCGGGAGGGCGGCGTTGTCAATAAGTCCGCCATATAATCACACTCCTGAGAGGCTCCCACCCGGACTCATCTCATCCATCTTTCATTATCCACCCAAAGGCAAAGCCCTTTTTACATCCAGGCGGCGGTTTTTACGAGGGGCGGCCCTCTTCTCCTGAAAAGGAAAAACCAAACATTTTTTGTAGGAAAAATAACCACAATTCCCCCATAAATTAAAACACATAATAGAAAGTCCCGAATAAAGAAAAAGTTAATCTACCCAAGGAAAAGTGTGTGCCCCCTCCTCAAGGGGAGCTCACCCGGAATAATGGCGGCACAGGATGCACCAAGAGTCCCAGTTAGGTGTGTTAGCGGACAAGCAAAACCGGACAAGGGTACTGTATATAAGACCCTGTTTGAGAAGCTCAACGTGGGCCTGTTCAGATTGATCGACACTCCAGTCGGTTATGTCGCTGTGTGCGAAAAAGAGAAGGATATTGAGACGCTTACGAAAGAAGAAGGGGTAAGGCATCTAATGGAGATAAACCTCCAACCAGCCACGCCTTCCCAAATACAGGCGCACAGGAGCGTCGTGTGCAGAAGGCTGGACCCATGGGTAGGCCAACACACAAAGGAAGAGATCAAGGAGGAAGTAGAGAAGAACCAGAAGTGGGCAAAAGTGGCCGAGGTCATAAAGTTTCGTAATAAAATGGACAATTCGGACTACTCCCACGTCTTCAAGGTTGTCTTCACAGACACGGAGATGGCGTCGAAGGCCAAAGAGAGAGGTTTACTTTTCTTCAACACCAAAATCAGTGTGGGGCAGGTCGAACGCGAGAAGTACATCCCCGTGCAGATCTGCTTTAATTGCTATCGCCTGGAAGAATTATACGACCAAAGATTGCAAGGAGCAGGAGGCAACCTGTTCCAAGGGCAGCCAAAAAGGACACGGCTGGCGCAAGTGCCAGGCCAAGGAGGAAAAGTGTCCAAACTGTGGCCAAAGGCATGGGACAATGGCGATGTCATGCCCGAAGAAGAAGGAGATTATCCGGAAAAAGACAGAAGCAAAGAGGGCGGAAGGTATAAGGAGGGCAAACACCTCCTATGCCCAAGCAGCAAAAACCAGCCCCTCAGCAAGCGCCTTGAACAGCCAGGCCCCAAGAACCTACGTCAAAGTAGATAAGGACGACAAGGAGGCCACAAAAATACTTACGTGCATCCTCTATGCGCACGTAAGAAATCTGACCAGCCCAGGCTGCTTCGCCAGGGAGGTCAACAATATGTTGAAGAACAATGGTCTTGCAGAAATGTGGTTCCCGGAGAACCCCCATTCAGGCGATGTCCTTCAAGTTCAAATCGGAACTCAAAAAGAGGCACCCGCGACCCCCTTCCGAGGTGAGAGAGGGTAGCTCCAAAGAAATAAAAAAGAAGCTCACCCCACAGAGGTCCCCTAACAAAGACCCAAGACTAGCTGCAATGAAGAAGATGGAAGAGAGTGCGAAGAGAGCAGCCAGATGTCTCAAGTAGGCGGAAGGAAATCTCCTAAGCTCGGTCTCGTCATCCGAGGACGAACGGAGATCTCTCAACCCATTAAGAACAGGATCAGGAGTAGGAATTTGAAGAAAGTTAAGGAATTTGATGGAGAAGACCTCAACATCAAATTCTTCAGAACAGAAGAAACTTCCTTTCCGAAAAGCCCCAAGGTGGGGAAAATCATTGAAGGAGTGAGGACGGGACTACTGAAATGGTCCTATGATTCCCCAGACCGTAAAGCGCTGGTAGTAGCGGTGCTCATGGAGGCCAGGATAAAAATAGACAGGGACTCCTTCCTCGCCGTAAGCGAAGCAGAGTTCAGAAGAATTCGGAACGGGAGAAATACACACAGCGAAAACCACTAATCGAGACAAAACCAACACACACATACACAACAGAACATAAACATGGAGAACACCAACAACACACTAAAGATCTTAACAATTAACGTCAACGGATGGATAGGGAAACACATTCCTTACGGAAACATTTTTCGTAAAGTGGATCCCGACCTAATCCTCATCACAGAACATGGCGTTAACACAAACATCACCAGCATAAAAATACCCAATTACACAATCATCAGCAAAAACAATACACAAGAACGGTTCGATGGCGCTGCCATCGCGATCCGGAACAACCTTACATATAAAATACTTCCAGGTCTAGATGAATCATTCGTGGCAGTAGCAATACTTACCCTAGTTGAACACCTGACCATAGCGACTGCCTATCAACCACTGATCTGGGAGACGCTAATCTCGAAGAAAGTGATGAGGAGATCAACAAGATCACCGATCTCCTCATTCAAGCCAACGAGAGATGTGTTCCCAGAATCTCCTATAAAATGCTCCCACAACCTGAGTGGACGGACGAGATAAGATAAATCGCCCGAAAACATAGAGCAATCTATGATGAGATCGGCAGGACAGGTACCAATTGGGAAAGGACGGCCAGAATGAAACATCTAGGCATGGAAATGAAAGACATCATATTAGAAAAACAAACAACGATATGGAATGACATCATTGGGAGGCTGGACAGGGAGAGTGATCCCGAAAAATTCTGGAATAACATCCGCAGAATTAGGGGATTATTTTCCAGACCCAGAACCCAAATCAAGAAAGGACACGACATCATAGAGGACCCAGAGTCTCTCGAAAGAAGATTTAGATCGCACTGGCAAACGATTTTCGCTATATCACCGGAGGAGAACGACGACTTCGACCAGGACTTCGAAGACCAACTGCTCGACGACCTCGGCACAATGATACATAGAACCCACCCCCATCCGCAAGTATCACAGGAAAGAGTGATGGCTGACCACGGATGCCCGATAACTGTAGAAGAGACCTTGAACACCATAAGGTCTTTTATGCAGAGGGCTCCAGGCTGGTCTGGGATTACGAAAAATAACCTCGTAAATGACCCAAGGCAAATTATTCAGGGATTGGCAAACACGATAAATGCCGCCCTGAATACAGGCTACTTCCCGGATGGATACAAGATGGCCAAAATCATCTTTATCCCAAAGGAAAACAAGCCCCCATTCCAGGTGGCAAGCTATCGCCCCATCTCTCTTCTTGATATGCAGGGTAAAAACTTTGAAAAGATTTTAGCGAACAGGCTACAAGCTCAACTGAGCGAGTTAGGAGCGCACAACCCAAAACAACACCGGTTCCGCAAAAAAAGGGGCAGAGACACCACCGTGGCGCTCCTAACTGAGAAAGTATCATACATCCAAGCGAACTGGTTCTATGTAGACATTGTGTTGTGGGACGTGCAAAAGGCCTTCGATAAAGTCTGGCTGGAAGGACTTCAAAACAAGATCCTGAACCTCAAGCTAGATCCAATCCTGGAAAGGATCCCGTGTGACTTCATCATGGACAGAAGGGCGTGTCTCATGATTAAAGGGCACAGAGGCCCCGAATTCGAATTAAAGTCGGGCGTCCCTCAGGGAAGCTGCCTGAGTCCTCTGCTTTACTTGGTCTTCACCATCGACCTCCCAACTCCGGTGCACAGGGACACGATGTATCCGCAATACGCAGATGACGTCACACAAATTGTCCCGTGCCCGGAGAGGAAAGCAAGGGCGCAGGCGGAAATCAACAACATCAGCCGATTCGAGAGACGATGGAAAATCAGGACCAACAGGGACAAGTTCAAAATTGTCCCGTTGAACCGCGAGTTGACATGGCTCATCATCATAGATGGGATGAGATACGGCTACTCCGCCGAAGGCACCGTCCTGGGCCTCAAAATCACCGACCATGGATACTCGAGACACCACACGGAGAGGCGGAACCTGGCGAAGAGAGAAATCTCCAGGCTCTACAGGTTTAGAGATCTTAGCTCGGCCAACATCAGAAAATTATATATGATGTATGTCCGCGCTATGCTGATATACCCAGCAGTGGTGTCCCAAACTGCTAATAAAACCTCGATGAAAAGGCTCCAACGTATCCAAAACACTGCCTCTCTGCTTATCAACAAAATAAGAAGGCGTGACCGAGTCAGGTAAAGCGCCCTGCATCGGAGGGAATGCTTGGAGCCCATCAATGTCGTCACCCAGAAACTGGTCAAAAAGATCTGGTTTACTCTAACGGATGATGTCATTCCAGAACCCTAGGGAGCAGGCGGCAGGTTGAATATACCTGCGTGGCTACGGGCGAAAGCCTCACGCAGAAGCCGGTTCCCGAGCACAAAACTGTGTACACGAAATAATATCACTCCAATATACACATAAAAGCGTCACAACACATCACATCTAGTCCCATACATTTACACACGAAAAATGCGACAACAGACACCCCTAAAATTGCATTGTCGGCAAGAAAAGCTATTAAAGGCTTGAATGCTACAAACAACATTATTACACTAAAAGTAAAAAGACAGAGAAGAAGAAACAAAATACAACAAGAAGAACACTACAAACATATGAAGATACAAATAAACATTAAAAAACACACAAAATAACAACACAAATAAAGGAAAAATGAAACTATAAAAATAAAGTGATGCTCTCCCTACTAGGGCAAAATACCCCCCCCCCATCTTTAATTTTTTTCACCCACTATATCTTCCACTATACCATCTCTCTTCGAAAGCTGAGTACATCATCATTGGCATTCATTCGCTCGCCGGTCCTCGTGGAGGATACATCGTTTGCGACATTTTTGTACTCCTCCGCCCCCCACCCCGGGATTTATGTACTCTCTTATGTACTCACCTTTGAATTTTTCTTATGTGCCTGTATCTTCCACGCTATAAACCTTTTAAATTTTTACTATTTTATATTATTCTTTGATGAGGTTGACGAGAGGCAACTCGCTTTAGTTTATGTACAGCTTTCTAAAATGTTTATCCGGCCGATTCTTTTAAACTATTCACAGCATTGTTTAATATCCTCTTCAAGAGGACCATTCCAGGAGTTCCATACTTCGGAAATTGAAAAATTTTCACCATGTTAGTTTTGATTTTGATATCAATTTTTGAGTCTGTTGCTTTACGTTATCTCCTTTAACTTTAGTAGAGATATTTCCTAACTTGACATAGGCAACCTCATTGAAAATTTTCAAAACAATGATTGGATCTCTTTTTGATCTTCCCTTCGCTATTTTTCAATGGTATTTTTTCAAAATAGGTGAATTCCTTAGGGATATTTTTGTTAGGTTGTATAGTGCTACATTAGGTTAAACGACAATTAACTATATTGATCAATCAACTTCATCTATTTTCAAGAAAAAGCAATTCGAAAACCTCCAAGAGGGCCTGAACTACAAGACATTCCCATGATTATAGCCTCTGCCATTATGTGTCTCATTTTTAGTGAAATCTGAAATGCTCCTTCCATAGGATTTGTGTTTTAAGCAGTGTATCATTATAGCCGCGTGATGTTGAACTCTTCAAACGTAAAGCTATCTTGACTCAACTAATGCTAAGGAGACTATAAATCAACTGCTTACACCCATTGAGATAGAAATTCAAAGAATTCTAGAGAAGCGCATTTTATTCCTTTGATTTATAACTATGGATTCTCTGTTAGAATTAATTCACATCTATTCTCTGTTATACATATCTCTTACTCAATTTTTTCTCACTATATATACATACTCTTCTTATAACCAAAATCCTTTAATTATCCACTAATCTTACTCTCGAGCTTTCCTTCTTCCATTCTTTATTGTCACAACATCCACTAACGATAGGCCCAGTCTATTTACTCTCATAAAACTTCCTTTTCCATTCTATTCTGAAATCTTTTGCATTCACAACTATACACTCTTAGACTATCTTGCAATTTGTATCACTGTTATTGTAGTCTCATCTGAACCATTATCATTCACGATACCCCTTAGATGTTTTAGATCTCTCTCTTTCTTAAGGTCTACACCAGGAAATTTAATTCAACACCCAAATCAATCAGACTGAAACTTATTAAGAAATATGAAAATCCCACCTTCATTAATTTTATGGGAAAGCAATAAAGTACATCTTGACTTTGTTGTTTCTCCACCATTCATATTTCTTTTCATTACTGATATCTAAGAATAGATCGATGATCTAGTATGGTATTTTCAACAGAAAAACAAGATCCCGAAAGTTGTTAGACGCCTTTATGGAGCTTATTCAACTGTGTTCAATATAGCTGAAGGAGATCCCTCGGTATGTGCTTTACTAAATCAGAGAGACGCGGAAAATGAAGGGGCTCACGGTGGCCTATGTTATCTTTAAATAATTTTAACTTAGATAGAAAGGTGGAGAGGGCGGATTTGACTTTTATAATGCTAACCTCATTTTATGGCAGTTATAAAGAACAAATTTGGAATCTTAGAATAATTCAACGACTTTTAAAAAGGTAATAGTAACGCCGTCTATGTAGATTCTGTTAGTAACAATAAGCATTCGAAATATTCATAATATTTTTGTGAAGAAATGTCGAAAATGTCTGTAATTGAAAGTAAGTGAATTGGTTTAATTTTCTACTTTGATAACAGTCCTTAAATATTTTTAATTCAATCACTTAGGTTTTTAGAGAATAAATTTTGCCTGTAGATTTCAAACTGCACCGTAAACACACCAGGTAAAGTTTCTTTTAAAAACTGTTGAACCAACGATTACAACCGGTCATAAGCGGTGCACAATCTTTTCTTCATTAAATAAGTTGTTAATTGGGATGTCTTTCTCTTTGAACAATTTCCCAACAACTATAAATACTGACGCCCCATTTCTATATGTTTATAACTTTTCTTTGTAAATAACATCCAATGAACCACAGTTTCAACTTTGCCGAAGGGAACATGAACAAGAGGCAAACATTCATTGCCTGTTAGAGTGGGTTTATTTAATTTTAAGACAAACTTTGTTGTCCTAAGCTTGTTTAAAAGGCATCTTTAAATGTTCCAGCCATTTCAACCATACTTATTTCAACAAGGTTCACTCAGAAGAAAGGATTTAATAAATTGTTTACGATTTTTTATGTAATATTTTGCGCTAAAAGACATCTACGGGCGTGGAAATAACATCTTTTACTATTATATGAGCTTACCATGCCTAGCAATAAGATGTTGTGTGATGCAAGCAAACTATCACAGGATTGCCGGTAAGTGTGAGAAAAAAAGTCAAATGATTTTTCGTTTCTGAATTTCTGATGTGAATGAAAATCTGCTAAGTTTTTGGTCACCTTGTCAGAATGTATTTTCTTAAAATGTTTAAGAAACCCTCCCAGATTTTATGCCTTTATCTGAAAAAAACTGACATGAAAACTTTGGTTTTTGTTGTTTATTTGCTGCTGGTATAAATTCATATTTCAGATATACCAAATTATACTACATTTCTTTTCTTTTCTTTGCTCTGCTGCGGCCATATTTTTTTTAACCAATAATGTCAAGTTTTTTGTAAAAGTTATGTTAATCATAAAAAAAATCAAGCAAAAAAATATAAGGATATGCAATTACTAGGAAAAGTGCATGGCACAATGGCTAAAAATAACAAAACTAGAAAACATCTTGCGATGAGACAGTTAGACAAATTAATAACCAAAAGAATAGATACCAAAATAAATTAAAATTGAATGCCAAACTATTATTAAAAGTTAAAATTAATTACAGCGTAGAAATAATGGATTTAATACTTTGTGATTGGGCCGTATATGACCAATATCAGTTATTTGTGGTATTTTCTTTTAAATTATTCATTTAACAACCTCAAAGTCCTAATTTTTATTAAATTCGTCATTAATGACCTGAAATTAAACCGTACATTCAATGTATGACAGACTTTTCAATGTATGGCAATTCTTCCAATGTATGATAGTCCTTTGAATGTATGGTAGTGCTTTCAATGCATGACAGTGCTTTCAATGTATGACAGTGCTTTCAATATATGGCATTGCTGTTCACAAAAAGAAGTGTATTACTCAAAGCAGCTCCTGGAAATCTATCTAAATTTTCATTCTTATCAACCTTAAAGCAGAGTGATCGTTCAAAAGATACCCCGCCATGCTTTGGATCGGAACTTAGCAGAAGCTTCGTTCTTCGGTGGTCTTGCTGGAGCCTTCCCCCTTTTGCATTGCGTATATAAATTGATTGAAAATACGATTACAACCAAAAGAGACTATACGTAAAAGATATTTGGGGTCCTTAAAATGGTCAAGTTAGAAATACAAATTCTTGAAACGTTCATTGCTCGAGAAATTGGGAGAGAAGATTTCTTGGAGCATTATGATTAGATAAGCGGCGCAATCCCCTTTTAACTTCTATCCACTCTGCACCGAAATCAAGTCTGCTTGCTTGGGTATTGTGTGAACAATTTCGTGTCTGGCCTTAGGGTTGCGTACAACCACTCAAAATAAACATGAATAGTGAAGATAGAAACAAATTAGTGAATATTGAAGATTAAAATAATGAAAATAGAAGCATACATCAATGAAGATAGAATAATAAAGAAAGAAACATAAAATGAAAGAAAATCTTGAACTCGCCTATAAAACGAGCTTCGCCCCGTTCAATCGAGTTGCTCATTTATTGGAGGCTGGATGTCTACATAGGGATTGGCTTGCATGTAGGTGTGGCTGTGTTTATGTATATATCTACTTCCCAAAGGTGGATTGCATTAAGCTATGAAATATTCTGTATGTGTGTTAGTGATAGTTAGTTCGAGATAATCGTTCCTTCTCATTCATAGACAAGCTCTTCCGAACGGATAATGAAATTTGCATAAAGATCAGAATGACAATCATTGGCAAACACGAGGGCAACGGGTTCAATTCTTCGTTAGAATGGGAGATGTAAAAAGCGCAACAGTACTAGGGTTTTGCTTCAACCAGTAAGCGGGAAATCCTTTGCACATCGGAGGAGTGCCAACCCGTTCTAAGTCAATGGACTGTGGAAATGAAAGCCTGGAAGAGTGATGTGTCCTTTGCGCGAAGGGAGAAGTGAGTAAGAGAGAGAGAGAGAGAGAGCGATGTTGCGATGGGCTATATGTGTGGTGAGATACATATAAATAATCACATATGTTTATTAATATGATATTCAATGTCAACAGGATCTGATAATAATACGATAAGGGAGAAAACACGCAACTTTGCCGAGAGAACACAGAAGTCTTATACAGACACGGAACGAGAGGGTTGGCGGATCACATTCCTGTGTTGCAGAAGTTTAAAAAAGATCCGTGAAAGTGGGAACATTCAAGAACGACCTCGTTCTGGCTGACCCAGTGTCAGTAGCTAACGTGACGATACCCCTCTACGTCGTATGAATAGACAGATGGCGGCAGGTTACTACATACGTCAGAATTTGGTTCACATAGGACTTGCACAAGACCTGAAAATCCTGCCAGAAGCCGCTAATCAACCTTCAGCACACGTCGACTGGCTCGCGCGCGTACTCACCAGAACCGGACCATGCTTCAGTGGGGACGTTTTATTATAGTCCAACGATTCCACGTTCCAGGTGTTCTCGACCTAAGGCAACGGTAAGGTCCAGAGAACGATATGGAGCAGTATAGCCGAGAGGGTATAGTGCTAATAGTAAGGCATGGTTGCCGCTCTGTCATGGCATGGGGGTGCATGTCAAGTTCAAAGGGTGGTCGTCTCACCGTTTGTGATGGTACCATGGATTTAGATAGGGACCAAACTGTACTGAGAGATTAAATGTTGCCTTCAGCAAGAGACTTCTCCAGAAATGCCCGGAATGTGATTTGCCAGCAGGACAATGCCCCATGTTGCAAGTTTACGTCCACCATACAGTGGTTTCGAGACAACAATACTAGTTTTATGGACTGGCCACTTCAGTCTCCAGATATGAATCCACTGGAAAACCTCTGGCAGGACCTGAAAGAGCCCGTATGACGTCGTCAGCTAACCTACAATGAACAACTTAAGGCAGTCATTGCCCAAGAGTGGGCCACTGCTAAGGGATTCTCAACATCTACTGGGCTTCTTGTTTCTGAGATGTGAAAAAAAAGGAATGAGGAGAGTTTGGTAGGTCAAATCTATTAGGGAAATTCTCAAATGTCCAATTTAAAGTCGTTTCCAAAGGGGAGATGATGATTAACCGTTATTTAGGGCATTGGAAACTATTATGGGTACTAAATTAAAAATTCATTTAGAAGGATTTATAATTGAAAAATTATTCGCAGGTCTGTTTTATGTTGATAATTGTATGATGATGTTTTTTTTCTAAGTAAAATTATATACCTACATTTGAAAAGGAAAAGTAATTTATTATTATTAATTCCCTGAAGGGATTGTTCTCGTTCTGGAGATATTGATAATGTCATTTTCTAACAGTTCGAAAATGAATTCTTCTAGAAAATAATGTTTGAAAAGAAAGATTTAGATTTTTGTTGTTATTTAATGACCACCAGTTGAATATTAGGTTGGCCCCTAAATATTTTTACCGACAAAAGGTGGATGAATATAAACGAGTGATGCGATACATTTATTAAAGTAGTTTTCCTTAACATACTTACGTCAACGGGTAATGAAGATGTTTTGTTCCTGCTTATAAGTGCAGATACCGCAGTTGTTTTATTTTGATAGCAGTGGTAAATAAATCTGTAGCGCAAATAAATAAGGTGGCCGGTGCTGAAGCTCAATGACCGATTTGGTCAATATTTGAAGCGTCATCCTGGCCACCTGAGGGTGAGATTTATCGAGAAGAAGAAAGAGGAAAAGAAGAAGAAAAAGATTTGAAGTAGAAAAATATGACAATTTTAGTTCACAAAATTTAGTTATTTCATGCACAAATTTCAATGCCTTACATTCTATTCCCGACAATAGGCGTGGCTGACAATTTTGCTCGCGTCAATCCAAGGTTGTAGTGAATAATGCCAACTTCGTTTTATCATACGATCACCATATGACCTTTGGTGAAATTTTAGCCTAGTAGATTATTTAGGAACTTGATTTGAAACGATCTATTGTATAAAGATCGTATTCAATTTGTCAAAAAATAAAATAAAATAATATCAAATCGTTTTTAATTTGTGAAAAGATTAAATTCACATCCCATATTAATAATATTGATACTATTTTATTATTATTAGTTTTCAAATAAAGTAATCATTTTGATTCCGCAAAATATGTGTAGAGAAGGTTTAATTGTGGGATATTAATAGAGTCTTGTGGGAGCTCATGCGAAACCCACTTTCATTTTTTTTTTTACCTACTTGCATGAAGAAGGCTTTCGAGACTTGATAAGTATGTTTTCCTTAAGGTTATAACCTTAAAACTGTGGGTGAGGTTTTCTTAAAAATTGTCTTAAACGAATCAATCTAAAGATGGTTTTATTTGACGACTTTATTGTCATGCAAGGCTCTCATAATTACGTCATAATTTCGGAATCAAAGTCTACCGTCCGTTAACAACTTGCCTTGTGCGCCTATAACCCTATGGGTTCACGCACTTTAAAAAGACCTCCTCACCCTCGCCCCACTAAAAACACAACAAAAAACAAACAAACAAACTTGCTGTCTGATGCTGCAAGCAGTTTCGGAAGACTCCCGGATAAGAAACCGAGGCGAAAGGAACTTATGTCCGTGCAATCTTGAGAGGAGCAAAACATTCTGATTAGAACCTAACATTAGATTAATTAATTTAGCTTTAGTTTAATCTTGTCCATCGTTGCCGATGGCGACGTCACTCCCTACATGGATGAGTTTGATGATGTTTGGTTGATGATTATCTTCTTTGGTGAGATCGTTGATAGCTGCGGAGTCCGCCAAGGTTGGCACAGCCTCTTCACGGACATCGCAGATATGGAGTAGGGTATTGAAAGAATGTGTGGATGAATGAGCAATGCATGGAATGATAACTTGCACGATGATGTTAAAGGTGGAAAGTAGGTATGCATTTTTCAGTCCACCATCTTCACTTTCCCTTGCCAAGTCCAGTGACAAGGAAATGATCCACGACGACTGGAGCAGGTTTAAGTTGCAGTGCTCTGCCGAATAAAATGCCCTTCCTTCGACTATGGCCTAATGCACGAACATCGCGCAGATTTGATCTCCAGGTTTACTCCTGAAGCCTTTGCCCTTCTAAGTTCTCCTACAAGGCAATGGGGTTGGCCGAGTAATGCGATAGGTTTAATTTTCATTATAAATTTACTACCGATGTCTATACATCAGTTAACATGAGGCTATTAAATATTAGATTTAAAAACAAAAATAAAATTTGGACAAACCAATATTAACTCGACAAAAAATGCAAATGGAGTACAGTAAGTGCTTAAAAATAACCCGGATAAGAGTCGGGTTTTCGAATTAGACAAGAACAAGATCCTTAAGCGAGACTAAGCATCGGTATTCGGTTAAAAGTGATCATCCAATTATCGGTTGTCAAACATACACCTCGCGGGCATCATCCAATCTTTGAGTCTGTTTTTGGCTCATTTTTTTCCCAATAATTTTGTGGGTAAAGCACTTTATGGTTTATCCCTTTGTTCCTCATTAACTTTTGTCTATTTTTGCGGTAAACGTAGTTTTATAACTTTTATTTACTATTCAGTGAATATATGTTTGATATAATGAGACGACGGAAATAGTTGTTGTGTGGTGACGATGTAGTGTATACACATAGTTAATGAGGCTCACTGTCAGTTTTACTTGACAACCTCTAATTTAAAAATACAATAGCAATCTTATTCTGTAACTAGTAGCGGTAAAGTTAAGGTAACGATAGGGAATATTTAGAAAACACTATTAAACAAATGATCACGTAAATAGCCCGCTTAAAAATGTGTGTGTTGGGGGGGAGGGAAGTAGTCAAAATGCATTTTTACAAATGTGGCTTGAATCCATTTTTGTAACGATAGTTCAGCTAAAATAATCGTTAGGATAACTAATGTAACACATGACCATGACTCTCACTAAATGACTAGTAGAAATTACTATGAATCCGAGAAATCGATTGCAGAAAATATCCCATGACCGGTACAAACAAGTAATCAATTGGAGAGAATCTCTCTTTCTGTCTCTCTCTCTCTCTCTCTCTCTCTCTCTCTCTCTCTCTCTCTCTCTCTCTCTCTCTCTGTGGAGAAGTAACTGGTTAAAACCTTTCCTAGTAACTAACACATGATGCGTTGGAAGCGGCTTTCAACACTGAAATTAGGACTTTGACTAACTTTAGGAGACACGCAAATTGTACGATTCTCTTAAATAATGAATAACTTGCGGTCAAGTTGCTTTTATAACCAATAATTAAATGGGGATAATTATAAAAAAGGTAAAATCTGAGAAAAATAATAATAATAATAAAAAGGAAACAAAGGTTTAATTACCGAATTACACAACGTCGATTTGAAACAAAGTATGAAGAGAAAAAAGACATAAGAGCCCAATTTGAGGTGAAGGCAGGAATATCACCGCTATGTTTATTTATTTAAATATAAAACGACTTGCAGTGCAATTGATTTAGTCTAATTAAAAATAAAAAAAATAAAAGGTAAACCATAGATGGAATCTAGATGAAAAAGTTTTCCTAAGAGAGTTTGTTAAATTGGTGTAGTTAGGGTAAGGGAAAAGATACAAAAATTACAAAAAACATGAGCAGCTAAAATAAGAAAGAGAGGGTTATACCTACCTACCTACCTACCTACCTACACACACTCACACACATAAATATATATATATATATATATATATATATATATATATATATTGGTTTGGGATTCTCCTATGGACCTTCAATTTAATTTGAAGGATGAAAGAAAGGACGTATAATGGCAAATTCATTTCATTTTCTTGATACAACGTTTCGGGTGAACTTTTCACCCGAAACGTTGTATCAAGAAAATGAAATGAATTTCCCTTTATACGACCTTTCGTTCATCCTTCAAATTATATATATATATATATATATATATATATATATATATATATATATATATATATATATATATATATATATGTATATATATATATGTATATATATATATATATATATATATATATATATATATATATATATATATATATATATATATATATATATATATATATATATATATATATATATTATATATATATATATGTATATATATATATATATATATATATATATATATATATATATATATATATAAATATATATATAGGTTTATATATATATATATATATATATATATATATATATATATATATATATATATATATATATATATATATATATATATATATATATATATATATATATATATATATATATATATATATATATATATATATATATATATATATATATATATATATATATATATATATATATATATATACTTTTTACTTACCCCGCCCCCTCCTTTTACCTCGCTTCTACTAAGTGGGCGGCCTCTAGGAAGGTCACCACGCTCTCCTCAAAAGCAAAATGGCCAACTCCATAACTTAGCGTGAGATAAAACGAGCCATTCGGATGCGGGGACAAATCAAACTTGAAGAAGCGATAAGAAACCTTAAGAGCATAAATGAACCAGAAAAATTACCGATTGGACTCCACTTGATAAAAGAATACCGAAAAGAAAACCCAAATTAAGATGGAGAGATTATCTACAAATATATGCTAAAATTAGAAACAAATGATACAAAATCATCACATTGTATATTTGGATGAAAGCCATTTCCATTTGACTAGATACCTCGGTCTCCGTTACAAGATGTAATAACATGAGCAAGGAATCATTACTAATTTAACAAAGATATTTTAATGCAAAAGGATCTTAAAGAAACGCCAATCACACATCAGTTGATTTACTTTCTACGTCTAATATTTGCCCTTTCATCCAGACCTTTGGAGTACCATCTCGATGAGAACAAATGGAATGTGACTGAGAGAATATGAAAGGTATTAAACCAAGTAGGAAAAGTAGTAGAATTGGATAAAAGGTAGTGAAGTATCGGATAATTTCTAATGTTTGGCGATGTCATGGTGAGATGTGACTTGAGTGGTTTAGATTTTTCTGATTTTTTAGCTTCCTACTGGCGAGGACTTTCTAGGGCATAAGATGCTGTTAAATTTTCTGAAAGTGGGTGTTGTTCTCTGTGAAGAAGTGGAAGTATCTGTGGAGGAAGTAGAGGAAATATCGACGAAAAAAATCAATAAGATGAGGTGTAGAAACAAGAGAAATAGGACGAAGTGGAGAGAGTTATTATATAGTATGGATTGGTAGTGTAGACGTAAAGGCAAAGAAACTTTGGAAAAAGAATGGTTTAAGAAAATAAAAAGAAGAGACGGTGTGTTTTTGTGTATAAGAAAGAGGCACACACGTAGCCTAGATAATTAAGAGTGTGTCAGAGGCACACGCACAACACATAATCTAGAGGGAGGCGCGCACACACACACACGCACACACCCACATCCACCCACAGATATAATATGGGTGAGAGACACCCAAGGCAAACATATCAAATAATCGTATAAGTACGTGATATGAAGAGAAAATCACACACAAGTGCACATTGGCGCATTATAGTCTATCGAGTATGAAAGAGAGACAAGAAACTTAGAGCAACAGTTTACTTCCACACGCACATTCAAATCTAGTGAATATGAGAGAAACAGAAATGCACGCACGGCACACATACATGCATTATGATTAATGAACATGAAAGAGACAACACACGCACGCACACAATGCAGTGTAGTGCAAGTAGCACTTGCTAAACACATCCCACACTTGAAAGGGATACTTGGAAATCCCTTGATATTTCAGACCAAAAATAAAAAAAATGTCCGCAAGCTACCCATAAGACACCAAGAATTGCCTCTGATAACCTATTCTCCTTAACCCCCCTTTCCAGGTCTCTCACTGCTCCCAACCCCTCGCCGCTTTTCTGCAGAAGTCTCTTTATGCAAATGCTATTACAGCTCCGTCTCAAGAATGATCCTAATCCGACGCCCACATCGAATCGATGAATGACGTCACCAAGTCCTCGAAGTTAAGTCCCATTGATGCTTTTCATCAATGCAGGGGCCGGGGAGACTTCTGGCTCGTAAATACTCTTAGCTCATCAATGAAGTTTGTCGTATGTCTGAGTTTCGTGTTCTTAGATACGGATGATTCGTAAAGGGTTTGAAATACACTGAGGGAGTTGGGTGAGGTGGAAAGCAGCTTTACGATTCATTTTATATTAAGCAACATAAGTACTCTGTAAGCACTGGGCAAACATCAAATGCCATTTTTATCCATTTGAGTGAAAATTCCCATCGTATTAATTGGAAGGAGAGTTCTGTGATTGCCAAATCATATGACTATTTTTCACGAAATCTTTTAGAATCGGCATTTATACAACTGACTTCGAATTTTAATCTCAGCCCTGGAATGTATTTTTTGGACCCTTGTATCAAAAGAATGTTTAAGAATGACTTTAAAGATAAAATTTCTGAATTAATGATTACCACATAGAAGTTATTTTAGCTTATTTATATAAAAAACCTTTCCTCATATTTTTATTTTGTCATATTTTCTAGTTATCATGTATAAACTTTTTTTTTTGTTTTCATATTGCATATGTGATTCCCAAACATTGCCCCGTCCTTTCTTTTGTAACCCGTAAACTTTTTTTTTTTAACCCTGACGGCTCATCTTGTTAATAGTTTTTTTCCAGGTATCTGGAAATCCCACCCCTTTTAATCTTTATATCCCATATTTTCATTAATCAGGTGTATAAATATCTTTCTCTTTTTCCCTGTCTTTTAGTCTGCTCAGTAAAGGACCATTAGTCGAAAGGCCTTGCAGTTCTCCGTTGTTTCATTTTCCTCGTGGCTATAACGTTATTCATATATATATATATATATATATATATATATATATATATATATATATATATATATATATATATATATACGTAGGAGAGTCAAAAAGTTCTCAGACAAATGCCAGATTATTGAAATGTTCGATTTTGTACAAGTAAATACAGGGTCAAACACGACTTTCATGTTTTCTGAACAATTCCTACAAAATTCGTCATTCAATTTGTCGAGACTCTTTGTATTAGATGTGCTTCAAAAAGGTTACTTTTTTGAACCCATAAAATGGCAAATTTTGAGATAAGAGCGAACATTAAATTCCTGACTAAACTTGATTGGAAGCCTGTTAAGATTATTGACGCTCTACAACAGGTTTATGGTGACTCTTCGCCATGTAGAGCGGTAGTTTACGACTGGATTAAGCGCTTCAAGGGGGGCAGAGAAGAAGTTGAAGATGATCCACGTGAAGGGAGACCCTCCACCTCCATTAACCCAGAAAATGTCGAGCTTGTGAGGAATCTAGTGGATAAAGATCGCCGTATTACTATTGATGAAGTTGCCAATGCATGTGAAATCTCTCATGGCTCAGCATTTGGAATTCTAACTGAAAATCTTGGCCTGAGCAAGCTTTCAGCACGTTGGGTCCCAAAAGCGTTGCGAGAAGACCAGCTGAATCATAAGGCCAACCTTTCTTTGGCTATTTTGACCAAGATTGAAGCAAACGAGGATAGTTTTTTTGAGCGCCTCGTAACGGGAGATGAAACTTGGGTGTATCAGTTTGATCCTGAAAGTAAAAATCAATCAAAAGAGTGGCACCCAAGGGGGGCAGCAGGGCCTATCAAGTTCAAGACAGAGAGGTCCGTTAAGAAGATAATGGCTACAGTTTTTTGGGATTCGGAGGGAATTATTTTAATAGACTTCTTAGAAGGACAAAAATCTGTTACATCCAGCTATTACGAAGGAGTTTTAAGGAAGCTGAAAACTTCAATAGCCAAAAAACGACGAGGAAAGCTCCACAAGCAAATCTTGTTCCACCATGACAATGCCCCTGCACATTCGTCCAAAGCTGTGAGATCTCAGCTACGGGAATTTCGATGGGAAACTCTTGCTCATCCCCCTTATAGCCCTGATTTAGCACCCTCTGACTTTTTTCTGTTTTCAAATTTAAAGGGACACCTAAAAGGAACCCGGTTTCAATCATTAGATGAAGCAAAAAAGCAGGTCATTACTTGGTGCCAGAGACAACCCCGTGAATTCTACAAAGATGGTCTTTACCGTTGGATTCATAGATTAAGAAAGTGTATAGATGTTAATGGAGCTTATGTAGAAAAATGATCACAGTATTATTACAAATAAAAATTTTATGCCATTTATCTGAGAACTTTTTGACTCCCCCTCGTATATATATATATATATATATATTTATATTTATATATATATATATATATATATATATATATATATATATATATATATATATATATATATATATATATATATGAGAAACCAACAAAAAAGAAAGTGAGTAGAGTAATAATTGCAAAAACCCCACAAAAAAATCCAAAGTGGATTGCAAATACTTTCAAACTTTGTTCAGTTCATTATCAAGGCATACCTAAAGAATTACTTTACAAGAATCGTATATATAGAAGAAACCTAAGCGACGCTCCACCTGCGTACAAAGAAAGGATACGAGAGAGAGAGGGCGTGAAAAATAAAAATAAATTATAATAAAAAGGGGATTAAATACAGGTAAAAGAATAAAATCAAATAGATAAGATCTCTTCCAAGATATCCACTTGTAAAAGAGTGTGTAAAATTTACAAATATAAGTCATATAAATATAAATACATACATATGCAATTTTAAATACAGTGTTCAATAAACAAAAGAAATATAAAAAAATAATAAATCAAATGGCTAATATTTAAAATGGACAATTTGGTTTAAATAAGCTTCTTAATGATAGGGTCTAGTTTAAAGAGACTGGGAGATACATTGAAATTAGGCGAGGAATTAATGAAGGAGCATTCGATAATATTTATTTTAAAATAGTCATCTGAGTTGTAAATAAACTTAGCCGAATTCCAATTGATAGGATTAGTATTTTTAGATAAGTGAACAAAGAAAGCACTGTTCTAATATTGTATTTGTGTTGGGTCAAACGAACATTTAATGATTTATCAGTTTGCCCAAAATATCGCTTAGGGAAAACTGCACAATCAACAGAATAAACTCCTCTTATATTCTTGCTATAATTTTGAACCAACATTTCGTACATAATAGACTCATACTTAAATATGACTGAAATATTTAAACATTTCAAAAGACAGGAAAGACGGGGAAAATGCCTCAGAAAACGGTAAAACAAGGGAGTTCTTAAAATTGAATGCGGGAGTAAACAAATCTGTAAAACGTCCCTTTTGCTGAATCTAAGCACCTGGCAAGAAAGTTGTGAGGGTAGCAGAGGTTATTGCCTATTTCAAAGATCTTTGAAATCTCAATATCGAAGAATTTTAGACTGGCTGCCCGTAACCATCGGAGAAACATTGACGTAAATACCGAACGTTTGACTTTATCACTATGAGCAGAGTAAAATTGAATGTAGGAACCAGCGTTGGAAGGCTTCCGATAGACGGAAATTTAAAATCCAGACACAGTCCTGTGAATTATTAGATCTAAGAACGGGAAGACACCATTTTTTTCAAGTTCAAGTGAAAATTTAATTGAGGGAACCAAGGAATTAAGTTCAGTGATAAAACCTTAGAAGAAGGCCACAAACAAATGAGATCTATGTATCTAAATCAAACAATGGGAAAATCGATAATTGTGGGGAGTAAAGTAGTTAGCGATAAAGTCAAACGTTCGTTATTTACTTCAATGTCTATGGAGCAGGACTATATAGCCTGTAATTCAGACTGCATCTACTCGTAGTTCCATAAAATTAAAAATTCTTGATTCCCTTTAGATAACAAAATTAACCACGTATTGAATGACTACTTTTCATCTATCAAATTAATGACGCAGAAAATATCTTCCAACCAACCAATTTTTTTAGATCCCACCCAACTCAACTCATTACGTCACCATGTTTATTCATACAATTAATTGCCTCCAACAACTACTGCAGTCAAGATTAGTAATTGTAATGTTTTTCAGGTAATTCAGACCTTCCTCATTTTCATTTAAATTGCAGTCGGTGGAAATAATTTTATTTCATTTTTATGTTTTTACTTTTTTTAGTGTTTTTTACTAAGCTTCCTCACTATTTGCTGTTTTCAATTCCTTAGGTCTGATCGAACAATGCTCTATTTCTGCTTATTCTCTAAACTCTCTAGTTTTAATATCCAATCATTGTAAGTTTAAATTTGTTTGTGTGTCCTTTGGTTTACGCTCCGTTTTTAGTGTTTCACTTTTAGTTATACTTTATAGTTCTCTTTGAACTCTTTTTAAGGCTGATAAGTTGTTAAAGCTTATCTAATACATATGCTATAATATTTTTATTTAATCTTTCGGAAGGTTTATTCCCAAACGTGTGGTATAATAAATAATGTTCTCTACCATCGCGTACGTCTTCACTTTCCTGCTAAGAATTAGATTCCCAAGAAGTTCCTCGTACGTTAATATATATATATATATATATATATATATATATATATATATATATATATATATATATATATATATATATATATATATATATATATATATATATATATATATATATATATATATATATATATATATATATATATATATATAAATATATATATATATATATATATATATATATATATATATATATATATATATATATATATATATATATATATATATATATATATATATATATATATATATATATATATATTATATCTCTCATGAGCGCGAGAGATTGATGAAGTAAATCCAGAATACCGCAAGTAAGAGAAAAAGGAATAACTTTTTTTTCTTCGGAAAAAGTTATTTTCTAAAAAATCCGTAATGCAGTGGTATTCGAATCAAGCAGATTGAGGCAGCGAGCATCGCTTTGATCTCAATTAAAGTGAGCCTTTAACCACTCGGCTATGCGGAAGCTTTCTTAAGGTATGATATATATATATTTATATATATATATATATATATACGTGTGAATTTGGGTAGTATATTTTCATTATACACGTAGTATGTTTTATTAAAAGCGACCGATAGTTTCGAATTAATGATTCCTTTTCAATCTTCTCGATTTTTCTTATACTCGCCTTTTCTTCATTGTTTAACCTGTGGATAAGCGTACCGAAGTTCATCGGGGACTGATATTTATTATTTTGCCAAAGGTAGAAGTAAATTAATGTTCCTTAGTATTTACCAATGTACCAGTTGCCGAAACAATAGACATAATACTAGAACACGTCTATGACCAAAATGCCCCCCTTCCTCCCAATTGGAATACCAAGGGACGACATGAACTACAAATTTGCACCTCTGAATCCCCCTTCTTAGACCCCATTGGAAGGATGTACCGCCAAGTTGATGGAGCTGCCATGAGTTCTCAACGTACAAACACAAGAAGAAATACATAATTTGGAAAAAACCTTTAAAGAGTGTTCTTCCCTCAACTACTCCATCGGAGAAAGCTAAAACAACCAATTACCATTCTTAGATATCCTCACTACCAATACCAATGAAAAAATAACAACTGAAGTTTATGTTAAACCAACCAACCAGGGATTTTGCATGAATGGGGACAGCGGATGTCCTAAGCGCTACCAAACAAGCGTGATATCGTCGTACATCAATCGTGCCTTTACTCACTGCACCACATGGAAGAACACACACAACGAACTCGAGAGAACCACTCAGCTACTCGTAAATAACGGATTCTCCAATAAAGAAATACAAACAGTCATAAGAATCAAAGTGGACAGATGGTACCTCTCAGAACCCCAGAAGAACAGCAATACGGATAATGAGGATATTATAAAACTGTTCTACAAGAATACTATGAGGACCGAACACCAAGCAGATGAAAGAGCCATCAAGGGCATTATAGACCGAGGAATAAAACCAATAAACGCCGAGAAAAAGATCGCACTAATCATCTACTATCAAAATAGACGTAATTTAACCCTCTTTATGGAAAATAATCCCAAACCCCCGATACAACTGAAACAAAGACACATCTGATATACGAGTACACATGTAAACTAGGAGACTGTGAGCTCCTACCTAACTCGTATATCGGCATGACCGAAACCACTCTCTCAGGAAGAATGTCATACCATCTGAACAAAAGTACACCTTAAAAACATACACAGGAAGTAAACGGAACATGCTTCACCTGAAAAATGATAGAAGAAAACACCAAAATTTTAGACTATGCCCCCAATAGGCGCCAACTGCTCTTCCTTGAAGCTATATATATATCCAAGAGAAGCAACCGAATTTAAACATACAGTCTAATCCCAATGAAAACCTGCCCAGCGCAAGAAAAGCAAACAGCGACAGGTGTACTCAGAGCTGCCCCTATCCACTATTCCTCTCTGGCGAGCATCTTAATCCCCCCTCTCTCTGGCTACTTACCTACTTCTCCGACCTTTTATCACCTATATCCAACCTGCCTATACTTGTATAGCTTCGTTCATAATTTTGTTAATACATTTTGTAACATATAAAAAACTAAATACTTTGTAATAATTCCCTATTGTAACTCTGAATATGATGCTCGACGTATCAAAACGCGTCAGTTAAATTAAAGAAAGTGATAAATTACATTAATTTACTTCTACCTTTAGCAAAATAACAAACATCAGTCCTCGATGAACTTCGGTATGCTTATCCCCAGGTTAAACAATGAAGTAAAGGTGAATATAAAAAAATCAAGAAGATTGAAAAAACAATATATATATATATATATATATATATATATATATATATATATCTGTATCTATAGATATATAGAGGCAATTGGTGCTGGTGTATCTCAAGTGGATTGTTTTCGTCCCAAATCGGACACTTTGCTTGTTCACAAATGCATTCCTCCAAAAATGGGCCTCGTCGCTGAACATTTTTCTTCTGGGGGAAATTTGGGTAACTTCCAACTGCTCTAGAGCCCAATTAGCGAACACACAGCGTTGTCTATGGACGTTTACCTTAAGTTCCTGGGTAAGTTGGATTTTGTACGGGCGCAGACCAAAGTCCCTACGCATAATTCGCCAAACTGAAGTCGCAGAAAGGCCAAGTTCTTGTGAACGACGAGAAATTGACTGACCCGGATTTTCCCTTACACTTTCATTTACGGCAGCGATGTTTTCAGCACACATTGCGCTTCGGCAACATACGGGTATTGGCTGATTGTTGATCGACCCTTTTGCCTCAAATTTGGCCACCAAGCGTCGAACAGTGGACTCGGCAAGACGATTTTGCCGAGGATAGAAATCACGTAATGCACAGAATTTTTGTTGAACGGAGCACTGATTTTGATAATAACATTTAATGATTTGCACAAACTGTTCAACGCTATAACCTTCTATCCTGACTTACCAAGTACTACTGAACAGTTCACAGTGAGGTTGCCAGATGTCGCTTTAACAACAAGGCCACTATCGCCTGACAAAGCTCAAGCGTCCTTGTTGAAAAACCCTTTATAAATATATATATATATATATATATATATATATATATATATATATATATATATATATATATATATAAATATAGGGTGCGTATATTATTTGACTTTATATTTCCTATATTTCAGTATTATCGATGGCAGACCTTATGCTCTTATTTTATAGTCCCTATCGAATTGGTTAATATTTTCGATCTCTATAGCTGTTTTCCGTTCCTGAACTTTCTCGTTCTTATATTGGTAGACGACTAATTGACTGCTGTCGTCAGCGAATTGGATATTCAGGCATTCTAGGTATTGGTGTGTCTACTCTATAGATGGTATACAGCGTGGGGCTGAGTCAGCGCAGCACCCCTGCGGGGATTTCAGGTTAGATTCAGACTAGGGTCCTTCAAAATCGTTGACAAACACATATGCTCGCCTTTCTCTCAGATAGTTGCAGAGAATTCTCTCCTATTTAATGTTCATAAAATGTATTGACGCAGTTAGGCGTTGCAGAACCAATGGGAAAGAGATTTTTGTCATAATTGCATATCTTAACTGCGTCTGTGAATCTTATTTAAAAATAATTGCATGGCGTGTCCTCTAAGAGTGGGTGAAGACCATTCTATGCCACGGATGATTTTTAGAGGGGAGAAGGAGCTGTTGGATTGGTCTATTTCATATAGCCTTTTGATTGATGTGGATCGATATCGTCCTGTTAGTGTGCCCGAAGGAGAATCAATGGGTTGATAGATTGCTATCGTAACCGCATATCATAAGTGGGTCAGTGCAGCTATATATATATAGATAGATAGATATACATAGATCTCAATATTGAAAGTGTTAAGATAGAAGGCCTGAAAAAAATGTGTAGATATACACCTTTGGCCAAAAGTATAAAGCACCCCATAGAATCACTAATTTAATGTAATTCAACATTTGAAGGCAAATGAATTCAGTATTTGCATATTATATATTTATTTATTTCACCAAATTTCCACAAATTTCTCACGGGATCTTTTACAACTCAGCTTGTGATTTTTCATACAGTTCTGTTTAATTTGTTATAGTGGTAATTCTTATTGCTTTCTAAGCTCTCCCTCCCACTAGTGTTCTTTTGGATTTTACTCTGGGCCCTGTGGTGGTCCCTCAGTAAAAGTGATTCTCATTTTTCCAAACCAATTCTTGATTTGGTTGGATATAAAGCATCGAGGATTATCCTGCTGGAATATAACTTCATTGCTTGGGTGTTGCGTGGTGCAATTTCTGTATAGATGGTTCTAAATTTTGTGGGAGCATGCTGGCCTCAGTTGTAAAGTTCATTCTCCCCTGCCATAAAAACCATCTCACATGGCCCCGATGAAGACATGCAACCCCATACCACGATGGAGCCATCTATATGCTTGACAGTCGGTACCACACAAGCAGGATGGAATGCTTAACCAACTCTTTGTCTCAGAGATGTAGCCCCAAATGTGCTGAAAATCTGTAAAATTGTTATAAAATCTTATATTTTAAATAATTTTGCCGAGGTATATTGAAAGTGAATTACATAAATTACATGTAAACAACAATGCAATCAACTTTTTTACATACCTGATAATTACTTTCATGTGACCAGAGAACCTTAGAACAATTATTATAGGTCCAATTTTTTGTTATCTTTGGCCCGCTGAAGACATTCATTTCAAAGACTTCAGATATCCATGAGTTCTTTCTCACTTTGCATTTTCAGCCCTTAATCTTTAAGGCTTATTCTAAATATTCTGGCTGATATTTTGAAAGTTGATGTTTTTCTAAGATTTTGTAGAGTAAGCTCAATTTATAGATGTCTTCTCCAGATGTTGTGAGACGCTTTGTGCAACTCCCCTTCATTGATAAAAGCTCTTGGTGTCTTGATATCTTTTTATAGTAATTTCGACAGCATATCTTGAACATTCTATTATTTTTAGCAATTGCTATTGGAGATAACCCTTGGCTATGGAGAAGTTCGATTTGTGCTTGTTGTGGTTCTGTAAGTTCTTTAGTTCTAGTCATATTACTTATTTAGAACGGTATTGAAAACACAATCCTTCTCAGGTAAGAAGAATTTCTGCCAGGACCAGGATGTAAACTAAAAAAACAACTGTTGGCCTGGTATAACCCCCCCCCTCCCCAAAAAATATGTAGCGAGAGTCATGAAGACCAATATCCCGATCCACATCATGGTGTTGAAGTGGTCAGTAGTGAGCACCTTGTTTATCTTTCTGATGTGCTAGATCAAGTGCCTGGAGGATTTTGTGTTGCCCTGGATCTAGGAGTTGGCCGTCGGAAAGCCATAAATCTGGCAGCAAGAGAACTATCAGGAGAACCCAGTCTTGCCTTTCAGACAATTTCTTTGACCACATCACTCCGAACCTCTGTCATCCCAATTCGCCAAACTGCAACTCCCTGGACTATTATTTATGGAACCTGGTTGAGAGAAACCAACGAGGCTCGTATACTACCAAGGTGAAGATTAGGTCAAAGTTCACATCAGTGTTCACTCAGTTAAACAGGAGAACCATCGAGAACAGATTGTGCAATCTTGCCGAATTGCACAATTCTTCGATGTAAGTGAGGCTGAACATTAATGTTCGAATCGCAACCTTTATCCTGGCTTGTGGATGTATTATACCCTATTAAGTACACTTCCGTACCAGGTGATTGAATTTTAGTCATCTGAGGTTCTATTAATATATATATATATATATATATATATATATCCAGCAAGCCTCAAGAAACAGAAAAACAGGATAATTTTTCTTCGGAAATGTTATTTCCTAATTCGCAAAAAATACGTACAGGGGTGGGATTCGAACCGTGCACACTGAGGCAGCGAGCAACCGCTTTGATCTCAATTAAACCTTCCCTTAGACCACTCGGCTACGCGGAAGAAAAAAATCTTTCGAATAAACAAGGTTTTAAGGTACGCCTCGCAAGGTCGATCGGGACTATGAAAGAGAGAGAAATGAATAGGGAATTCAAAGGACAAAAGAGAGTTGATGTAAACACCCAACGAAGCGTACCTTAAAAGCTTGTTTATTGGGGAGATTTTAGCCTTCCGCGTAGCCGAATGGTCTAAGGGACGGTTAAAATAAGATCAAAACGTTTACTCGCTGCCTCAGTGAGTGTGCACGGTTCGAATTCCACCCCTGTACGGGTTTTTCGCTAATTAGGAAATAACATTCCCGAAGAAAAATTATCCTGTTTTTCTGTTTCATGCGGTTTGTTGGATTCATTTCATTATTCTTTCGCGTTCATGAAGCCACAGTATTAAGGTTTGATGAACTTTTTTCTTACATCATTTTTATCTTTTTTTACCCACTTATTGTCTAACCCTTTGTTTATTAGACCTCTTCTCTGTTTCTTTTCTCAATTAAAGACTGCCCCCTCCGCCCCTCTGATTGGGTTCAGAGATAAATCAACTCGCACTGACTCTGGTTGAGATATCCGAGCACTAACCAAACAGTTTATCGCTCCCCATTTGGCTCTCCAAATTTGGCACTGTATGACATTCTGATATTTCTTGTGGAAGAAATTCGTAACTCAAGGCACGACAAGCAGCTACCATTTTGAGTGTCTCTTTTCTTTATACAAAATTTTAAAATATTTAGCTTTTCAACTCTTTTTAATTTTTTCTTCTCCCTATTCAGCCTCTCATTTATCTCTGTTAGCTTGTTTCCTTCTCATTGAATTACACGCGCTCTCTTTTCTTGTTAATTAAAAATGTGAAATATGTATACAACACTTCTTTTCCTGTTTATTTAGCCCCAACTACTGAATTGTCCATCCATCTTACCACTAATCCAGATATGGCACTCAAAATGACAAAGAAATTATGCATTATACATTCAAAGATATTTATGAACACCTCTTCTAAGAAAGGTCCTTACAAAATTATTCAATAGCTTTTGTGACTACCAGGAGAAATATTTATCAAAAGAACAAATGTTTTTTTTAAATAAATAAATTATATATAAGTGTCTTTATAAGCAGAGAGTAAACAATTTTATATTTGATTCCTCGCAATATATCACTCATGAAATGTAATTTAATTTTCAATTTAGTATATTTTAAAGTTGGATGCGTTCCCAAATTACATGCCAGGGGGAGCGGTAGGTCTTGTAATGCATCATTCCCCTGGTGTTTGACAAGTAAACGCATTTGCCCATCTTGGCATTCTGTACACCTGTCCCGGGTGTCAAGATTGAGATTTAAGTAGGTTCAGACAAACCTTGGCAAAAAACATTGAGAGGAAAAAGATCCCAGATTAGCCTATTCACAGCAACAATGGGGAATAATGATATTACTGACTAGAGAATATAAAATTTCCCTGGTAATTAGCGCCAGGGAATTTATTTTTCATCTACGGAGACAGAAAAAGATATTGTGGGATTCAATGAAAGGAAATTTAGTAGAGCAAACAAAGATGTGAACATATAGGTACGAGTATAATAATAAATTTTTCGGAACAAAGTGAAAAAGATTAAGTGTAAAAATGACTACATACAAATTCCAATGTGTTGGGAGAATAAGATAGCTTTTCAAAACTTAAAATAACAAGTTTGGAAAAGAAAACTGTACCTACTCAAGCAGGCGAACCCAAATCTCTCCAGCAATTTTTAATAATTTATAACAAAATAAAAAATATTAATAGACAAATTAGGTGGGATCTAAAAAAACTACCATATGCATAAAAGACGAATAAAATAATCAATTCAAGAATCACTCACACGACCGTCTCGAATTAAGAACAAGCACTGAAGATATTAAATACTGATTCATGTTCTTGATTCCTTTTCTACCCTGAAAGAACTTTGTTCCTGAAGTCATTCCATTAAATCTAGTTCGTTCAATCGCAGCTTATTACACACTATTCAATCGTTACTTACCACGTTCGTTGTTACCAGATGCCATTCACTTGCTACTTACCATATTCAAATATCTTTAGGCCGAAAAACATGCAACAATAATTTTGCTCCGATTTTACGCACCTCGCATACCGTTCTACGGAATGGACATTTGAATTTGAATGCATCAGTCCGCCCCGAGTAAGTCTGAAGTGCACTAATTTTTGCTCATAACGGCTCAGTGTCCGCTAATATGTGGTTTTATCAGTTTTATTTTCACCTTTCGGTTTCAAGACATAGAAGTGGATATCCCTTGAGCTCTGACCTCTTCTTTCTCCAGATCCTTTTTTGATATGCTAATTTAAGGAACACTTGGCTGGGACAGGAAAGTCAAGCGTCTGTTAGGAAAACGAATATTAAAAGTAAGAATAATGATCTTTTAGGACAATCATCCTAAAAAAGGATTAAGAATAACAATGATTGTTCAAAACCAGCCAACCTAAGATATGTTATAATTAACAGGTGCCTGAAAAGCCTACGAGTTTTGTATTTTTTTAACTTTCTCATTTAGTAATTTAAATGTGAGTAATTGGTATTTATTTTCGAAAACATTAAACGTATGCAGATAATTGTCTACCGGATAACCACCACAAATTGAGGTTCACAAGAAAAAACAGTAGGAACATGATAACCACTCAAAAGTCTGTTCAGAGCGTCTCCCAGACCATTTTAAATCCGTAATCATTGCAGCTCAAACAGTCCGTGGGGAGATGGAGTTAATGAACGCAGGATTCGAATAGATGTTTTTAAACTAGAGACACGGGCATTTGAACATCTACATTCTTGCGGTAAGGATACCCGAAAAGCATTCCTGATGATGAGTAGAACTTTTGTATTAGAATTATATCAACTCAAAAGGTGTGTTTGAAGATGAAATTGAAGGTTAACATTAAGAACAACACTTTTTTTAGCTTTTGAATTCCATCAAAAAGATAATTGTCGCAAAATAAGGTTGAAGGGCGACCATGTGCCCTTTTGTACCCACGTGGTCCCGAGATCACCGCATGGAGCTTAGAAAGCACGGCTGATCCAAGGCGAGGGTGCAGCCCACGGCGTTTATCACACCCCAGCTATATTTGCATTGGGACCGATTTTAACGTCTCCCATGGCCGCATTTAGGCCAACATTCCCGGCTTTCCGTGATAGAATGCTTGTCGAACATTCTCTGCTAACGGTATCTTAACCCAGGCTCCGAAGGAGTCACTGACTTTCCCACAAAATCACACGTGCATGCAGAGGCGGCATCCAAGCCATTTAAAGCCACATCGCCGAGAGTCTATATAATCATTCGACTCGGTTTAGTAAGCAGCACTAATAGACTTCTCACCTAACACGGCGAACGAGCTGAAGGGAGCCCCTTTTCCCTCCGGGATCGAAGACAACGACAATTTCGATTCGAGGACGAAGGCTAAAGCGACATCCGTGAACTCTGCCATAGACAATCGGCGAGAATCTGACGAGGATTCCCATCTCCGAAGGCCATCTACTTGTGCTCCCTCATCTGAAGTGTGAGGTAACCCGACTTCCCCCATCGCAGTCAGCATATCGTGACTGGCCCTTGCTTGCAGCGAGCACGTATGCAATTATAACCGTTGCCGTCCGCAGATTGTTCTACACTCTGGCTAACCCAATAGATCCATTCTTTGTGTGCACGCCCCGTTGAAAATCTGTTTTTTAATCGCCGACCTGAGCCCGACCAATTTAGTCCCTTAATTAATTCACCTGTATCTCGCGTAGCCATTTAACTCCGTCTGTGCGACCATTCCATTTAAACCCAATATATGTGTATATTTAAATATTATTTTTGTTGCTAGTAAAGATATATTTTTGTCATTGTCTTTCTTTGGCAACCCTAACGTGTACCAGCTAGCCGTTAATCATTGGCGAACTTGCACACCGAAATATTTGTTTTAAAAAGGACCTCGCAGAGTTAATAATAAACCATCCCCACTGGACTTATAACAATTTCCCCATTCAATAACGTTCTTTAACTAACTTCGGATCAAAAGCCCCCAAAGTATCTACGTATATATATATATATATATATATATATATATATATATATATATATATATATATATATATATAGAGAGAGAGAGAGAGAGAGAGAGAGAGAGAGAGAGGGAGGGAGGGAGAGATGGAGAGAGAGAGAGAGAGGGAATCTGACCATTCCACGACATATATACACATATATATATATATGTGTTAGAGACTTGAATCATTCGATCGATTTCAATGGAAGTAAAATGGTATTTAAATCGGCTAACTATGTTAAGAGAAGAATCGTAGAATCGAGCTTGATATCGTCAGTTCCTAATTTAAATCTATCTGAGGGTCACTTTCTTTTAATCCTGTAATACGAAAGCAACTCAACAAAATAGTAAAATGTCAGCCCTTCAATATGTTTAGGCCTACCCCCCCCCCCTCCTGATTAGCCACAAGTAGGGGATTGGGGCAAAAAGAGGGGTTCTTTCACGACCTGACCCTGTGTTATGTTTGTAAGCACTTTTCTTATATTTTCTATCCAGTGTCAGTTGAAAAAGGGTGTGAGATACACCGAAACTGTTCTGAATTAAATTGTCTTCGGAGAATGTGGTTTAATTCCTCATATATATGTACATTACTCTATTATAAAATCTGGTGATCAGGTGTATCAGGTCTTTGAAAGGTCTTTAGAGAGATTTTTTAAAGGCAATCCTTTAACTTTATTGTAATTTTTAAAGCTAAGTACCATTTGGGTTGCAAAGACAAAACAAAACAGGAAATATCCTTGCCATATTTATTTATCGCTTAGTGTTTGTATGTTTGTTTAGGCGAGAACTATTAATCGGAAAATTTTGTTAGGAGACAGCTTATCCCACGGTTACTTTAATCTCTGAAGGATTAATAGAGTCTGCGCCCTTCTTATCTCACGAAGACTCCATTTTTTTATAATTGTGTATTATATTAATGTTAGTAGTTGGATAGCAAAGCTTCCGCGTTTAAACAAGCATATTCCTCCGTGTGTCGGTAATTTGTGACCCAAGCCTTCTCCGTCCCGTGCCGACGGTCCATTAAACAAAATGTCGTCATCCGAGAGATTTAAACTCCAAGGAGAATCCCTAGGTTTAAGTGACAATGACCATGCCACTTATATACAGGAAGAAGAGAGAAATGAGAGAGCTTATAAAAGAGAACAATAAGAACAAGAGAAAGCTAAACAAAACGAGATTAGAGAGGGAGCTAAACATAAAAAAGGAGATCAGAGAATTATTTGAACAAAAATAGATTAGAGAAAGAGCTGAACGTGAACAAATAGAAATTAGAGAGAGCGAAGTGCGCGAGAAAATTCACCAATATGAATATGAATTAAATCGCGATCGGCTCGAAGCCCGTCCTGTAAATTCCCGTACAGAAGCCCCTTAATCCGCATCCATTGAACTCCCCACGTTCAAAGAAAGAGAGTATTTCGGATCTTTTCTCACTCACTTCAAAAAAATGTTCAGGTTAATCAGTGGGACATCGAGATGGACGGTGTCGCTAAGCTTCTTCCTCTCCTTAGCTCCCAGCTTCAAGACTTATGTGTATCCCTTCCCACGCAAGCTACGGGGGATTACTCCACCCTCAAATCTGAACTTCTCGCGGCGTATAATTTGACGCCTGACTTCTACCGCGCCAAATTTCTTCACGCCCGCATCCAACCAAATATAACCTTCCGTCATTTGGTATATACTCTTTCCCGTAATTTCATTTTTTTGGCTAGACGCATCGAAAATCCCCCACGATTATGAGTCCCTGGTAGATTTTGTTGCTACCACCAGAGATCCGCTCCTTTGTGAAGGATCGTCGGTGCAACTCCTTCAAAGAGTGCATAGGAGAAGCAGATATCTATACGGCGAGTCACAACCTATACCCGAAGGAAAATAAAAAGCCTCCGCCTTCATCCCTCAAGAATAAAATTAATTACTCGCAGTTCCCTACTAAGAACTCCCCAAAATTCGCCAAGGTTGCGGGCTCCTTTAAGCCCAGAGTTTTCCTTCATCGAAACCTCGTGATGTCAATCCCCTCATCTCTAACCTTCCTGCGTCAACCTTTCCCCATAAACCAATCATATGTTTTGCGTGCGGTATCAAAGGACACGCGCGCCCAAATTGCCCCCAAATTCCCAACTCCATAGTAATCCCATTCACCAAGTCCACCAGGTGAATGATGCTCCCGCTCCGCTCCATCGCGAACAGAAACCTCAGCTCCAATCTGGTCTCCTACTGCCTCAGGCCACCACGTTAATTTCCTCTTCGATAAGAGTTATAAAGGAAGTTTGAAATTTGAAAACGGAAGCGTTAATTGGTGCCGAGTCTCCACCCTTGTCCGCGATACCGGGTGTACCTGTATCGTGGTATGAAATGAACTTCTTCCCCCAGTTTCCCCCGACTACAAAAAGTTTGCAGTAGTCCATGACTACCTAGGACGCGCAAACCGCTTCTCCATTGTAAACTGTTACCTGGAGTGTCAGTACTTTTCCGGATGGGCTGAAGTCGTGTCAGCCCGCATCAAATTCTGTTCCGTTTTGGTAGGACGATTTCCTCAAGTCTCATCTAACCCTGTAGCTCAGCCCGTTATCACGAGAGCCCAGGCAGATAAGGAATCCCATACGCCCGCTGCCCTTGAAACTCCTTTAGATTCAGATTTCAGCGGCGTTATGAGCGAAGAATTCGGTCAAAGACAAAAGGAGTGCCCAAATCTCATTCCCTTGTGGGAAAAATATCGGAGTATCGAGGAGGATTCGGTGCAGGGTAACAAGACAGTATATTATATCATGAAAGAAGGCTTGCTATATCGCGCTTTCTCAGATGGCATTAGCCCCGAGACTCACGCCATCTGTGTTCCTCGTTCGCATGTCCCCCTGGTCCTAAAGATTGCCCACGATAGTGTGTTTTCTCGCAACTTCAGCCACAATAAGACTTATCAGAGGATTTTTCGGTATTTATAGTGACCTATTGCTGCAGTTGACATTTATGAATACTGCCAATCCTGTGACATCTGACAGTAAACCTGGGCAAAAGTGCGTGTTAAACGGGCCCCTCTTCAGAAGATGCCAAGCATATCGGAAGACTTTTCCCAATTTTACATAGACCTTTTCGGCCCCATTCGCCCCCCTTCCAGCGAATGGACAGTGCTACGTGTGAGGAATCGTTAATTTCCATCTTCTCTAGGGTAGACATACAAAAGGAAGTATTGTCAGACCGAGGTAGGTAATCTACTTCTGAATTGATTGAATATATCGGGAAACTGAAGATGGTAAAACAGCTCTTTACCACACCCTTTCACCCGTGTGCAAATGGAGTTTGCGAGAAATTTAATGCGACCTTGAAGTCAATATTAAAGAAGTTGTGTGCTAAACAGCCCCTTGAGTGGCATCGCTTCTTGCCCGTGGCACTATTTGCATACAGGGAGATTCCACATTGTACGCTTGGATTTGCTCCTTTCGAATTAATCTACGAACGTAACGTGCCAGGTCCCATTAGTATCCTCAAGGAGTTACTCTCTAGCGCCAACTTAGACAGGAAAATTCAATCTTTCTACGCGTATGTTTTTGATCTTCGACGAAGATTAGAAAAGTGGGCCGAGATTTCATACCGACATTAACTTGGAAAAGTAACGGACGTACTTCGATGATAAATCGAAGGAGAGGAAGTTTACCCCGGTGATGAGGTTCTATTGCTACTTCCTACGAATGGCAACAAACTTCTGAGCCAATGGAAAGGCTCATTCCCAATTCTTAAACCGCGAGGACCTGTGGATTATTTAATTAAAACCCCCACAGGAGAGAAGATGTTCCACGTTAACATGTTAAAAAAATATCACCGCTGCGCGTGTGTCAACAACATTGTTACCACGGACGAAGAGACAGCTTTGAAAGCCGACTATACGACGGATGCCACGAACCTTGTACAGGCCATGTGCGTCGAACAGGATAGGGATTACTCACTACCCGCCCTGCCCGGCTCCATTAATTCACCCCCCGCCAGCTTGGATATCAATAAACGACAAATTTCCGACCAAATTAGCCAGTTGCAGCTTATCCTAAGCAAGTTTGAGGACGTGATTTCCGAGACCCCTGGGCGTGATATTAACTTTTAGCATGATAAAACCTTCACTATCCAGAAACCTGTTCGTTCAAAACCTTAACTCTTTCCAATTAATCTAAGAAATGCCTTTAACGCCGAGGTTAACAATCTGCTCAACCTCAATATTATTAAACCCTCCACATCAAATTATTGTTTCCCATTAGTTATGGTGCGAAAACTGGATAACTCTTACCGCATGTGCGTAGATTTCCGCAAATTAAATTCCGTGACCGTTTTCGATACGGTACCGATCCCATCAATCGACCAAAACCGTCACTTGTTCAAAAAGGAAAAATATATTAACGAGCTCGTCCTCTGTATAGCGTATTACGAGATTCCCCTGAAAAAGAGCGTCAGGAAATACACCGCCTTTCCAACCGATAAAAGCCTTATGAAGTTCCATCGACTTCCTTTTGGGTTAATGACGGCCTGCAGAAATTATAATTGGATAATGCATAGAATTATGGACGGATTGGATAATGTCACCTTTTATTTTGACAACATTTACATTACCACTTGTGACTAGGACCGACATTGAAAACGATCAACTTAAGCTCCAAGAAGACAAGGTCTGGGCGAGGGTTGAGATGCCCCTCTCGGGTACGAAGAAACAGTTTCGTTCTTTCATGGGGTCTGCCTCAATTTATAGGAGGTTTTCCTAATTTCGCGTCTTTGACCGGCCCGTTGTGTGAACTACTTAAAAAGAAGTCCCCAGCCCGCATCATATGGAATTCGAGGGCTACTGCTTATTTCCATCAACAAAAGGATAAATTGGCATTTGCCCCAGTCCTTAGGTTGCCTGACCCCAGTAGGCCCTTCCGGATCTCTACGGATGCGAGTAAAGAGGGCATCAGTTGTGTCCTTGTTCAGTACGGAGACGATGGTTAGAGTCACCTTGTGGCCTACGTGAGTTGCAAATTGCTCCCACGTGAGAGGAATTATGCAGTGATAGAAAAGGAAGCTTTAACTGTTAATTGGAGTGTGCAGAAGTTTAAGGTGTACTTGGTAGGCCGAGAATTCGATATAGAAACCGATCACCACCCGCTTGCATATCTCCGCAATATTAAACATCATAATGGCCGAGTAATGAGATGGAGCTTATTATTGCAGGAATTCCAATATAGGATAATGTATATTAAAGGGTCAGAAAATTGTATCGCTGATACCCTTAGCCGTAATCCATTTGGTAACGACCCTAGCAAAATTTGATTTGTAATTGCTCCATAGCCATTTGTCCATCTTGTAATTATTATAACCGCCAGCTAGAGATTAGCTTATATTCAAGTATTTTTGTTTATGTCCTTATTTTTATTGATGTGTACGTTTATGACGCACATTGCTCTTGTATATATAAAATTAGTATTTAGAAGCCTGGTCTGGCTCCAAAATATGTGTATATGTGCCACCGTAATCCTTGTCATTTATGTAACATGTATTATTTAATATCTATTTCCTTCTTTTTTAAAATTACGTTCACCCTTAATTCTCTTATGGTCGGCAATAATTAATTCCTTTTCCGTTCATATTTACGCGCAGTCGAGTAGAATTAGCTTGTACACCTGCTCGACGTCAGGTCAAGAATTCCCTATATCCTGCTTACCCCGTTGACCACTCGCGTGAGAGATTCCGCTTTCCCAATTCATTCGTCTTAGAGGATTTTTACTTTTCTTCCCCAACTCCGAAAGTGCCATCTTTTTGGATTGGAGGGATGTCTCAGAATAAGGTCGAAGGGCGACCACGCGCCTTTATGTACACACATGGTCCCGAGATCACCGTATGGAGCTTTGGAAGCACTGCTGAACCAGGGCGAGGGTTCAGCCTCAGCAGTTCATCAAACCCAAGCTGTATTTGCTTAGGGACGACCGATTTCATCGTCTCCCATGGCCACCTTTCAGCCAACATTCCTGCCTTTCCGACATAGATCGAAGTTCGTTGAACATTCTACCTAACGTTATCTCAATTTCCTCCGCCCCCGAAGGGGTCACTGACTTTTCCCCCAAATCGGGTGTAAGTGAAGGCGGCAGGTAAGCCATCTATGGCCACCTCGCCGAGCGTCTATATAATCATTCGACTCGGTTTAGTAAACCGCACTAATAGACTTCCCACCTTCCACCGCGAACGAGCTGAACGACTCTCCCTCCACCGCGCGATCGGAGACAACGATGACTTCGATTCAAGGACGAAGGTTATATCAACATCCGTGATTTCTGCCATAGTCATTCGGCGAGTATCGGACGAGGATTCCCATCTTTGAAGGTCATCTACCTTTGCTCTCTCATTTGAATCGTGAGGTAACCCGACTTTCCTTATCGCAGTCATCGTATCCCAACTGACCCTTCTTCGCAACGAGCACGTAAGCAATTGTAACCTTGACCGTCCGTAGATTGTCCTACAGTCTAGCTTACCCACTAGATCCATTCTTTTTGTGCGCACTCGGTTTAAAATCCCCCCTTTAATCACCGACCTGAATCCGACCAAGTTAATCCCCTAATTAACCCACCTGTATCTCGCGTAGCCATTTAACTCCGTCTGTGCGACCATTCCCTTTAAATTATTATTTTTGTTGCTGGTAAAGATATATTTTTGTCATTGTCTTTCTTTCGCAACTCCGACATGTACCAGCTACCCGTTAATCATTGGCCAACTTGCACTCTGAAATATTTGTTTTAAAAAGGACCCAGCAAAGTTAATAATAAACCATCCCAATTGGACTCATAACAATTTCCCCATTCACTAACGGTCTTCAACCAACTTCGGCCCCAAATCTTCAAAAGTGCCTACGTATATATATATATATATATATATATATATATATATATATATATATAAAGAGAGAGAGAGAGAGAGAGAGAGAGAGAGAGAGAGAGAGAGAGAACGAGAGAGAGTCTGGTCCTCCTGCGACAATGATCTTGTTAGAGTTCATCCATAAGATTAGAAGGAAGCTGTTTTCCTCTAACCAGTAAAAACTCTCTTAGTGAAGAAAAAGAGAGAGGGAAAAAACGAGCATCGATATTCATAGCAAATGAATCGAAATAACACAAATGGTAGGGAAGAATAAGAGAAAAAAATAGCCAAGACCCTTGAGTTCAAACTAAAGAGAGCATGGGGCAGGGAAGAAAAGCAACCACATTATACAAAAAATACGATAAGAATACGCTCTTATATACAAGCATATCGGCATTAATGATTTAAACGTATAATCTATTTTATTTATTTATTAATTCATTTTTACATGTTTATCGACGAGTTATGCAATTTATTCTAATAATATGTCTGAAACAGGTTCTCACTTATGTACACGTGTATCAAAGATACATGTCGATGTATCTTTGATACACGTACTACTAAAGTACTATCACAAACCGCATACACAAAATAGGATAGGTTAGGAAAGATTAACTTTTGTTCGCAAGCCAACCTGTTGTTAATGATGAAAAAAGAAAACAAATATATAATAGAAAAAAACAAATGAAATATGTAAAAACATTAATACACGTCTTATCGCTGGCATAATTTCTAATTTTCTGTGTCGTGCGCAAATTACTCCTTTCTTTACTCGCCTTTACCAAATGTTCTCTTCTCTGTTTATGTAAAATTTAATATTTATCTTCGCAAAATGCTCCTCTAATTGGTTTTAGAGCAATTACCCGAACTATTTTGAACGACTTTTCTGGGGAACGCATTCCATGGAGATGTTGCTTAATCTGGGAATAAATATCCCGCAATATTAGACTGAAAATGCTTATTATTTAATTTTTGTTTGTTGTTTTATTGAAATTAACATATGAACGCTTGAATATCAAGTTGAGATTAGTAAAGCCGTTTATAAATTATATAATATTCAATGAGTAGCCCTCGAAGTCGTGGGAAATTCCATGATAAGATACCGAATTATCAGTCTTTCACCATACGGTAAGTTTCTGAATTCAAGGACTAGAATTGTGGCACGTTGTTTAGCGGTTTCTAAAGCTATTATAAATATATTTTTTAAGAAAAGGCCAGCCAAGTTGTATGGTGTACTCTGACTGTGGGTGAATTAGTGATTTATAGTTAAAATTACGAGCAATTAGACTCCATTTATAGTCAGAAGTTTTCAACCTTTACAGCTACCGATGAGCGTAACTTTGACTTTCGTGACATTTAATGTAGCTGTCATTTGACGGACCACTCGGCAAGCCTTACAAGTCATGCTGCACTTCCTCCATGTCCAGCCTTGGACACCATTTTAATGCCATCCACAAATTTAGTGATTGTTCTTCGTAAGCCGTCGTCGATGTCATTAACAAATAGTATCAAGCCCAAAGTGGAACACAGGGGAAAACCACTAGACACAGGGGTCTGTTCTAACCGATATTCATACATTGCATTTTATTATTTTTAACCTTAGCAAGTAAATTATACCGTCAGTCTCTCGCATAGTGGACGAGATCCCATGAATGGATAATAAAATGGATGATTATATAGATGAGAATTACAATCACAGGCAAGCCTTTCTGACTTGCCAGCGACGGCCATTCGTCATTGGAATGGGGGTGGGGGTAAGATACTATTGTGTTCTGACAACAACCAACTACCATATAACTCTTCATCTGAATGCCCCAAAGGAAATACTAGTACCCTATTGGCAGGGCTTCGAATCAAAGGAGAGAGTTGCTATGTCGTGTTGTGAAGACGGAAAAGGGAATGATATTGAATTTGTGATTGCCGAAATGTATGATTATGCGTGTGGAACTACTTAGTCTGCTAGGAGTGAGTAGTGCAAATCCACCAATGGGCTACCAGCTTGTCACGTAGTTGAAAGTTTGGCGTCCGCGTTAGCTGTGATCAAGCCTTTGCTTCGACGCTAGAACTAGAACGCTGTATGTATTGAGGCTAGCGAGCGATCAATATATATATATATATATATATATATATATATATATATATATATATATATATATTGGGAAAAATAAATATTCAAATATTTGTACACTCTCAAATTATTTATTAATAAGGTTACAAACATCCAAATAACTTAAAACTTATACAAAAGATGGGGATTAGAATAAAGTGGACAATTTTGAAATGGACATGTCTATATATATATATATATATATATATATATATATATATATATACCCCACCAGCGTCAGCCTCATCTCATCATCAGGGTACTGAAAATAACAAGAACAGCTAATTTAGGACAATACAATTTAACTACATATATTGGTTAATCGGACCTTTTAAAACTTGTGAATACAAAAGTAATCTTGAAAGGTGATGTATTTAATGAGTAACCAAACAGATGAAATTTGGTCATTGAGAGAAGTTTAGCTTTCAAAATGTATAGTGATTCAAGGATGCGCAGGTTATTTGCAGAGGAAAGTAATGAGAATTGATCGATCTTTACCTGAAAAATACAAGTTTCAGCAGTGAGTCTTATTACAGAATAGTCGGGGTTTGCAATAGAGAGGAGACCTGTTCTACATGACGGTCCAGCCTGCAGTACAATTCTCGAATGAAGTGTTCGGCCCATTGAGCAAATGTAGGTTATGTTGCACGAAAAACACTTTAATTAATAGATAAGCAAAGAGTGGCAAGTAATTGGAAGGGTGTCTTTGTAACCAAAGAATGAGATGCAAAACAGAGCCTATTTCTGGATTATTGAGCGGATTTCGGTGGCCATTTTCAAGGTTTGTGGACCAAGCAAGTGTAAGGAACAAAAGCGGATTATCTTATTGACCATAAATTAAATTAGAAGAGGATTAATTGAAAGTTTAAGGTGCGTCCTTATGAGGTTATACTCGTATATTAGAGAACTATGGAAAACATTCCTTAGAAAAGAGAATCCTTCGTGTAATAGTTTATAGGTGGGTTCTGTGAAGAAAGGATACCAATAAAGTTTGGAAGCTGATTCCTAAGCCAGTGAAGGTAGGCTTGTGATATATGGTAGATCAAAGACCAGTGGAGGGGAGGGGATATTTCAATCCTATCACAATATTGGAATTTGTGGCGAAGTCCTTTTGTTTGGAAAGTTTTGAGGCAAAAGGTAATATGAGAAAGGTTTTGGTGGAAAGTTGTTGGTATTATTGAAGCAATTAAAATCCGTCTTGCTCTGGGGGAAAATAATTTAATAAACCATAAGGGGTACCTTAAACCAAAAAAGTACAATTAATCAAGTTAAGTTCGCCTTAAAGGAGACAAGGGCTAAAAATGCGATAAACAGACTATAAATTTTTTTTTCAAAGAACACACCATGTAATCAACAGTCTGAAGTGTATCTTATTCTATGTAATGATTGCAATACATCTTATGCAGGGGGAACTGGGAACTTTAATAAACGCATGTATGCACATTGGGGGGGATATGTTTAGCTTCTTGTTTGCTCAACCACACAAGTAATTGTAATCACCAAATTGATTTTAATAATGCCATACTAGTCTATAAGTCTGATAACACTGTGCAACAATGAAAAGAAAACAACAGAAATGAGAATAACCTTTTTTAGGGGTATCTTTTACGCAATTCACAAATATAACATCCGTCTCTCTCTGAAACCATCCACCTTCTCGTAAATTATCATCATACCTACTTTAAGTACACTGATGGTTCCGTAGGGATTGAATGCAAAGAGGATTGAGCCGAAACTGACAACTCTAAAAGTTATAAACGGATTTTGATATAATTTTAAGCGTGTGTTGCTAAGGTATTTTTCAACCTAATCAACGAAATTTATAGAAGTATACTTAATATTTTCTTAGTTACGAGGGGCGGTCAATAAGTTTTGCAATTCGGATATAAGGAAACGATATATGAGGAAAAGTGGTTTATTATTTTTCAATAAAACTACCCTCGATTTCAATGCACTTGCGCCACTTGTCCCTGTGAGGAAATCCCCACGTGAAGATCTTTAGCAGAGAGGAACTCCCATGGGCAGCGGAAGGCCCGGCTAGACCTAAAGTGGTAAGCCTAACCCCCCTCCCCTATCTTTCCACAAGCGGTAGCCTCGAATCGAGTCCCCCACGATTCAACTTTATGCGGGCTAGAATGGCTCTGCAAGAGGATTCGAGGCCCTTCGAGAGTAGAGCTGTTTCCCGCTAACCCCCAACTTTGGGGAGATACTCGGATATAAATAACGCTTGACTCCCCGGAAGACACACAGAGTTGCGAAGTCTCGCGCAGAACCCAGAAGATTTCCCTATGGTTCCAAGTTAAGTGCTAGCAACAAAGCAAAGTGACAGCTGGACTATTTTGTGTATTTGGAATTAGCGTCAGCCAGGAGGTAATTCCACTGAACGATCGCCCTGAGTGATTTTCCCGACTCCTTTCATCAACTCCTGTCGAAGCCCCCCTCATTTCGGGTAGCCGAAATATTCTTCCCTGGACCGGAAGTTACCCCGTCCCCTTGCTATTGGAGAACCGTCATCACTCCAACGGCCCCACCTCAAGTGCAGAAGACATCTGTTAGCCAACTCCTCTCCCCCTTTTAGTAATCCAATTGAGTTAATCCCCCCCCCCCGCATTTTAATAGTCTCTTACGGGAATACCTTAAGTTCTAACTCTTTAGCCTGATTTATAACTACAATTCCCCCTTTCAATTACTGATGTGATTTTGCCCGTTAATTCTCTGAGGTAATTTTACCCATCAATTCTCTCCTTATTTTTGTGTAAATAAAATTATATTTTTATACATACCTCTTTAAATAACCTTGAGCTTTGCCCTTGTCCATAATTTACCTGGCCTCGCTGCACTCTCTTGCTACTCAGCCATCTGAACTCGTGGTTTTCCGCCCCTTTTGTCGGTTAGCTTTCAAGTTATTGTTCCCTCCCTGATAGATATAATATGGTATTGATATAATGTAATGTCATACCACGATATATATATATATATATATATATATATATATATATATATATATATATATATATATATATATATATATATATATATTAATATACGTATTATAGAATTCTGGTGTCAAGTGTGTTGGGGTTTTAACGAACACGTGTAATTTTAATTTCGACATTAGAAGTTCCCTTGTTATTCACGTACATCCCTTTTATTTAATTTTTGTATTGTACTGGCAGAATGCAAGTTCAAGTTATTTGAAGAGCAGTGGAACGTAATCTATTTAGATTTTGTGTTCGACCCCAGGTAATTTTTTTTTTTATTGTGTTCGAATTTGGGAGACACTCCTGGTTATTAATTCAAAAGAGTTAAGGTCTTTGGTGTCCTAATTCCGGTAGGACCATTTTAATTTTTTTTCCCCGCTTAGAAACAGCAGAGGTAGGTAGCTGTATCTTAATTTTTTTGTGATCAAGGCCTTCGCGAATATTCAAGTATTCGTTTCGCGTGGGTAGTGTCCTAGCTCGTTCGCGTATTAGTGTTCCCTCAGTTAACTGCGTAAATAGGTCATCCTTTGAAAAATTCAAGAGTCAGGGTAAAATGTTAGGTCTTTCGGGCAAAGACCTGCTAAATTACGTACATGAAGAAGAGAGGAACGAACGGGCAGAGCGAAGGGAATTGGAGATGAAGAAGAACAAACTGAAGATGGAGATGGAGATGACGGAGAACAAACTGAAGATGGAGATGGAGAAGAACAAACTGAAGATGGAGATGGAGGAGAACAAACTGAAGATAGAGATGGGGGAGAACAAACTGAAAACGGAGATGGAGAACAAACTGAAGATGGAGATGGAGAAGAACAAAATGGAGGAGAACAAACCGAAGATGGAGATGGAGAAGAACAAAATGGAGATGAAGAAGAACAAAATGGAGATGGAAGAAGGTGAAAAAATTAGGCAGCATGAGCTAGGAATGAGCCGAAATCAAATGGATTCTCAGTCCATCGCTTCCCGGGCTGAAATTACCCAAACTCCTTCAGTCTACCTTCCCGCTTTCAATGATGGAGAGGACTTTGGATCATTTTTGGCCCATTTTGAGAGAATCTTTCAGATCAATAGATGAGATCTCGAAAATTTTGGCGTCGCTCACTTACTTCCCCTCTTAAATGCCAAGTTAAGGGATATCTTCGTATCCCTTTCCCCGGAAGCAACTTTGGACTATTCCACATTAAAGTCCAAATTGCTAGCCGCTGTTTATATGAATAGCGAATTCTACCGCTCCCGATTCCACCAGGAAAGGATCCGCCCCAGACAAACATTTTGATAACACGGGTACATCCTCTAAAGACACCTTCAGTGTTGGCTGGATGCGTGCAAAATTCCCCAGGTCTACGAGTCATTTCTGGACTTCTTCCTTAGGGATCAGCTTTTAACTGCCGTGGCTCCTGAAATTCGCGCTTTCATTAAGGATAAACGTTGCGCCACTTTTAAGGAGTGCTTGGAAGAGGCCGATGTTCACGCGGCTAGTCACGATTTACACCCTAAGGATGTATAAAGGCTCCCCAATCTCCCCCCAAACCTAAATTTTATGGCCCTAAGACACCCCCTAAATTGGTTCCAAGATTTACCAAAGTTCCTAGTCCCTCGAAGCCAAGATACTTCCATCCATCAAAACACCGAGACTGGGCTGCCCCTGATTCTCCTCCCTCGCCCGCCAAAGACCCGGTCCATCAGGTAAACTTTCTCTTTAATGAGAACAACCCTGGTGGATTGAAGTTCGAGAACGGAACTGTGAACGGTCGCCGAGTATCCATCCTCGTCCATGACACCGGGTGCACCTGCATTATAGTGTCTGAGGCCCTACTTTCCCCTGTTGGGCCCGACCACAAGAAAGTTGCGGTGGTCCACGACTACCTTGGCCGGGCCAGTCGTTTCCCGGTAATTCGTTGTCACATCGAGTGTGACTATATGTCCGGTTGGACCGAAGTGGTAGTGGCCCAATCCGGTTCTGCTCCGTTTTATTCGGTCAGAACCCCGTAATTCACGACCATCCCGTGACTCAGCCCGTGATTACCCGTACACAGGCAGCCATGGAATCCTGTGCACCTGTTTCCCTGAAAACCCCTATTGATACAAAGTTCCAAGCCCTCCGGTCTGATAAGTTTTCCTGCGCCCAGAAAAGGTGCGCAACTCTTCCCCCCCCTTTGGGAGAAAACTAAGGCCCTCGAACGTGAGTCCACCCGAGGTAACAAACAAGTCTCGTATCCAGTGAAGAAGGACTTATTGAGAGGTTTAAGACCTAATTGGACCTAAAGTCACGAGAACGAAAATTCAAGCCTGGCGCGAAGGTGCTGGTGCTACTTTCCACGGGAAGCAACAAAATCCTTAGCCAGTGGAAGGGACCCTACCCCGTCCTCGAGGTTAGAGGACCCGTGAATTACTTCATCCATACTCCGGCGGGAGCGAAGGTTTTCCACGTGAATTGTATATATGTATTATATCATCAATGTTCCTAATTATGATTTTTTTTTTGGTCCACTAAATTGTTAAGTTTTTTTTGTCCCATATTTAGGCCTCCATTTAATTGTATCGTTTTTGGGGGGTTCCACTGAAATGTCACCAATGTTCTCCTGTGATTTTTCTTTTGTTTAAAACCGGCATCCACGCAGTGCAGCCTTGAGCTGGTGGAATAAAAAGTAGTCGCTAGGGGCCAGATCTGGACTATAAGGGGGGATGGTTGAGCTCCTCGAATCCGCACTCGCGCAGTGCAGCTTGTGCAACTCTGGTCTTGTGGACTTTGACGACGTTGAAGTCGATCATGGGGCGTGAGGTTTCTTGAGACTCAACGTGCAGAGACCTTGGTCATGGCCAAATTGACGTAGATGATGTTAATAATACTTCTATGGGATATTCCAAGTTCTTGCTCGATTTCTTAGACCTTCACCCGTCGATTTTCGAGGATCACCCTCTCCACAAGGGCCACAATGTTCTCGTTGGTCACGTCTGACGGCCGTCCTGGATGGGGGTCATCTTCAAGGGACTCACGACCAAAGCGGAACTCCCTATTCCAGCGAGCAATTGTTGCATAGGAAGGGACGGTGTCGGTGTACACTGCAACCATGCGTTCATGGATCTCTTTTGCATTTTTGCCTTCCTTGGTCAAAAATTTGATCACTGCGCGGTGCTCAACCTTCTCCATTGTTGAAAAAATTGTGACTGCTTCGTAAATAGACGAGGCAGGAGCGTACGGCTGTAGGTCCTGACTTGTCATAACTTGTCCTAACACCCCCACAAACAGCCATTCCCCTTCCTCTGTTTTGCCCTACCGATTCGCAAAACTTATTGACCGCCACTCGTATATGGGTCCAAATCCATGGTAACTCTTACGTAACGCTTGATAATTTTGTAACTTGCTATAAATGCTCCCTATTTTTACTTTTTTATTTATTATTAGGTTCTGTTAGTATTTATATTATTTTTCACATACTACAGTGTTTTTTCTCTACAGGAAACAGAGCTAAAATGCCTAGAGAATGCAAACCTCCCTTAGACAGTCTATGTTATATATGTGGACAGTTACATTAAGACAACACAAGGGACAGTTGACTAAACATGTGAAGAAACTTATTGTAATGGCATCAGAGGTCTATTCAATGCCCTTGAACTGAACTATGAACAAAATGGGGGGAGCTTATTCATAGATGCATCCCTTTACAGCATAAAAGCGATTCTATTGTGCATTGGGAACACCAAGCCTTCAGTTCCAATTGCTCACTCAGTCATTTTAAGAGAGACCTATGAGAACCTTGCTTATATTCTAGACCGCATAAGTTACAAGTAGAATGAGTTGTAACTTATGCGGAGTTGAAGCTATTAGCCATACTTAATAGGCTACAAACTGGATACACCAAGTTTACGTGCTTCCTTTGCAAGTGGAACAATAGGGCTAGATCAGAACATTATGTACGCTCAGAATGGTCACCTCGGGAAACTATGACGCCTGGATGCCCTAATGTAATTCATGAGGCACTAGTTGAAAAGGAGAAAATCATTTTACCACCACTGCACATAAAACTAGGCCTAATGAATCAATTTACCAAAGTACTGCAACATAACAAGCCATGCTTCCACTACCTGAAAGCGATTTCCCCTAAAATAAGTGTGTCGTAGAATGACTCCCGACGATACCATATATATACTATTCGTTGAGGGAACTTCCTTAATTATCTTTAGAGTGCGTTTACTGTCTGGCGGCCGATATTATGTATCTTCAAAATGCTTAAGAAGTGGAACTGAGCTCAAGGATAATAATATTGCTATCATTAATAAAATAGAGTTTTATTAATAATAACTATAAACAATACAAAAAAACGGAAAATATTGACATAAACAGAATGGAAAGGGTCGTGGAGACTCGGGCTAATCCAAGGATTTAAGGGATTAAAAAAGGTAAAACAAATATAGAGTTAAAGAGATGGGATGGTTCGATAAACAATTTAAAGCACAGGATAGAATTGACAAAAGGGATCAATACTCAAAGGTGAGGTTTGGCTTACGTAACTTTTCATTAGGGTGCAGAGGAAGGTACTTGAAGGAATATTTGGTCCGCTGGCGAGTTCCAGCCAAAGGGGGGGGGGATAAAAGGATCCTGACGAGGCGTCTTGGAAAGGAGAACCGTTACTCGACAAACGGCTTGAAGAACAATGGCTGTTCTACTTTGTTCTCTTCTGAACAAAGGGCGGGAATGAGAACCGTCTCTTGTCTACGGGCTCAAGAACAATGGCTGTTCTAATGTTGTTCTCCTTGAACAACAGGGGGGGTGAGAACCGTTTCTTGGCGAAGGGCTCCAAACGAACAATGGCTGTTCTAGGTTGTTCTCTTCTGAACAAAGGGGGGGGGATGAGAACCGTTTCTTGGCGAAGGGCTCAAAACGAACAATGGCTGTTCCAATGCTGTTCTCCTTGAACAACAGGGGGGGGATGAGAACCGTTTCTTGGCGAAGGGCTCAAAACGAACAATGGCTGTTCTAATGCTGTTCTCCTTGAACAACAGGGGGGGGGGGGCATGAGAACCGTTTATTGGCGAAGGGCTCAAAACGAACAATGGCTGTTCTAATGTTGTTCTCCCTTGAAGAACAGGGGGGGGGGAAGCCTTGGGACTTGGCTTCGGAAAGTCTCGAACCTTTGGCACTCAAGGAATATTGTCCTCCTTCTGGACAAGTGATGGTGAATCTCGAGGTCGAGGTCCCTTGGCGCACAAAGGGAGAGAGGGTCGTGGTGATGTTTCGCGACGAAAATTTGGATCTCCAATCTGATCTTAGTGGTAAAGTTTCCATATAAATAGCCAGGACATCTCCTTGGCGTGGGGGAAAATGGAGTGAAAGCTTGGAGGGAACGCACAGCCGAGCCGGGGAACAATGCCTTATCGGCCCATAAGCCTAACTCGATCTGGCGAGGTCGGCGTATGGGGGCGAACGGGGGGACGATAACCTCCTTGTTTAAACATTGGCATCCGGTAGCTGAGATAAGACTCCAAGCCTCGAATCGAAGATGCACGTGGGCAGCATCGTGGTTTTTAATAATATGGGATAGGAGTTGAAATTAACTCGTTCTATCACACCCCTCCATTCCGGGGGGAAGTTGTCACTTCGAAAAAAAAAAGAGAGAAGGGAGAACGATAGAGCTCCGTTGTGGGGAACTCGTTTTCTTGTACCAACCGTACCTTCCTGCACCTAACTAGTATTACCTCAATACATATGAATATTTTGATCTTTAGATTACAGGGGAAAATAACCTTTAATACAACTTAATCAGAGAGAAAAAAAAAAAGGGCATGGAACAATGAAATGATATAAACTTAGTACATACGGGACAAAATAATTTATACGTAAATTAATAAGAACAAATATATATACATACAAAAATTAGACATTGAGCGTTACAAAATTCAGACATATACATTAATTAATTATATTACAAAAGAATCTTAAATTAAGTCGTACAAGACGGTATATACCTACATGGAGATACTAATCCTATGAATACAATTATTCTACGCTATTCGGTAACGCATTCCTACTGAGTGCGTCAGCGACCTGGTTATCGGAACCTTTGATATAATTTATTTTAAATTGATACTCTTGCAAGAGTAAACTCCAGCGCATGATGCGGCCGTTTGAGTGTCTCAAATTCCTAATATAGGCTAACGGACGGTGGTCGGTTCCTATTTGAAATTCTTTACATATCAAGTACAGCTTGAATTTGTCTATGACCCAGATAATTGATAGAGCTATCTTTTCTTTAGTGGCATATCTCTTTTCGCGTGGTAATAATTGACGACTAGCATATGCAACTGGATGACTCGTTCTGTCATCCACGTATTGAAGGAGTACACCTCCAATGCCCTCGTTGATCACGTCGGTCTTAACCCCAAAGGATTTTTCCGGGTTGGGCAACTTTAAAATGGGGGCAGAAATGAACTTACTTTTGAGCTGATTAAAATGGAAAACAGCGACATCATTCCAACGTAAACGATCGGGGAAATTCTTTTCCTGAAGGGGGCATAGGGGGGCCAAAATTGCAGCGAAATTCGGGACAAATCGCTGATAGGGAGAAGCTGATCCTAGGGACGATCTTAATGGCTTCTTTGTAATCGGGAGGGGCATGTGGGCGATTGCCTTAATCTTGTTCTCGTGGGGACCTAACTTGCTTTGTCCTATTTTGAAACCCAAATATTTAATGGTTTCGTGAGCAAAATGGCATTTGCTGGGGCCAATGGTGAGGCCATTTTCACGCAGTTGCTCGAAAAGAGCTAATAGGGCGGGTAAATGGTGACTCCATTTAATTAGTTCTTGTAGCTGGCTCTTCGGACGTGGTGTCAGCTGCGCGTCACTATCCAGGTCAGAGGGTTCTAAAGACTCGCCTGGTAGGGAAGGAGGAGGGTAATCGGCATCAGGTTGGATGCATACTGTCTGGATTACATTAAGGGACTCCGCGGGGCAATCCTCTTCAAGCGCCGATGCTTCGTCCAGTTCTACGAAGGTATCTCCATGGGCGCGTTGGGGGTTCTTTTTTTCTTGGGGTCCAGGGACAGTCTCCGTGCCCTTGTCTTGGGCCTTATCACCTAAGGGTGTTAGTGATTCACACTCCTCTTTTGCCGTCCTAGAGTCCTGGTTAGGGGTCTCCGAGAAATCCGACGGTATCGGGGTTCTGATGGGGACGGGCTCCTGGGCTTCTTTCTTATCTCGGCCTTGAGGAAGGGCGGCCTGAAACACAGGGTCGAAACTTACTTGGGGGCTCTGTCCTATAAGTACGGAACAGAATTGTATAGGTGCTACAATGACTTCAGCCCAGCCATTATAATATTGACACTGCAGGTAACATCTAGTGACGGGGAATCGGTTCGCCCGCCCAAGTTGGTCATGTACCACCGCAAATTTTTCGTGGTTAGAGGCCACTGGGAGGAGTTCGTCGGACACGATGAAACACGTACATCCTGTGTCCCTGACGAGAGTCAATACTCGACAGCTGTCCACGCTGCCCTCCTTATATTTCAAAGTTCCCGATGAACTTTTACCAAAAACAAAATTTACCTGGTGGCCTGACGGAGGGGGAGAAGTTTCTGCTTGGGTCTGCACCACCGGGGGAGCCGGGGTTGCATTAATCTGGTGAACTTGGTGGGCTGGTCCGCTCTTAAGCCTAGAATTTTGGGGGCAATTCCAGCTCATGTGGTTTTCTACACCACAGGTGAAGCATATGGTTGGTCGCTTCGGGAAGAGAGATGGAGGAGAAGTCTTAACGGGAGGTTTGGAGTCCCGTTGTTGGTTTTGGGGAAAGAAGTTTGGGGGTTTTACGGGGCTCGGAAACTTTGTCAGCTTTCCTGGGAAGGGGCGCGAATCCTTCCTTCTTTCTTCTCGTTGGATTTCTTTTTCTCGTTCTTCTCGTTGTATTTTTCCTTCTCGTTCTTCTCGTGGGATTACTCTTTCCCGTTCCTCTTGTCGGATTACTCTTTCCCTTTCTCTTTCTACCTTTTTTCTTTGAACTTCTGCTTTAATCCGAGCTAATTCAATCTGAAGCTCAGCTTGTCTTATCCGTTCCTCTCTTTCTCTTTCTTCTCTTTCTTTTTCTTCCTCTTTTCTTTGCTCCTCTTGAATGTACTCAATTAGTTCTTTTCCGGAAAGTCCACAGGACTCTCCTTGCGCTTTAAAGATTTCAAACTGAGTCATCTTTGCACTTGGGGGCGCACTAGTCAACCAACTAAAATTCCTTGCAACAAGAATTATGCCTCTATAGAATTAGCCTACCTAAATATGGGCACTGACCTATTCGTACTTGGTTTCTCAATCTAAATAACCACTGACTAAAATCACAAAAAAAACAAACAAATTATTATAACCGTTCCTAGAGCTACTCCAGCTTCTTAAGTTTCAAAAAAAAGGGGATAGCAATCGTTAAAACAAAAGGGAACTACTATATTCTATTATTATAACGAATAACACTATGCTTTACTCGACTGAGACCAGTGTTTGCAAAGATATAGCGTTAAACCTTACACACCTGATACCAAATTTAAATAGTATATATATATATATGTCGTAGAATGACTCCCGACGATACCATATATATACTATTCGTTGAGGGAACTTCCTTAATTATCTTTAGAGTGCGTTTACTGTCTGGCGGCCGATATTATGTATCTTCAAAATGCTTAAGAAGTGGAACTGAGCTCAAGGATAATAATATTGCTATCATTAATAAAATAGAGTTTTATTAATAATAACTATAAACAATACACAAAAACGGAAAATATTGACATAAACAGAATGGAAAGGGTCGTGGAGACTCGGGCTAATCCAAGGATTTAAGGGATTAAAAAAGGTAAAACAAATATAGAGTTAAAGAGATGGGATGGTTCGATAAACAATTTAAAGCACAGGATAGAATTGATAAAAGGGATCAATACTCAAAGGTGAGGTTTGGCTTACGTAACTTTTCATTAGGGTGCAGAGGAAGGTACTTGAAGGAATATTCGGTCCGCTGGCGAGTTCCAGCCGAAGGGGGGGGGATAAAAGGATCCTGACGAGGCGTCTTGGAAAGGAGAACCGTTACTCGACGAACGGCTTGAAGAACAATGGCTGTTCTACTTTGTTCTCTTCTGAACAAAGGGGGGGAATGAGAACCGTCTCTTGTCTACGGGCTCAAGAACAATGGCTGTTCTAATGTTGTTCTCCTTGAACAACAGGGGGGGTGAGAACCGTTTCTTGGCAAAGGGCTCCAAACGAACAATGGCTGTTCTAGGTTGTTCTCTTCTGAACAAAGGGGGGGGGATGAGAACCGTTTCTTGGCGAAGGGCTCAAAACGAACAATGGCTGTTCTAATGCTGTTCTCCTTGAACAACAGGGAGGGGGGATGAGAACCGTTTCTTGGCAAAGGGCTCAAAACGAACAATGGCTGTTCTAATGCTGTTCTCCTTGAACAACAGGGGGGGGGGATGAGAACCGTTTCTTGGCGAAGGGCTCAAAACGAACAATGGCTGTTCTAATGTTGTTCTCCCTTGAACAACAGGGGGGGGGGGAAGCCTTGGGACTTGGCGTCGGAAAGTCTCGAACCTTTGGCACTCAAGGAATATTGTCCTCCTTCTGGACAAGCGATGGTGAATCTCGAGGTCGAGGTCCCTTGGCGCACAAAGGGAGAGAGGGTCTTGGTGATGTTTCGCGACGAAAATCTGGATCTCCAATCTGATCTTAGTGGTAAAGTTTCCATATAAATAGCCAGGACATCTCCTTGGCGTGGGGGAAAATGGAGTGAAAGCTTGGAGGGAACGCACAGCCGAGCCGGGGAACAATGCCTTATCGGCCCATAAGCCTAACTCGATCTGGCGAGGTCGGCGTATGGGGGCGAACGGGGGGACGATAACCTCCTTGTTTAAACATTGGCATCCGGTAGCTGAGATAAGACTCCAAGCCTCGAATCGAAGATGCACGTGGGCAGCATCGTGGTTTTTAATAATATCGGATAGGAGTTGAAATTAACTCGTTCTATCACAAAGTGATGCCAAGATTTAAGAAGGCATATTCGTAGGCCGTCAGATTCGTCAACTTATAGCTGATGAGGACTTCGAGGCGACTATGGAGAAACTGAATTAGTGGCCTGGCATGCATTTGAAGATGTCTACAAAGGACTTCTGGGAAAGTTCCAAGGGGCCCAGCTAGAGCGCATAGTGGGGAGCTTAATCAAGTGCTACCAAGATCTCGGATGCAGTATGTCACTGAAGATACACTTTCTTCATTCTCATCTGTTCTTCTTCACAGATAATGCGAGAGATGTGAGTGCTGAACATGGAGAGAGGTTCCATCAAAATTTAGCGTCAATGGAAAACAGGTATCAGGGAAAATGTATTCCTGCTATGCTGGCTGACTTCTGTTGGAACCTGAAGCATGACACACCTGAGAGACTTAAAACGAAGAAGTAAATACTAAAATGTAGATTAATCCATTATATACTCGTAATGCTGAAAAAAATGCTGATTCATTATATATTCATGAATAAATTACAATGGACACATTTAATCTGACTTTGCAGCGACGTACATTTATACTATCGTGGAAATTGGTATCAATTACATAATTATTAAATCGGGGATTTACAAGAAAATTGTACGTGATGGGAAATATTTGTTATCAAATTCTAATTCAATACACTCAATTTCATAATAAAATGCATATGAGATCTATGTTTTTTATTAGGCTGCAATTTGTTGTACGTTGTAATTATTTGAAAAAACGTATAGTTGAGGCAATACTGTTTAAACAAATTCCAAATTAACATATATCTAAGGGTTAATTTAAAATTGACAAAGTTGTTCAAAGTTCTCTCAACTTAAAACTTACTTCGAAATTGTGATAAATTTACCTGTTTCCTAATCTATGCTTTTCTTTGTTCCCCCTTTGTTTCCCTTTTATCTTTCCTTCATTCCCTTATATATATATATAAATATATATATTTTATATATATATATATATATATATATATATATATATATATATATATATATATATATATATATATATATATATAAGAGAAAGAGAAAGTTGGACGCGAATGAGCAATGAGACAAGAAAGGAGTTTTTTCGAGATAAGAGAAAAGGACATTAGAAGAACCCTAGAATTAAAGAGAGCAGAGGGCGGCACAATGAAGGCGATCCTTTACCAAGAAGACAGAAATAACGCCAAGGGAAATAGGTATATATAGTATCGTATATATATATATATATATATATATATATATATATATATATATATATATATATATGAAAAAGGTCTCTCTTTTTATAGATATTTGTCGACACTTTTAATACTCTAATTTCTAGACAAATTTTTTTAATATTATAATTCATTGTAAATTATGTATTCCTTTATATCATAAAACCCGAAGATGAGCGGACAGCTCGAAACGTTGTTTACCCCCAATAAATGAAGATGAATTTCTCCGGATTCTATGTACTCTCATTCCTGGTGAAATTAAAGATGCGTCTGTCTAGCTGCAACTCCATCGATTCTACCTTTTTCTTTTTCTTTTTGTGATCTTCCCCGTATTTTAAATAACTCTAACATTTTTGTTGCTTTTAAATATGAGACGACCATTAAGAATTTATTAGTACGTAATAATTGTAATAGTTTGGGGGGAGGAGTTTATTCAGTTGAGTGTTCTGGTTGCGTAATAAAATATTATAGACAAACAGGTAAACAAATTTCTGTTCGCATAAATCATTATAAATATAATGTTCGAAGAGGGAAAGATAACAGAGCTTTCTTGGTGCACATGTCAGATAAGGACCATCAAATTAACTGGAACTTGGCAAAAGTTATTTATCGTTCCAATGACCCTATAAAAAGGAATATCATTGAATGTGCTTTTATAAGCCAATGTGATAATTTTAACCTTTCCCCTGCTTGATATAAAATAGATGCTATAATTAAAAGACTAATACTTAAAGAAATTAGTTCTTACTTTTGTCTTTAGTTTTTTATATACAATCTTTAGTTATGTGGCCCTATTTTTTTTTTTAATTGTCACTGCTCTGTTATGTAGATTGTATTTTCCCCGCTTTTCGCCCCTCGTGTCTTATGATATCCCTCGTTAGGCTATCTCCATTTATTTTAATCTGTTACTCTTTCCGTCTTCTCAGTTTGACCTTACTACCTGCTTCTTATAATTCTTAATGTGAATCTTTACCTTCCACCCTTCCGTCTTCCTCATTGTTGATTGCTTGATTTGAGGCGGTCTTTCATACTTTTCTTTCGTATATATACCTCTAATACAATATTATTTCTTGTAGTTATCCTTGATAAGGGACTTAATAAAGTTCGAAAGTACTTGGAAACACCTTTTCATTTTTTCCTGCGGGACATTGCATTCATTTGCTACCCTCACGTGATACTTTGTGAGTTTTTCATTTCATATATATATATATATATATATATATATATATATATATATATATATATATATATATATATATATATATATATATATATATACATATATATATATATATATATATATATATATATATATATATATATATATATATATATATATATATATATATATATATATATATATATGAGAAACTCACAAAGCAGCGCGTGATTAGAGCAATAAATGCAAAAAATCCCACAAGAAATTGAAAGGCGGATTCCAAGTATTTTCTCAAGGAATAACGGGAGGATGATAATAGCTTTCTTACTGAACTTAATTCTCTGGTTCCGCCTATTAAATTTACCCTTGAACTCGAACAAAATGGTGTCCTCCTGTTCTTAGATGTACTTATTCATAGTACTCCATCTGAATTTAAATTTTCCGTCTATCGTAAGTCTACCAACGCTGGTTTTTATATTCATTTTTTACTCAGGTCATAATGATAAGGTCAAACGGTCTCTATTTGTTCAATGTTTCTTTCTCCGGGGGTCGCAGATCGCCCGCCAGCCCGGAATTCTTGGATCTTGAGATTTCTAAGATCTTTGAAATAAGTAACAATCTTTGCTACCCTCAAAAATTTCTTGCAAGATGCCTCGATTTGGCAAAAAATTCCTTTTGCAGAACGGAAATTCCTCCCGCATTCAATTTTAAGAACTCCCTTGTTGTACTCTTTAGTGAGTCCCTTTCCTCGCTTCGCCGCCTCTTGAATAAGTTAAATATTTAGGTCATATTCATGTATCAGTCTACCATGTACAAAATGTTGATTCATAATAATAACAATAGTATAGGGAGGGTTTATTCTGTCGATTGTCCAGTTTGCCCTAAGCAACACTTTGAGTAAACTGGTAAATCATTAAGTGTACGCTTGACGCAACATAAATAAAATACTAGTAGGGGCGAAAGCAGTAGTGCTTTCTTTGTCCATTTATCTGAAAACAGTCTCACTATCAATTGGATTTCAGCTAAATTTATTTACAAATCTGATGACTTTGTTCAAAGAAACATTGTTGAATGCTTGTTCATTAATTCCTTGCCTAATTTTAATATTCCCCCAGTCTCTTTAAACTGGACCCTGATATTAAAAGAATTATTTATAACGAAATGGTCCATTTTAAATTTTAGCCCTTGTGATTTATTAATTTAGTTATGTTTCTCTCGTTTATTTTTATGTATTCAAAATTAGGTGTGTATGTACTTAGTTTAGTGACCTAAATGTCTACATTCTGTGCTCACAGTTGGAATTTCCGGAAGTAGACCTTATTTATTTGGTTTTATCCATCATATCAGTCTTTTTAATATTTTTATATTTTGTGTCCTTTCGTTGTACATATGGGGGGCATTACTCTGTTGTTTCTCATATATATACCACCTTCGTAAACTATTTCGTTATTCCTTGAGAATGAACTGAGCAAGTTCGAAAGTACTTGGAATCCGCCTTTATATATATATATATATAAAGCATTTGTCTGTACACTTTTCTCATTGAACAGCTTAAGATGGTAGTAGATACCGAAACTAGTCCTGTAATGTAATAAATGAATCTACTAAAGTGTGTTTTTTATATCTTCATATCAGTGGCGTGTAGTCAATGGAAGCAATGCTTCTCCTATTTAATAAAAAAAGGAAGTTTAATTACACCCTAACAATTAATATGACAGAAATTTTTTTTTTTTTCTCCCATCTATGCTTGCCTATATTTGTATACTGTATACGGTACCGTTCACTTTCCATCGAATTGGCATTAGACCCAGATGAGCCCGACTGCAATTGAAGAAATTAATCCTTTTCGTCGAGATTTCTACTCATTTTTTTTCCTTAATTTCAACAATAGTTCTGCTTTTTGGTACTTTGGATGAATAGTTTAAAAGATGTTTTGTTTTCCTTAGCAATAATATACAGTCATTAGAGTTTTATGATTTTTATCTAAATATTTCATCGCCGTGTTAGAATTAAGAAAAAAATAACTAAGGAAATGACCTCGAAGGACCACCGTGAGAGAAAGCCCCTTGGCAATACCCCTTTATTCTTTCAAGACCACGTGGGCCAGCGTGAGAATTTTATCAAGTCGAGGAAGAATCCGTCACTCGCTTAATCACCCGTCCTAGCTGTGTTTGTTTTCAGACGCCGATCGTCCCCTCCTTCCTTGCGATAACGCCGTGCGCGGCCATATTAACCGTACACCCATATCGCGAGGCGAATTTGATCGTCTGGAGCGACGCATTATCAGGAATTGTGTTTGTTTAGACCGTCGCCAAGAATCCCTTGGGGGCCGCAAGGCCCTAAGGTGTCTAGCAGAGCAGCCTCCGGGTATTTAACCCGAAGCTCACCATCTCTTGGGAGATTTAAAACCCGCCATTCACTCCGTCTAGACTGCCGTCTGTTTCCCGTGACCCCCCGTAACTCATCGTCGTACGTCGTCGAAGATATCGTCAGCAGATCTAACTTTGTTAAGGTTTGTCCCCTGTTCAGAGGAAGGCTATCGAGCCCCCTTCTTCCCGGAGAATTGTGTGGCCCTCTCATCTTCACCACCCCTTCAAGATTCACGTTTTTCGAGACTGAGTCTCGAGTTGAGATTATGTCTCTCTGGAGCAGAGGAAATCTCATTCTTCATTACGAAGTAATCTAACCCCATCTTCGAGTTTTCCTAGTCAGGACTCCCCAAAGTATCTTCTTGAAGACATGCGCCGTTTTCTTCCACCCCCCCATCCAATTCGCCCATGCTTGAAGGTAAAGAGATGGTGTATGGTCATACCCAGATTACCTCGTTAATCTTCACTTAATTGATTTAACTACCATAAGTAATTTTTCCCCCTTTTGTAAATATATATATATATATATATATATATATATATATATATATATAAATTGCACTTTTTTACATATATATTAAAATCATATTTTGTGGTATAGTCTTTATATATTCTTTGAACTGCAACTTGGCAAGTCATTCATCTAAACTCGATCGACCGCAATTCGCATTCTTTATTTATCGCCCAGATATAACTCAAGCGGCCTGTGGCCACCTGTCTGCCCAGACTTGTGTAAGACTCTGAGCGCCGAACTAGTCAATATAGGTATACCTCGACAATAACCTTTTTGTACACGGAAAAAATTTTTCGCTCTGCAGTGACCAACTTGCATCTGGCAACTTTGATGGGTTGCCAGAATCTAGGAAAAAGTAATAAAATATTTAAGACACATTGATGTAACTTTTATTATGCTGTGGAGCTTAAACATTTTTTAGGTTATATGTAAATACTGGTTCTGAGAATGAAAGCATCTACATAGCATATGTAAATTCTGTATGGTTACGCTCTTTTGTCTAAGAATTTTGTTTATATTTCAAGGATTCTGGTACCCCTATCAGAGTCATCCCTCGTATCTTTGAGATCAGTAGCTGCGAGGCAGTGGTTAGATATCTATAGCGTATTGTTTATTCATTTTTTAAAGTGATAACCACGTTTTAAACAAAATGGATGCAAATGAAGTTGGGAAAAAATGCGATTGCATTATTGAAAGAATATTAAAAAGGAAGTTAGGTGCGATGGCTTATAACGTAGGAGAAACTATTATTAAAACAGGTAGGGCTACGCCAACGATCTGTCTTTCAAAATAAAGGGTTGCACTCGCAAATACAATGTACGCCAATATGATAGAACATCTTGGCTAGCTGGTTGTGCATACTTACAGAAGCTACTTTAACTTAAATAAAGTTAAAAAATAAACTTTAAATAAAGTGAGTATCTTAAAATTTTATAGTAATTTTAATGAACATGTTTACTTCAATTAACATATTTATTTTTGTACAACTTGAATTGCCTTCACATCGTCAAAAGGCACCGCATGCCACTACTTCATATATATATATATATATATATATATATATATATATATATATATATATATATATATATATATATACATATATAAAATATAAAGGGGATTCCATTAAGACGGATCGAAGTTAGCAGTAAATAAAGCAGTGTTATTGGTAAAAATTTATTGATTCCACTATTGGATCATATTATGTGAGTCATGGCAATTATGTGTGAAAAAAAATATCGCCTAAATGTCCGTCAAGGCTTTGACGGCACACCTCCACTCGATGTTCAAACTTTTGATGATGTCTCTGAATAGTGCTCCTCGATCCCACCAATATACCTTATTATCTCATCCTTTAGCTGTCGAATTGTTGGCATAGACCTTACTTTTGAGATGACCCCAAAGGAAGAAATCTAAAGGCGTCAAGTCACACGATCGTGGTGGCCAATTGACCTCGCTATTTTGAGAGATGATGCGACCTGGGAACTTCTCATTCAATAGAGCCATTGCTGCATTGGCCGTGTGTCATGTGGCGCCGTCCTGTTGAAACCAAAAATCTTTGACATCCATAGAATTCAATTCAGGCCATAAAAAGTTGGTTACCATGGCAGAATTCTCGGCATCATTTTCGAAGAAATACGGCCCAATGATTCCGCTAGCAAAAAAATGCACACCAAACAGTGACCTTTCAACAATCTTTCTGGGATTTTCATCAGCTACAATGCGACAATTATTAACGAATCCACCAGGATGAAAATGGGCTTCATCACTAAAGATGATTTTTTTGCGAAAAATCATCATCGGCTTGTCTTTGTTCGCGCACCCAATTGACGAATGTACGGCGCTTCAAATTGTCAGCAGTCTTCAGTTCTTGTGTCAATTGAATTTTTTAAGCGTGTAGACACAAATCTTTTGTCAAAATTCGATGTAACGTTGTTGTGGAGGGGTTCAATTCCTGCGCGCGATGACAAATAGAGGTGTCTGAAGCTTCAGCCACATTCTCGCGCACTGCAGCAATGTTTTCAGCTGAACGGCGTAAACGAGCACGCAATGGCGTTTTCATATCTGCCACCGACCCCGTTTGTTTGAATTTATGAACAATTTTCCCAATTGCACTCTCAGTTCGTCGATTCAGTTGACCAAAAAAATCGCGAAGTGCCCGAAATGCGTTCCTGTTTGAACGTCCATTTTCGTAATAGGCTTCGACAACTTTAACGCGTTGTTCGATTGTTAATCTTTCCATGGTTGAAATTGTCAAAGACTGAAGTTGTTAAATCTGAAAGAAAAAGAAAAAAATCATTAGACGCTTAAACCTAATTCACATTTAAAATCGGTCCAAGTTATTGGAACACCCTATATATATACATATATATATATATATATATATATAATATACAGGGGGCGTAAGGTACCTATTTGAGGACATATGTTATTTTTACTATAGCAGCATATTATTTGACTTTATATTTTGTATATTTCACAATTATTAATGCCAGACCCTATGTTTACACAAGAAATGAAGAGGCACGCATTTATTGTGGCTATAAAGACTGAACATAGAAATTTAGAAATAGCACGATTTTTAAAAGTCCCTGCCAGGAATTTTCCAAAGCTTTTTTTCCCTGGCGTTATTTCTGTCTTCTCGGTAAAGAATCGCCTACAGTGTGCCGCCCTCTGCTCCCTTTGATTTTAGTGTTCTTCCAATGTCCCTTTCTCTCGCCTCTAAAATCTCCTGTTTCTTGTCTCATTGCTCATTCGCGTCCAATTTTCTCTTTCCCTTGTACTATATGTATATATATATATATATATATATATATATATATATATATATATATATATATATATATATATATATATATATATATATATATATATGACGAGGTTTAGTGAGTGGGTAATCCCAGTCTCCCACTTCCCGGACATATATTTTATTACCGCACCAAGGTGAAGCGGAGGTGAAGTGTATCCAATACACCTACCGTAGTCCCTTTCGGTGAATAAGAATAACCCCGATACTTCCCTTTTGATTAAAATTAAGATAATGATCTCCTGAGTGTGTGCCCTCTCAGTAAAAGCCAGTCATGAGAGGACCTGCGTAATATTGAGATTTAAGCCAAGTGGATTGCCTATTGATTGCCAAAGGATCGTCCAAAATAGTTAAACAAACAGATACAAAAATAATCTTAATGTATATGAATTAGAAGTATGCAACAGCGTATATAGGTATAAATAGAATTAATCTTTACACTGAATAACTGAGTCTACATAATGTCGTGGGGATTATATTTGAAAATTACTCACTAGGATGCCTGCGTCTTAATGGCACCTGACAGAATGAATGGAATAATATTATTTAATTAAACACTGAATTAATCACTTCTTATACTCGAGGTTATTGGTTCTGGATGGAAATTCTAGTTAACGAATAAACTGGTAAGTTAGGGGAAGGGAAAGTTCACACTAACGATACCTTTGAGTTCGTAAGTATTTTTGAGAATGACGGTGAAGATCTTCTGGTGACGATGATCGCCCCTAGTCTGGCCCTCCGAGGTTAGCGAATGAGAAGGTAATCCTAGACCGGTGATATACTAATCCTATCCTAGATCACAAAGGCGAGCCAACCTGTGGCTCAAATCGAACTTCTTCTTCCTCGAAGTGACTGTCCGATTATTCGGCTCCTGGAGTGGGTAGCCAAAACCGATTCCCTAGCTACGTCTAGGGTAATCAGCAGAGAGAAGTCCTGTGTAACCTCTGACTCTTAAGGGGGGAAGGGGTCTGTGGGAAGTTTGGCACCTACAATAACCGTGACGGCAACACACAAATTCCCCGAAGTTTCTTTCTTATAACGGGCGAATTGATTCTTTTGTGGAACGAGCTCCACACACTCGACGTAGGTCCAAGGTCTTCTGCCTGACTCCAGGGAGAAGTTTCCCTTTTATTTCCCTCACGAGCAGAAATCGAGAGAGAGCACCAAATTCTCATAAAAATCCGTATCGCTGCGTGAAAGACCTTTTCATCTGCTGCCAGACAGAGTAACTCTTTCACACCTTCGCTCCACGTCGCAGTTTACGACAGCGCGAAAACAGGGACCTTCGTCGGCTAGCAGGTGTCTTTTAGCGGCAGATATTTTCCTCAACGGCCGTCTCGAATTTGGTTGTCTCAAAGGCGCGAAAAGAGGCGAAGGGAATTCGAGGCGAAAGGTGAATTTGGAATACGGGAGGGACGCGCAGCGTGTGTCGGGGTATCTCTGCGTACACTAATGTACGTGGTATTTAGACTTCTACATATATATATATATATATATATATATATATATATATATATATATATATATATATATATATATATATATATATATATATATATATATATATATATATACAGGTAAGAGGATAAGCCACAACGTTTAACCTTTAATTGGCTAAACGTTCGGATTTAAAGTAAAGCTTTGCCTCAGAGCAGTAAAGTGAATATACTGGTGGTGACTGATCCTGCTTCCGGGAATCCAGTTTATATATAAGCTACATGGCTAAGTGGGTGGGCAGCCAAGAAAAATGTCCTTCCGTTTTGGGGCAAATGAATGAGGATCATATTAGGTATACAGTGTATTTGTAGTGGAAATTGTAATAGTAGTGATGAAAACATTAGAAATAACAAATGTAACCCAGACAAAAAAAATAACAGAATGCGAATAACTCTCGGATGTTGCCCAGCCCACGCGCATCCCAAGTTTTCACAGGAAATCAAATATACATAACTACAAATTGGCGGGAAGGATCAGGTGAGTCCATAGGCCTAAAATTAACAATATAGCTGCATCTTATTCCCAATAAATTATGAAATGGATGAAGAATTCGATGAAATATTAATGTGGAAGAAATCATAATTATAATCGAATGAAAGACAATAATGATAATATTATTATTTTCGGGAGTTGTATCAATTTTCAATCTGGATGTGTTGTGATTCACACTCATTTTCCGAGAACGACGCCGACAATAATTACCTCGTTTGGGGATTTGTTTTCTGGCAACTTTAGGGTCTTAAAACTTCATCTCACGAAAAAGAAAAGTGCAGGGAGAAGCAATAGATGAAAGTGTGTCTGTCTCTGAGGGTTATTTGGTGTTGCTGTATCCTAGTATTTATATACTTCCCAATCTATCCAACGTATATGGAAAAGCAACCACTGCAATTGACCTTTTGATGACGCCAGACTAGTCCATTCGTTTTACTGTGTCTTCCACCCTGGTCAACATATTTGACATTGTGTTGGTAGGTTTGGGGGCCACCTGCAGCGCGTGGAATCGGAGGGGTAATTATAGGCAAAAAATAGAGACTTGAAGTATTTTTCTTCCTCTGCGAATAGTCTAGCGTTGATGTAGTTTGTATCGCCTGTTCCCCATAGGTCTCACATCGTGCTTCTCTTGATAGTAAGTGAGTGCGAGTTACTGAAATCCAAGATACGATCGATGTGTGCCATTTATTCTGTAAACTTTGATATACAGTAATAATTCGGTACCTCTAAACCTAGGACGCCGAGGTAGGGGGATATTTCTTTTTTGCTTCGTGTCAATCGTGAATTGTATTTCTTTGAAGCTGGTCTTGATGTGTGCATTATAGCCTTTAGTTTACTCCATTGGATTACTGCGAGCGCGTCGTATACATATCGACACAGTTGTGTGCAAAGGGCGAGCTGATTAAAGCTTTGCTTCAAAAGCTCAGAGATGACAACCGACATGGGTTAGCCGATGTGGGTTCCTTTCTTCTGGTGGTAAATTCCTTCATGATAAGAAAATAAGGTCGAGTTGAGGCAAAAGTTCATTAATTGGATGTATTCTGTTTCATTTAATTTTCCGCTTTGTAACAAACTGACAGTTCAGTTAAGTACGCTTCTCACTCTCTCACGTGCAAGATTTAAAGACATAGATGTAAGTAGGGATGTCACACCGAAATGCCAAAGAAGGTTACCGAATTTTCGTATCCTTATTACTATCGATGAATTGGGTGGCCTTGTTGGACCTTCTTCCCAATGACAAGGTAAGAGACCTAATCTTCTTGGTTAGCTACTTCTAAATCCCGTAGGTTGAATAGCTAATCCAAGGTATAATGCACCGTTAATGTATGGTGTGTTTATATATGTTTTAGGAAGACCGTATAATCGGGGTATTGTAGACAGTATAATCAGGGTATTGTAGAGGACTGAGGTTTGATATTTTGGAATTGAGCATCTGTAAAAATTTCCTTCATTAAATGCTGAATTATTTGTCTTTCAGTTCTTAGGATCTGGTCTAGTGTTAGTTCCTAGGTTTGTTCGCCTTTGAACATGGCAAGTAACTTCGATCGATAATTTTCTTTGGTCATGACCACTATAGTTCTTCCCTTATCGTTCGTAATTATGGCCATGGTATTATCTATTTTAGAGTGTAGTAGTTTTGTTTCGGGTAAGCGGCGTGTGGCATGGGTTCCTCTAAAGCGAATTTGCTAACCTTTTGCGTGCGCCAGTTTTTGTGTTCTCGTCAACTTCGAGTTCTGCCAAGAAGTCAAGGATACCGGGCTTTGTAAAAGTTCTGTTACAGTTGTTTTTTTATCTTTAAAGAGGTTTACGTCTTGGCAAAAAAAGTTACGTCAAACAATATTAAAGTTATACGTTTCCAGCACGTGTCTTTTCCATTGTGAAGATTTGTGTCGAGATGGAATTAAAAAGAATCGAGAGTTCTGCTCTCATGTGCCGGGGCTATAACAAATCCGACCGATTTCCCCCGGATTTTTAATTCAGGCCAACAAGCAGAACCTCTCTCTATCCAGAATTCCTTCATCATTGTCCCTTGATTGGAATTTAAGATTTATAAGCTGGTGGAGTCGTCAGGTCGATATGTTTAGTTATTTCTAAAGTGGCGTTAAATTATTTATAAAGTGATCATATATATATTATTTGCTATTAAAGTGTTGTGGCAAAGATTTAATTTTCTTCGATTTGTGTGAAAAGGGGGAAGTTCAATTTAGTTTAGAGCAGATCTGTTGCAAAGCATTTAGATCCATATAAGAGATCAAGTGGAAAGGAGTTACTGTCACAAAAAAGGAACAGTTGTTGTTACTTTAAAAATTAGAAAATAAACAAACGAGCTGAAGGAAGTAAAAATGTCCGCATCTATGTAGCCACAAATCCACCCTTGTGGGTTGGGGACGGGATGGCACGGAATCTTCTAGATGTCAGCTTGCTTATTGTAGTTCATCTTAAGCCGATGACGACATTCAATGTCCCAGGATGATGAATGATGGATGAGTAGGTAAGGTAGTTAACATCATGAAATTTGTCCTCTCCGCCTGTGAGCATTTATGTGAATCAAAACCCCTACATATTCTGGACCTGCAGACTTTGTCACAGGTTGGGCAGATCAGCCGAGGAACGGGATCTTCTGGAGCTTCTCTTCAGATATGTCGCTGCTGCCGTTCTAGGTCATGTTGAGCTGTGCGATTTTGCTCTAGGATCTTTATTCCTTTGGTGATTTTAGATCTTTAAGTTGCACGGTCAATGGCTAGAGTTTCCAGGTTTGCAGGATGGATATTGCATTTCTTTAGTGACGTCTTGGCTTGATCTTTAAATCGTCTCTTAGGGCCCCCAGGTCTTCGGTGCTCTTCGTGAATCTGTCCGTAGAGAACTTGCCTAGGAAGCCGTTCTTCTGGCATATGGATCACATGCTCCATCCAATGTAGTTGACGCTTGGTGACCTAGGATTCAATACTTGTGCAGCTAGTTCTCTTTAGGATTTGTACTCGAGGTACACGGTCTTTCCAAGTGAGACCAAAGATTTTCTGGAGGTTGTTAATATGAATTTTTTAATAATTGGTTCAGGTGTCTACTGTATATGGTCCAGGTCCCAGATCCATAAAGAAGGGTCAATATGCACACAGCTGAGTATACCTGGACTTTGGTTAATATTCTTAGGGTGTTTATTCTGTAAAACCTTTGAGCGCAGTTTGCCGAACGAATTTGAAGCCTTGTTGATTCTGTCCAGCACCTCTTCATCAATGTTGCTAGATGGGGTTAGAATGCTACCGAGGTACCTGCAAAGTGGAACGTTTTGAAGTTGTGTGTTGTTGATTGTAAAGCTGGTCAGTTTCAGGTTGGGGTTGACATGTTTCTCTATGACTTGGGTCTTTTTAGTGTTGATTTGCAAGCCAAGAGATTTATATAAGGAGGAGATGGTGTCAAGTACACTTTGCATGGATTCTATTGTATGTGCTATTAAGTCAGCATCATCTGCATGCTCCAGGTCAACGATTGCTTTACTGTTATTTTAGTGCGTGCTTGTAATAGTCTGATGTTAAAAAGGCTGCTGTCAAGGCGATATTCCAATTGCATTCCATTCTATGCTCTCAGTAAATTCTTTATTAGGGACATTATTGTGAGATGAAAAGGTTGAATAATACAGGAGCTAGGACATCTCCTTGCTTCACTCCCATCTTAACCGGAAATGATGTTAATTCCGATCCCCCGATGCGCACATTTGCTTCCATGCTAGAGTATGAAAGGTCTTGAGGCATGTTGAGAAATTTGTTGGGGACTCCATATTTTGAGAGGACCCGCCAGAGGAGTTAACGAAGTACAGTGTCGAAAGCCTTGGTTAGGTCATTAAACACTGTCTATAAGTTGGTGTTTTGTTCAACACATTTTTCTTGTATCTGCCCTAAAAGTGAAAATCATGTCCATGATCCCAGAGATTTCCTCATGGAGCTCAGGAGGCCTTTCGAGAGCCTGGGTAAGTAGAAGGTCAGGCAGAACATCAATAACTGTGTCATCCGTGATGTTGCAATGATTAAGCAAAGCTTGAAAGTGTTCGGCCCAGCGGTTCAGAATATCCTCTCGCACTTTATGGATGAGATACCCATCACTCGAGGAAAGAGCTGATAGGGTATTTCTTTTAGTGCCATAAATGGTATTGATAGTATTATATAATCCTTGCATAATGTTAGAGTCGAAAACTAATTGAATTTAATGAGCTTTGTTGATCCACCATTTTCTAGCGCACGAATCTTTCTTTTCGCTTCCGCTCTTAGGTGTTTCCACCTCTGGACGATTTAGGGAGAATTGGAGGGTCAAGGAATGCATCATGAGCATTGCATTTTTGTTTCAAAAGCTGATGAATAGCGTCCGCATTTTCGTCGAACCAATCTGCATGGGCACGTTTGGTGAAACCGATTGTTGCTTCAACTGTGGAAGGAAGGATTTTGCTGAGTATCTTTCATGAAGAATCCTCCTCTGTGGGGTGTTGTTCACAGACGGTAAGGCTTCTACAATATGAGTTCTCGAGTATCCGGCTTTGTTTAATGCTGAGCCGTTCAATTTTTAGTCACGTGCGAGTCTAGTTGCGGGCGACTCTACATCTCACTATATCGGTTGGTCGGTCGGTCCACGTTTTGATTGTCTCCGTTTTTGTTTTTTTTATTTTTGTAATAACATAGTAACTATTCGGCCCATTCAAACAGAATTTAAAATCTTTATGTTATTTTACATTCTCTTCCGAATGATATAATAGGCAAAGTCCTCCTAGGGTTAGCCCTAGAGTTAATTGGTTTGGCAATAACATCATAACTATTCGGCTAATTCTAAAGATATTTGAAACCCTAATGAAATTTTGCATTCTCCTTCGAATGATTTAATTGCCAAAGTCCTCCAAAGGTTAGTCAGGGAATTATTTTGTTTTGGCAATAACATCATAACTATTCGGCCGATTCTAACGAAATTTGAAACCCTTTTGTTGTTTTACATTCTCTTTCGAATAATATAATTGTAAAAGTCCTTCTAAGGTTAGCCATGGAATATTTATTTGTGGCGTACACCATAACTATTCGGCTCATTTTAACGAAATTTGAAACCCTTATGTTGTTTTACATTATTTTTCGAATGATATAATTGACAAGGCCCTCTTAAGGTTAGTCCGGGAATTATTGAAAGTTTTGAAGGTCCTAAGGTCATAAATCAGAATAAGTGAGGACAGGCGAGTTTTTGGTCAGCAGACCTTGTTTCGTTGCCTGTTGCTTCTGAACAGGAGCTCGTACTTGGAATTTGAACTGCGATCTTACTAGATGGTGGTCTGTCTAGTATTAAGCCACACGCATTACTCTGGTGATGGTTACGTCGTTGTCTTGTCTTGTTATTACGTAGTCCAGCATGTGCTAGTGCCTGAGCCTAGTCCTGACACCTGTTTTTGAACCTGTCCTTGGGCTGAAAAATGGTGTTGGTGATGACAAGTTCATGATCAGAGCACAGGGAGAGCAGTCTGAAGCCGTTGGGATTCAAGCTGCCTGTGCCATGGTATCCAATGACTCCTCTCCATAGTTCTTTGTTTCTACCAACACGGGTATTTAAGTCTTCAACTAAGACAACTTTATCTGTTCTGCCAATATTCTGCAAGACCGTGTCGAGGGCACTGTAAAAGGAATCCTTGGTCGCTTCTTCAGAGCCCAATGTTGGAGCGTAGGCACTGATTAGGACTAGGAAGCGCCCTCTCACTAGTGAAATGCACCATGTCAGAAGCCTCTTATTGATGCCAGTGGATCCTTTAGGGAGGTTTGCGAGAAGTTTGTTTTTAATTGCAAACCCCACTCCATGAATACTGAAAGATTCTTTAGGTAACTCATTCCAGAAGAAGCTATATACTTCACCAATTTTGGTAAATGATTATTCGTCAGGGAATCGCGTCTCGCGACAATGTCATACTTGCAAAGTTCATTTGCGATTATGGCAGTTCTACTGGGTGGGCGTGTTGTGTTGTCTGTACTTTGATCTTGAAGAGTTCGGATATTCCAGGTCGCTATTTTTAAAAGAAACTTCAGTTCTTTCCTACCGCATAGGTACGTTGCCTGAATACCCGCGGCTAGGCATTTGGTGCAAGTGTGGAGTGGACGACTTTTGAGCCACATTTTCTAGGCTGTAGGCTCCTCCCTAATTTGAATGGTGAGCTGCGCAGCGACCTAGAAAGGCCAGCTCAGTTACATGTGAGGCTGCCGAATTCAAGTGCCACTCCAGCAAACTCTTAAGTGGCCCTATACTAGCAATTGCCGTTATCTGTGCAGGACTCAAACTAAGAGCTTGCAGCCGCAACCCAGGTCTGCTCTCACCGTCCTGCCCCATCTCCAAATGGTCTTTATCCCTTAACTTTAGAGATTATTGATCATAAGTGATGATAGACATATGATGCATGCCCTGAGGATGGTATTTAGGGAAGACAGAGACTTGAGCTGGCCTGGCCTCGCACACTTGACAGAAGCATTAAGTTACAGATTGTAAGGAGAATCCTCGACGACCTGCCTGATGATCCTGCTGCAGGAGAATGCCGGAGAGTTGTGTAAGGAAGGATTCTAACTCACGCCTCAGTGCGTTTCCCCAAGGCACACCTTTTCCTCGGGGAAGCACCCAAAGCCTTTTTCTCAACATACTATCCCCCAAGGCAGTAGGACAGGGATTGGTAGTGTGCCAGGGCGTGTCCCCACGTCGGTGGGCCTTAACACACTACCTCTAAGGATCACTTCTTCAGCGAGATCCTCTGAATTTAGCCTGGAGCCACAAGGCGCCCACTATCTGTGAGGCTCAAGAGGAGGCATGTCAAAGGTCTTGACAATGGAGAGGTTATATACGCACTTTGTTCCTCTTTGCACTAAGTCTAGCCAGCGGCGAGAGCTGATAGCTACAACAGTGTTGGCCATCCTACCCTTGACACCCAATTATTGGGATAAATAATGCTACACTAGATGTGTTACTTATCCTTCTCCTCACTGGACGACACATCATCTCATCCTCACTTATTTCGACCGCTGTAGCAGCGTCTTTATGGAAACATACGAAGAGGAGGCCGAGTAATATCGATGCTTATCTCTCATCAAAACCCTCTGATTTTGAAGTCAAGTATCAACAATCTAGTTAAGCTCTGGAGAGTTTTTAATTATAATGGTAAACACTGAATGAATTTCAGATTTAGTACATTGTGTAAAGTTTCCTTTTTTGAACTCAATAAGCCACCAAATTAGCGCATTGATTTTTTTATAAATGAGAACCTACTTAAAAAATTGATGCTTCGCATGAATGATTATTAGTGAATAATTAGAATCATATAAAATAAATATGTTTTTGCCTCTATTTTTTTTAGGTTTTTAAAAGTCACTCGATTCGGTTCTGCATGGGAGACTTCTGGAGAAGCTTAGGGCGCACGGGATAATATGTATGTTATTGTTTTTGATCAAGAAATGGCTTAAAATCTGCAGATAGACAAAAGTGATATATGGAGACTCATCTGATTAAGTTAAAGTCACTAGCGACGTATCACAGGGTTCAGTTCTGGATCTAGTATTATTTGTTATATTCGCGAATGACTTAGGTTCAAGATTGCTCTACAAGATTCCCAAGTTCGTGGACGATGCAAACTAGGTCATATAGTGGAAGAATGCTAAGATCAAGAGTAAATATACACATATCGAACGAGCTATTTAATTGGTCTGTTTATGCCACGTGATTTTTAATAAAAATAAGTGCAAAGTAATTCACAGTGGCTCTCTAAATAAAACTGTGATTGTACTTTATTTGGTTTTGGATTATAAAACGACTCACAAGAATGTAATCTCGCTTTACTAATTTTGAGCATTTCAAATGATCAAAACACTGCGTCGGAATAGCTAAAAACAAGCAAGTTGAACACTCAGTTTTATTGCGAGAAATGTTTAATATAAGAATAGAAAAATATTAGTTCCATTTTTCAAATCCGTCGTTTGTCCGGAGTCGAAAAAAAGTTCCGGTTTCCTTATGAGTAAAGGGATATCGCTGCATTGAAAATAGTACAACGAAGGGCGAAAAAGCCCATCCAAAAGTAGCAAAACAAACCCGATATAGACAGATTTAAATAATTGAAATTGCTCTGAAATAAAGATCGACATATTTCGGCCAATAATAGAAGTTTGCAAAATTCTAAAAGTCTACGATAACGTCGTAGGGTCGAACGTCAATACTAACCAAGGATGGACTCTGCAGTAACGCGGGAAGGGAGCACGGCATAGATTGGGATATAGATCCCAGTGCAAGGGTTAAATAATCAAAATCGAGTGCGGTTAGCCTAAATAATTAATTCTTAGAGGTTCTAAGTTTAGAGAAACTGATGGCAAAAAAATAACTTTACTATATACAGAGAAAATATTATTAGCAAAGAATAAATAAATGACAATAAATAAGATGAGACCCGGGGTACCAAACGGGGTGGGGTGGGGATACAAATGACTCGACGGGGACGAGAGTCCGAGAAAGAATGTATGGTGATTGCTTCCAGGTAAAGGAGGAGAGTCCAAATGACGGGAAGACTCACGTAAAGCCTAATTGACTGGAGGCTTTAGATACAATGAGTAAGCGGAAGGTTGCAAAGTTCCAATTGCAAACTTTCTTCTTCTTTAAGCTCACTGAGAAATGAACGAAGAAGTACTCTAGATGAGAACGAAGTCGATACCCGAGTGATAGATGCCTGTCCGTGTCTATCGTCTGTCGGGCGGGAACTCTCGCCTTAGGTACGAGCGAGGCCTGGTAGAGAGGTGACGCCTCGCATTCGTAGCTGGAAGCCGTTGGGAGGTGGAGCAGGGCGTGCAAGACTGTACGTGGCTGTATTGTAATAATTTCGCAAAGATTTTACGAAGTATTTATACTGCCTCGGCGGAAGCGGGTCACCAGAGGCTCCCCAAAGGGGAGGGGGATTTCATTAGACTTGGCGCGCAAGGGGGGATGGGATATTCTCGGCGAGCACATCACAGGCTCGCGCGAAAGTCTTCGATGCCGTAGGCCTGGCCACGATCAGGCGATGCGACGGGGGAGAAAGTGGGAACCCAGCACAGATGACACGACTGCGCAAAAACTTCGCTGCTCCCTTGGGGCTGTATGGGCGTGCAGGTGCATCTTTCCGAGGTGCTAAGGGTAGACGTTGGGTTCTAAGGAGAGGGGGGGTAACCTTCTCTCTCTGACATCTCTTTCCCTCCCAAGATGGAGCTTCCGAAGGAAGTGACATCAGACTAATATAAGGTAATTACACGGCTAAATTTCCAATAGAGACACAAATACAAAAGGCATGGTACCGGGTAATCTGCACAAAAAATAAGTCAAATAAGGGGGACTTGGAAAATGCTCGTTATTCCTATTATCGAACAACATAAAGTAAAAATAAATAATAATAGTAATAGTACAGTAAGACACAGCAATAGTTTTCAATAGCCGTGGTCAACATAGTATCGATAACCAAGGGCTTACATACAAGGATATTCCCCCAAAAAATAAAGGGCCCAAAATAGAAAAAAAAGGTACAAAGAACAGGAGAACTCATAAAAATATATAGACAATAAAAAAGAAATAATGGTACATATTCTTATAAGGCATTATACTAAACTACAAGAATTATTTAGGAATATCTACAAAAGAAATACATTTAACGTTGCAATTAATTAATGAAAAATTACTCTTGAGACAAATTCAGAGGATTTCTGCTTAAGCTGTCCGCCAGGCAATTCTAGGAACCTTTAATGTATACAATTTTAAATTGTTCTTAACATTCTGTAGGTAAGAGAGGGGTTTATGGTCAGTCTCGAACATGTGCAAATTCAGATCGATGAGGGTAATCGGAATACCCATCTTCAATAGCTTGTCTACCTACTCATTGAACGCTTTTCTTAAGTGAATGGGGAAGGAGTACGGATTCGAACGGAAATGTTCTTGGGTGATGAGCCGAATATTGTGCTTAAACTGGGCAGCACGACCAAGCGTATCCGAGATTACATCGGTGATTTGGGTGAGTAGCGCTTGTAACTAGGTATTCTGTGGGATCGGAAGCTGAGGGCTTATACTAAACTCGGTCGATGGGGAATCGGGGATATCTGGCAGTACTTGAAGAGGATTTTCCGCGACTTGTACCACGATCAAGGGGTCAAGTGGGCAGCCTGGACTCCAAGGCGGATTCTTCGTCCAGGTTGACAAGTTGGTTGGCACAAGCGCGTCGATGGTCCGTTTTAAGCATGTTCACGTGAAATAAGTTAGTGCCAGATGGGGTTTGGATCAAGTAGTCAACGAGGTCGCGTCTCTCGATCACTGGAAAGGTGCCATTCCATTCTCTCAAAAGTTTGTTGTTCTCCGTGGGGAGTAGTAGAAGGGTATCGTCATCGGGTTTAAATTTTCGTTCTAGGGACTTACGGTCGAAGTAGGTTTTATACTTGCCCAAGTTTACCTCGGCGTTCTAATGCGTGATCTCTGCGCACTTATCTAACCTCTGTCTCAAGTCTAGGAGGTAAGTGTTGGAGAAGTGACGCTCCTGGTCTAATTTCAAATTGGAAAAGAGCCTTTAGAATGCCGAGGGGCCCTCAAACATTGCGTCCATACAGAAGCTCAAATGGGGCAAAACCTAAGGTGCGATGCGGAATTTACCGGTATGCGAAAAGGGCTAGCGGCAAGAAACGGTGCCATTCTCAGGGCTGATCGGAGCACAGTTTCTTGAGGATGGATTTTAGTGAACCCTTGAGCCTTTCATACATCCTGTTACCATCTAAGTGAAAAAGGGTGGTAAAAAGGGGTTTATCATCAGGAGATTGCCGACGTACTCTATCAGTTGCGAAGTGAATTAGCGGCCATGATCAGACAGGAATTCCTTGGGTAATCCAACGCGGGAGAAGATGGAGATTAGTGCCTCCACGCAGGAGATGTTGTCTATATTCTTTAACGGCATGGCCTCGGGGAACTGGGTGCAAAATCCACTAAAGTTAGCACGAGACTGTTACCTTCACTTGACAGTGGGTGTATCGGAATGATGAAATTAATTGCGATACGGGAAAACAACTTTTTTATCAGATGTCGCAAGACTTGCAGTAGCAAAGGATTTATTCATGGGCGCCTAGCCAATAAAAATATTTGAAGATCTTCTGGGTGGTTTTCATGTAGCTAAAAGGGCTGAAAATAGACTGTCATGGTCAGTGGTTAAAATGTGACGAACGTGAGAACGCCGAACACACAATACCCGCGTCTGGGGTTTACAGTTTTCTGTGCATGCACGGTAAAGTAAGCAGTCCGTAACTTATGAAGAGATCACCTTGTCTACTCAGGTGGCTTCGTGCTCTTTTAACTGGACCTTAAACCATAGGGTTTGGAGGGAATCGCAGTTCTTCTGATTCCTAGCGAAGTCTTCAGTCATGACCTCCTTGAATTCTGAAGAACGTGAGGTTTCTAGGGGAGAGTACATCTTCAAATCTTTTACCACTTGCGAACGGATAACCACAAGTTGAGCCATGGTGGGATACGCTGATATTCAACCCCCTGGTAGTAAATGAACACTATCATCATTCATATATACAATAAAAACACCACTATTATTTTCTTACATCTTTTACAACCTAACATGGACACTCTCTCCTCTGTTCCGGAACCTTACCGATGGAGTACTAGTGTCTCCTAAGAAAAAACATATACACATACCCCTGATGAGGAACGAGTAACCGCCTCAAGTGTCATAAAGGGTTTCACCTTCGCTGGTTAGTGTAAAAAAATCACAGAATACGACCTTCCCACCCATAACAAACAACGGTGCCTGGTGGCTTCTAGCTCACCAGTAATTGTCATTCTGTCCTTTATTTGCATTTGCTTATCCAGTCGGGATCTCTTTTAACATGAGAGGGACGAATGATGCTACTTCCTTGCTTTCTACTATAAAGGTCCTCAAAATGCCTCGTCACCTTACTTCTCCAGTTTTCCTATGATCATCCATGGAGCGGCTTTAATGATAATGGTTAGTCTTGATTATATACCACTACGCTTTATTTTTCAGATTTTAAAAGGGCTCTCAATTGGGTTCTGCATGGGAGATTTCTGGAGAAACTTAGGGCGCACGGGATAATATGTATGCTATTGTTTTGGATCGAGAAATGGCTTACAATCTGTAGAAGACAATGGTGATAAATAGAGGCTCGTCTGATTAAGTTAAAGTCAGTAGTGACGTATCGCAGGGTTCAGTTCTAGATCTCGTATTATTTTTTATCTTTACAAACGATTTAGGTTTAAGATTGCTCTGCAAGATTGCCAAGTTCGCGGACGATGAAAATTAGGTCATATAGTAGAAGAGTGATTCTATATAAATTGATATCGCGAAATACGAAAATGATAATAGTTTTCATATATGAAGTCAATTTTTCCTTCTATGGAAGATATGAGTAATAGGTATTATTATGTTCTCTGTAGTCCATTATTGCGTACATCATGCGTTGACAGGTTGATTAACTGAGCTAAAAGTGGACTGGAAGCTACAAAACTGAACTGAAATTGAGTAAAATACAAGAAAATTCTAGTAGAACTTTTTATAATAAAAAAATACATTGGACTATTAATTAGAAAAAAAGAAGCGGTTTTCTCTTATCTGTGGCTTGAGTTTCATCCCTTTTTAAACAACAACAGTAATCGGCCATCATGTTGATGTCCAAGCGACCTTGGTACCTTTCTTCCATCATCCGGATATATTAATGGAACTATTCCCCCTGTACCTTATTGTAATATCTACAATATTTCGACAAATAATCCAAGTGAAAGATTAAAAGTCCAATTTTATTGATATAAGTTCCCAGTTTCTTCAAGCTTTCCCAGGGACTACTAAGGATGACTTCATACTCGTGACTTCATTACTTTCCAAGGTAGTTACTAACAATTACTTTGAAATCAATCCAAGCTTTCTTTTCTAGTTCGATCATAGTCTTCTCGAACTCCGGATGCTTGATTAAGCTTCTAATTTGGTGACCATCAAAAATACTCAGATTCAATATTTTCCTTCCTTATTTATATGTGGAAACCTCTTTTAGATGTAAAGAAAAGCTGATTTCTGTTTATTCATTGCTTTAACGAAAATAAAATTTATTAAACATAGCTTGATATGCAGCAGTGGAATCCAGGACAAAACAGGGATGCTTGGTGAACCTATTTGCAATATTAATATCAGAGGTATAACTTTGAGATCACAATCAATTCTCCACTGAGGATTGTTGTATTTGATGGCATCAAGTAGAATTTTGCTGTTGTCATAAATTTCAATCGAGTAGATAGAATGACCAACTGGTACTAAGGCAAGATTTCTACCATTAAGAGCACAGCTTTGAGACAAAAACACGATGAGTCTATAAATAGTCTCCATTCGCATCTCTTAAAGCTTCAATCGAACCCTTAATCTCTGAGCACTACACCAAACAGGAATTCTCATGAAGAGAAAAGAACTTCCTGAATTCTTCATCTCTACTTCTTGTAATAGTATGTTGTTTCTGTTGCTAAAAGATTGCTCTATCTAAAACGAGAGCCAAGGAGTTGGAAGGAGTCCTTTGATACTCATAAATCTCTTGTGATTTTATTATGCTGTGGTTGTTTAATGGTTTTAGTTCATTGAAACTAGATGTGGTATGCTGAATGTTTCAGAGTTGTCCTCATTATTTATTTCATCATAACTAACTTTATCCAGATCCAATCTTTCAGGTAATTCTGAAATTGGAATAGCTGTTCCATGGGGAATTGGCTTTGTGGAAAAGGGCACATCTGGGTATTTAACAGCATGTTTGTTTATCTTGTTTTACTCTTGAAACAAAAGATAGACATTTAAGGTAATTTTTACTGTCTAAATAAAAATAGGAGGAAAATACCAGTTTTCTGGCTTTTGAATACAAAAAGAGTTAGATTCTAGCGAAAATAATAGTTCTTCTTTAAGTAATCAATCATTAGAAGATCCTACCTTTAATTTGGTAACCAAGTGACAGCAAAAATTATCACTTTTTTACAAAAAGACTTCATTAAGCTATTATTAACATTGGCTTAGAAATGATTTTCACTTATATACTTAGGGTATATAATGTTGGAAAAGTATAAAAAGTTGCACGGAATTATCTACCTTGGAAGTTTGTTATGCAGAATTATCAATTCCTCACATGATACATTCCTTTCCTCCAAACCATCTAATGGCTTCAGGTTTCCCTTGCTCCATCGTCTGAAGTATTCGATACATGTTGGGCAGCATATATGAGGAGCAAATTCCTTATCCAGATCTCCCATTTCCATACCAAGATAATCATGATAGCACGTCTTTACAAATGTTGTAATGTTCGATTGTTGCCCAGGCAGCGCAACTTTGCATTTTCTATTCTCTGCTAACTTTCCAATAAAAAATCTAAAGTTATGAAAGAAATCTTTCTGAAAAACAAAGAGTAATGAAAACATTTACATGAAAATCTGCATTGAAAGGTGAAAACTGCCTAAAAATAAAACGTGTTGTAGGATAAATAACTAAACCTAAACTACAAAAAAGATTGCGATTTGAATTCAGATAGACCATTTCATATAGACTTATTCAAAGCATCTCAGACATCAAATAACACGTAGACCGGTGTAATTATACAGGGTGACCCAAAAGTCTCTCTGCCCTAAAAAGATTAAATAAAATGTCGTATAATTACATACATTAGGTGTCGAAAATGTGGTCCTTGTTCTTGAACACCAAGATTGATCCTTCTAACTGTATTGGCAAAGATGTTTTAACAATTTCCAGGCTTCATTCCTACTTAATGTTTATACTGCGGACATTTATTTCCATTTTTAAAAAGTAATTTTTTTACTAGTGAGATTTTTGGACCACCTTTTATAATCTTAAGAATCATAATTCGCTACACTTCGCTACTCTTCTACCCAGGTTAATCTTGAAGAGGACAGAGGTCAACATAGAATGCATTCATCATACAGAAATATGTACGAACACTATATATATATTATTTAAATTCATACACCTATTTGAACCCTTTTCCCCCTCATTAAAAATTATGAATATATAGTGAGATAAGCCAAAAGATAACCCCACTTAATTCTCGGAATTTAAATGATTCTAAAATTGGTTTTATTATCGAGGGTTCTATTTTGGGGCATCAAATTTTTCTGCGATTTTAGAAGTTTCTCCGTGACTCATTTTTTTTTATCCTTCCCTCATTTGGTTGCATTGAATAGTTTTGAAGAGAAATTCCCTTTAAATCCGTGCCCCGTTACCCCTAAACTCCCCCTACAATACCCACACCCTCTTCCTTCCAATCTTCCTGTGACCTCATCCATGCAGTTAACCCGGGGACCAACGCGTTCTTTGACGTCTCGGCAGTTTTTCCATTTTGCCGCCGATTCTGAAGTGCTTGTTCAACAGCCCGGCCCTGTCTCGCCTTTTGTAATAAAGGGCGGTTTCGCATTATGTATTGGTGATTATTTTTGTCTTGATTTGTCTGTTTTGTAGGCATTTATCTCCATGTCTGTCCAATAATTTGTCTTTTTCAGTCTACTATTTTGTTTTGTTGTTTTATATCTGTATTTCTTTGGGAGATTTTTATTTTATCTTGACTTTTATGTTTCGGTCAAATTTCTCTCTCTAGTCTTCCACTGAATAAACCCCTTTCCCCCTGACTCCCTCCCAGAAGCGTAAATCGTAGAGTGGAGCTGAAACGGCTGCGGAGGGTTAACAGGTCACATACTACCTCTCTTCTCATTTGAAGTCTCGAGGCGTTGAATTCTGGGCAGCTGTGGGCACCGATCCGCAATTTGACTCACGACAGCGACACGGCCAAGCTCACTGGTTGCTTCAGAATGGCTGTGCTGAGCCAGAAGATTAGGTGGTTAAAATGGCTGGAGTGGCTTCATTGTTATGAAAGGAAGGGCGGAGCCAGAAAACGTTCTTAGCCTAAAATATTATCATGTAGGAGGATTCAGAGAGATATCAAATGGATGATTGAGGGTCGTTGTTAAGGGTTGTTACTGAATTGAGGGTTGTTTGCTATCTAGGTTATTTTAACAATAACTTGTTCAAAGCTTAGAGAAGGAGAGTCTTTCAGGAATGCCGGATTCAGTATGGGTGTGATGCAAATTTTCTATAGTAAACGCATCCTACCGTTGAGGATGCTCTCTGCAGTTTAATGACAATTTTTCATGAAGGTTTATAATAGAGAGTCCCCTTTCTGGCACAGTATTTTGTATGGAGGGTAATTGCTTTTGCAGACTTAATCGCTCTTGCTTTTATAACCAAGTATAACCCTTTATTGTATCCATCTTTTTCATTCGTATCTCTTTTTCATCTTTCATTATTTCTACATTGAGTAAAATACTCTCTTGGCTTAATAGTTTTCATTATTTACTATTTTTCATGGAGCTGAGGCAAATCCACACATTCACCCAAAACCAGTCCTTTCGGAATGATACCTACAATAACCTTTTTAACACCCGGGTGTTTATAAATAGAATTGTATTGTAAAGTAGGAGTACTTTTCAGACCAGTTCTAATTTCATACTCCATTGCAACTAATTGTCAAGGTAATTTAATTATAAATCTCTTGTCTCACTTTGCGAAAGATTGATGCTCTCTAAACAAGTCTCAAGAATTTTTAAAGGAAACATCTAGTCAAATTTTTACCTCAACATACTTTATTTCCGAAAGAATCTACCATAATAGTTTGATTTCCAAAAGCGTCTTTTGCGATACTATTTTACAATTTTAGAACTATTTCAAATGAACGTTTTTTTTACATTTGACAAGATGTGCAGTTGCTGGTAGTCACATTATGCCAATCGATTTCTTCCCTCATATTCTTCAAGGTTCTCACAATGATACTAAGCGTGGCTTAAATCACCATTTTATAGTTTTCTCAATTAATGGAATATGATGGAGGTTGTTAAGATTTGTTCCTTGTATTTATTAATACTTCGAAAAATGTATTTCGAATTCTTTTTTCTTTGTTGAAGGCGTTTGAGATGACAAAACAGGTTCCATAAAATCAGTGTAAAGGCAAGCTATTTATTTAACCATGAATTAAGACGCAGATGTGTTAGTATCCTATTCTATGTTAGTTAAGGGATTATTTAGAATTGATTGTTATAATTTATCAGATTGCCAAAAGAGTCACTCGTTCAAATTCGTTCAGTCGCCCAAGATTTTTTTTTCAATTAACTTCTGTTCTTTAAGAGGATGTGCGGTGGAAGTTACCTAATTTTTAAATTAAGTGATCAGAACTAAACGATTGTTATGACGCCCGCAAACCGTGAACCATTGATGAGCGAGTAGAACCCTTATCTTGTATCTTCTTACTCAACCGTCTAAAGAGGATTTAGGTTTTTATAAGTTCCGTGACCTAAATCCCTCAAATAAACTCAAGATATTCAATGCGTGCATTCGTTCGAGACTCTTGTACCCCCCGGTGCTGTTGAACGCGAGCGCCGAGAACCACATTGCGAAACTACAAGTCATCCAGAATAAAGCGGTGCTGCTCATTACAAACACCCGAAGAAGAGAACAAAAACGACAGAGGGAGCTCCACGACTCGGTTGGATTAACTCCGATCAACGCAGCGCTCCACGAGAGAGCTTAAAGGATCTGGCAAGCCATTAGTTCCCCTACTACGGTAGGTAGCGGAGTGAGATGATTATGGTCGTTTATTGTTTGTCCAATTCATTTGTTGTTTTTTTGTCCTATTGAGTGAGTTTACAATTTCGAGATAAGGTCTGATTCAATTTTACGGGAAACCTTTTAACACTACCCTCAGAGTGTAGCATAGTTATTTGTGTTAGTACAAATCCTCGTTCTACTTTTACTCCTTGGGGTGGACGGTGGTGTCCTTCCCTTACCGGATCTTTTCTTGTGGAACTCAGAGTCCGTAAAAACAACAAAAACGTCGCACGAGAAGTTCACGAGTCCACGAAGGAGGGCCTCCTTCGCCAGTTTTTCTGGGGTATCATCAGAATAGTTCTATTTGAATTGTCCGGTCTTTGACCATCTCTAATTTTTTCCCGGGCCTGCATCGTCTGGAAACTGGATGCTTCCGGAGGCAAAGACCCTGAGGTCGAACTAAACTTTATGGATTTCTCCAATTGTCCAGATTGTCTCATAAAGACCGGGGATGATTTTTAAGGAAACAATGCTATTTCTATTCTCCCCTTAACTTAAAAACTTTGTTCTTGGTTAAATAGTATTCCAAGACTTATGGGTATAATTAATATAATCACTGATATTTATGATTTATTTCGGGGCTAATTTATTGACTGTACTATATAATTAAACTAAAGCCAAATACATATAACTATTGTACTAGGAACTTGTTGTAACATCTAGTAACCCCTAATATTTATATCGATCGAGAAAACTAAGTGAAACTGACTCATGGCCGGAGCGGTGGCGACGGTTTTGTTATACAACCTTTAAAATACCGCTCTCTCTCTCCGCTCGCATATATCTTCGGATTCTTGATGAAGTACTACTTTGGTCTGTGAAGAGTCCTCTTCGAAGAAGAAGGCGGTCCCACTTCAGTCGTACATGATCGCTCCAGAAGTCCCAATTAAGAAATATCAGGTAAACAATAAAACTGAAATTGATCATCGTTTACAAAGGTTCAGGATACAAACAACTTTAATGTGTCATCACTCATAAGATAGCTTTTAATAAGATTAAATACGTAATAAGTTAACAAGCATATAGGAAATTAGGTCTAAGTTTCCTCTTTCTTTGTTTTAAATACATTAGAACACAGAGTGCGAGGTCCGTCCTATAAATTTACGTATTTAGGTCTCGGGTCGAATCTACATTCCGTTCGTTAGAAAGAAGTATTGACTAATAGGGAAAGAGAAAGAGCCAAAAAGGTTGAAGAAAATAAGTTAATAAAGAATGAAAATATCCTGATGAAAGTAAATATTTTAAACTTTAAAGTTTTTGTGATCAGAGTCCTTTGACGTAATAATTTGTGGGGTGGGAGTGTTTAGATTTCATTTTCTTTTATTTCAAACTTATGGTTGCATGTCCTAGTTAGGAAGTCCTTTTCAAGGGATGACATTACTTACACAATGGGGTACCTTAGAGATGATGTTACACACGAAATAATCTAGTGGATTGCAGTTGAGGAAGCTGGGAAGCACAAGTCTGGGCCCAGACCAGTGGTGCGGGACGTTGTTGTACAACAACGCCTGTATCTTCCTTGCCTTATGTGCAGTAGTAGATTCTTGCTGGGAAATTTAAGGTATTCTCGCGGCTACAAGGTCCATTAAAGGCTTGACCAGAGTTTCTAGCATCGACTTTGAGGCCCCGGGGAAGATGTAAGGAGGTATAACGTGAGTATCGCTGCTGCCCACGCCCAAAACCATCAGAGAGGGGGCAACTTTGTTGGGCATGAGCGTAGGCACTTCGTCCTTATTTTCAACCTCGCCATACCACCGTTTTACTTTGGAAACGAGGTTTCTTGGGTAATTAAACAAATTCACAATCTCCTTCACGCTTCTCCCGGGCGTGGAAGCCTGAGAATATGGCGTACCGGTTTTCGATTTCATTGGCTATCTCAGAAGAAAAAACGTATGCTATTATCCGTATGAAAGCTAAGCTCTTATTGAGCGTATCCAAGGTCAAGTAACCTACATTGGTGCTATCTTTTGCTCTTAGCTACACTTTCAATTTTGTATCGATTTAACTGAAACGCACTGTAGATTGTTGCTGAACTAAATTCCTTTAATATCTCATCGATTTACGCGCAAAATCAATTGGCTCCACGTCCAAATGTTTCATCATACATATATCCCCTCCCCCCCCCCCCTTAAATTTATAGCGCAATACAGACGATGGAATCTGCCGCAGAAAGTTTGTAAGAAGATATCTGTAAAGTGGTAAAGATAGAGGAAGTGAAAATGTATGGAAATAAATAGCCGCATATCACCCTGAAGGCAGTGGAGCTGTAGTGACAAACAACTTCGAACGATAGGACCTGGAAATGCATTTCTTCAGATGTCAACTGCAGCATGGTTGACCATGATACTCCTGATAATCCCTTGCTCGAAATAGAGAAATATAAAAGAAATGTGATGGAAGTGGAAAAGTGTATAAGTGTAGGAAAAATGTAAGTATAATTAAAAAAACACGATTTCTGGCCGGAGTCGAGATGGCGGGGGTAAAACCCCTCCACCCAGGTCACAACCAGTGTTGACTGGATCAAAGCTGGCTGAGGACTAGCCTGAAAAATTAGTCGGCGGCCGAGAAAAAAAGGTGAGACGGGTCTCTGATATTTTGTTGGGGATTTGTGTCTTAATAGCACCATCCGCCATTCAGTCAGCGAATGTGAAACATTTCCACCTGTTTCTAAATCTCTTTTTATTCCTCTTAGTCTCTACTTCTCAGAAGTGATTTAAATCGGAGGGATTTTTTAACTTTGTTCTTCTTCTCCGATGTATTTCTTACAAATGAAGCAGTGAATGGAAGGCAAAATGAAGACTGTAGAATTGCGAATTATCGATAAACATGAAGACAAAGATAAACAGGAACAGACTGGGTCAGAAGCAAAAAAAAACAAGACACACAAAAAAGAACCTATGTACCTTCTCCTTCCGAAAACCCTCCCCTTCAAATTATCAATTTTTTCAAGACATAAAACTCCTTCGAAGACTTCCATAAGTTTTTAAAGAATTCTTGAAATTTCTATAATTTTATGAGTTAAAAACGAAATTATTTTCTTATGTATTTGGGATTTCTAGCTTATTTTAATTTGCAATTAGTAGTTAATTATATTTTAATTAGGTTCTTTAAAATTCATAACTTTAACGAAATTATTATAATCATTTTCACGTCGTCGTGTGTATTTACTTTATTGGCCCATGAAGACACTGTCATCTAAGTCAGCTGCCCAGCATGTCTTCGATTTTTAACGCTCGCGTTTTAATTTATTTACTCTCTCTCTCTCTCTCTCTCTCCCCCTCCCTAAACCTCTCTCTACGTATCTCTCCCAGCTCTCTCTCTTATTTCATAGTAGGCACACACCAGATTAGAGTTGAAATATATATATATATATATATATATATATATATATATATATATATATATCCCCTCTCTTTACCTCTTTCTAGCTCTGCTGTTCTACATATCTCTATCTCCCTTTCCCTCCATATCCCTCTCTCCCTCAACCGGTTTCTCTCTCTTTCCCTCTTTATCGCCCTCCCCCTCAACTCATCTCTCTCTCCTCGTATTTAGACTGGCTCTAGAAAGGCTCATTTGTAACTTCGGCAGGAATGCAAAAGAGAACAAAGAACCAAAGAGCAACCTATTTACTTCTACGCATGTAACGTTTCGAAAACATTCAATTCGCATTTTCAAGCTCCTTACAAATAGAAGTAGAAAATGAAATATAATAGGAAAGTAGCAATTTAAATGAATTAAAAATATAATTAAAGAATTAGTAATTATACTATTAGATATGATCCAAATATTTAATGAACATATGCGATGAGTTGGTAACTTTATGATCCCAATTTCTAAAGAAGTAAGAGGTATGGAGAGGAGGTTTATTTATAGCGGTCGAGGCGGGGCGAAGCGAGGTGAGGCGAGGTGAGATTTGTGTAAGGAGAAGAAAAAAGAAGAACGAGAAGAAAAAGAAGTATTAGAATTCAACTTCGGATGAAGGATTTTGCATGAATACCTTTCAAATTGGAAAAACTGGTTGGGTGTGAATGATAAGCAAGTCCTGGGAAATCATTATGAGATATATTAATTATTTAATGAATGTGTTCTGGTCTAGAGGGAGGGGCTTCTTCGAGAGTTTTTCTTTATGTATAAATTTCTGTAAAGAATTAGAATCCAAGGTGCCAACTCACTCTTACCCAGAGCGCGCCTACAGTTAAAATCTGCATGTGCACCAGAAATGGCCACTCTCTTGTGGCTGAGGCGTTGGATTTCCAAGCATAGGTACCAGGTTCGTTTCTCAGTGTAAACAGGCACACAGATTTCTGATATTTGAGTGATTAGGACATATCTGTTTCTTCTGTCAAGGTAGATAATAATGATCCTTCTGATACCACTCGTATACTACTGCACTACTTGAAACATTTTGTTGCAGCAAACCACCAAATAAATTAAAATTAGCTGCTAATAAACCTTGGATCAATAAAAATGTGTTTTCTCTGATTTGAGCTGTTTGGCTTAAGAAAACGCTCTACATGAAAGAGTCTTTTAACTATTTTTTTAATTTCACTGCTACTCTTAATCAAATAACGTCTATATATCACATTAATAATCTTTACTCCTAAATTCCTGCGTGTAAACAGATCCAAAGCAAAGAGTTTGTTAAATTACTCTTTTGGGACCATTGTACCTTTAAGGGCAACGGATTAGCCGAGTGGTAATACCGCTTTCGATTACAGCAAAGTTAAGCCACATCTGGTTTGCTTAGTCACCAGATAGAGTGACGATTCGGGTCGACCTCCCAAGGGCTTTCATCCGCTATAAATACACTTGATTTGGATCCTATGTTAATCAGTAGATCATCATTAAAAAATAAAACGAACCTTAAAAGAGTGCTGATAGGGGTAAAATAATCTTGCTATCTTGTTATGTATCAATGACACCGCTTTAAGTTTTCACTAAATTACTGGCCTCAAAGTTTCCATAATAGTGCTTTGTAATTATAATTGGTAACACTGAAGGAACAACACTGCATTGAACCATTTCAATGAAGTCACAGCCATTTGTGTTAGAGTGCAAATAGGATGTTTTCTGTTATCCATTGCGTTTTTGTGTGTTTTGAGTAGTTTGTTAGTTGTAAATGAATTAAACCAAAAAGGGTAAACATAGTGTTAAGTTCTTGAAAAATTGGAAACATAAAAGTTTTGCTGAAATAAACTAAATTAAAATAGAAAGAAATAGCAAAAAAACTAGGTTTTTCAACTTAAACAGTCAGTATTATTAAAAAAAATGATGACGGTCCAGATTTATACTCCAAAAAAGGTAGAAAATGTGGTTGAAAACTAAATACAACTCCAATAGCAAATAGAAAATGAATAAAACAGGCTCTAAAGAACAAAAGAACATCTTGCAGGAAAATTTATATCGAGCTGGCCGCGGAGAGTATTAGCCTTGTCCGAAGAACAGTAAATGACAGGATTTGGAAACTGGATTGAAATCATATCGCCCAAGAAACAATGATGAAGGCACGCTATTCCTAGGCAAAGAATCACCTTGAATGGACTTTGAAACTATGTGGAAAAGTACGAGATAGCTCTCAGCTATCTCATACGTACTCTCCAGATCTCGCGACCCCGAAAGCACGCACTTGCTTTCCACTGGAGAAAGAACTTTATCTCTGCGAAGAATCTAGGAAGAGAAACCACGCTAGAAGAAGAATAATCATTCTTGAAGTCATTACACCCTGCGCAAAAGTCATTAGAGGATACCAGCCTGGTCTTCAGAGACCCACCATCTTTATTTAATTTTTCCGACACCCTTTCACACCCAGTATCATCCTCTCACATCTCATCTATCCTTATCCCATCCCCTACGGGGGCTAAAAGAGAATGATACCTTTCATCATACCTACATATCTTAATATGTCTGCCTAAATTCTTTACCCTTCCCTTGCCCCGTGGGCACAACGTCTGATTGGGGAAGCTGCCAATCATACCTAGTTCAAACTATGCCATTCTCTTTGAAGAGGCAAGATTTGAGGCTACGAGGAAAGCAAGTTTGAGGAATAGCCCACTGTGGAACTTGAAGTCATAGGTCTACTGGATAATGGGATTTCACTGCAACCCTTGGGGTGTTCTAAAAGAACACCTGGGGGACCGGCCATAACCATAAAGGGAGATAAACATGTCTCTATGTATGCGGGATGCAGCGAAAAATAACCAAAACTCCGAGGTGGCGGCATCCTGGGTGGTGGGGGTTGATTCACCCACCATCCAACAAAAAGTTCGTCATGAGTCATCCTTTAGAGGATTTCACCAGGCCCATCCTTCATCATTTTACCCCATAACTCATCCATGGATGCAACCCCACATCGGACAGAGGAAGAGGAAGCTCATCATTCATCAAAAAAATAAAAACGGCATAAATTTACTTTTTAGGCAAAAAATATACCGGTACGATCTTCAATTAAAAAAACACGGGAGAGAAGAGGAACTTATTGCCCCGAGGTATAACCCTCCCCCCGAAATAATGGAGAACTAAGAGGGTACTAAGAGCGTGCCCCTCACCCTCAGGGTCATCGAAGGCCACACCAAACCTGACCACGAGAAAACTCTCCATACGATTTATGCAGAAATAGGAGTCATCGTTTTAAGGTTGAAAGATCAGTTCAATGGCTATATAGCCCTCTGCCACACAGAGGAGGACTTGGAATATCTTCTAATTGAAAATGCAGCTATAAAGCTAAACAAAATTGGACTCTCTGCCAGGACACAACCAGCCGTAGCCATAAAGAGATCGGTCATCTGTCGATGCATTGACCCTTGGATCGGGTAACACTCCGCAGAAAAAAATTAAAAGAGAAATAGAAAAAATCCAATCATGAGCCAAAATCGAAGAAATAGTAAAATTCTAAAAACAAACAGGAGAAGAACACTCCCATGTATTCAAAGTTATCTTCAAAGAGACAATGGTGAAAAAATAATCGGAACATGGACTACTGGCCTTCCACACCAAAATTCCACCGGACAAGATATAGAGGAAAACTTTCATCTCTGTCCAGGTCTGTTTCAAGTGCTATGCCTTGGGCAACCATTCAACAAGAGAACGCACTTATCAAAGTAAGAATGTTTAAGTAGAGAACACAGATGGGAAGAATGCAAAAGCCCCGATAAAAAATGCGCAAAGTGTGGAGGCCCACACCGCACAATTGCAATAAGGTGTCCCCCCCAAAATAAAATGATAAAAAACAAAAAACAGCCATGGTAGAGGAAGATGAACGCAGGAAAAACACCACATATGCAACTGCGACTGTCAATCAAACTAAAACAGCTCAAGAGCAAAAAACCGTGGTAAACATTGACGGAAACATAAGACCTGATTTAATCCTATGCATCCTAAATGCACATTTGGTTAACATGGCAAAACCCGACACGTATGCAGAGGAACTAAACAGAATGCTGACAAAAAAACGGACTAAAACCCATGTGGTTCTCCGAGAACCCTCCATCAAATGACTTCTTTCTGATCTCAATGTCCCCGGAACAAGAACAAGGGCTAATAACACCGAAAAATGAAACCAAAGAAGATGAAATGGATGTATCCGAACACATCCAGCTTGTCAAACAAAAATTGGAAGAAGCAAAAGAAAAGGAAACAACACAAAAATAAAAAATCAAAGTTTACGGATCGTACACTCAAACCCTTTACCAAAACAGAACGAAATAGTAGAAAGACTGGCAAAAGGAAGATTCAAATGGGAGTATGACTCAGAATATGACGAAACTGAGATAAACAATACACTAAAACAAGGTCTCAGAGAAATCTCAGCCAATTCATGTGTCAACCTCCCAAAAGAACAGTTCCGAAAAAAATGCCCAGAACAGATAAGGTCACCCGCAAAACTGCAGTAAAAATCTCCAAACAATAATGGACTTAGTCGTACGTTACCTAAATAACCTCAAGATTCTCACCCTGAATGTAGACGGTTGGAAAACAAAGAAACTCGAATTCTGCAACATAATCAGAAAAATAGACCCAGAAATAGTTATAATCACAGAATATGGAGTAAACCTACTGGAAGAATGAATAAAAATTCCAAATTACAATGTAGTTACAGTGAACTCAACGCAAACACGCTACGATGGAACAGCCATGGGGATCAGAAGAGGACTAGAGTTCTCCGAAATAACAGAACTAGAAGAGTCATATATAGCAATCAAATTAAAAATGACAACTAAAGATATTGTAATCGCCGGGGCATATCAACCCCCGGCGCTTGTATCTTCCGATACCCAACTTCACTCCGGATATTATTCTAACAAACCAGAACTACGCACTAAACCTTCACACAGTCCCTAGCCCTGCAATACCATCAGACCACATCGGGTTTATTACAAGAATTTCAACTTCCCCTATTCAAATCCAAATACCATAAATAAAAGTACTATCCAGGACAAACTGGGAAGCATATAAAGCCCATCTTGCCGGATACAACATAGCCTCCCTTGATGAAAGCCCCCTAGAGGAAATAGACACGCAATTAAAAAACATCACTGAACTAATAACAAAAGCCGATTCAATCCATACCCCTATAACAAGATACAAAACAATCCCCGCACCAGTATGGACAGAAGAAATAAGAAAAAAAGTGCAACAAATTAACACCATGTTCGAGGAAATACGCCTAAACGGTAACAACATGAAAAGGTACGTACGACTGAGAAACCTACATACAGAGGTGAATGAACTTATAAAAAACAGCGTGGAAACGACCTGAAATGACCTTATAGAAGGGAGGGACATAGAGAGAGACCCCCAGAAGGCTCTGGAATTAGTATAGGAAATTAAAAGGTTCCGAGCCCAGGGAAAAGGTGCACTTGAAAGAAGGAGAGCTACAATCGATGACGAGAGAGAGATCGAAACCAGATTCAAGAACCATTTATAATCTTCTCCATTACCCGGGAGAAGAATTAGAATTACGAGGTAGATTTCGAACGAAGGGTAGATCAACAACTGGAGGAAAAGGATCGCGAACTTGTCCTCATTCACGGATAGACGAAACCGGGAACAAAGAAACGAGAGAAAGCATTTTACTCTCGAAAAACTAAAAACTGCCCTTTCAGCATTCGAGCAGAAAAGGCCAGGATTAAGTGGTATTAGTAAATACCATTTAACGAACACCCCAGACGACATCTTAACATCATTATTCCAAATCTTCAACGTTTGCTGAAACAAGGGGCACTTTCCAACAGCGTTGAAGACAGCGATAATGATATTCCTACCAAAACAATGCAAAGCGAAAGGGCACATCGAGAGCTACCCACCGATCTCGCTGTTAGAATTTATTGGCAAACTGCTTGAGAGAATCCTCAATGATAGGCTTAGAAATTTCTTTGAAAATAACGGTCTGCAGAATAACATCCGAGATGGATTCCGTAAACACCGAGGTACCGAGACAGCACTGGCACTCCTCAACGAAAAACTTGCCATCGAAATCGCAAGAGGCAACAGGGTGGATTTAACGCTCCGCCAAAAATGACAAAGCATTTGACAAAGTATGGGTGCCAGGACTGAAGCTAAAAATAGCCGACCTCGGACTAAACTCAAACCTCACGCGAATACTCTGACGGAAAACCAAAACTCGAGAACAAAGTCTCCTATGCTGTTAATAAAGATAGAATAACGAAACTCAAAACACAATGTAGAACGAAAGCGTTAGCAACCTGACACACATTAACATCACCATTGCTCTCACTATAATCATTCATCACAATCACCGCTTCTCATCCACCTCATTAACACCATTCCTCCCTTTCTATCTCTCCCCCACACTTTCTACCATCGAACTACTGCTGACCTATTAGTTTAACTTGGATAGTTGGTAAACTCATGGAAAACATCATGGTAGACAAATTATCGTCTTATTTGGAGTCAAACTTGCTATTGAAGAGTTCCCAGGACGGTTTCCGAAGGCTTAGGTCATGCCTAACGAACCTTGTGAAATTATTCCACTTCGTTTTCAGGGAACACGATCGGGATAAAGCGGTGGATGTTGTGTACTTAGTTAGACCTTTAAAAAGCCTTTGATGAGGTACCACACCGTCCCCTACTCCGGAAAGTGCGTGCGCTGGGCATAGACGGAAATGTAGCAGGTTGGATAGAGAACTGGTTAAGCGGGAGTGGCAACGGGTGGTGTTGAATGGACAGGCTTCTAAGTGGGTGCCCGTTACTAGCGGTGTTCCTGAAGGTTCTGTCCTGGGATCACTACTGTTCATCATCTATGTTAACGACATGGATAGGGGTGACATGGTTGCGAAGATTTCTAAATTTGCCGATGATACCAAGCTTGGTATAAACGTTACAAAGGAAGGAAATACTGCCCGCCAACAAGAAGATCTCCGGAAGATTGGGGAGTGGTCGGACACGTGGCAAATGCCTTTTAACGTGAACAAATGCAGTGATGCATATCAGCCACCGAAACACCAAATTATAGTATATCCTGAAGGGCACCAATCTTGAATGCACTGATACCGAGAAGGGCTTGGATGTAACTATCACTAGTAAACTCAAGTTCTCGAGACAGTACATTGAGGTGGAGAAGAAAGCACAAAGGATGCTAGGCTACATAAAGCGACAGTTTGGATATCAGAATAAGGAGATTGTACTCTCTTTGTTAACGCTTTTGTCCGACCGCATTTGCAATAGGCCGTACAATTTTTGAGTCCTTCGTTACGAAAGGATATCGCGAGATTGGAACGTGTGCAAGCCAGGGCAACCAAACTAATTCCCTCTATCAGACACAAAAGTTACGAAGATAGGTTACGGAAATTAGATTTGTTCTCGTCGGAGACCCGGAGGTTGCGTGGTCAGCTTATCGAAGTGTTTAAATACCTCGAGGCTTCGCCAATGTGGACTACTTCCAGTGGAAGTTTTTAGAGCAATTTGAGGGTGTCAATAGACACTTTCGAGAGCTAGGGATCTTTGAATGGACCGTGAGGTCTACTAAGGTACTTAGTTTCCTTGTGACTCTTTGTGACCTCTTCATTTATCCAGATCCCGACTTGGCACTGCCATTTTGGACCGCGCACCAACAACTCCTCCTCGGCCGGCTATTCTGTCTTTCCCCCTTACCTTCCTCCGTCTCTGCACAGTGCGGGTTTTCGCCCTTTTTGTAATTTTAATTTGTGTTTTCTTACTTTGTTTTGTGAATGTTTTCTGACATACTTTTTGTATTAATTGTGAAAGTTTTGCTTACGTATGTTTTCTGGCATACTCTTTGTTTTTGTTTGGTCCTTTCCCCCACAGGGGAAGAGGACCCTTCCTTTATTGTAAGAGAAAAAATAGTATATCAGAAAACATAGGCAAAACAAAGTGAGAAAACACAAATTAAAATCACAAAAAGGGCGAAGAAGCGCACCGTGCCGAGGCGGAGGAAGGAAGGGCGAAGGTAGGGGAGCTGACGGAGGAGGAGCTGCTGCGCGGCCTAAAACGGCAGTGCCGAGTTGATTGGGATTGGGATAATATAAGAGGTGAAAGAGTAGAGAGAGATAGGAAAAGTTCTGTTTGGTGTGTGTGTGTGTATTGATGAGATGTTTATGAAAGTAGCGTAATATATGGAGATGATAGGGTGAAGATGATAATGAATTATGAATTGTGCCAGGTTGCCTGGCACATGCATATTTGTATTCTTAGCTTTCCATCCTTTGTTTTCGCTTGCTCATTTGAGCATTTGTATTTTTGTCTTATTTTTTATTTTTATTTGTTTTACTTTTGCTTTAGGTTTTTAGTTTTGTTGTGTTATATATATATATATATATATATATATATATATATATATATATATATATATATATATATATATATATTTATATATATATCATTTATGTGTTCCTCCTTCTTTCTTCCTTGGGTTCTCCTTTTTGTCATTTTCTTTATTTTGTCTTCAGTTTGTCAATTTTGGTTATTCCTTACGGTTTTCCGTATCATATTCGGTTGTCATTATCGGTAGTCATATACGGTTGTCATTATCGGTACTCATATACGGTTTTGGTTTTCTTTATTCGTATATTGGATTTATATTTCTCAATGTATTCTTCCTGCTTCCGTCAAATCGTTGCCTGTATCTGATCTGACGGATCTCGTTGTCCATATCTTCCTGGGAAATGTCTCGTTCAGTTTTGCCCACAGATCTTTGGCACGTTTATGGAGTCTGTTGTTTATTGGTTCTAGCTCAGTTTTTTGGTGCAGGTTTTCCGATGTTTTTCGGTCTTCTCTTCTTTTATTTTCTATAAATCTTGTGGCCCAGTTTTGTACTTTCTGGGCCTTTTTCATTTGAGTCTTGCTCATTGTGCGATTGGTAATTATCGGGTATGTCATTCTGGGTCGGACAAGGGCTGTATATAGTTTGTTCTTATTTTTGCTCGAGGAGGTGCAAAATCTTTGTAGCGATGTTAGTGTGGCCTTTTTTTTTACGTAACCTTCTCTGTCCAATGTGATGTGTATCCATTTGTCTTGAGTTTAAGGCCGAGGAATTTCCCTTACGTGCTATATGGGTATGCTTCACCTTCGACCCTTACAGTTGCGGGTTTTTTGTAAATTATTGGTATTAATTTGAACTTGTTTATGTTCGTTATGATTTTGTTCCTTTTTTTGTAGTCATTTACATTTTTTATCTCTCTCACTGTTCTCTGGGCGATGTCTCTTGGGTTTTTTTCTGTCGTTGGTTATGATTTGTGTGATGTCATCCGCTAGTTGGATATACATCGCACTGTCGTCTGTTGGTTTGGCTAAGTCGCAGGTATATATTTTGTAAAGGATTGAAAATAAACACCCTCCTTGAGGGACACCCACCTGTAGTGCGAATGTCTCTTCCATTTGGCCGTGTATTTGTAGGTTCGATATTTAGGTTGATTAATTTGGCTTGAAGTTTGGGTATCCACACCTTATTAAAAGCTTTGGCAAACATCGCAGAGTATGACCCACTCTGTTGCCGTGCGCGGTTTCATTGGCGATTTCTTCCGTGAATTGTCAGCGCATTTTCCGTCCCGCGCTTGCTTCTGAACCCGTGCTGTTGTGGGTTGTATAGATTGTTATTCTCGAGGTAATTTTTAAGCCTCTAGTTTAGAATTTCTCGAGAAGTTTACCGAGGAATTCCAACAGCGATATAGGACGGTAGCTCTCGATTTGGTGCTTCGGTTTGCCCGGTTTTGGTAGTAAGATCATCTTTGCCGTTTTGAATGACCTGAGAAAGTACGCGGCATTCAAGCAGGCATTGAAGACCTTTAGAATTCATTCATTTACGTTATTTAGTGCATTAATCAAATGCGCTGTGGTTATGCCACTTAATCCTGGTGCCCTTTGCTTGAATTATTTGGCTGCTACCAAGTACTCCTCCGTTGTAAAAGGCATGCCTTCTTCCGAGTGGGTCCGCCTCTCTTCGTAGACTTTTTTGTATGGTTACATATTTGCTTGTTGGTTTTGTAGCATTTGCATCACCTCTTATTCATATTCTCTATCGTACTCCTGGTTTTCTTCTGGAGAGATTGTGAATATTCGGATGCAGTGTCTTCTGAAGTGTTCTTGATGTTCGGCGTTTCGTTGCACTTTAACTTTTATTTTCTCTTTAGGTTGTGTTCTCCGTAATCTTCTCTATTGTTGCCAGAATCTTTTTTGGTCACTTTCTAGGTCCATCTGTTTGATTATGTTGTCCCACACCGGTTTAGCCTTGTCTTTTATTAATTCTCCTACCTGCCTTCTGATCATTTTAGTCTGTTGTATCTTTCCCTTGAGTTGCCCAGTTCCATTTCCTCTTCTGTGAGTCTTTTGAAATCTTCTTTAATATCATTGTCCCAACGTGGTGCTGGTAGGGATCTGTTTTCTATTGCCGGTGTTTACTTTTTGGCTGCTTCAGTTATTTTTGAAATTATTCTTTGTACTTCTGCTTCTATTTCATTAACTTCTTGATTATTCAGTGAAGGGTTTCAATGGGGCTTAGGAATTCTTTGGATTTGTCCCAGTATGTTTTGCTGGGCGCTTTTCTTCGGGGAATTTTTATTTCGATGGGGGAAGTAGATATGGTTGTAACCATACTTAGATGGACAGATGGGGTTGCGGGTCCAGGTTCCGTGGGAAGATTTAGGTTTAAGTTCGGGTTGACGAGGATGATGTCTGGCGTGGTGGAAGCCCTATTGGTTAGGTATGTTGGAAAATCCGGTTCTTCTCTGTGTCCTAAGTTTCTTTTCATCAATAGTTGGAGGGTTCTACCTGTGCCGTTCATGTGGGCTGTGTACCCTGCTTTTCTGCACCTAGCCTTAAGATCTCCGATTAATATTGCTGACGCTGCTCAGCGGAAGAGTTTAATAAAATTTGGGACTGGGATGTACGGGCTTCTTGGGGGCTAGTAAGACCCGGCTATTATAAGGTCTCCGGTAGTCATTTGAATTCTGATTGCAGTGCAGGATTCTTCTAAGTCTAAGACTTCGGTGTAATGAATCCTCGTTTTGACGCCGATCATTACACCATCGTACCTGGTATGGGTGTGGTTTGCACATATAATTCGGTTTCCATATTGATTCCGTGTTCTGTTAAAATAACTATTTCTGGATCTTCTTGTCTGATTATGTTTGAGTAGATAAGTATTTTGTCTCACCAACCGTCCACTTTGAGCGTAAATATTTTTAGTTTTCGCTGAAATTTAAACATGTTGAGTTTAATTCTTGCCTGATTTTATTTTTTCTGTTTTTGTGTGGTAAATTGTAGCATGATTCTGGGATAATGAAGATCATTCGTTGTTTAAAGGCATTGTATACCTTATTTTCATAGACGTCTGCATCATAATCCCATTTGTATCTTCCTCTAACTCGTCCATCCACGATGTCTTTTTGTTTGAAGGTTTTGGAGAGGGAAGCGTGTGAGATCCGTATATTTTAATGTTTAGTTCTTGTGTATTTATTTTGAGCTTTTGTTTTTGCTCTTCGTTCTCTAGTTTTGTTGAGCAATTTTTTTGGTTGCTTTGGTAAATTCTTCGTCGGAGGTTTCTTCCTTGGATTCTTGGTCATTGTCCATTTGGTCTCGTTTTTTATTATCTGTCTTATTCTCTTGTGCAGTGGGTTTCATGTTGATCTTATATATTTCGGTAGAGGGCGGGTTCTCAGGAAACCACATTTTCTACAGGCCATTTTTCTCAAGCATTATGCTCAGCTCTGTAGCATATGTTCCTGGTTTTGCAATGTTTACGCATTGTGCGTGCATAATACATAGTATGAGGTCTACGCGCATGTTTCCTTTAATGTTTATTATAGTGGTTTGCGGTTTCGTAGTCTTTGTCGTTCCTCCTGCTGTTGCAGCAGCATACAAAGTATTCTTTTTTTGTCTTATTCTGCGGATATTTCTGTTTTCTTTTTGTTTATTAGTTATTTTTTAATATGGCACGATATTACCCATGTTTTGTGCCCATTCCCATAGTTTAGACACTTTTTTTTGCTGTTTCGCTGTTGTTGCATTGGTCCACGCCATGGTCTGTCCTGACGCATTCGGAACAAGCTCTTCCTTTGTAGGTATATTCTTTTGTTGTGTGTTGGTCCAGGGCGTAGCAAGTGAAACACACCTGGAGAAAGACAAAGGTTTCTTTTTCAATTTGGTCTGGAGATATCTTCTTATAGAATGCAAGAAGTCCGTGTTCAGCAGCTTTTTTTGCCATTTCGGTGATTCGGAAAATTACCTTAAAGACATGTATATGGTCCTTACCACTATGGATTTTAAACTTAACCACGTCTTCGATAATGTGCCAGTTTTTTTCTTTTTCAAGTTCATGGGACGACCCATGGGACGAGACGTCGGCAGATTACCGATCTCTTCTTAGTCACGTTCGCGGATGTTTGAGGTGTGAGTACGATTTTGGCAAGTTTTTTGGCTGCGTCCTCACTTAAGAGGACGTCTAAATCCTTATATGTGTCACAGAGTGCGACATATCCGTTGTACTGATGTTTTAGTCTCAATGGTATGACTCCGATGTCAGTGCATATCGTTTGCAGGGTTTTCTCCCTCGAAGGTTTATCGTTCCAAGGAGGATACGAAGAGGAACCCTTTTCGCACCCTCGTAATCTTCCATGGTGGTTCGTGGAGAGCCTCTTTCTTAAGGTTGTGTTCCTTGTACTTGTTTATGTTTTACTCCTACCTGGTTATAAGAAATATAGTTTATGAAAATGAGAATGAAAACAGATCTTCCATTCCCACAGTCTTTAGGACAGCTGGTGTAACTGCCTGGACGAAAATGATGCATGAATGGGATAATGGACCCGGGAAGGCCCTCCAGAAGGATGACTTATGGTAGACTTGATGATGGATAGTCATCGAATCAAGGATCACCACTTAGGGTGCCACCCCGCCTGGGGTTTAGGTATCGAGGCTGCTTCTGGCGTACATAGAAACGGTTGTATGTCCCTCTATGGTCCTAGCTGGGTGGCTTCGAATAGAGGTAACTCTTCCACAGCGGTTGCAGCATCGCACTTTATCCGAGATGGCTATGACGGAAGGTTCTAAAGTGTCCTAGTCCACAAACCTGCTATCCCAATCGTCTCTAATTATGCCTTGTCACATGACGGGCATAGTTCGAACTAGGTTATGAGTAGCAGTACGCACGGCTACGCCTTAGAAGGCGGGAGTGGTGGGGGTGATGAGTTTAGGCAGTCCTGAATAAATTATGACAGCCTAGTAAAATAATTTATTTTTTAATTCCCCCGTGAGGGAAAGAAGGATGGTGCTGCTGGAGAGTTGTGTTCGCCGACAAGATCGATTCAGCGAAAAATGCCATTTATACTTTGCTCGCCTTCGAATTCTTCTCTTCCAAAAAAGTCGGCAGCTACAAGGGTGCAAAAGAAGCGTATGAGAGTTCCTTTGGTTATGAGAGCTCAAATTATGGGGGTCTGTACGGTCCGGGAGCGTGCAGTCAGGGCCGACTCACGGAGTGGCCGGTCCTTATAGAGAATAACCCCGTGCGGGGTGTAAGAAGGTGGCCTGGAGAAAATTTATGGCTGAGTTTCTGAGGAAAACAGTAAAATTTCCAACAAAAAACATGGTGTGGGAGCCATTTCGGTTTAAGGAACAAGTATTTTGTACATTGTTGAGAAAAATATGAACCAAAAGAAGTATATATAAATTTTAAAAGTAGTTTACTGCCTCAGATAAGGTAATAGTATGGCGAGAGACGTTAGATATTCCAAAAAGACTCGGCCCCATATCATAAAGCATATTATGGAAGTTCCCCAGACATGAATTCAATTGAGAGTTTATCGTGTGTGTTGAAAGATGGAATACACACAGAGCCCATTACCACAAAATAGCAACTTATATGCTGTCTCATTAAAGTTTCGTACAGATCTAAGCGAATCCAGGAAATGTTCCAAACGTTGATCAATGCCATGCCAAGACGTGTCAAAGCACTAATGGATGCTAACGGTAGCTAAACTGCTTACTAATGAATGTAGAAGACTTAACACTGAGCTATTGTGTCAAAATAAATCTAGTAGCATCAATAAAATCAGTTATATTTGACATTTTTGTAGAAAAATATATTTTATTTTTAAAATCCATAATAATTTCGCCTGTACTATATATATATATATATATATATATATATATATATATATATATATATATATATATATATATATATATATATATATATATATATATATATATATATATATATACTGATTAGAGAAGTAAAACTAAGGAAATTGTCACAACCTTTGTAACTTATTTATTATCAATAGGTCCTTTACCGAGGTAGGATGGATTCAATTAATGCATTCTAGATATGACCTACAACTAACATTTTATTCAATCTGGATTCCGCTATTTGTAATGATGACCTCAACACGATTTCGAAAGTTTGCACAGCTGTTTAACACCACGCTTTCTTAGGTAAAGATCTCTACAAGAAGATCCCTCGTTATTAGGAGGAAAAAATGGGGAGCGCTTTCACGAGTCCTGTGTCGTGCTCACTTTTAAGAACACAGACACTCTCCATGTTGGGGACTGCTTCTCATCTAAAACACTAACAATTTGCCTAAGAAAACTGCCATAAACTCAAAATGGTACTAAGATGTGTTTCACAAGTACCTTTTCCCAACATTTCAGGACCAATTTGAGGATGATAGTATTTTTAACCATAATGATACACCTTGTCACAAAACAAAATCAACTACAAATTTGCCACAATGAGCGAATTTCATTTCGTGCACTGTCGTCCCCTGAGTTTACTTATATATAAAGTTTCCAGTTAACGATTTCTTTGTATGCCTTCTTCTGTCCTTTCCTATAGCTATCGTTTCTAGCGCAGATCCACTTCAGAATTTTTACTCTTTTAATTATATGGATCAACCGTATTTCTCTCCTTCTTAATAAGAAAGAGACCCACAAGCAAGGTAAAATAATACATATACCTAAAATTAGCAACTGAATATTGAGAAAAAATACCGTTGGCACCCATTACATATTATACAGGGTGGAGACGGTATTCGTTCGCATGATGACTGTCTTTGAAAAAAAGTGTTTTTATTTTTTGAGATTTATTCGTGGAATTTGTGTCAATTTATCTACCTGACATGTTCTATTAATCTCGAGAACTCGATAGACCCGTCTGTGACCTCAATCACAGCCTCCAGGCGACCTCTATATCGACTACAGGCCTTCGTCCTTCTTTCCCGTTTTAGCCCCCTAAAGGCGCTGGTATCTCTTTTCAACAGCTCGTCCTTCATTTTACACCTTAGATTTGTTGGTCTCTCCTTCTAACGCACCCTCAAGGAAAAAAAGTGAGGTGGTTGATGCGGTCATCTTTACTACTGACGACACGGAAGACGATGATTTTCGCTGGAAATTTCATTCGCATGACTCTGGGTACGCCATTGAGTGTGACAATGAGCCAATTGCTGTTCTAGGAGTTGATCTGGTCTTAGCAGAAATTTTTATCGTCGGTGAAGAACTACAGCATATCTGGCTCCAACGGAATTTTCAACCGGTTGATCAGTTTCTTGGTTTGCTTGAGTCACATTTCTTGCATAGCCTTGGGCAGAAATTGCTTTTTGCTCATCCTGTATGAAGAGTATCGAATGTAATTATGCACCCTCAACCTGATGAGCTTTTAACCAGCACTTTTCTCCTTGCAATGACGCGCATCGACTTTCTCGGTTCATTTTCCTCCTGGATTTTAACGACGAATTCCGTCGTTATGATGGCGTCAGATCATCGAAAATGTATTTTCCTTTCTTCTGTCGTCTTGTTATCGAATACTGAATCTTCTCGCTCCTTTCTGACCTTTTCCACCATCCTTCTGATAACGTTAATTCTGAAATCTTCCTGTTTGTCTTTCCCGCGAGGATTCCAAGAAGGACTCTGTGCCTCTTCTACAAATTGGGTGGTTCAAAATTTTCCAAAGTCAATTATTTTGCAAAAAAATGAAGCAAAAATGGTTAGAGTTTCTAGGAAGAAAATGAACGACAAGGAAAGTAAAAAAAAAAACACGTAAAATTAGCAGTAGAAAATTGCGAACGAATACCTCCGCACCCTGTATTCCTTATATGGGCTATACTGAGTTTATTACTAAAATCTAAAATAGAGTTCTGTCTCACTTCCGTATGGCGTAACTGGTAAGATGCATCAGTTAAAGACTTTAAGTTTCTAGCAGTGAAACATGTCGCCAAAATCCAACCTACTTTATATTTTATACTGATTTCTTTTCCCTTAAGGCCATTTTGAGGCGTAAACTCCCAAAGGTTACTTATCTTTCATATTTGCTCTAAAACTCGTGTATAATTATAATTGCTCTTTCTTCTTCTTTGCTCTTGCTCAGTATTGTCCACTTCATCTTATATGCATTTTTTACACAGGCATATGATAGTCTATTTTTGGTGGCTAAACTGATCAATATTTAAGGCAAATAAGTCAATGTCCTCAGCAATATCAACTAATCTTTACAATTTCTCATTATCACTGTTGGAAAAGTTTTAGGGAAATCGAGCCTCCGTGTTACTCATTTTTTTATTTAAAATTTTCTACTCACTAAATGAAGCCTAAATGACAATATTGCGTGACTCTATATAAATAGATAGATTAAGCCCTCGATAATCTAGGTAAAATATTGTGGTTCGGTACCAAATGGTTATTCCTTAAGCTCGCCTAGTTCCAGTCAGATAAATAAATGAAAACTCAAAAATTTATTGTAAAATTAGATATTACTCAGAGTTTGATAAAGGTTGCCCCTTGATACGTTATCTGGACATCACCTTTGATATCGACCCTTGAGAGACTTGTTAATCTATTCAAAAGAAGGTAAATAACAAGAAACCAACCTCGCCTTTAGTTCTTGCTTTCATATATATGCAGCTGTCCCTCGTCCTCACATAAAAGGTATTAAAAAAGGACTCTACCAAGTTAACTCTAAAGATTTAAGAAGGTTCAATTTGAGAGCTGCTCCCACCCGTCACCTCAAAGAGCATCACTTTATAAGGATTCTACCAAACCAGAATGGCTTAAAGAAGATGCGGTCTCACATTAACCACTGACTCTCCTTTTAACACATTCCCAAAACTTATTTTGCCCTCAAATCTGGCGAGTATGCCCTCGTTAGTTTTAGCTTTATTTTTTAATATAAATAAATTATTGTAATGATGCTACCACTGTTACCAATTGTCGTGGTATTGTTGTTGTTGCTTTAGAGCGCCACTCTGATTCTATTATTTATGAAGGACAATAATACTTCTATGTTGGCTGAATGGACTTTTTAGTTACCTTATTATTGAGAGAGTGCCACAGCGTCTAATCCATTTTAAACAGAGAGCCCGTTAAACACGTAAAGGATCCATTGAAACACCAGAATTATCCAAACATAAATATATATTTGAAATTTATCAATTAACTACAAAAAAAATATTTACAATCACCTAATAAGTTTAACGAAGCTTACCATACTTGTAACCGGGCCTATATCAGAAGCTATTCATTCATGTCCAAATTGAATTAGCTATAAGTAAACAAACCAATTGTCGATTAGTTATTTTATAGTGACACTTTTACATGAACATTAAGCTTCAACTTAAATTTCACTCTTCTAACTGTAAATATGACGGGGTTCACTAACAATTGTCTCTACTTCACTTAATTTGAGTACCGTAATAAACTCATACTAAAGTAATATAAATATAAATGGTAATTTTGACTTACATGAAAGAAAGTATCAAGAGTTGCCGGATGTCACTAGATGGCTTTTATCGCGCTTCGTTGTGTTGGAGCGACCGATTGTAGATTTTCACAGAGATGGGAGGGGGATAGGGGAACCAATGTCTAATTCTTTGGTTCTACATAAAAAGGCGGAGGGAGGAGTTGTACTCTCTGGCTCAAGGAGTGCTCTTCTGGATGCTCTTGAAGCCTCTTTGTATACTAGTCTCCTTTGAGGGGTTGCCTACTGGATTTTGGGGTATACGAGGAGATTTTGAATGTTCTTGAAGAATTGGATCTTCCTCGGTTATGGTTTCTTTTTTTATCTTCGGTATTAGGATCGCAATTTTAGAGTCACTCAAGAGTGACGGGTTCTTCTATTATCATACTTGAAAAATTCCTGTTTGGCACTAGGAATGTTGGTCCAGCCAAACTTTTTACTAAGACTGTGCAGGATTCTTTTGTCTGGCACCGATACAAAATGTGACGTTTTTCTAAGTTGATTCGAAACTGGGTGAAGGACCGATCTTCTCGAACTGGTCCTCTATCGTCTCTCACCAAATAATCTTTTCTCTTTCCTTCAGGGGCTTATTTAGAGCCTGGCGCTTTCTCCATTTAAGGGGAAGGGGCGAGGACGCAGAGGGAAGAGCGAGGGGTGAGGAGGGTGGCACCGCGGTGCCCAAGTCGGCTTGTTAATTAGAGGCACCATCAACCGTCACGTCACCATCCTTGGCGTTCCTTTTCACTGGCACCGCTTTTTGTGGCGATTTAACCACGGGCATCCAGATCTCGTAGGTAATTGAATCCTTTGAACGCTGCGTAATGGCCTTTGGTGGTTAGCTTGACACAGCGGTTTGCTCCCCACTACCTATGTGGCGGGGAGATCAAAAAGGGTAGGCCGTTTGACTGTTATTCCGCCAACTAACGTTTCCATGACTCTCCTCATGTGGCTCGATTCTCTTACTTTCTCCGACGGATGGGGGGGGGGAGTCTTTAACGTATATGTCCGCCTGGCCCTCCAGGAGGCTTTATGTTATAATTCCTCTACACCAATAATTACTATCATAAAGCAGTACCGGTTGTCATAATATTATGCCATCCCGTGTTTCTAAATATTTTATAAAATAATCAAATGCAAGTTTGTTCTTATACAAGATTAGTCTACTAAACTTGAAGCCTAGCTATCTGTGTGTATTATTATTGTAAATTTTATGTGCATTATCGTTAAACGATGAATATTATGGAAGTGTCAAAAGAGCACACTCGTAACGTTTATGGGTTGGGAGTTTAAAAAAGGTAACCATCTTAAGTTAACAGCCGAAAGCTTGTGTCAATTATACGTTGAAGGAACAATTAGTGTAAGCCAGTGCTAAAGATGGGTACAAAATTTTTGTTTGCGGAAGTGTTATTAACAAAGATAAAGCCTTCTTAGGACGACCAGTGGAATTTGATCAAAATCTTTTAACATCGTACGTACGAAAGCGTGGCAACAACGTATGACATGTAAGGACTTTTTAATTCCTCATTTTTTCATGTTTACTGCATTCGTTTCCCTTTAATCAGTTTAAAAAAAAATGTATAAAATCACAAAATTATTTACATAATCTTTATAATTATGTAAATATACATGCAAAGTGAATAAATTGAGTACTATATTCACTAATATGCTGCCTTGTTTTCAAACATGGGCTCTGTCTTTCCTAGCTGTCGTTTGAGAAACAAAAATGTCACGTCCATCAAGATAAAATTCCAGCTGGACTTCTCCCATTTATCACCGGACCTTATGGAAGTAGTTTTCTCATTATTTGAATTAGCAGCAGAGCAGGAAACCTACAAGTCTCTCGAGGCCATCATCCTTCGGCACCACGAGCTGTCGGATCAGTAACGATGGCAGACCCTCACCAAGAACCTCACTTTGGTACGACAGAAACCCATACCTCTCCTTCGGCAGCCCCGAGACTCCACGGGGAAGAATTCCCGCTGGCACAGCTGAGGGAATCATTCCTCAGTACTTTGCTCATTCACGTTAAAAACATACTAAAGGTGCTGGGAGAAGTTAAACTAAATCTCTTGACAACTTGGCAGATACTGCCAATCGCGTCTTACACGGGATGTACTAGTTGGCAAGGACCTAATCACTGCTGCCACCTACAATGGATTGACTTAACGAGGTTCACGCAGCTTCTCCGCTTACAAGGACCGCCCATTGGTAGAAGCAAAGATTAACAAACTCATCGAGATTGTCCAGAATCTTGCCAAAGAGCTGTGGCACAAAGGCTGGTTTCGAGCTAAGAATCTTGGTTTCCGCTCACGCTCTCGGTTCTCGGTTCGGTCTGGCTCTTACCCGAGGGGAATCCAGGAATTAAGCCATCTAGCTGGTGCTGGTATTACTAAAAATGCAAAGGTGAAGCCCATCTCTGCGCTCATTATGCGGCTTCCGTGTAGATGGAAGCCAATGACTATCTTTTTCCGCTTCCTACAAGTAGAACTTTACGTCTTTCACCCCCTCTTCCCTTCCGGAAGACCCTCAATAGCATTCTGCTGAACTCGCAACCCCTTCAACAGCTACCAGTTTCACCACTCTGACTCATTCGGACACCACACCAAAATATGCACACGCTACTTTTACCTGTTATCAATAGGCAAATCCAGGGGAAATTACAACCATATTTCACGCTGAAGCACAAAACGTAACCTGAGCTCGTCAGAGTTGTCATTTACCTCTCCACACTCGATCTTCTGCGCCCTTCGGCCGCGCCACCAGCTCTACTTCAGGCAAACCTTCCTTCCGGGGACTCCATTAGCCTTCTCACACACTCACTGTGGGAGCGATTTAGGGCTCGAACCCCTGTCTCTTCATCCGGGATCCAGATACGAGACTAAACATCCTCGTTTACAGCAGCTCTATTGTCTCTATTATCCTCCTTCGCCTCAGGACAGACGTCAACCTCTGATGATCTATTCGCTTAAAATATCTCAGGTCAGCGTATTTCAGTCTTTGCTCAGAAGCTTCTTTCGCTCTCTTTCTTTCACTGACGGTGTCTCCTGTGGCTGTTGTTAGTTGCTGGCGTCGGTTATCCTTGATTCAAAAGGGCGTGCTCTCACGAGCTTTATTCTCTGGAGCAATATTCATGCACTCCCCTCTCTCGCGCCACGCGGTTAACTTTTACTGCCCCTGTTCAAGGATCTGAGTTGCCAAGTTCCACATGTTTCCTTTCAGCCGTGCATCCTACAACACATTTTTAATATACTGCAATATACTTTTTCCGCAGTAAAACATCATACCACGATAAAGATTCCAAGGTAACCCTTTTAACTGACCAAAAGGCTCTCGTCTTGGCATTTTCCTCCCAAGTCTTCTCACTCTACTTTAGTGGCTCGACAGCTGGATTGAATTACAATCTCATCTCATGGCTACCACAAAAAAATTTTCTCCTTTCGAATGGTTAACTATGCCCTGCTAGCTTCATACCAACTCAACTTCCATATCATTAATTGCTAATTTTAGTAGGGAAAACACAAACCTTCCATTATCTTTACTCTCCCTGCCGAACTCTGACCGCAATATTCTTGTACAATCCTAACTGAATAGGCTAAGAGTCATCTTGCCCCAAAGATTTAAACAGAAAATATTTGTCCTCTTTCATTGCTTGGCTTATTAGGGTGTCAAAATCACACTCATTGTAAATTCAAAGCAGTTTCTGTGGCCTCAAATGCGCAAAGATGTAAAAAGTCTGGTTCGCATTTGCTTTCCCTGTCAGCAAACGCGCACGAACAAATTAACCAAACCTGGCTTCGGACACTTTTCGCTGCAAGACTCGAGGCTAAGTGTAGTTCATGTAGACATCATTGAGTCCCTCGACAAAACCATGAGTTTACCTAGCTATTATCTATCGTGAATAGAAATACCAATTGGGTCAAGGTTCTACCATTGCGCGGTTTATCTGCCGTAAAATTAGTCAAGCGATTCCATGAGGATGGCTGCGCGTTACGGAGTGCCCGAAACGCTTATATGCGACAAGGGTCTAACTTTCGTTCTCACTTATTCTCTGACTTCATTCTGACTGTTGGCAATCACCATATTTTCAATTCCCCGGAGAATGCCAAGGGGGAATAATGCTTGCAGGTTCACCACTCAATTAATGCTCACCACTCTTAATCTAAGGAGGATTTTTGTATATCACCAGCACCTGGATTATAGGGGTGCTTTAAATGTCTTCCGTGCACACTTTTAAATCCTTTAGACGCCTCCATTTCCCTAAGTAAATTTGTGAGGCCCATAAGAACTCACGTGAGGGAATTCTGCCCTACATCGACGCGAAAGCTCCCCCTCTCCGATCAAAAGATGCACATTCCAAACAATCTCTAAATTTTTCCCCATGTTATCATTGTAAACATGGAAACTCTCCCTAGATTCGTCTACGAATCTAATGGTTCTTTCTTCTTTAAAATCTCTAAACGACACTCATTTCTGGTTCTAGTAGCTCAAACAATTTGAGTACCGTCGTGATCTGTAATCTGAAGTTAACTAGGCTCGCCCCAAACCGTCAAAAACGGCAAGTTACATTCTGAGGCGTGCCTCACCGCTAATGAATACACAATAGTTACCGTTTACGACCAGAAAGTGATCAGATTTCTCTTAAACTATATTCCATCATGACACTTGCAACCTACTCACACGAAATCTACCACAAAAATTTCCTCCTTCCCTGACCAGATTGGCATCTTGACAACATGATGGAAGAGCAAGTATAAAAGTAACTGTTTATGCCCCGTGCCATTCAACTTTTGCTCGGGGAATAGATATGTATGAAATAGGATATTTTAGATTTCATTTTTAGGTAAAATAACTTTAATCCTAGCTGGGTGTTCTGTACTCGAGTGCTCGCTGGCTGTGCTACTCGAGCCTATTTATTGGTATTGGAAGAGATGTGAATCATATTGTTTTTTTCATTGTGTCGCTACTCGCTCAATAATCTCTCGCTTCACGCCAAACTCTACTTTCACGCGAGCTACAGCCATTTGACTTGACCAATCAAGAAATATTTCTACCTTTACTGTATAAATAAAGATAATATAAAATTGCTGACAGTTTACATAACCAACTGCTCAAACTGCTCCTGTGGAATGAAATATAGAGAAACGAGGTCGATTTATATTCTGAGCGATATTAGTTGGAACCGGTGCAAATTTATATTTTAAGTTCAGTTCTTTTTATAACTCTGATTACAAATGAAACTCGGTTTACTCTAAGAAGGGAGAATTAAATGTTAATTTACATGTATTCACATTATTTATAAACGCATTAACTCGAAGAACAGCCTGTGCAATATATGAAACAAAATTTAGGAGAATAATTTTTTATCAACTGATTACATATATATACGAGGGGCGTTTAATAAGTTTTGCGAATCGGTAGGGAAAAACAGAGGAAGGGGGGTGGCTGTTTGTGGAGGTGTTAGGACAAGTTATGACAAGTCAGGACCTGCAGCCGCAGGCTCCTGCCTCGTCTATTTAAGAAGCAGTAGCTGATTGCAGATCGTCAGTCACAAATCTTTTAACAATAAAGAAGGTTGAGCACCGCGCAGTGATCAAATTTTTGACAGAGGAAGGCAAGAATGCAAAAGAGATCCATGAACGCATGGTTGCAGTGTACACCGACACCGCCACTTCCTATGCAACCATTGATCGCTGGAAAAGGGAGTTCCGCCATGGTCGTGAGTCCCTTGAAGATGACCTCCGTCCAGGACGCCCGTTAGACGTGACCAACGAGTACAATGTGGCCCGTGTGGAGAGGAGGATCCTCGAAAATTGCCTGGTGAAGGTCGAAGAAATGAAACGAGAACTTGGAATATCACATGGAAGTGTTATCAACATCATCAACGACAATTTAACCATGACCAAGGTCTCCGCCTGTTGGGTCCCTAGAAACCTGACGCCCCATGATCGACTTCAACGTCGTCAAATTCCACAATGCCAGAGTTGCACAAACTGCCCTGTGCGAGTGCGGATTCGAATAGCTCAAACATCCCCCCTACAATCCAGATCTGGCCCCTAGCGACTACTTTTTATTCCGCCAGCTCAAGGCTGCACTGCGTGGACGCCTCTTTGGGGAAGATAAAGATGTCCAGCTCGCCGTCCAGGAGTGGATTTAAGAGCAGTCGGGAGATTTCTGGTGTCGGGAATTCGAAGTCTCAGGGACAAGTGGCACAAGTGCATTGAAGTCGAGGGTAGTTATAGTGAAAAATAATTAAACACTTTTCCTCATATCTCGTTTTCTTATATCCGAATAACAAAACTTATTGACGGCTCCTCGTATATATATATATATATATATATATATATATATATATATATATATATATATATAATGAGTTTCTGATGAATTGCAACTAAAGCCATTTTTATGAAGCTGCAAAATATATTGGGATAAATGCCTTAAACAAAATAAGTGAGTAAAAAAAAATTTTACATTATTTCTTATATTAGATTTTTATATAAAAATATGGCACTTAATTAGTACTATATAAACTTTTCTTCTATGGGCCTACTCAGGAATAATACCACATTGAGTAAAGTTCACTAAAACTTTAACAATCAATTTGCTTTTTTACTTTCAAATCAAATTACAGAGCTTAACCCTTCTCTCACCGCCATTAGTCCATTGAAGTTTTATTTGTAAACTTGCTAAAAGCAGGGAATTATAAGCCTATTTGAATGACACGCTATAAGGAAAGTTTTATATGTTATGTCGTCTAAATTAGAATAAGTGGTACAGGAAGGATATATTTTATTCTATTAAAGTATAACTATTGTGAGGAAACTAGTATTTAAATATATGTAAATACCTGTTTTGAATTTCGATAGATAATACTGTTATCTTTGCTCCGTTTGCTATTATATTATTATCTATTATTATTTTTATCCAATCAATATTTTTATTAATAATATTCCTGAAGATAAAACTAGTAGTTGAGTTAGAAAGTTATAACAAAAAATAGGAAAATACCATTTCAGAAGTTTCACGCAGCCAGCAGAAGAGACTCTGTGGCAACTAAGAAAAGGTTATTAAGTGTATGTAAATAGTATTGCTATGAAGTATACTGTAGTGTTTTTTTATATATATTTGCACTAAGTGTGTTTATGAGGCCCAAACGTGCAGATCAAATGGGTATTTTGTGTTTTGGTCGACTATTGGAGTCTGCCAAAAGCAAAAAAAGCATGAAAATAAGTCCACGTGGATGTTACCTCCTGTCGGTGTGTAAGCTCGACTGAAATATGGATAGTTCGCAAGTGATCACCGTTAAATGGCAATAAAAAATGAGGTTTGCTTAAAGCTTAAAATAGTAAGAGAAACTCTTTTGTAGACAGTGATGGTATGCTTAGTATAGCTACGAGTAGATACCTTCACACTGCATAAGGCACGCTTGGGGAGGCTTGGGGACGCTCTTCATCCACGCCAAGTAAGTGTCTATCCAATAAACAGCCTCGAATAGAAGTGTATCATTTAAGTATTTTAACCTTCATTTTTGCCGTCGCAGTACTCGGGATCCTTTTCACTCACCCGTGTTAGGCACACTATATCGTTACTCAGTTATGGTATGCGATCACTACAGTTTAGTTTACCTTGGTATTGTAACATATAACATGCTCCCGCGGGTGGGTAACAAATGCCGCGTGCCCACCTAATACTTTGACCATTCATGAAGCACACTAAACATCATGCTGATACCTTTCGATCCACGTGGTCAGCACGTTTAGTCGGCGAAGTGTGATAGAGCCTCATGATGCCGATGACTTCACTAAAGGCAGTCAAAATTATCTTCTACATTATTATGAAACTAAGAAAACAATCAACCAAATATTTTTCCGGCCAAATTTAAACAGGATTACTCTACTCAATTTCACTTGACGAGTAAACACCATCCCATAATTGTCGTTTTATGAGTGTCAATATAAGAGAAAGGAAGAGAACACCCCAGTGGTATCTATGTTCAGTGTAAATTCAAGGATCATTAAATAGTAAGATGATCATACTACTCGCAGGGAAAAGGATTAATTTTGAAACGCGATATTGTCGATGTTACATCTGATGACGCTTCTGGAATGGTTAAATTTAGTAAAGGAAATTGATTCACTCCTTAATTGTGTCCAACTCATGGACTATATCTGAGTGTGAGGGATATTTTTTCCGAAATCATCATCCTGGAGACGATAGTGAGACGATAGTGAGACGATAGTCATATTACTATTACAGATATTCAAGAGAATTTTGGTGAGTTAATTTCAAAAGATAGAAGAATTTGAAAAATCTATAGAACATTGGCAGTGGAAATCTTTCATCTACAAGAATTGGAGAATCATACATGTTGCTGTAGGAGAATAGCATAATGCTCCCAAGACTGGCCTACCTCCCTTCCGGGAGAGCCGCTAATCAACCTTTCCCCTTCTGGCCCAATATATGGTGGTCTTCGGCCGGAAGAAACCACCGGCTATTTCAGCTAACCACCGAGTTCCTTCCCAGACTGTTTATCGATAAATGGGAACCCAACTTCGCTTCCGATAGTTGCCGGAATTTTATTAAGGACTAAATGAAATAGCTAGACATCTAATCTACTACCGGCGCCCTGAGAACCTCTCCTGAGTTTCGAGTATAAAAGACGAATTATTTTAACCGTCACTAGTAGAGCTTGCAGGAATTGAGCTTGCACAGCATCTGGAGGGGCAGGAATTGCCAACTATCGGTGTAGTGGTAATTCGTCAAAGCATCAAGTCTTCAGAGAGGAGATCGGTCCCAGTTAAGGGAGGCTCCTTATCCCGTTGGTCTGCAAGGCAGTGCGGACCCAAGCTCGTATTCACGTGTAAGAGCCGAAGATACAAACAGCTACACTCTGGTTCCCTACGCGAAAAAAACTACATCTCAGCTTTTCTCCGTTACCCTACGCGTCGATAGGTCACTTCACCCCCAACATCCCTCACAGAGGTACCCAAGATTCATCGGAGTTTACGAGCGTGGGGCCCTCTGTAACAAGAAGCTCCCATCACCGCCTTCTTCCAGCAGAATCGTGACGGAATTATGGGATCAGGTCGGTCCCTGGAGAACCTATCTCATCGTCTCTACCCCTTATCTCACCACCGTCACTCACCAGCGCCACTCGAACATCACGTTCCAAGGTAACCCTTCCCTTTCACATTCCCCGACTTTATCGCGAAGCTTACCAGCATTACAAGTGTATAGGGTTTTGTATGGTGAATAGTAATTTTCAAGCCAAGTGAGATATCCGAGATTCACTTTTTATTTTATCTCTCAAACCACATTATTTGTATATATATATATATATATATATATATATATATATATATATATATATATATATATATATATATATATATATATATATATATATATATATATATATATATATATATATATATATATATATATATATATATATATATATATACATATATATATATATATATATATATATATATATATATATATATATATATATATATATATATATATATATGATGAAAATTAATGCAATATCGCAAGAAAAGATGAGGAATTAAACCACATTCTCCGAAGACAATTTAATTCAGAACAGTTTCGGTGTATCTCACACCCTTTTTCAACTGGCACTGGATAGAAAATATTAGAAAAATATGCTTGTATGCATTTTTTTCTTATATTTTCTATCCAGTGTCATAGTGTACATTGAAACTTTATTTTCATATTGTTGTGTATCTAACTTCCTTTGAGTCGCTTGCTGGCAAAGTTCATTCCAGTCCCTTTGTGTAGCCAACCTCTAAGCACTCTGAGTCAATAAACCCCTTTAGGAACGCGCCGAACGAAGTATAAAGAGTAGTACGACGACTCTTCCGCATCTAGGATGAAAAGATATATATATATATATATATATATATATATATATATATATATATATATATATATATATATATATATAAATATATATATATATATAAAAGAGTCAGGGAAAACTCCAACCACCCCTCGGCCTATTCTTCGACAGTTGCCTTGCAACAAAACTCAAGAAAAATTTGACCAAACGATCGTCGTCACGGAAAGTGAATAACACCATTGTAATTATAAGTTATCTTGAAGATCCTGAAGTAAGGTTGATTTCAAGGAACTCTTCTTGTTACCAAATTACACAAAAGAATAAAGAAGTTAGCGGAAACAACATTCGACAAGTTATTTTTTATCTGAGAAAAGGATAGAGAGACAAAAAGAAGAAAGTGGTGAAGATGACATTTTGAGTTTCAGCTTCTTGAGTTAATAAATTCCGTGATCCAATGCTTCAGAAAAACCTTACTAAAATGGTTACCCAAAATAAGAAACCTAAATTTCTTTCCTCTGTCACCTCTGATTTAGCCAAGGAAATGAAGATGTGTGAAACAAAGCGGAATAGGATTGTCGTAGAATAGGCTCCCGACGATATACCACATATAACTATTCGTTTAGGGAATTTTTCTAATATTTTGAGTGCGTGGTAATCTGATTGACCGAGGTTAGTCCAAAAGGATGGGGGGGCCTGGAGAGGCTTATTTAACTTCAATATGCTTAAGAAGTAAAACGGAGCACAAGGATAAATAATATGGCTACCATTAACAAAATAGAGTTTTATTAATTAAACTATCAACAACACACAAAGAAAATGTTTACATAAAGGGGGAATGAAAAAGGGTCGTGGGAATATCTGACTAATCTGAGGATTAAGATTTGGAGAGATTTAAAAAGGTAAACAAACAAAAAAATAAAGAGGTGAAGAGGTCGCTAAACCATTTAAAGCACAGGGTTGCGTTGACAAAAGGTTAAATAATTATAGGTAATACTCAGCTTACGTAATTACAAAGTTGTTGTGCAGAGGAGGACGATGCGAAGGAATCTTCGGTCTACTGGCGATTTCCAACAGAAGGGTTCTTCAGGGGGTTGTCCTTAACGAGGTGGAAGAACTGTATTCGAGAAGAGAGAGCGAAGTGTAGCTCGGAAGTACGAGCGATCTTTGTGACAGCAAATCGGAGATGTTCTAGATGAACAATGGAGGTTATTGTTGAAACCAAGCGTTCTCTTGAAGAACGTTAAAAGGGGGGGATTAAATTATCCGGACGTGATGTCTTGGGAACGAGAGCCGTTTCTTGACGAACGGGCTTGAAGAACAATGGCTGTTCTAACGTTGTTCTCTTTCTGAACAACAGGGAGGCCTTGTTGACTTGGTGTCTTGAAGGCAGGAACCTTGGCACTCAAGGGATATTGTCCTCTTCTGGACAATAAGGGCGTTCTCGAGATAGAGAGTTCCTAGGTGCACAAGGAAGACCGGATCGGCGTGATGCCTCGCGAAGATAATCGAGATCTGCTTCAATTGGGAAAAGCTATGGTATAAATATCCGGAGCCATCTCCATGACGTAGGGGTAAATTGAGTGGGGGACTTCGGGGGGACGTCCCGGTGGCGCCTGGGAAAATACCTTATCTGCCCATAAGCCTAATCAATCTGGCGAGATCGACGTATGGAGGCGAAACGAGGGAGTGAACCTCCTTGATTAAACATTGGCTATGATTGGAGATAACGCGCTTCTGCTTCCTCTCGCAGGCAGGATGCACGTGGGTAAGCATGTGGGTAAGCATGGTTAACATGTGAATTAAAGCGGCCTCAGACCGTTCTATCACAAGGATTGTTGGAACAACTTTATCGCTGTTTATTCACAATAAGAGCGACGAGCGTCGAATCTAAAATAGTATTTGCGTCTGCAGAGGAATTTATCACAATGATTCGTAATCAATTGTTACTAAAACTATTAGAAGTCTTTTTATGATCATATTTCTAGAGAGCCAAGAAGTGAATAAAATGTCTGCAAAGCAGTAGCTGTATGTAGAATGTAGATTTTGGTTAATTAACATAAATCCTAAGTTTATATATATTATTCTCCTATAAAATTCTGTCTAATTTTTTTTATACTGCATCTTATCATGAGTTGGACTTTGTATTTGACGTGAATACTATGAAGGTTTATTTCAAGGTTTTATTGTCAAGGTGTGTAATGAAAAAGATAGGTTATAAGAAAATGTATACAAAATTGTGTAATGGAAGACAATGCCCGATTCCCTCCCCAAGGCTCCGTCAGTGCATTCCTCTAAGGAAACAACCTACAACTAAAACAGGATGAAAACTGGTAATTTGATAATTCACTCAGCATTACCCTGTTATTTACAAAGTCAGGAACTTTCAAATTTGAAGTAAAATGTTGTGTTCATAGTGTAGTGGGCTTGAATATAACGACTCTGTCCTAATGAGGTGATGTAAGAGGACCAATGGAGAACAATCCTAACATGTGATGCGCAATTTACTTTGTTAATTGTGTGAAAAAAGAAAAGACAAAATGATCTTCGCGTTCGGAATATTTGAAACCTTTCAATTGGCTGGCTCCGGTGATCAAAACGAAGATATATTTCTCACAGTTTACTCATTACACTGCTCTGCGTCAAAAATGTACCTTAGGTTTGTTGTAGTGTTTCTTAATAAAATTGACCTCGTAAATCCGAATCTGGCATCCGTTTTTTCTCTATCAGGTTCAGTTTTTGCGATACAGGGAGTGGTAATAATTTTATAGTTTATACATGTCCTATATTACATCAAAATTTCAATAGTTTTTACACTACTGTAATCGAGGTCAATTTTGTGTACATTTTAAGTAATTATGTTAATAAGTTAATATTTTTGCAGGTGGGAAATTGCTTAGCATTATAATAATAATAATAGTGGTAGAGTTAAAAATGAATAGAAAATGTAAGAATAGCTTAGACAGATTTTGCTATGTTTGCGGCAAAGTGAATTTTTCCGAGCAGCAATGTACAATCTCTCTTGTAATTAAATCTTTGTATCATGCATATTTTGGCGTAAGGCTACGAGATCAAGATAAAAATTTTGCACCACATATCTGCTGCAAGGGATGCTACATAAGCTCAAGACGCTGGATTTAGGGGGAACAGTAGTCTTTCTCTTATGGTGTTCCCGTGGTGTGGAGAGAGGGCAAGGACCACACTACAGACTGCTATTTTTGCATGAAAAATCTCAAAGATGAGCATTGTATCAAGTATTTAAGCTTTCTGTATTCTACTGGCTACTGAAAATGTTATTACTATGCTTAGATATAGCATAAAATTAAAAACTAACATAGTTCACTTCCTCATGAACATATCTTTTACTAAACATATGTGTACTATCTGCAACTCCAAATCAATTCATTTATGTAATATGCAATTATATTTTCCACAGGTATAAATAAGAAGAATAAACTTAGTGTGGCATATCCGAATGTTCCTTCTGCCATCAAACCACTTCCCCATGGTCCAAGAATTCCTAAACCTTCTCCCCCTGAACATATAAAGGCCCAAGAAGAGATTAATATGGAAGTTGATCAAGATTATGACACATCTTAGTCTTATCAGGTTTTCACACATGATATGTTCGTAAGACCATTCACTCAAGTTAATTTGAATGACCGGCCTAGGGATCTGGGGCTTTCAAAGGAGAATGCACAATTTCTTGGCTCTTTACTTCATGAAAGTAATCTTCTCGTTAAAAAAACATTTTTTGGGTACAGAAATAGCGAACAAGAGTTTCGAAGCTATTGTTTATAGCATTCTTCCAGCTCTTTAGTATACTGCGCCAATAGTAAAGGACTTGTTAAGGCCCTTGGAATTCCTTACAACCCATTAGTATGGAGACTTTTCATATATTCCTCCAGTAGAAGTTTAAAAGCTGTGTTACTAAATATTGGTGACAAGATAGCTTCCATTCTTATAGGCAATTCAATCCTCTAACTGAAAGTTATGAAAATATGAAAAAATTGCTGGATGCAATAAATTACTCTACCCACAATTGGAGGATATGTGGTGACTAAAAGGTAAAATCATTTTACACTTGGCATTTTTAAGCTCTTTGATATTGAAATTTTCATTTTTAATTGTTAATACTTGTATACACCTTTTGGTCAACTTTAATTTTACAAGAATACAAATCTGGAAATCATGAGTCAATTTTGAGTTATATTTTTATGTTGAAGTTTGACCCTATAGGTTAATACATCCTTTTTGGGTTAATGGGGAACTTATCCTAATTTAGAAGGTATACAGCATAACTCAATAAACTCAAGATAAGATGTATATATATCCAATTAGTTCTAATAAAATGATTTAAATCATCGGCATACAGACAGGACTTTTTAGTACATATTCATATTCTTATTGAATTTGTTTTTAGAAATATTACATTTTGAATTCACATACCCTGCTAAATTTCTTTTCAGGTAGTATCTCTTATACCTGGGATGCAAACAGGCTACACGAAGCATCCCTGTTTCCTATGTTTCTGGGACAGTCGTGCAGATAGTATGCACTATGAGAAGAAGTTTTGGCCTCCACGAGAAACATTTAGAATTGGATCAAACAATGTGATAGCTTAACCTAAAGTGCCTCCTCACAAAATACTGCTTCTTCCACTGCATATAAAGCTTGGCATAATGAAAAATTATGCTAAAACCCTTAATAAAGAAGGCAGGCTTTTAAATTTCTTCTTCTAAAATTTCCACAAATCAGTGACGCTAAGCTCCATGAGGGAATCTTTGATGGACCTCAGATCAGGAACTTGACGAGATATCAGCAATTTGAGGCATAAATGACGGACATATAAAAAGATGCCTGGAAAGCTTTTAAAGCTGTAGTTGACAATTTTCTAGGCAATTAAAGAAGCCTAGAATATATTGCCCTGGTCAATAAGCCCCTAACAAGTATCAAACATTTGGGAGCTCGAATGTCTATAAAGATACACTTTTTACAGTCCCATCTGGATTATTTTTCCGACAACTGTGGAGATTACAGTGAAGAACAGGGAAAAGATTCCACCAAGACATACAAATAATGGAATCTAGGTACCAGGGTAAATGGGACGTGAACATGTTTGCTGACTAGTGTTGGCGTTTGAAGCGTGATGCAATAGATGAGAGACACAAACGAAAATCGTCATGGGCGTCTTTTCTTGGAAATTAGAATTATTTTCTTTATTATGTTGCATTCTTATTTTTTTTATTAAAAGGATTATAGTTTATATACGTTTATTCTTGTTTCTATGATATAACAATAATAATGCATTATTAAATAGAGAGAAGTTTTTTAAATTTTCTTCAGGAAAGTGGTGTATGCTGTACTGAGAAAATCTGACCTGATTAAACAGAAATACATTCAACTTTGAGCTCAGGAGGTTTGATTCATTAAGAAACCACAAAGAAATCCTGAGGAAGATAATTTTTTCTCAAACGCAGGCCTGTGTTATCGTTTTCCTTTATATATATATATATATATATATATATATATATATATATATATCGCTGCCTCAGTGTGCACGGTTCGAATCCCACCCCAGTACGGAAGTTTTGCGAATTAGGAAATATTATTTCCGAAGAGGGATTTTCCCATTTTCTGTTTCTTGCAGTTTGTTTGATTGATTTTCATCATTCTTTCGCGCTCATGAAAGATTTATACATACATACATATATATATATATATATATATATATATATATATATATATATATATATATATATATATGAGATCAGGATTAGACCGTTTCAAAAGTTTAGTTAATATTTTGTTGAAGGAAGAAGCTTTGTTACATAAAGGGTTGGAAGACAGCTTTTCATAGGTCTTTGGATGAACAAAATTTTAACTAAACTCTTGAAACGGTCTAATCCTGATCTCTTCCAACGTTTTAAACCAATTAATCCATCTCTTCCCTCGTATGTATGGGTTGCCAAAAACTCACAAGCCCGGAACCCTTCTTCGACCCATTATATCATGTATAAGCTCCCATGCATATACACTTTCAAAATGGCTGGTTAGTATCCCTTTCAGACGTCATTGGATTAACCTCATCATCACACGTAGTTCATTCATCAGATTTCATTGTGAAATTTAGAAAAAAATGACATCAAAGGCAGTCACTTAGTTAGCTTTGATGTAGAAAGCCTTTTCATCAATGTATTCCTTCAAGTATTATCCACTGTATTAAGAAATCCAAGATTAAACCTTCCATTACCACAAGCGAAAATTGTTAACTTGGTTAAACTTTGTGTTACCGAAACTGTTTTTAATAGTGATATGGGCTTCTTCCGTCAAAAAACATGGCCTTATCATGGGAAATCACTCATCGCCCATTCTATGCAATCTTTTCATAGAACATTTTGAAGTGTCTCTACTCCCCCCGATTATTCCATCCCCAAATTTTGTATGGTACAGATATGTTAATGACGTCATAAGAGGAACAAATATTTTGCGAAAATTTGTTACCCAGTGTTTTTAGACAACTGATCTACTTCAGGTCCAGCGTGACACCCTCCGTCCTCGAACTGGGAGACCACAATCTAAGATAGCTTTTAACTGGCCATCCCAAGGACCATAATGTGCACCGGCAACTTGGCCTTCATGAATCTCAGTATATCTTTGGGGGATAGAACAAGCCATGGTTTGTTTTGCGAGTTCCTCACCTGGTCAACGAATAAATTCTCGTGTGAGTAGAACCTACTCATGCCAGGTTTGAGGGGATGCTTAAATTTCTTCAAAGGCTTCGCAGCACAAACTTCGAAGTTCTTTCATCTGGTCATTATCTTCTGCGACAAAAGCTGGTCATTTCTCATCTTGTATGAGTAGTAGCAGATGTCACAATGCATTAACTGTCTGATAAGAGACTCTGACACTTCATTGTCCCTGGTTATGGACTTTATTGACTTACTTGGATAATTATTTATCATTGATGGTCTGGATTTCCGCTAGAAATTCGGGCCTTCTTTTTGTACCAGAACGCTTAGAGTGAAGTTTCCGAGTCACCGTACACTCGTAAACACAGTGTGAGTCACTCAACTCTTTCCTGATCCTCTGCCCTAAACACTCGGAGATCTCTCCATTGGATCTCTCGGCGTGAGCACCAAGAAGCACGGTAAAGATTCGCTTTAACACATATTTTCTAATGAATGTAAAACTATTTTTTTCGTATGCAGTTTTATGTGTACTTTTCAGATCTGCTACTCACTTTTCCCCGAAATTCATACCTTTTCCATAATCGACTCAAGGCCCATAATAAGAAAAGTATATATTTCCAGCAAAAATAATTTTCAGATCTGAAAAGTACACACAAACCTGCATAAGAAGAAGACATTTTCCAAATCATTTAAATGATCCAGAACCAGACCTAACCTTACCTAACCTTACCTTACCTAAGAAAATCAGACAGAAATTTGGGAAAAACTCACCTCATTTGTTTTGAAATTCATGCCGATACAGATCTGTCACGTCTAGAAGAAAGTGGTGCAGGCGTTGCTTAGGGGGCCATGCCTTATTAAATAAATAACGGGCGAAATATTGCACGTAATGCCCGTTTTTATTTCCCGCCCTAAGAACACAGCATTTGGTCCAATGCAGGCATTAGAAAGCCATGTGCCCTTAAACGCACTAACGGAAAATGAGCCTAGGGTTTTGCGCCCTTTCGAACCTTTCCAATTCTAACACATTAAAATAAATTCTGATTCTGTCTAAATTTACAAATACTGAGGCATGCAATATCTCGCGGGATTACACTATGAGCCCTATATATTTCTAATGCCTGACAATCCTCATAAAAACCTTTTGGTTTAGTTGGTATTGCGGCCTAGCAAAGCCACCGCACGCCATTATTCAATATGAACTGAAGACACAGACATCCGCGAATCGTCAGAAATATACGAAATATAACAAAGAATGCTATTGGCTAATCAACCAAGAGAAGCATGCGCAGAACGCATGCAGATATGACCTAGCATGCTATTGGCTAACTAGTCAGGCCAAAGATTGAAAGGAATTGGACAAATGGCGCAAAAAGATTCAAATTTAGCAAAATAATAACATATTTTTGAAAAATGAATAACTACGTTACTATAAAGTTCCGGAAACTGAAAATGAGATCGGTGAGCATCATTTTAAGAAATTTAAACGTTTCTGTCTTAACCCCCCCCCCCCACAAATCGTAATTATGTTAAAACGAATATTATCCAGAAGCACAACTAGCTTTTTCCGAATTTTTGGAGGATTAAATTCAGCATGGTATTGCGTGCTTCACATAGGATGCACAACTGAGTATACTACGATAGTGATAAGAGATAACCGACGCGACAACACGCATGCAGAGAATTCAGAGTTGCTAACGGTGACAAGTTACCCAACGCGCCCCATATGTATATATATATATATATATATATATATATATATATATATATATACAGTAGTGATCAAATTATTATGGATTTATTGAAAATTGAAAAGTAATCAACTTATTTTCATATATATGGCAAAAATATCCTTTCTTTTACATTGACTAGTACTTGGTTTGATCTCCTTTAGCCGCTTTAAGTGCTTTAACACGCTCTGACATGCCAGTGATTAAAGTTCTGCATGATTGCTTGATTCTGTCAGAGTGAAACCAAACGTAGATAAAACGTTCTATGAGCTTTGCTTTGGTTTTCATGGGAACTTTTTGTATTTCATTTTTCAAAATATATCTTAAACTATCAATAAGGTCCATGTCTGGGGACTTTCCAGACTATGATAGCAGTTCAATGCCATTTTGTGTCCACCATGGCTTTACTGATCGCACTGTGTGAGAAGGAGCCAAGTCGAGCTGAAATATGCATGATCTGTCACCGAACCATTCCTCATATGAGGTACCAAACGTTTTTTCAGTACTTCAATATTCTTATATTGATTCATTATACCTTCAACAATCTTTGAGCGACTTCTCGCATTTACAGAAATTTCTTGCCACACACCATGATTTTCTGTGAATGTTTTTTGCATGCAGTACCAATGTTAAAACAATTTAATATAAGTCTAATTTTTAAATACATTAAAAAATATGTTAATAAAACAGCCCAAGGAACGGTAATAATGTAATATATAATAGACCCTGTTTAGATTGTAATTTATTCTATGTATGTTAAACTCCTAAAATTATCTCTGTAAGAACTAAGAAACATCAAAATGCAGTATCTAAGGGATATCCCAATAGTGCTTTGGCCGTCCACAGGCTTAAGATGGGTCAACAGATTAACTGGTCAAAGGCTGATACCATAATGCATATAAATGATTATATTAGCAGAAATATATTTAAATAGTTCCTAATCTCCAGCACAAAGGAGAGCAATGTAAATACTAGCCCCGGTTTGTTTTCCTTAGATCCAGTCCTTTCTTTCTTGCTCAAATCAGACTTATCAGAGGTCATAAAAATCTGACCTTATGGGAAAAACATTGCTTTGTATAAATTCGGTGTCTCTCTATTTTATAAACCATTGTGAGTTTGAAAATGTTAAAACAACGAAAGTACTAACTCCAATCAATCTTTCCTTTTCTTTACGTGGTATACACAAATATATATATATATATATATATATATATATATATATATATATATATATATATATATATATATATATATATATATGGATAAGACCACAGCAATAGGTCTAACTTTATATGCGCAACCAGGTTTCGACGGATACCTCCGTCACGAGCGATTGACAATGATGGAGGTCTCCGTCGAAACCTGGGTCCGCATTTAAAATTACTCCTATTACTGTGGTTTTATCCCTATAGTTACACGTATGCTACTGTACTTTCGCCCTATTTATTTTCTGCCTTTCAAAACAATTTTGAAGACAGAAATAAAGGTGCCGAAACCTTGCATTGCAGACTATATTACAATATAGTACAAGAAAGTGAAATTTGACGCGAATGAGCAATGAGACAAGAAACAGGAGTTTTTTAGAGGTAAGAGAAAGGGACATTAGAAGAAGACTAGAATCATAGAGAGCAGAGGGCGGCACAATGAAGGCAATCCTTTACCGAGAAGACAGAGATAACGCCAGGGGAAAAAAGTTTGAAATTCCTGGCTGGGACTCGAACCCGGGTCTGCTGATTGTGGGTCAGATGCTCTAGCGCTGAGCTACCAGGCACAGTGACTCTACTTCACCCAAAGCGTTTCCCCATCAAACCCAGTATCTCTCTAAGCTAGGAACCTCCAAGGAATTTTTATACCTCATCTTCTTACCCGCTCACAATTTAAAGGCTCATCCCCAAGTCACATACAAAGAAGAAGGAGCAAATGCAAGTTCTGCGGGTGATAACAACCACCACCGCTTTGGGCGAAGTTGAGTCACTGTGCCTGTTAGCTCAGCGCTAGAGCATCTGACCCACAATCAGCAGACCCGGGTTCGAGTCCCAGCCAGGAATTTCAAACTTTTTTTCCCTGGCGTTATCTCTGTCTTCTCGGTAAAGGATTGCCTTCATTGTGCCGGCCTCTGCTCTCTTTGATTCTAGTGTTCTTCTAATGTCCCTTTCTCTTACCTCTAAAAAACTCCTGTTTCTTATCTCATTGCTCATTCGCGTCCAATTTCTCTTTCTTGTATATATATATATATATATATATATATATATATATATACATATTTATATATATAAAGAAGGCCTATTTCGTGGCATTATTTGTAAAATAATATATTTAGTTATAGTTAGATTTTGTACATCTTTTTCTGCTATGCACATAAAAATAGTTTAAGGCAGAGCAAATCCTGTGTCGTTTCATATTTTCTTCCTTAATCTATTTTATTACATACTGAATCTTCTTTTTTTGTTTATTTATCTTATGTTTTCGTTTGTATGACAATTTTGCGGTGTAGTATATCATGTTCCTCTGAATTTGGTCTGCCAAATATATCTTTTGGATTGCTTCTTCATTTGAATGAATCTCTTATTTTATGACAAACTTAATCATTTAATTAGAATTACAGAAACTTTAAAAATTACGAGATTACTACAATTTTGAAGTTTCGGTATTTCATATATTTATGAATAATTATCTACCTAAAATTGATACTCTGAGAAGTCATAAATACTACATATAAAGTGTTTTAAAGAAAGTATTTATGAGCTATAAACCATTGTCATAAAACAATTTAATATTTGATTTAATTGCCCACCAACTGCTTTAGTTCACTTTTTAGGACTGAAATGGTTTTTGCACATAAATAAAGAATAGCAAGATTAAAGATGTTTAAAGACGCGTTTAAGTAATTCGAAATAGTCCCCAATTAAAGACTTTATTATTTAAATGTTCGAATATTTGCTGCAATTGGTTCTATCTCTCTCACTTAATCTCCTTTGTTCTTCATTTTTCTTACTTTCCCCTTAACATTTGTTTTCTTTATTCTCCTTCGTTCTTTTGCTTAAATTTTCATTAAAAAAATCACTCTTACTCCACTTTATCCACTTATTCTCCTTTATTCTCTTTAGTTCTTCACTTTTCTTACACTCAAATTCTTACTTTCTACTTTAAACTCTATTGTTCAGCTCTTATTTTGCCTTATTCAGTCTACTTGGTTTTCGTCTACCTTATTACCTATTATCTTTACACCATTATTCTCGCTCTCTCTGATGGTAGAACACAAAATGCCTGATGTCCAACAGCTCAAGCTACCTGGCGTCAGCGCGGAGGCACTCATTAGTGTATAGATAATAAAGAAGAAAACTTCAAGTACATTAATCGCAATAACGTCTAAGTCTTCCTTGAAGTTAAAGTGAGAATGGAGAGGGAAGTAACGTCACTACTGTGAGATGGCTGTATTCAATAACCATGCTGGTCAGCTAGAAGAGAACTGTCTCCGAGAGTTTACTGAACTGAGAAATCAAATGAGTCAGCCTTGAGATGAATCTGGGAATAAATACTCAGGTAGTAATGATCTTGGAGGTCAGGCAAGGGTGGGAGTTCGTGGTTGAGTGTGGAGGGGAGGGGGACTGTGTTAGATAGGAAGAGAGGGACTAAGCCAACTTGTTATACGCCTAGAATGGTTCATGCAATGGGTTCTAAGGAGAATGGGAGTGGTGGTAAAGCTTCTTGCGGGGTGGGCTTAGGAAGCGGAGAAGAGGGAAAGACGGGCGAAGGCGCGAGCCTTTTGCAAAAGGAGAGACTCACCCAGGCTTCCATTCACCCCAACGAATCCTTAAGGGCTTCGGAACGGAGGAGAAGGAAAACACTGGAGTGCCAAGTACAGCTATGCTCATGTTGTGGCGTCATCAGTTGGTGCTCAAGTGAACCTCGCGGGGCAGTCGGACATATCACGAATGGCGTTTCACTCTACCAGGAAGGGGAGACCATGCCATTGTTGTTGGTGCAGTTGCTGACAGCCTAATCTCTATCAAGCCTCCCGTAAAGAGTGAAATGAAGAGAAAGACGGAGAGGAGATGAAAGAGAAGGGGTGCAGAGCAGCTGCAGAGGCTCTTGGTAGGGGCACTGTGGTGGCCAGTATGAGAGAAACGGACGCATCATTGCGGATATAGAAGGATATGACGATGTGAGACACGATAAGTTATTCCATGAAGTAGGCAAGAAAAAGAAGGCGGAGGAAACAGATGATCCTAAATCGCCTTCCCCTTCTCTCAAATGGGGAGGTTTAATGTGCATTTGTGGGATACTTCCAAACCTGAGGCTTGGAGAACCAATTCAGTGACCAGCAGGGATAACGTCGGGAGGTCCGATGTCCTCGGGGTTGAGCAATGAGGTATATGTGAAGGAGATCGAGAAGATATAGGAATTTCCTAATAGTTTCGATGGTGAATGAAAACGATCTCTACTTCAGAGGAGGTAGGGTCAGATACACCAAAAGCATTGTGACGAAGGCGATGCCAATTACAAGTGATCTCGCAAAGGACGACGAGGGAGTTTAAAACGTGGAAAAAAGGAAGTTGTTCGTGTTTAACACGAATCACAGAAGCAACGACGGATACGAGTTAGATTTGTTCCAATTCCGTAATAGAGTTTGCGGCCACTTTTGTGGTCAAAGGTCTGAGACATGTAGAACCTTCTTCCGGTGGGAAGGGGGGGAATGGTTCATAAGAGGAACAGTGAAAGTCTCGCTGGACAAAGTACTGCGCGAGTTGGGTTAGAGTAGATAAATGTCGACGACACTGGTAGATGGAAATGTCTTTTGAGGTAACTATATTCCTTCTCACTCTTTCTATATCCCTCTCTCTCTCTCTTTTCACTCAATCTATATCTCCTCTCTCTTCTCCTATGTCTCCCCTCTCTAGCCCTATATATCTCTCTCGCTCTCTCTCCCTCCTCTTTCCCTCGCCCTCTTTCTCCATCTATCTCTCCCGTACTCAACCCACTCTCTCTCCACATCACTCTTCCCCTTTTATTCAACTCTCTCTTACTAATATCTTTTCTCTCTCTACCTCACTCTTCCCCTCTCTCATCCTTTTTCTCTCTCACACGCCTCCTTTCGCCCCACCACCTTTTCCTTTTAATTCTCCATCTACCTCTCCATTTATTTCTATATCAATCTATCTCTCCATCTCTCTCTTTATCATTCTCTCTATCTTTCTTCTTTCCCCCGCTCACTTTTACTTTATATTTCTCTCTATCTTCTCTCCCCCTCCTCCCTCCTCTCTTTACCACCCTATCTCCCTCACTCTTGCACTCCCCGTCACCCATATCGTTCTCTCTCTCTCTCTCTCTGTCTCTCTCTAATTTTTAAGTATTAGCCTTTAACAACAACCAACATTGCCTAAGAACCTTCGAATCTTTATATATCAAACACTACAAACCTACACTCAATGAAGATTTTGGTGCAATTTATTTATTAATTAACTAATTTTAACTACAATTTGTTAGTTGTTTAGTTTTTTTTTAACTACTGTTTGGTTAGTTGATGTTCCTCTCTCCCAAGCGTTACTGTAACCTATAAATACTAGCCCCGTGTTAAACCCACCATTCACTCTCTAGGATGGAACCACTTTAGTAAATACCAAAATTAACTGTTTTATATTAAATGTTTTTAACTCTTGCAGTATTTTAAAAATTAAAAACAAAGTTTAAATTTATTATCTTTAAATATTGCAAGGTCAATTTCTCTTATAGATGTTAATTAATTTCTGAAATAAACTTTAAATTTATTAACTAATTTTTTGAGTCAGTTTTAAAGCAAATTTAACTAGTGCCAAGTCATATTTAAAATTTTAACTTATAGTACATTTTATTGACATTTTATGATTGGTCCCCTTTTGAAATAATTGAATGTCTTGTTGGCCTTTTCATGTTTACTTCATACGTAGTAACTTTAGTAAATTTATTCGAGTGAGAAATTAAAAAATGTTGCATCCGTATCTGGTGGCACTGGGATTTATCTTCAATATTATATATATATATATATATATATATATATATATATATATATATATATATATATATATATATATATATATATATATATTATATATATATACGAGGGGCGGGCAATAAGTTTTGCAATTCGGATATAAGGAAACGAGATATGAAGAAAAGTGTTTTATTATTTTTCACTGTAACTACCCTCGACTTCAATGCACTTGCGCCATTTGTCCAAAAGGCTTCGAATTCCCGACAACCAGAAATCTCCCGACTGCTGTTCAATCCACTCCTGGACAGCGAGCTGGACATCTTCTTCGTCCCCAAACCTGCGTCCACGCCGTGCAGCCTTGAGCTGGCGGAATAAAAAGTAATCGCTAGGGGCCAGAACTGGAATGTAGGGGAGATGGTTGAGCTTCTTGAATCCGCACTCACGCAGGGCAGCTTGTGGAACTCTGGCCTTGTGGAATTTGACGACGTTGAAGTCGATCATAGGTCGTGAGGTTTCTAGGGACCCAACCTTGGTCAAGGCCAAATTGTCGTGGATGATGTTGATTTCACTTCCATGTGATATTCCAAGTTCTCGCTCCATTTATTCGACCTTCACCCATCGATTTTCGAGGATCTTCCTCTCCACACGGGCCACATTATCCTCCTTGGCCACGTCTGACGGGCGTCCTGGATAAGGGGCATCTTCAAGTGACTCACGATCATGGCTGAACTCCCTATTCCAGCGAGCAATAGTGGCATAGAAAGGGGCGGTGTCGGAGTACACTGCAACCATGCGTTCATGGATCTCTTTTGCATTCTTGCCTTCTTTGATAAATAATTTGATCACTGCGCGGTGCTTAACCTTTTCCATTGTTAATATATTTGTGACTGACGATCTGCGATTAGCTAATGCTTCTTAAATAGACGAGGCAGGAGCGTGCGGCTGCAGGTTGTGAATTGTCATAACTTGTCCTAACACCCCCACAAACAGCCATTCGCCTTCCTCTGCTTTGCCCTACCGATTCTCCAAACCTATTAACCGCCCCTCGTATATATATTTATATATATATATATATATATATATATATATATATATATATATATATATATATATATATATATATATATATTTTATATATATATATATATATATATATATGTATATATATATATATATATATATATATATATATATATATATATATATATATATATATATATATATATATATATATATATATTGTCGTAGAATTCCCCCCTTTTTGTTTTTTTCTAAGAGTGCTAAGAGTGTCTAATATATATTGATATCTGAATATCTTAAAGAACAGATCCGTTCCGAAACCCGTTAGGATATATAAGAGAAACGCACAATAATCCCATAATAAACTTATATTTTAACTTAACCATTGAATACACAACATATAAACATTAACTACAGCAATAATATTATCGTAAACAAGAATTAATTAAATTAGTTTGCCCCTCAAAAATTGGTTAATTTCTCTACACACAACAATAATATAAGATTTAGGCTTACGGACTCATCCGGAGTAAAAGGCCTCGGGAATGTTATTGACTCACGACGCGTGCCTTCTTGTCAGATGTAGACGGGCGATATGACACGGTCGTTTTGGCGAGGGTAGCAGCTAGGGGTCCACACGGTATTCCGGGAGGAGGGAAGGGGGGGTTCTTCGAGGATGAGAAAAATTACGGTGCTTTATGCCACACCTAGGCATTCGTGGTCTCTCTGGCGAGAGTGAGTCGAACTTGGTTCTTAAATCAAGTTAACTTGGAGTGCGGTGTGACCACCGAGTAACGAGCTCGAGGGGGAGCTTTTCTCCTTCGTTACTTATTTTCTTATGGACGAGGACTGAACTCGGGGAGGGTCTTTTTCACGGGCAAGTATACCAGAGGCGGGTTTCTCTGGCGAGAAAAAATTACTTAACGTTCGGTTTGGTAACCCGGAACTAGCTTGAGGATGAGCTTCTTCTTAGTTTCAGTCTTCTTCAAGGGCGAGTATAACGGAGGGGGATTTATTTGACGAGAATAAGTTGAACTTGGTTCCTTACCAAGTTAACTTAAGAGTTCGGTGTAGCCACCGAATAACGGGCTCGAGGGGGAAGCCTTTTCCTTCTTCTTTTCTTAATTCCTCAAGGACGAGGAATACCCCTGGTGTTTAAGATGCACCAGGATATGAGGAGTCTCTCTGGCGAAAGTAAGTTGAACTTACCAAAGTTAACTTATCGTTTGGTTTGATAACCAGGGACTTAGTTCGAGGATGAGCTTCTTCTTAGCCCCTTAATGAGGAGAGGCCTGCCTCTTTTGCAGGGTACTTCTTGGTCTGGCGAGCCAAGTACACTACCTCTCCAGTCTCGGTAGTTCGGTTTGATCCGAAGACTTCGTCACCTAGAGACTGAAGTATACTACCACGATTTTCCTCTGAGTTCCTCATTTATACCTCGTTGCCCCACTGGAAGAGTGGTAAGGGGGGGGGGGGAGGGGCTTGAGGACGGCCCCAGGAGAGTTCTTTTTCCAAACGGTTTTTCCCACGTAGTCTGACATCGGCTCCTCGTTAGCCTTCGAGCTTGGGAGAAACACGTCTCTAATTTCTTATTTCACGTGAAACTGGATCTCACTCTCCTGGGGGGGATCTTACATTTTGACCTTTAGGGTCTTTCATGGCACCGAGTTGTGCCACGCTGCGGTTACGCTTCTGACTCGCCGATGCCTGGGGCGGATGTCTTTGCGGTAACCACTTTGTGACTCCACCAAGAGTGAACGGGAGGGGGGAAGTGATGATTCCCCTACACACACATATATATATATATATATATATATATATATATATATATATATATATATATATATATATATATATTTTATGAATGCGAAAGAATGTTGAAATGAATCCAGCAAACCGGAAGAAACAGAAAAACAGGATAATTAATTTTTTTTCGGAAATGTTATTTCCTAATTCGCACAAATTGCGTATATGGGTGGGATTCGAATCGTGCACACCAAGGCAGTGAGCAACCGCTTTCAGTTCAATTAAACCGTCCCTTAGACCACTCGGCTACGCGGAAGACAAAAATCTTCAGCATAAACAAGCTATTTTAAGGTACGCTTCGCAAGGTCGATTGGGACTATGAAAGAGAGAGAAATTAATAAGGAATTCAAAGGACAAAGGAGAGTTGAGGTAAACACGCGGTGAGTATAAAATGTATAAATCTTTCATGAACGCGAAAGAATGAGGAAATGAATCCAGCAAACCGCAAGAAACAGAAAAATAGGATAATTTTTTTTCCGAAATGTTATTTTCTATATGAGGACTTTAATAAAAAGCGCGATTGAAGCACTCTTCCCTCACCAAAAACACTAACTTGTCGTTCATTAGGCTTCCACACACAGCCTCGCAGGGGTAATTTCCCCTTCTAATTGTCTTACTGATAATTAGAGAGAGGGGGGAGATATCAGTGCCTTTTTTTTTAAACCTCTGAACATATGATTGAGATTGCGAATATTTTCTTCCATACATGCTTGTTTCCTGTGACTTAAATGTTTTAACCTCAACTATATTTGTTTCTCATAGCTTAATTGGTTAATTGAGGTAGTTTAGACTAGATTAAATTAAGGTAGTCTTAGATATCCTATATTAGTATAGTCTAGATTAAATCAGGCTCGGTTACTCAAGGCAAGATTAGGGTAGAACGAGATATTTTAAGTTAAGACGTTAACTGCGTTTAGTTACAAAAGGATGATATTTTAATTGTAATCATCTCAGGTAATAAATCTTAGAAACATCTTCTTTTTTAATATTTGAACCATGAAATGCGATATTTCAAACGACGTAAATTATTTGAAAAGATCGATGCACTCCGTCAATTTATAGTATGCTTGTAATTGCTTTGAATCTTTTAAATGGCAGAATATTTTAACTGATGATCCAAAAGTGTTATGATTCTAAAAAAGTAAATAAACAAATAAAATAAAGATGATAAATAATAACATTAAAGAGCCGTATCTGTAGTCATTAATTTACGGGGAAAAGCTGAGAATTGATGTACTCCATTATAGGACAAAGCTTTTAGATTATAATAGGAGGTGGGCAGACAGGAGAGAGGACACAATGACTGCGTGAGACCCAAGTGATGAACTGTAGTACTTTAACTAACCACCATACCCCCCCCCCCCCGCCATTATTGACACGAGGAATTTTGTTCCCTCTTGCATCAACAATGATGATGAGTAAGATGGGGTCCTCCAGCTTGGTAGAAAAATAGTTTTTGCACGTAGATTTCTCCCTTTCCTTTTCGTCCACCTGCTCTTTTTGCACCTGTCTACCACTGTTTCTGTCTATTTTTCACATATATGGGAATCTATTTTTTGTTTAAGGACCTGTGATGAGTGTTTGGGGATTGGGTGTTTAAAGATTGAGACGAGTGGTAAGCGGCGAGCGGTCAACGCGTCCGCGTTTTCTCGTTTTCGCTGATCCTGGGGGACTCTTAATTGGATTACGCCTTCTGACCCCTACTTAGGTTTGGGTATTTAGTTGAAGTAGATTTTAGAAGCTAGGGATGAGCATAGGCGTTCCTTCGATCCTGCCCCTTGCCTTCTGGTAAGGTTGAGTGGGGTCTAGTCATTACACATTTTCTAAAAGAGAGAAACAAGAACCACCATTAGAAACAGACGCTCTTGCTGTGTTGTGTTGTTGGACGAATTATCTTTCGTGGAGAGAGGAAATAAACCAGGGCGTCCGTTTTCTTTAGCAAACTCATCTCACACTTTCCAATTAACTTTCCTCTTAAGTATAATATTTGTAAGTTGTTTGTGAATTAACGGTAAGTTAATTTAAGTTCCTTAAGAAAGAACATAAGAAAAGAAGAAGTCTTCAAAAAGCTGATCAAAAGAGGCAACTCCGGTTCTCGTCATCAAGTTCAGAGCCACTTAGCATCCTCATCCATAAGTCTATCCAATCTATTCTTAAAACTCCTCTACAGGCAGGAAATTTCTAACACATGACTAGTAAGCCTATTCCATTCATGTACCACTCGAGTTGTAAACCAATTTTTACCAATCTCTTTCCTAAATCTAAACATGTCCAGCTTAACCTCATTGCTATAGGCCATACCCTGTTTACGGGCATAAGGTAAGCGTTTTGCTTCAGTTTTTTTTGTAAAGGTATAAATTTGAACTGTCAAATCATTTTCGTTGCAGGAAACTTTGGTCTCATTGTACATACTGTCAAATCAATCGAATCAGACTTGCATCGTGCAGCCTCTTTTCAGATTGATTTCTCTTAGTAAAATTTGACACCTTATTTTTAAGTATCCAAGTAATCTTTCATCCCCTTCTTCAATTAATAACTACCAATTAACGAATTTGGGACTCAAATGGTCCCAAATCATCTCTGAGAAGACATTTAACTTTTTCAAAACTATCATCTCGAGTTTGTTGCCTACCACGAACCCCTTTATTAACCAGTGAAGGCTAACCCCTCTCATCGACGGGAGTTTGATACTAACAAGGTCCAGAGCGCTACAAGTAGTCTCCTCTATGGGCTAACCAGCTTATTATACTACGCAAACATTTCTCTTTAACAAACTGCATCCTTTATCAATGAACCGATCTACAATGGGGGCCTATGTGTAACATGAGCAACCTTGCTTCTGTTGACATCTGAAGTACCGAGTCCCCCCCACACCCCCGGCCCCAATGATTGCAGGACGTCCTATGACTAAATATCTTCCATACATTTTGACTTCTTCTATATCCTCCACTCTCTTTACTTTCTTTTTTTTTAAATTTCAGCAGGGCACAGCCTCGTTTCTATTGCGCTCTCTATTCGAAGAAACTAAATCCTAATGCACCTCTTTTCTGCAAATCTTTTTGGCTCAGATGACTTCGTTGGTTTTCGCTTTTTATAAATAAAATAGATTGTTGTTCTAGAATAATTATTTAATTCGATTTCCATTAGGTTGTTTGCGGTTCATGGCTCATTGTGTTTTAATGACATAATATTACTTGGACTTTTAAAAGTTAGATGGATTAATAAAGTTAAGCCATCTCTAAATTGAGATAGTAAATATAATGCATTTCTAAGATGACCCAGCAAAGATAAATCATCTATAAACTGACCGAGTAAAGATTTAAGTGTAAATTAGGGAAAAAAATTAACCTAACCTAACTCATCTTTAGGGATATTTTGTTTTATTTTTCTTAATTTGCATGTACATCTTTACATCCCTCAGTCTAAAGATGGGTTATTTTTACTGGGTTATCTTAAATATGGTGTATCTTTATCAGATTAATTTAGAGATGGCTTATCTTTACTTGATAATTCAATGGTCGGCGCTGTTTTAAAGGTCTAACACATAATACCTGATTTTAGGCCAGTTTTTCGCGATGAATCCAAAAATCATTCTTATTTTATCTAATCAGATCAAGTTTCTGAGATATAAGCACATGCCAGAAATTCCTATATTCCGATCTCTTTGTAGGCGAATGTACACAAAATAGTAAATTCTGAACTGATTCATACACAGAAGGTCTACAGAATGTTCTACTTGATACTAAGAAAAGTACAACATACAAAAAAAAACTATTCATGAATGAATGGTGGGAATTCCGAGTGTACTTAGGAGACACCAAATCCCTTTTCAGGCACCAGCAGTAGTCAGTCAGAAATTGACATCCCAATGACGCTGTTAGCATTCCTCCCTCACACGGATATCTTGGTAAAAGTGCTCACCCGTTTTTCATCAGTGTCCAAAATTCAAGGGAAAATAGTCTAGGTGGGACCGAAAGAAGTGCATTTTCAGTGACATGCGCGCACCAAGTTTGCTGAAATTCTCCATTAACTCATTAACCACCTTCTCATACTGAAGCCTTCTGTGGTTGCAAAGGAATTTTACAATAATTGACTTAGGAAGAACCAGACAGAGAGTACAGCAGGATTGAGTGCTTCATAAAACCTGGTGTCCATGAAGGCTCCCTTATTAGAAGACCATCAAATACACCTACCTGCCTTCAGTTTTTCTACGCTGACTCGTGGAAACTTCTGACGGAGGAAAGCAAATCCTCTACCTTCCCTGTTCATTGCTTTGACAAAGTTCTTCATCAAACCGAGTTTGTGTGCAGGGGTGGAAGCAATATATTGCTCGGTTCAACCAGAGGGTGGGACAGAACGTAGTGTGAACCAGGTTCTAATCCTTCTCTTGACGGCTAGTCTTGTGTGACATAATGCTGGTCGTCAGCCCGATTGTCCCACAAGCACATAAAGCATTGATATTTTTGATATTTTGAAGGCCTAGGATAAGTCCAACAACTTTAAGATCTCCACATATCAGCCATTTGTGTTCCTGGTAGTTGAGAGCAGACAACAGACGGTCCATGCTGTTGCAGGTTTCTTTCATTGCAGCTGAGTGTCTAAAAGGGATCAAGGAAAACTTATTGCCGCTATTACCAAGAACTGCCCTGAGACTTCTGTTAGATGAGTCAATGAAAGGTCTCCATTCCATAGCATCATACTTCAGGCCCATTAAGTTGAGCAGGTCAGCAATGTTATTACAGTAGGCCAGTAAAGAGGCTTGATATAACGTGAAAATTTTCCTACATTTTTTCTTGGGGTCCCGATACCAATAGAATGTTGTCCCTGCTGCCAGCATACATTTCTTTAGAAGACGTGAAACCCAATAGCTGAGCAGATTCTTTGGAAAGGTTCAGGTCTCGTGTCAGGTCGTTGAGTTCGGTTTGCGTAAATGGCACGAGTTGGTCACCCTCTTCTGGCTTGTACACATTAAACTCAGCTGTATTGGTAGTGACACTAGCCTCGGAATCAGAGCTATGGTAAAATCAGGCTCAGGAACAGGAAGATCGGGGCGATGTGGGACTGGTTTTATAGCAGAAGGAACATTGGGGTATTAACATGGTGCTTGTTCTTGCAATTGATGCCTTCAAAATTTGTCATTCAGAAAAAGCATTCGGTGACGTGATATTTGCCTTCCCACCACAACAGTGGGATACCAAATGGCATACTCTTCCTTTTCTTATTATTCCAATCCGGTAAATTGTCCATGCATGTATTACAGCAAATATGGGGAGAAAATAGCTTATCCTGGTCCCCTAGTTTCACAACAAAATAAGCTTTATATGCCTTTTTCACCAAATCCGTGAATTTTGCTGTTGGTCTGGAAGAGCGACATGTCCGCAGATGTAACAAAACCTCTTCGAATGATTCTTACACGTACAATCCATTATAATGCAAATCTTGACCTGAAAAGATGAATAAAATAGGTTATGTATAGTTACTCATCAATAGAAGTGACAAAACAGAGGTAATAAATGGTTGGATGATAGCGCTATTTTGGAATATATGTACGTTCTAATATAAATCGAGCATTATGTAGAAATCACACCTAACCAAAGAAAACTAATTTTATTCTTAAATTATATGCAAAAAGATTCTAAATTAGTTGGAAAAACTACGACTTTTGAAAAAAAGTTTTGAAATGCAGGCTACTTTAATTAAGCCTCAGTAAGTTTATCTTTAGGGTTAAAATTCTGGAGTGTTTCGGCAGTAGCTGGGTCCTTCCGGATTGATTGGGGTCTGCTTTGTGTTTTTATAATTGATAAAATCAGGAAAAATTGTGTTACCAATGATGGGATTTCATCTCACTTAGAATATAGATCAAAGGAATAAAAGACTAAAACTAACAGAAATGGTGAAGGGAGTGGATGGAAGAAACGTGGAGGGCAGAACACCTTACTTCTGTGTTAGGGCCTGGAGGGCGTTTTAAAACACTTAAAGAAGATAAAGAAATGAAAATGGAGATTCAAAGTACAATTTTGGCCCGACTGAATATAGTGCCAAAATTAGGCACTGGCGGAATTTGTCATATTCTGGAATCATTCAAAATGACCTAATGGAGGTGAAAATTCGGACTTATGTGGCACTGTGTCTCTTTGTGCCAAATTGTCCCTGAAGGTTTGTTTTTTTTTGTCTCTCTGGCCCCAATATTTAAAGTCAAAGAAATTTGTACTCATTCGTGACAATTTTAATCTCATGTTCATTATTCATATTCCTATTCTGTGTCCTTTTCCAATTCGTCCTATTAACATTGGTTATCCCAGCTCCCTTTTCATCGGGTTGCCTGAATTGTTTGAATTATAGGGCTACTAGAAAGATTTATTGGAGAGAATATGGATGGTAGCCGAATGGTTAGAGACATTGGTACGAAGAATAACCGTATGGCACCATAGATTTGAATACCCAGCAATTTTCAAATGGTATATTTTTTTAGAAACCTTCGTCCAAATTAAATGCTAGGGTTAGTAGGGTGTATATAAAACATAAGAGAAAAAGTGGTACATATAAAACGAAACTCACAAGTACGAACTAAAACCCCATTGGATTTATTGTATGAACTTTAATACGTCCGAGCGAGTACAACAGAGTGGATGAGTATGTTTGTAGCGGCCATTTTTGAAGGAATATGTCTGGTCATTTCTTATTTGTTCTCATTTCTACACCAACTAGTTACAGGACTAATTAGGAATGAAATGAGGAATTACGTAAATTAAAGTAACTAATTTTATGTGCATGTATTTAATCATGTGTAAGGGGACATACTTGAAGGAATGTATGCAAAAAAGGTAATTTCGGGGCCAATTTTTGCAGGCGCGGGTACATAGAGAGGGATAGAAAGAAAAATAGAAAAAAGTGAGAGAGAAAGAGAGAAAAAGAGAAATAGAGAAAAGAAAGAGAAAAAAGAGAGAAAGAAAGATAATAGTAATGTCAGTAGTAGTATGTAATTGGTTTATGTTTTAAAGCACAAAACAACGGGAGCATTAACAACAGAAAAAAAACTTTTAGAATTGTTTGAAGGCGTTGGCCTTGTATGGTTACAATTAATACTGCTGTTATTGATAAAACACATTGCTATTTATACTAACATTATTATTCTTGCCACTAAACCTTTACTTATACTAATATCAATAAAATGAAAGTTAACACTCTTTAGTTTCATGAACCTAAAATAATAACGACCGATTAGCGAGACTTCGAGAAGCCTCGAACGTTGATTAGCCATTTCAAGCGGTCATTTGGCGGCAGGACCGAAATGAATGCGAGCGATCCACTTTTGATGAAGCGGCCACAAGCTCATTTCGTTTTGAGCAACCATATAAAAACTAAAATGTTTACACTCATTGCAACCAATAAAAACATGCACTACTTCTCATTAATTCTCTCTCTCTCTTTCTCTCAAGTGACGCCACGTTTGTGACCTTCGCCGCAAAATGAAATTGAACCGGAGAGGCTCCGGTGGAAGCTTAAATTGACTGACGCCTAATGACGACCATTCGAATGCGAGACGTAATTCCAGAGCGATGCTATCTCGCGGAATTCAATTCCTTACGACATCATAAAACAACTTTTGGACCTTTTAACAAATAATAATGAAGATAGTAAACATTAATATCATCAAGCGTTTTCCAACTAAGGGGGATTGACACGCTTCAACCCTACTAGAAAACTACGTAGCCACCTCCCATCCCTTTAAACCCCATACAGCATAGAACCACCCATTGTTTTTTCTAAGCTGAAATGGTCTCTAAAAGCGATAGGATGCGATGTACTGTAGCATCTCTCTCAGCCCGGAATCATCCCTGAGTAAAGAACTCAAGCTTAGCGTCGCCTAGTGTAGCCTAGCCTAATATAGCCAATCTAGAATAGGCTACTATAGCCTAGCCAATATATCCTTGCTTACGATAGCCTAGCTAATATATCCTTGCATACGATGGCCTAGCCTAGCCTAGCATAATATAGGATAGCTTAGTATAGCCTATCCTAGTATAACCACACCTAACATAATATAGCAAAGCGTATCATATTATAGCCTAGTCTAGTATATCCTAGACTAATATAGCATACTATAGACTAGAATAACCTTGCATAGCTTAGCCTATTATAGCCTTGTTTAGCTAGCCTATCGTAGCCGAACATAGTATTACCTAGCATAGTCTAGCATAGCAGAGCATAGACCTCTCTAGCCTATAATACTTTACCCTACATTAGCATAGCGTATTATAGCCCTCTCTAGCCCAGTATAGCTTAGCATAGCTTAGCCTAGTATAGCTTAGCATAGCCTAGCCTAGCCAAGTATAGTATAACCTAGCGTAGCATTAACTATCATAGACAAGTATAGCCTATACTATCCTATTATAACCTAGTCAAGCATAGCTTAGTAGTCTAGCCTAGCCTAGAATTTTATAACCTAAATTAGCATAGTATATCTTACCCCTTTTACATTATATCGCAATATAGCTCACCATAGTATAGCCTAGCCTATAATAGCCTATTCTAGGTTTGCCTAGCAGAGTATAGGCCGAATAGTTATGATGTTATTGCCAAAACAAAATAATTGCCGGTCTAACTTTGGGAGGACTTTGTCAATTATAGCATTCGAAAGAGAATGTAAAACAACATGAGGGTTTCAGATTTCGTTAGAATCAGCTGAATAGTTATGATTATCATTACAAAAAATAAAATATGCCAAACGGGGACCGACCGACATAGTGAGATGGAGAATCGCTCCCGATTAAACTCACACGCGACTAAAAAGAGAAAAGCAAACATAAAATGGGTCTAGCGAGGGTAGTAAAGATTAATACGAAGAGGTTTTATGAGTACTTAAACAACAGGAAGTCCCCCAAAAGAGAACATAGCTCGCAAATACCAAACGGTGGTTCATTTGTATATGATACACTTAATAAGGCAAAAGTTCTAAACGACTATTTTGCCAGCGTCTTTACCAAAGAGGATACAACTACTTTGCCATCAATATCCGATGTAAATAGTTTGGATGGAAGTTCAATATTTTCAGAGGTTTAAATTTCGGAATCTGCGGATACGTCTGACCCTAGAATCCTCCCCTTCAGACGGAAGGGAAGGGCGGGCATTCGATCCCTGTAAAAACTCCGGCCCCAGAGTTGGAAGTGTGTATATCTGCCGCCCTCCTGCCTCGTCAGTATCCATTGTCCTCCCTGACCCGTCAGTATTCTCTTTACGCCCCCGTCAGTACCCGCTATTCGCGTCCGTTGGACTCTGCACAATTCTCACAGAATCACTTAAGCTCTCGGTATTCTCGTTGATTCACGTGAGTCTACCTCGACCCGCTTTCTCCCGCTCCTCGAACGCAACGCGCTTAGTCTCGATTCGTGTTACTCGAAAGCAAGATTTAAGTTCACCCCATAATAGTCATTGTCAAGAGACTATGACTATTGTTTGAATTTTGCGCCAAGACAAGGATTACTCCCTTGGACCAAATATTCGAGGTAACAGCAACGCACAACTCTTATGTGCAAATGCTCTCTCTGCCTCACCCCCACCTCCGCCCCAGTGTAAGCCTCACCATCAGCTTAGTTTATGCTCAAGGTTGTTAGAGTGTCCTTCGGTCAATATTGTCCGTTTGTTTGTATGGTGACGGTTCTCACGGCGTCTCTCATCCCCCCTCTTAGCTGTTGAGGCCCGTGTACCTCTAGTGTGTGTACAGCTCATTTTAAAAGTCCTTGTAATCTTTTAAAATAATATTCATTTGCATATTAGTAAAGTTATTTTTGTACCCGTTTTTTTGTAATACCGGAACTCCAAGATATTCGACTATTGGCCAGCCTACTTTCAGTTAATTTGCACTCCGCTTATATTGTAAATTTCCCACGCACTCGTAAACGCAGAAAGTGTTAACTTAACCCTTTTCTACGCCATCTCTATTAAACTGGTGCAAGGTGCGTAGGGTTAACCTACGACATCTATATCAATCTGGTGCAAGGCCTGCGGGGTTAACGTATGACAGTTTGTATTCTTACCAGAATGCACAGAATCATGTACACCTACACTTGCAATCATCCTCTCTTACAAACAGTACATAGGAGCTCCTTTCAGCCATCTGAAATAGAAAATTAAAACAAAATTAACAGCTGGTGAAAACATCTTCGGTCATATGAAAAATAAAATTAAAACAATATTTGAAATAGAAAATTGAAAACAATATTTACAGGGAGTAACAAGACTTTCACACCATTCTGTATATTTTTGAGACGAAGTAATCACAGCAACCTTCAAAAGGTAAGTTACCTACAAATAAGTAGACCAAAAGAGAAGTTGAACCAAGACAACATCAAAGCAGCGTCACTTGACCACTTGACGACAGACAGACAACTTAAGGCGTGTCGGATAGGGAAGCTCAAATCTCCATAGGTACTCACACAATCAGGAGTCATATCTGAACATTGCGGCTAACGTGGCGCAGGATAAAGCTTAGCAAGTGACTGGATATCCCCGTGTGACCGGCGGAATTGTGAGAGTGGGAGCAAACACTACTAGAACTAAGCGATGGGTAAGAATAAGATAGGATTTCCTTTTCGCCAGCGGAATAAGCAGCAACTTATTAACTATGTCCTAGCTGCACCAATCCTCTTTCTGTCTGTTGTGTCTCTGTACATACTTGAAAATACTAATAAAGCGGCTGCTGATTTTAGTGAAATCGCCCTAAAGGTTTAATTAAAACTTTTTTGTTGCATTACATTACGTATACAAAAATGTGGGCATAAAGTTGATAAATTATAAGAAAATAAAGAGTGTAGCGAAATAATTAATATACTTCTATAACGCGATAGTGTGCAATTTTTCCTATTTTCTTAGTTATTTTATTCCTAAGAGGTATTATGCGAGTTAATGGATATTAAAAAGATGAAAATTACTCAAATTAAATTACTGAAATAGCTTAGAATTAATTGCTTCTCGTCAGTATATAGAGGAGAAATAAGTCAAACCAATGAGGCATTTGCATCAGAAATTTCTTGATAAAGAATAATAAAAGAAAATGATGAATTTAGACGAAATAAAAAGGCGATAAAGCAGCATAGTTTGAGAAAATAAAGAAAATACTAGTGTGTGAACTATGGATTCAGACGACTCACAACTCTCCTGAGCCCCTTTTCTACAACCAAAAATGATCTCCCCAAACAGCTTTTGCCAAATCCCTTTAAATATTACAATTGGAATTTTAATTCCTCAATCGGAGTTCCTTGCCTCCCCTCCTGTCCTGTCTACTGCAAGTCTGCACAAAATACTTTTAATGGGTCACATGTAATCTTAGACTAGACCAATCCCCATCCCGGGGAGAAAGACGAGCCAATAAAAACTGATAGCAGTGATTTCAACGCATTTATTGTCCATTTATCATATTTTCCCATTTAAAAATCCTTCCCGTTAATCTAAAAACTATTATAAAGAGTTAATAATCCACGAACTATGGAATTATCATAGAAATTTCAATGCAAATGTATTAAAAATCATGGATCGATATCCGAAAAATGAAATTTAGCACATTCACCCCAACTCAGACAAAATAAATACATTTCTTTCATTAATATAATTTGAAAAAATTCAAAGGTAATTATAATCAAGAGGTAATCAAAGGATAAGGAATAAAAAATAAAAATAAAGAAAAGAAGAAGGAATGAAAGAAAATAATAGTAATCACTTAGTATTTAACTTCTAGTAACTTCAACGCAACAAAAGTACAAATCTACAATTTTTTCTAAAAGATGATTACAATTTTTAGTGGTAGTAAGATGCTCAAATTAATTTTATTAATTCTCAACTCATTTGCCCCACTTTCCTGTAAATTTGTGCTGGTGTCTTTGCAAGGATATGAGAGTGAGTTGGGGGACGGCGTCAATTAAAGCATCCCAAACACCGCGCATTTCGTCTCCAGATGAGACCTTCCCACCACGAACATAAGTGAGGAGAAAGATACAAATCACACATTCATGCGCTCCATAAAAAAGGAGGAAATATTAAATTAGTCTATATTTATTCACTTAGCCGAAATTTTTATATATATATATATATATATATATATATATGAATGCAATATCCCGCAGGGAAAATGAAAAGGTGCTTCCCAGTACCTTGTATTAACATTATTTTATTTCTCTTCCTCTCTCCTTGCTCCTCCCCTATGTATCTGCTTAATTCTTGTGTCTCTCCTAATCTCACTCTTTAGACTATTGCTTAATCCGTTAATCGTTATAACTCGTTTGCCTCTGCTCTTGACTCTTTCTGCCTTTCGGTTTGGCCTCGCTACTTGTTATAGCTAAATCTTAATGTAAATTGACCCGTCCCTCTCCTACTTCCTCATTAATCTTTTACTAGCTTATATATAACCTTATTATATTATTTTATCTAGTAGTTATTCTTGAGAATAAAATGAATAAAGTTCGAAAGTACTTGGAAGCACCTTTTCATTTTTCCTGTGGGACATTGTATTGATTGCGAATCTCACGTGCTACTTTGTGAGTTATTCATTTCATATATATGTATATATATATATATATATATATATATATATATATATATATATATATATATATATATATATATATATATATATATATATATTAGGGTGGTGCGATTCTCCACCTTTTTAGAATCTCTTTGAAGGGTAGCGCGGAAAAGGTGCCAATTGGTGAGAAAATAGTTGTTAAAACCATTTTGCTGTACGACCATACCTTTAGTCTGCGCATCGAGCTTGAAAATAGAAAAATTGCATTGAAAATAGCCAAAATATAGGTAATACCCTTAATATTTGTATGTAAGATAATTAATTGTCGGTAGTACTCGTAATAATGATTCAGGTTTATATTTTATGTATGAAAAGCTTTGAAATGAATAACTATATCTTCAGCTGGCGCAAGAAGGAGCAAAAAATAAAATAAGCCACATTTTCGACTGAAACTCCAAAGATTGACAAAAAATTAATTTTAATTGAGAAGTTAAAACTCTCTTTTCCTTTCCTTTTCCCTCATCTTTCTATTTTCGTTTCTCTTTCTTTCTAATATATTCCACTCTTTCTCTTTTACCGTGACTATCCTTCAACATAACTTGAGCAGACTATCATTAGAACTCTCGTAGCTATTATATCTAACTATGAACTTGGTCTCTCTAATACTCCTTGGCCGCCTCAGAAGGACTATAATCATGTAGATAATAAACAAACTAAGATCTTAAATTCTGCCGAAGAAAATGGATAAATAATAGCTGATATTCGATAAATTATGGCAATAACGATAAATGAACGGTGACCATATCACTTAGAAGGAATAAAAGTGGCTTTAGAGAAGATAAGAACCTACAAATGTATATAAATAATTGAGTATAGTTATCACGCAGTCTCCTTTAAGGTTAAATGACGATCAGCCTCCACAATGCAAAACCTCAATATTATATGTTTAAATTTGATAAAATATTTAGTACTTCGGAAGAAATTAATTATGAAAAAGGAAAAAATAAAACCTTTTGTAAGTGAAAATACTTAAAAATATTAAACCCTTCTACTATCAAGCCCAAAGGTTTCGAGTCTATTTTTTTCATTCGATTTTTAAAATTTACATGATGGAAATAATTACTCATTGAATTTATTGCATGTTTATTACAAAGTCTGCATTTTAAAAATAATAAGAACAAACGACATTGCTTCGCTGAAACCAAAATCGCGTTCTTATCCTGTTCTTGTAAGACACCGTGTTTTAGTCACTGGTCCTTTGTTATGCGATCAAAAGAATAAAATGATGACAAATTTGGGTTAAATGAATGATTTTGTCCTTAGCCTTTGACTGGCTCGGTGTGCCAGCAGTTGGTCAACCCTTCTCGCTATTGTAGAGGATTGTGCCATTAATTATTTCGGATTAATAAAAGTGAATTACAGTGAGAAGTGAATTTGTTTTGACTCGCTTAAGAGTAGCTGTGAATAAAAATTGGTCAAAGCGAAAAAGTGCGATAATTTTCGGAAAGTGAAACACTGGTTTTTCGATTGGAAAAAGTGGAGGGTAAAATCTACACACTTTTGCTAGGTAGCCTAAAGGTAAAGTGAAAGATATATAAGATGTCAATATGGCAAAGACGGTGTGGTCCACTTCTGGGCCAGCTCTCCTTCAAACCACGCCGATGCACTTAAAGTGTGCAACTAAGCGGTTCTTAAATATGTTTATGGTTGTCAATTTAATAACTATCTCCGGCAACTCGTTCCACGAGGAAACTACCTTGTTTGAGAAAAAATTCTTTGCTATATTTGTTTCAAATCTTCGTTTCTTAAGTTTCTATCGATGGCTTCGGTTTCTTGAGGAAGCGTCCAAATCGAACAGGGTTTCAATTTTTACTTTATCAAAATTGTTTAGCATCTTAAAGACTTGTATGAGTTTCCCCTTTAACCTTCTCGTCTCAAGTGATTGCAGGTTGAGTGCTTTTAGTCTGTCTTAGTGGAACTTTTGACGTAGTCTAGGTATCATTTTTGTAGCACGATGTTGCACTCTCTCCAACATTTCTATATCTTTCCGCAAGTGTTGGTTCCAAAACTAAACTTCCTACTCCAAATGAAGTCGGACCAAAGATTTGTACAAGGGAATTACTATATTTTCCGATTTTTAAGCATAATTTCTAAAATAAGAAACTGGGCACTCGGCTTTCTTGCATGGCTCTGCGCACTGTCTTCCCATTTTTAAATCGTTGCAGACTATAACACCAAGATCCTTTTCTTTTGATACCTTTTACAATGGCAGACCTTTGGTCCCTTCCCTTCATTCTCTCATTCTACCCCTTTTCTTTCTCCTTTTCCTTTCTAAATATTTTTCCTGGTGCATTATTAACTCACTTATCACATTTCATCAAAACACTCCCTCTCCTTTTCACCTCCATCTATCTTACGATAGTATGCAGGAAACATGAGTAGACTCTTTGAATTACTTCCCTGGATTTATCAGAGTGCCCAAAACCGAACAGAGGTAACTTATTTGAGAAAGTTTTGGATGTCGATTTATCAACATCCAAAACGGTTACTCGGCCATTTGCGCGAGGGTTGCTGAACCGTGAAGCCTTGACCTCAAGCAAGGCCGTTGAATACCTAAAGACCATAAACTTGAAACCAACTACACCGTGACAAATACGATACTACCGTAGTTTGATATGCAGGCACCTCGACTCCTGGGTCGGGTGTCACACGGCAGACGAAATACAGACTAAAATTGAAAGGAACCACCCATGGGCAAAGGTAGCTGAGGTTATCAAATTCTAAAACTACACCCACCTGTTTAAGGTTGTATTTGAGGACACAGCTATGTTTCAAATAAACAAAGGGAAATGGTCTACCTATCTTGAGCGTAAGGGTCTGATCAGATCAGATGGAACGCGAGGAGTTTTTTCGCTTTGCAAATGTGCTTTCGGTGCTACAAATACGGCAAACACACTAATTCCAACTGCCCTGAAGAAGGTATTACACTGTGCTTTATCAGCGCCGGTCGCGACCATTTCTGGCGTAATTGTAAGAGTAACGAACAAAAATGCCTTAATTGTGAAGGCAACCACTGGAAAATGTCCATGACATGTCCGGTAAAAAAAAACAAGCAATTCAAAAACAAACGGCGATAAAACGCGAAAGCGAAGAGAAGAAAGCCAATACCACTTACGCCAAAGTAGCCAAAGCCACGATTGCAGAGATCAACAACCAACGGACATACCTCCACATCGAAAACGAGAATTCTCCCAAAGTAATGTGTTGCATATATTATGCACACATTGCGAACATTACTCACCCAGGCACCTTTGCCACCGAAATCAGCCGCATGCTCATAAAAAACAATGCAGGAGATGTGGTTTCCCGATAACCTGCCTTCGGAGGAAGTTATGCGAATTAGCGTAGCTCCCCAGTGCGAAGATTCATGCTAAAAGGTTTTTGCCTCCCAAAACACAGCCAATGCACGCGATCCACTTCTAAATAAACTAACAAACACGCAAACACCAAAACCACACATGGAAAATTCCACCACTACAAACGACACACAAAACACACACACCCAACACTGAAATAGTACGCTCCAAAGATACTAGGTCTCAAAGGTCAAGAAAAAACATAAAAACCTGCCACCCAAGGTCAACCTCCTCCTCTTCGCATGGTAGAGAGCACCAGCTCAAATACCATGCGAGAGGGTTCAACCTTAAAATCTTTACCTCTAAGTTGGGTCCCTACCCAAAGCAGCTAGACTCCTGCGAAGTAGCAGAAAGTCTCAAGACTGGAAGGTACAAGTGGAAATGCTCTGATGAGGTTTCTGAGCGGAAGGTCGAAGAGGCCCTTGCTCAAAACAAGGTAAAATTGACCACATACACGGAAAGACATGCCGACCTGGTGCTCCGCGACGTCAAAAAAGCTTTTGACAATGTTTGGAAGAGAGGCCTACAATTTAGGTTCTTTCAAGTAGGCCTTAACCCCATTCTTGAGAGGATTTTGTGTAACTCCATAATGAAGAAGAGAGCATACATACAAATCAGAGAACATAAAGGCCCCGAATTCGAACTGGAAGCAGGGGTCCCTCAAGGGGGCTGTCTCAGTCCCCTTTTATACAACATTTATACACATGACCTACCACAACCACACTCCAAGGGTTCGGTATACGTTCAGTTCACTGACGATATATCTCAAATTGGTACCGCCGCTTATGTTCTCAGGGAATTCATGGCGAGAAACACAGCTAGGGAGATAGCTAACATCAACTCTTTCGAAAGGAGATGGAAGATATCAACCAATGCCCCAAAATTCAAAATAATTCCCATGTTTCACAAAACCTTCAATGATATACGTGTGGACGGGGCGCGAACCCCTTACTGCACAGAAGAGACGGTTCTAGGGCTCAAGATTAGCACGAGGGGTTACACGGGTCATATCAAGCGTACAGTCGCGAATGCCGAGAGAGATTTGAGAGAATTCTATAAGTTTCGTACCTTAAATCTATAAAATAAACTCAGGATATTCAATGCCTGCATCCATTTGAGACTCCTGCACCTCCCCCCCCTAGTACAACTGAACGTGAGCGCCGAGACCCACATTGCGAAACTACAAAGAATCCAGAACAAAGCGGTGCTTATCATCACAAACACCCGAAGAAGTGAACACAAAAGACAAAGGGAACTTCACGCCTCGGTTGGATTATCTCCGATCAATGTGGCGCTCCATGAGAGAGCTAGAGCTAGGAGGATCTGGCAAGCCATTGGCACCTGCCTGTTCCCCCAGTTCTCTCGTACACACTTGGAAATCGAGGTCACTCGACAAAAAAGACCTTTTAAAAAGCAGCAAGGCTTTCATAGACAGCGACGTGACTCTAAAGTACACATGGCAAAGTCGACAAAATACAACAAATGACTAGTGCAATGTTCAGGTTTCTTTAGTATTAATCACATATTAACACTAAGATTACCAATTTTTACTAAACTTTTCGAAGTAAAATCAAAAGCTGAAATTCCCTAAAAAAAGCTTTCTCAAAAACCCATAGCGGGAGCAAAAATCCGCCCCAAATAAAGGCTTGAATGCCAATAAGATCAAACTAACCAAATTGAATTAACTCGTTTAAACTATAAATGACCTAGTTTATAAAAAAACCCAAACAACCCCAAAGTATAAAAGCTAAAACAAAACAGAGATAAGATACCCTTTCACCAGATTTATTCTGCCTCCCACACCACCTTCAAACTTTAACCTCACCCAATTTCACCACTTTACTCTCTTATTATCCCTCACTCCTCTCTCTCTCTCTAAATTTTACCAACTTTTAAAGTTACAGTCCAAGTCCATAGCACTATATAATAGAAATGCATTTTTTAACAGTTTGAATTTTAGTTTATGAGTCACCTCGGTATATCTAAAGCGTTTACTAAAATTTTCTCCACAGTTCGAAAAACAGCTTGTAGGTCTGTTTTTTCGTATATTTGAAGCTTTTACCAAAGTTCTTTCTAAGAGTTAAAGAAAATAAATATGATTATCGAATGTTTTGGATCTTTTAAAAACCAAAATAATTACAAAAAGTGAATTTCAGAAAATGTATTAAAATTAAGACATCTCTTAATTTAGATGGGAAAAAGCTCTGCTGATTGTTTCTTCTGTGTCTCAAAAGAATTCCGATTTCCAGCCATAGTTAGTCGTGATGAGCATTTTATTTGGCTGAGAGCGCGAATTATATATCATTGCATTACTACTATTGTTAGGTGATCCTACATGTGGCTGAGACCGCGAATGGGGATATTGTAGGTAGGTGCAAAAATCGTAGCTGCTGCAGAAGCCAGAGGCACTGGACAGATCGGAAGTTGGTAGCGAAATTAGTAGCGTCAATGTGGTAGCAAGGCTAAACATAATCATTATAGGACTTCACATCCCTAACTAATTTGGGATGAGCCTAAGAGAACGGAAAATATAGAGAAAGAGCAAGAGAATAACTTGATTAATTAATTTTCTCTGAAACCAGACATATAGTAAAACTGCAAAATATGCTCAAAATAGACCAGACCTATATAACCTGGCTAAAAAAAGGCAGAAATATAAAATTTACCATGATATAAAAAATCGAATATGAAATATTTTAATTTAAGTTATTAAACTCATTTAAACGTTCATTATTTATGGGTATTTATCATACATTTTGAACCCTATTTTGTAAAATTAATTTAACCGATAGTATTATTATTTCTTCATTTAGAATTCCACTATTTTTTTAAAATGCTTGCTTAATGTATTGCTTCTGTAAAGTTTGTTTGTTTTCCTTGCGTACTAAGCTAAAAATAATCTAGAGATCGCTTGTGTTAGTTCGAAGAGATGTCAACGGAGTCCTTGGGGGGGTCTTCAGGAAGAAATGTGAATGCAAGCAATGCGATTTTTAAAAGATCTCAAATAAAACTGTAGAGGGCGATTTTAATAGACCCCAAAAGTGAGGGTCAAATCAAGTGAGGTGCCTTTAGTTGGGACGGGCGATACGTAGATGGTTACTGTATTCTGAGGTGCTTATGGGTGTGGTTTATAAGTAGAAGCTGCAAGTTTGAAGTATAGTCCAATGGGTTAAATGCCGAGTATCTCTGTCGTTGATACATGGGGACTATGCATCCTGGTCCAATTTCTGACGAACAAGGCGCGAAGTACTTTTCTTTTTCACGAGAAGCAAAATACTTTAAATTGAATTCAGGTCGGTACTTATGCGTGTGTGACCAGGCTGCAAAATCCTTCTAATAGAATGGAACTAGGTCATGGTTCGCTTAATCGAGCCGCGAAATACTTCAAATCGCGTTAATGGAGACAGAAGCTTGAAAATTAAAGTATGAGGAGCTGTAAGTGAATTAACTACTGCCGAGAAATGTTTATGAAGGCTGAGAAGATGCGGCTATGAAGAGATAGGCACGGAGGGAGAGTAAACTGGAACGGAGCCAAAGCTCGGAGATACAAGGTCACCTGACTGTAATGAAGTTTGGCATGTGTGGGTTCTGGTAAGAATTCTGTGTTAGTACTATATGGTCACTGAGGCTTATATAAAAAAAGAAGTTTCTGGTTTGTCCTTGTCTTGTAACCCCTATCAAAGGCTCATAATTTGGAAGAGGTTCCATTTTCTTTAAATCAGAAAATTTGGGTGGTAAAATGTGCATAAGTGTGTGGTGTACAGATCTAGAACCAGTTCTGGTCGGACTAAACCTGATTTCATGTTACTGTGATAGGGCGTGCTCCCAAAGTTGCATGCATTGATTGTATGATCAATTACGTTACTCCACTCAAAAAATATCTCTCTCCACTAGAGAATGTATTGGATCAAACATTTGAAATTGCGAATTTAGTCAAGGAGCGATAACGTTAATCATTTATTTCTTTTCCTCCAAAGTTTTCGGTGACTTTCTAGAAGATGTGGAGGAACTTGAACGCTTATTTGAGCTTGGAGGTGAGTTCAAATAATTTTATAAGTTCAGGGAAAATGAAATTTGGGGTTTGGTTGTATCATGTGGAAACGATCACTCTCTATGCCTACTTGGTTGAAAATTTTTAGTGGCTGATTAAACTGAATCTTCACTTACAAGAAAAGAATACAAACATCATAAACTTCATTGATAATTTGAAAGATTTTAAGAAAAATGTCAATATAAAAAAATGTTGCAATATTTGAGAAATTTTCATCAATTCCTGTCGCTGGTGGTGAAAACCAAGTTCTCCCGCACAATTTGAATAAATTGAAAAATTTCAGCGTTTGACACCGCTAGAAAATAAAGTTAAATTATTAGTTGATAATGTTCGTTATAATTACCATGGTTAAATTATAGAGCTGACTAATAATCTTGATAAATCAATACGTTTGATGAGAAATCAATCATAGAATTTTATCCTTTGATGTGCGATTATTACCCCAAATAAGGCAGGAGCTCTTTGTGCATTGATTGGTTACTTTTCTGTCGACACATCATTGTAATTTACGGGTTTCAACTCTGCTGCAAATGAAAACGTAACAATGAGGTAAATTGAAATTTATAAAAGACTTGCATTTTGCCATTTCAAAACTCCATGTATCCTAGAATGGGTAAAAGATAAGAAATCTAAGGTTACTTATTAACTTAAATCTTTATTAAAATAAAATGAATTTAAATACTCTGTATTCTATTAAATATTTTATTTATTAATGATTATTACTGCATTTGTCAAGATATGGCAGGCAGGCCTAAAATTTAAATCAAAGAATTATGTCTCTCCCCTCACTTACATCATGACCAAATACCTATGCAATTATATAGTTGATAGAACAGTCATACATTGCAAGAGAGCTACACAACGGGAAGAAATTTGAGGTTAGTGAGGAGTCACCCAGGAGACCTTTTTAAGCCCTCCCCTTTACAACATCTATACACGAGATATTTCAACCCTTATAAATAAAATAGCTACTTATAATCAATTCGTGGAGGATATGACACAAGTTTTACCTCACGCCACAGAAGCATCCAATTATTCTGATTATTACGGAAACAAAAACAAGAAGTCTCGACCAGTGCGAAATGGGGTGGAAAATGAAAACCAACATAGTTAAATTTAAAGTGGCCCAATAGGCAGACGATAGATAGCAGAAATAAAGGTCAAAGACTAATAAATACATATTAAAATGAAGGTAATGTATTCGCCTTAATATTATTTTTGGACAGTTACAAAAAGCACATAGACACGAGAATTCCAAAAGCTAGTACCACCCTAAACTATCTTTACTCGCTATGTGCTCTAAAGGCGAAAAAAGGGAACAAAAACTATATAACGAGATAATCAGATAAACGCTGCTATATCCATCAATACACTTAAGCACAGCTAAGCAGGCCAACATGATGCGACTGAAAATGGTTAAGAATAAAGGGCTACTTTTGATCACCAACATTAGAAGAATGGAGAGATAGCGCCAAGCAGACATATAATCAATATTATGAAATATGGAGGAAACTTGACAGAATGCTCATTGAGTATGAGAAATGTGGAAGTGAACTATCAGATCCAACTTTGGCACCTGAACACTAATCAATTAAACTTTAAACAATGCACAATTAAACCAAATTTGGAGTCTCTACGAATTGGCAACATTTCAATTAATCCTTAATTTATTCAGAATGATGTTTTTCATTATTTAATATATATGGATTAACTTTAGTCAAAGGACTCATTATGGTGCATTAAAACAGCTAGGTAAATTAAAATAGGAATATAACAATAAATAAGTGTAAATACATAGCCGTAGTTAATGGCAATTCAAAAGAAAAAATGTTTAGTTTTCAGCCCCTCAAGCATTTATTTATATTTAAGTTAGCCTTTAATTTAATAATGTAATATTTACAACTAAAGGTAAATAATTACTTCACTTTCATTTCATTAACTCGTTTATGTTCGAGTATAATACCCCCAAAATAAAAAATCAATCTAGAATAGGAAATTAAATGGTTTATTACAAAACTTTAACAGCAGTTCATCAGTCAGCCCATCTTAATTCATGAATAGGCAATTGAAGTGAAGATTGATTTTAACGAAATACCATACAATGTAATCTATAAGTTGTACTCTTTCAAGAAGAACGTAGCACCTAATGATAATCTGCAATAACCGAATAATGATAATAATTGAATGATGTAAGATTAAAACAGTTGTTTGCGAGTCAAATTGTCTATATTCTATGTATATGCATGTTGAAGTTGTATATACTATATATATGGATCATAATTAAGGGAGATAGCCGGTCCCGCGGCAAAATATAAAATATTCTTTGCCTTTTCATTTTCATAGGAATTTCTCTTAACATTACTGTCCACTCCTCTTTTACTATCCATTTTTATGTTCTGATTTTATCAAGACGTAAAGACGGGTTACATAGACGGAGTCTTATGGGGTGAAAGACGAAGAGAAAGGAAAGTGATGAGTGCTTGGATGTCGCATATTTGGTTTATGATGTTATCAATGTTGTATTTCGATTTGTGATTATTTTCAAAATTGACTCCGGCCTTTGCGAGTTCTCTGATTTCAGGGCAAAATTTGTTTTCTTTTGTTGTCTTCTTTCTCCTAGGAATATATTTATTGATTAAGTATCATTGTATGTATGTTCACGTAGTATGTGTGGGTTATGTTTTGGCAACTAAACATAGGAAATAACTAGTCCTGGAGGTTTTTGTTTCTATATTTGGTGAAGAGGTTCCAATCAACTTTATTGTAGTTATTGTATATTCGTTGAGATGATGTCGCTATGGAACCCTTAAGGGTAATTTGTTTGATGATGGGTAGATGGTCAGATGATGGATCCGTGTGTGACTTCCAGGTTGTTTCGGTAGCTAGGTTGTTTAATGAGCAGAGAATCATATTAGGCGAGGTTCCTTAGCAGTAAGTGTTGCAGGAGATCTCGGTGAAGAGTTGTTCCCGATCGAGATATTGTCGTGGTACAACCACTCTATACCATACACTACTCTTATATTATGTGGGGGGTGACTTAATCACCTACTACAACGACCGACTAGGAGGTTAAACTTGAGGATTTGGGTTTCAAATCTTTACTAATCAAACAGAGTGCATAAATGGTTGGCGAGATTGGCATTTTTACTCTTACTTTCGCTTTTTTTTCTCTCCATCTCTCCTTATCTACTCGCTCCCTCTCTCTCCTTTCTTTATCTCATTCTCTCTTCTTTCATTCTTTTTCTCTATCTCTTCTTTCTCTCTTTCATTGATAAGATGCCTATCGTTCTCGCTCGATTCTTCATCTTGCGCTCGCTATCTCTCGTTCTATAGCACCTTCTCACCATTCACTCCATTTTTATCCTTCTATCTTTTCCCGTTTCTCTCTTCTTCTTCTTTAATTCTGTCGTTCTCTCTTTCTCTCTCTCCAACTCTACTTCCTACAAGATTTTTTTTGCCTCCCATTCAGACTATCACCTCCCTCTTCCGGTTGCTCTCATCTTCCCACTTTCCTTCTCAAAGACACCGATTGCAAATGAGTATTTGTGTCAAGGTACACATGCGTATGTGTGTACTGCACATATGTAGATCTAACACACACACTCTCTCTCTCATCTTCCCCCATGTATTCAACCTGAGCTATATATATATCTCACTCTCCTTCCTTCGTTCTTCAACAAGTCTTCTCATTCACACTCACCATTTCTCCTTCTGTTCCAATTCTCTCGTATTCTCAGTCCCTTTCCTTATCATCGCACTTCCTACTTCTCCTACTCTCTTAACCCTAGTTCACCCTCTTTCTCTCCCACCCTCATTCTTTCCTTATCTCCGACTCCTATTTACTTATATATGCTTCTCAGTGCATTAGAACACTTCTCCATCTTCCATTATGCTTCTCCCTATTCCGTTCTCTGCTTTTTCTGCCTATCTCAATCTCTTTTTCTATCCATCTATCTATCCTATCTATCTATCTCTCCCTATATCTACCTATCTATCTATCTATCTATCCTACTATCTATCTAGTTATCTAACTATCTATCGATTTGACTATCTATCTCTCTCTCTCTTCCCCTCTCTCTCAGTGAGAGAGCTTGTGTGGTACAATGAATAGTCAGGCTGTACCAGCGGGGTACTCTCCAAAAGGTTCAATCAAGTTTGGTAGACTGGCTATGAGTTCCCAGACCAACGCTCCCATCCTGCTAGCCGTTTCCAAGCTAAAATGATGGCATGGATAGGTGCAATGGCTTAACCATCGCACCGGGGTCATGACTGATTGAATGGGAAGCTAGCACCCAGGTGAGGTGGTCGTCTACTTCTGGAGCTAACAACGATGATTATACTGGTCTGATATTTGGAATTTTTTTATTTTTATTTTTATTCATGGATGTGATCTTATATATTCTTGGGTTACTGATTTTAAATATGTAAACCAATTTTTTCTATCACGTAGGGATTTTGAATAAAATACAAATTAATGATAGCAATAAATGTGCATTTTTAATATATTGTTACTTATTAAAATGAATAAGTAATCATGGAAAAGCACATTATTTTAGTTTTAAAAACACATGGTGATTCTTATGCTCTCGCCATACCATTGGTACTCCAAAGGTCATACATTTAAGTTTTCCAACTGACCACATTTGGAGCTTACTGATGCAACTCTTGTAAGCTTTGTGTGGGGAAAATGGCTAGTCTTGGTCTCCTAATCTGCAGTCAAAATAAGCTAAATAACAACGCTTCAACAAAGGAGCAATATTGCTCCTGGAATCTGAAGGGGTAAATTGCCGCAGACATAGCAAAATATGTCTGCTGAATTTATACAACCTCTAGACATATTCACAATCTAAAAATAAAGAAAAATATATTACCAATATTAGAACTATATCTATAATATATATATATATATATATATATATATATATATATATATATAGAGAGAGAGAGAGAGAGAGAGAGAGAGAAAGAGAGAGAGAGAGAGAGAGAGAGAGAGAGACAGACAGACAGACAGAGAGAAATATTATATAATGTAAACATATATATTATATATATATTATATAAATTTTTACTTATTCTATACAAAAAGAGAAAAGTAACGTCTCCGTATAATTAGACAACATGATGTGATAGAAATGAATTAACAAAGAGTAATCACCATTTTTCTTATATATTTTGAAAAAGATGTCATACAGTCAATAAAAAAATAATCATTCAGACCACTGTTATCCCACCAGTCTGAAATGGTAGACTGCGAATAGACCTACTGAAATGGTAGACTGCAAATAGACCTACTTGAATTCATTTCAAACATATTGTGTATTCCTAAAATTTCAGTAATTAATTTTTGGTTAATCCCATGCAACTCCTGTCATTAAAGATTTTCTTCAACTACTCTGACTATCTTAAAAAAGAAAAGGAAAGAGAAAAAAAAGTTCTTCAGTAGAACTCCACTGATCTTTCTGTAGTGTTGAGTTCTCTGCGGTCCCTTTAGACGAATTTATTATATTATATATTTATTTATGTTATAACCTCTGAGAGGTTGTGGTGTGCAAGAACCGAAGCCCCCATGAATAGTAACACTCACGAAAGCATCAAGGGTAAAGTCTCTTGGCTTCGAATGAATATTATATGTATTGTTGTAAGCCGCTCTTTGGTTGGAGAACTAGATGTCGTAGAATTGCTCATAGTCTGGTCCAATAATTATTCTAGTCCTTGATCTGGACACACCGCTTTTGTTTAAGTCGATGGTATTGACCCTATGAATCAATCTACGATCATATATATATATATATATATATATATATATATATATATATATATATATGGGTAGGCTTTAATTCCTACTGAACGTGCGAAAGCTGGTTAGAGGCACGTTGTGCGGTAGCCAGGATTCTCACTATAAAAGTCCCACTTGTTACTGGGGGGAGGTTTGTGATTGTTGAATTCTAAGAGTGCAAAATACAGGTTGAATAAATTAGCCGAAGGGATCCTTAATTAAAGTCTTGCCAAGGGTACGTCAAAACAGAGGAGCCACAAATATACACACGTACAAAAAATAAACTTTAATTTACACAAACATAATAATTAGCAATAGTTAAACGGGCAAAATTAAGGTTTAATTATTAAACACTGACGTTAAGCGTCTTTTTTTTAATGACTCAATGGGAGTATCAATCACTGTTAATTAAATAGGTAATTTAAAAATAGAGGGACACTGGGTTTACAGATTACAATTAATTGTGATGGATTGGAGAGACGACTACTCAGGTCCAGATGGGGTGGTTCGGGTGGCGTTAACACGAGTTCTCGGGGAGAGGTGGGATAAGATGACGGGTTCGGGGCTGCTGGCTGCAGTTCCGGTTAGTTCACTCCTAACTGGATGTGACACTAACAAATAGTAACTTCCAGTAACTATTTGGATGTTTCTTTTCTTTCTCAAGTTACGTTGAGCAACATAGCGTATTCTTCTAGTCACAGACTCTGCGAGGCGGGATTTACCTCAGGAACACTTTGAGACAGTGACCAAGTTATCTCGGAGGCGCGTTGACAGTCGATACGTTACGGCAACGACTTTCGTTCAACATGAGGATTACGCCAGTAGGTTTGGGACACTGCTGTGGAGCGATGAACAGCGTTATTATTTATACCGAGGATTATGGGAAATCGAGATAGAGATTCCCTTCACGACAGTTCGCTTATCGCAGCGCCTTCTGGACAATCTCCATGGTATCATAAAGAAGGCAAATAGAATTCAGGCTTCACTGTGAGATAGGCCTTCTTTCGTCAGACTTCCTGTCGCCAGTTGGGGGAAGGGTGGGGGGGGAGAGGAAGGAGACGAAGGTCAACTCAAACGACAAATTTCTTTCGTTCCCACGATTGTCTGGCGGAATGCGAGTATGTACGTTCCATACCCTCCCACACTTACCTATTTCCAGGAACATTATTTCGCGATGAAATAAGGAATAATGTGAAAATTAACTTCACTGGGAGAATTTGTAATTATCTTCCTCGACTCAAACAATTGAGTCGGTAATTTTATCAAAACCGTTAGGAATTTACCTTAGTATCTAATGGCTACAAAATACTACTGCTACGTCAGTTTCTCTAATTTACACATATAAAAAAAACACATACGGAGTACAGGCAAGAAATAATTATTTATACAAAGAGATACACACCAAAAAAATAAATAATTGACTATTAATCGCTATCTAAACTTGGGTTTCTCGAAAGGCTATCTGCGAGTACATTGTCAGACCCTTTTAGATACCTGATTTCATAACGGTACTCCGCTAGCAATAATGACCAGCGCATTAGCCTGCCGTTTCGGCTTTTTACAAGGTTTTTAAGTAGGCTAACGGTCTATGATCAGTCTCTATGAGGAATGGACGACCTACCAGATACATTCTAAATTTTGTAATCCCCAAACAATCGCTAGAGCTTCCAGTTCTACCGTAGCGTATGCCCTTTCGCGATCCGTCAGTCGGCGACTCGCATACCTTATAGGAGCGGGTTTTTGGTCCTCGTCGTATTGGAGTAATACGCAGCCAATACCCAGTTGGGAGGCATCTGTCCTTACGCCAAATTTCTTTTGAGGGTTGGGCAATATTAAGATTGGGGCGGAGAAAAGCTTCTCTTTGAGCTCTTCAAAGTTCGCTTCGGCGTCGGGGTTCCACTGGAAGAGGTCTGAAAGTTTCTTGTTTAGCAGATCGTTTAGGGGAGCTGCTACAGAAGCGAATTGGGGTACGAAGCGGCGGTAAAACGAAGCAGCACCGAGGAATGACGGTAATTGCCTCTTGGTGATTTGTATGGGCATATTTACAATAGACTTTACCTTCTCTTTCTGTGGGGCCAGATGACTTTCACCTATTTTAAATCCAAGGTATTCTATGGATTTATAAGAAAAATGGCATTTTGAAGGTTTAATCCTTAAGCCATGATGCCTTAAGCGTTCTAAAAGCGGGCGGAGGGACAAGATATGGTCGTTCCATGAACGTGTAGCCACATACACGTTATCAAAATCGAAAGAAACGTTTTTTAACCCGTCTATTACACGGCACATTATGCGGTTGTAGCTACTGCAGGCAGTGACTAGGCCAAAAGGAAGACGAGTGAATTCCATTAAACCTTTGACTGTAGGAAAGGCTGTTAGTTTCCTCGCTGATGCCTTTTGGGGATCTGATAATAGGCCTTACATAGGTCTATCTCAGTGATGTAGGCGGCTCCTTCGAAGAGATGTAAATTTTGGCCGATTAGGGGGAGAGGCTCGGCTTTGAACACGGTGCCGGTGTTTAACTTCCGAAAATAGACGCACATCCTATTGACTGGTCTGGCTTGCGGACCATGTCTATTAGGGAACAGTAGTCAGACGTAGATGGCTCGATAATCCCTAATTGCAAAAGATTGTCGACTTCCTCCTTGAAAGCGTCTCTTAGGTGCACCGGTACGGGATAGGGCTTACATCGCACAGGTTCGAGCGTAGTGAGGGCGATCTCCTGTTTGAACTGAGTCGAGCATCTTGGGGACTCGGAAATGACGTCACTAAATTCTTCCAAAAGTGCCATCATTTGGTTCCTTTGGGCAGGGTTGAGGTCGGAGTTTATATCCAACTCGGGGAAAGGTTCTTTTATGGGGAGCAGCTTACACGAGAGGACAGGAAGGGGACAATCTTCGCTTGACTCTACGCAAATCGAATTAACAATATTTAGGGGGTTGTTTGGGTGGACGGCGTCAATTATCCTTTCTTCGTCGAAGGCGACAATATTGTTTATACAGGCCCGTCTATGATACTTTTTTAGCATGTTTATGTGATATAACTTATCACCTGCGGGTGTCTGTATAACGTAATTGACCGATCCGTGCGTTTTCTGAACGGGTTAGGGGCTTTTCCATTGAGAAGAAGTTTATGGGAATCCGAGGGGAGTAAGAATAGAACTTCATCTCCGGGCTTCAGTTTTCTGTGTTTGGCCTTTAGATTAAAGTATGTCCGATACTTTTCCATATTAATTTCGGAATTTCTGACTACTATGTCCGAACACCTTTTTAATCTTTCCCTTAATTCAGGGACGAAGGAATAAGTGTTTCTTAATTCTGGACACAAACGGGAATTTGCCCATAACTCCTTTAAAATACTGAGGGGCACCCGCACGTTTCTCCCGTACAGGAACTCAAATAGGGAAAATCCGATGGTCTTATGGGGAATTTCACGGCATGCAAATAACGCAACTGGCAAATATCGGTGCCATTCTTGGGGTTGTTCTATGCAAAGCTTCTTGAGAACGCTTTTCAAGGTCGCATTGAACTTTTCGCACATGCCGTTCGCGCTCGGATGGAAGGGGGTGGTAAAAATAGGTTTGATTTGGAGCAGGGTATTCACGTGTTCCATGAGCTCAGAGGTAAACTGGCGTCCTCTATCTGACAAGATTTCTTTGGGCAATCCTACTCTAGAAAAAATGGAAATAAGGGCTTCAGAGCAAGAGATACTATCAATCCTTTTTAGAGCGACAGCGTCTGGGAATCGGGTAGCGCAGTTTATCAATGTTAGTACATGCGTATGACCTTCGGCGGAACGGGGGTAAATTGGTCCGAGGAGGTCGATGGTGACTCTCGAGAAGGGCTCTGAAATGACTGGATTTCTTTGCAGGGGAGCTGGAGCTATTCGACCTTTTGCAGTGGTTTTCTGGCACAAATCGCACGTTTTGCAGAATTTTGCAATATCTTTGGTGGCTGCACCGGGCCAAAAAAAGTATTTAAATACTCGTTGAGAAGTCTTGTTATGACTGAAATGACCGGCTATGGGACTTTCATGTGCTACTCGCAGGATTTGGTCTACATGTGTGCGCGGAATACACATGACCTTGGAAGGTGGGTCTGACTCATCTCGCGAGGTGCGAAATAGAAGGGAGTCGTTAATGATGTACCTTATGGGTCAGTTTCCTCGAACGATCACCTCTTCGTTCTTTCGGGCCTTTTCCCAAAGGGATTGAAGTAAAGGGCAGCTCTGCTGAGCTCTGAGGAATAGTGCTTTACTCGTTGGGACCTCTAAAGGAGCCTCTGGGGTGACAAGGCGTGTTGGGGGAGAGGCCTCGCGGCTAGCTTGCGCTCGAGTGACGACAGCTTGAGTCACTTCACTCTAGGAGAGCAGTGCGCTCTGGCCAATGAGTACCGAGGAAAATTTGATGGGGGCTGCCACTACGTCTGCCCAACCAGTTAAATATTTACACTGTACATGGCAGCGGATTACCGGGAATCTATTTTCTCGACCCAAAAAGTCATGTACAATTGCGTACTTCTTATGTTGGGGGTTGACAGGGGGGAGCAATTTGTCCGACACCACAATACATGTGCACCCTGTGTCTCTGACGAGGGTGGACACTTTACAGCGATTGATCGAGCCAGTTTCGAAATTTAGTCCTCCGGGGGTACTCTTGTTGAACAGGAAGTTCACTTGAAATTCCTGTGGGGATGGAGACGAGGGGGATGACGTAAGCGCGGCTGGCTGTTCCGGGGGAAGAGTAGCAGTTACTTGGTGGACTTGTTGGCTCTGAGTTGGACGTAGGCTGGAATTCTGTACACATTGGGACTTATAATGGCCTGGGGAACCACATGAGTAGCATATAACCTGCTTATTCTGGTGCTGGTTATTGTAGGGGGTATTGAAGACTGGGGGTTTTCTGTCTTCGTGGGCTACAAAAGGCTTATTCTTCAGCCTGAACGGGTCTGTGATCTTTATCAATGGAGGGGGGTTTCCTTTGTTGGGACTTCCATTGACTAAATTTATTCTTCGGGGACGGGGGACTATTCTTCCGGGTATCCTGTGGGTATAGGCGATGATTTGTCGCATGGAGATCAGCTTCCTCGAGGCATTCTTGAAAAGTAGACGCTCGGCGGTCTTGCACGAATGCTCGGATCTCCTGGGGGAGGGTGGACAATAGCTGGTCTTTTAACATAAAGTCAATCAGGGCCTCATACTCCGATTCGACTTTGGAGGATTCTAACCAGAACTGGAGGTTTCACGTCAGGATCTATCCAAAATATCGGTAAGTTTGACCGGGCTGGATTTTAGCCAATCTAAACTTAGCGTGGTAGAACTGAGGGTTTAAGTTGAAGGCGGATAGCAATTCGGCCTTCAAGGTACTATAGTCTATTTTAGCTTCGTGTGGTAACAAGATGAAAATTTCTCTTGAGCGCGGACTGAGCAATGGGAGCAATCTACTCACTCCTTCGGATTCTAGGGCCCATCCGTTTACCTCAAAGATCTTTTCAAAATGTGTTAAGTATTAGCACAAATCTTCTTCGTCTTTATATTGGGGAAGTTTCATATCAGGGGCCTGGGGTTGATGATCACGGGATCCAACAGAACTGACTTCAACATAGTATCTGCTGAATTCCCTTTCATGTTTTCGAATCCTTTCTCTTTCTTCAAATTCTTCTTTTCTTACTTCTTTTCTTCTCCTTTCTTCTAATTCTCACTTTTCTTTTCTTCTCCTTTCTTCCAATTATAACTCTTCTTTTCTTCTTCTTTCTTCCAATTCTAACCCTTCTTTTTTACTTCCATTTCACGTGCTCTTTCCTCTCGCTGTTCGCTTTGGACGAATTCCTTTAGTTCCTGTCCTGTGAGACCGAGAGCTTGTCCTTGCTTGACGAAAACTTCGAATGATTTTGAAGCCATTGCTGCTCTTGCTGACGCAACTGGTGACTCACGAAAGAACTTACGCACCTGGTAAGAGAATTAGAAGCTGCGATTGTTCAACCGATACAATTAAATAATTAACCCCCAAAATAATGAATATTTTCCTAGCTTTGCTTTTGCGATCTGGAAAGGATTATTAATGGTTATTATTTATATTCCTTCAGGGAATAGACTCTAATTATTAAAATTTACGTTAGTTTATTTGGGCTTCCTTGGACGTTGTCAAGTTTTAGGCTATATGAGTTCGCTTCCTCAAAAATTTAAACCCCTTAAAGCTGACACCACTTTTATATATGTCGTAGAATTGCTCATAGTCTGGTCCAATAATTATTCTAGTCCTTGATCTGAACACATTACTTTTGTTTAAGTCGATGGTATTGACCCTATAAACTCAATCTAGGATCATATATATATATATATATATATATATATATATATATATATATATATATATCTATATATATATATATATATATATATGGGTAGGCTTTAATTCCTACTGAACGTGCGAAAGCTGGTTAGAGGCCGGTTGTGCCGTAGCCAGGATTCTCACTATAAAAGTCCCACTTGTTACTGGGGGGAGGTTTGTAATTGTTGAATTCTAAGAGTGCATAATACAGGTTGAATAAATTAGCCGAAGGGATCCTTAATTAAAGTCTTGCCAAGGGTACGTCAAAACAGAGGAGCCACAAATAAATACACATACAAAAAATAAACTATACTTTACACAAACATAATAATTAGCAATAGTTAACTATTGTCTGGCGGCATTCGAGTATGTAAGTTCCATACCTTCACACTGCGTCAAACCGAGTTTGGTAAAAGTATTGGAGAGCTGAGCAGTTGGTTCGGGCCCCAGTGGGAAATGTTTAGCACCCCCTTTTCACGAAGGCTCTTCAGAGGGTGGACACAACTTTAGCTTCTGAGGCTGGGATAGCCCCGAATGTTGTCCTAATGTTGAAGGGCGAAATTGATCTGAAGCTCGAGCAGTGTTTGTGTTCTTTCTATAAGCTAGGGGAACTGTAGGCCTGATTGACGACTTAGGGAGGGGTCTGAAACTGTGAGCAACAAACAGGCTGTAAAGGAGCAGACTCTCCACAGCAAACTAAGCGATTTTTAAGGAAAGGCCACTTTTTTTCTTTTTACAATTCTATGATAGAGACCTGAGTGTTACTGAGCAATTATCCTGATACTTCCAAGCCTTAAGCCCTCAAAAATCTCTTAGAGACAAATTGAGAAAAATAATAAGAAGGAAGCGTGTGAAGTCTGTGGTCTGCATCGCTGGAACACAGAATTTGCATTCCAGCAAGAATTTGCAAATACTTGCCTCTTCTCTTTCATACAGAGGCAATATACTCAAGTAGTTTCTGCTCTGCAGAATAGAGTAGTATTTCTGGAGCAGAAGTAAGTAGTTAAAAGTGCACCATTGATTCTTTGTTAAGGGAGGTGGATGTACTGAAAACTACCAGAAATGACGATAGCAAGAGTGCCAACAGTGAAGTCAAAAGTAACAATCATGTTGCGGATAAAAGCAAAAAGAAGAGGAAAAGGAAAAAGCAGAACAAAAGGAGTAGTAAAGAGGAGTATTCTACAGCCCCAACCTCAAGTACTGCGAATGACTCTGAGAACGATGGTGGTGAGTGAAAAATTAACCAGGATACCTTAGTCTACGCTTAAAAGAGACTGCTTTACTAGTTGGTGAGTCAATCATCCGAATCCGGGAGGAGTACTTTGGTGCTGTTTGTGGATCGAAACGGATAGTACGAATCTTCTCTGGCGCGAAGAACAAACAGCTAGCAAAGAGGAGAGAAAAGATAAAGTATAGCAGTAGGAAAGTTGCTATCATTGCCAATGTTAGTGGCAACGACCTGTTCCTCAATACTAAAGAGACAGGTAATACGGAAGAGATTCTCCATTATGCTTGGTTGCTCATTGATGAACTCAAGCTGAAAACAAATAACGAGATCATTATAGGAATTCTGCCTAGAATAGGGGTATCTATGTTTGCCTTAAGCAAAGCAATAGCTATTAACGAGAGACTTCAGGATATGTGCGTTCCTCATGACATAAGGTTTGTGGACCCAAATGACATCTTATACGGACAAATTGATTTGTTCGCAAAATACGGCGTGCATCTTAATCCTCGAGGCAAATTAGTATATGGTGATATGGTAAACCAGGTTCTTTACCGTGTCATCCACTCAGAACCGAGAGGGGCTCCTGCTCTGAGTGATAAGCTTACTCCTCAGGTTTTACCATCAGTAGAGAGCCCCTGTGGTGAAGACCCTGCTCCGTCGTACCGGGATGTGGTAGCTACCCTATCAGATGCGTCAGCTGTCACCCCCGATTTGTATGAGGTGTCACGTGTATCACCTCCAACGAGTGAGGCAGAGGGAGCGTCCGATAAGACGTGACTTCCTCAAAGTGTTACTATTTAATACAAGGTCCATTAGAAACAAAATGCTAGAGTTCAAAGCATTTCTAGCAAGAGAAATTTTTGACATCGTAGCTATCAAAGAATCCTGGATCCACGCAAGTGGAAGCGACCTAATTGGCGAATTTGAAATTCCAGGGTACACACTGTTTCACAAAGATAGGATGACTCGGGATGGGGGAGGGGTAGCGATGTACACCAGAAAAACCTTGGATCTCATAGAGCGTACATCAAACACGGGGAAAGAGCTACTTAGCATGGACCTTAAGCTAAGAGATAAATTATACAGATTCATTCTACTACACAGACCACCACATCAGCGTCTCAACAAAGACGATGAGCTGTATACAGAAATTACTGACCTAATAAGCGAGCATACAGCAGTTATCTTACGGGATTTCAACTGTCATGTATACTGGGAAGAGAGAACGGGGAACGATGAAAGTAAGAGGCTTCTTCACTTTGCAGATAAAGTCTTTCTCACTCAATTGCTACACGGGCCTACAAGGGGGGATAACATACTAGATCTTGTGTTTTTCACTGAGAATAACCTAGTACACAATATAACTGTGGATAAGGCCTTAGATTTAAGTTACGTGTAACTAAACTCGAGGAAAAGAATCTCAGACGCACTATTCCTAATCTGGGAAGAGCTGATCTTGCTGGACTTAGAAGAGAAGTTGGTGCATTGACAGTTGATGTAGGTGTCAGCGTTCATGAGACTTGGAACTTATTCCTTGATCGCTTTATGGGACAACAAGCTCAGTTTGTGCCAAATATAGCGGTCAAGGAAGAACGACGGGAACCTAAATGGTTCACAAACGAGCTAGGAAGAGCGATTAAAGAGAGGAAAGCGTCTTATCGCCGTTATAACGCAAACCGTAGAGGTTTTGCCTATTAAAAATCCATCCACTTGCGCAGGCGAGTTAAAAGAATGATAAAAGCATCAAAACGTGGGGAAGAGCAAAAGGTGGTCGCATTTGGCAAGCCTAACCCCAAGTAATTTTTTAGCTACTTAAACAGCAGAAAAGCAGTTAGAAATAAAATTGGTCCTTTGCGTGACTGTGATGGTATGCATAAGAACACAGACCTTGAGATGGCTGATATTCTCAACGCACACTTCTCTTCAGTATTCACTGAGGAAGTAGAGGGGACAATCCCTAACCTAATTCTGGTATATGGGAGAGAGTCCATGAGAATATTCAGTGTACGAACATCGAAGTCTTAGTCAGACTAAACAAACTTTGCGCAAACAAGTCTCCCAGGTCTGATGGATTACTGCCAAAGATACTGAGGGAAGTTCGCGAGCAAGTGGCTCCCCACCTAGTGCAGATCTTCTATGAGCCTCTGAGGCCAGGATAAGTGGTTAAAGAGTGGCGGGAGGCAAATGTAAAACCTATCTTTAAGAAAGGGGATCGCGCAAATCCAGGGAATTACGGACCCATCAGCCTCACTTCCATAGTAGGCAAGATACTCAAAGTTGTAATTGTGGATAGAGTTTCTGGAGGGAAACAACCGGTTATTTGACTCGCAGCATGGTTTTCGGCCTCACAAATTATACTTAACCAACCTGATAGATTTCTTTAATGTCATGCTTCAAGAATATGACTTGAACAGAACAATCGACATACTTTATCTCGACTTCCAGAAAGCTCTTGATAAAGTACCTCATAAGAGGGTAATGTTGAAAGTTCGAGCTATGGGTGTTAGAGGAGCAGTGTCAATTTGGATTGAAGCCTGGTTCAAAGATAGAAGATATGGTGTAGTTATAAATGGGATATCATCCAGCTGGTCTCATGTTTCTAGTGGGGTGCCTCAAGGATCTGTATTGGGTCCGATCCTCTTCATTATCTATATCATTTATATAGATGTTGGAATTGTGAGCCGCATAGCTAAGTATGTGGATGGCACTAAGTTGGGAGAAAATGTCGCAACACCAGAAAGTGAAGAAACTATTAGGTCAGACTTGGAGAAAGTGGGAGAGGAGTCTGAGAAGTTGCTGATGCCATTTAGTCTGGATAAGTTCAGAATTATGCATATCGGGCATAAAACCAGAGGTCACACTATTCTCTTTAGAGTCGTGACATAGAAAGTACAGAATTCGAAAAAGATTTGGGTTCTTTTATTAGTAACGACCTCAAGTCCTTAAAACAGTGTCTTAAAGTAGAAAAGAAGGCACAAAGGCTATTAGGTTACATCAGAAGACAGTTTCTTTACTGGAACAAAGAAATAGTCTTGTCACTTTACGATTCTCTAGTTCGTCCTCAGCTGGAACACGCCATCCAGTTCTGGTCAAAGAACTTGAGAATGGACGTGCAGTGGCTGGAACGAGTTCAGGCACGAGCAACGAAATTTATTGCCCCCATTAGACACATGGGCTACCAGAGACGTCTCACGGCTTTAGGAATCTTTCTTTGGAACCCAGGAGGTTGCGAGGACAGGTAATAAAGAATTGAAAAATACTTCAAGGATTTGATAACATTGAATATAGGCATCTCTTTAGCTTACAGGAGAATGCCAGTAGAAATCATTGGTGGAAGCTCAATCCTCCTGGTTACTCTTGTGACAAGGTTGGTGGCTTTTTCACCTACGAAAGGCAGTCAATAAGTTTTGAGAATCGGTAGGGCAAAACAGAAGAAGGAATAGGCTGTTTTGGGGGGTGCTAGGACAAGTTATGACAAGTCAGGACCTGCAGCCGCACGCTCCTGCCTCGTCTATTTAAGAAGCAGTAGCTGATCGCAGATCGTCAGTCACAAATTTTTCAAAAATGGAGAAGGTTGAGCACCGCGCAGTGATCAAATTTTTGACCAAGGAAGGCACGAATGCAAAAGAGATCCATGAATGCATGGTTGCAGTGGACCCCGAAACCGCCCCTTTCTATGCAAACATTGCTCGCTGGAATAGGAAGTTCCACCATGGTCGTGAGTCCCTTGAAGATGATCCCCGTCCAGGACGCCCGTCAGACGTGACAAACGAGGACAATATGACCCGTGTGGAGAGGAGGATTTTCGAAAATCGACGATAAAAGGTCGAAGAAATCGAGCGAGAACTTTGAATATCACATGTAAGTGTTATTAACATCATCCACGACAATTTTTGCAATGACCAAGGTCTCTGCCCGTTGGATCCCTAGAACCCTCACGCCCCATGATCGACTTCAACATCGTCAAAGTCCACAAGGCCAGAGTTGCACAAGCTGCCCTGCGCTAGTGCGGATTCGAGGGGCTCAACCATCGCCCCCACAGTCCAGATCTGGCCCCTAGCGACTACTTTTTATTCCGCCAGCTCAAGGCTGCACTGCGTGGACGCCGGTTTGGGGACGATGAAGATGTCCAGGAGTGGATTGAACAGTAGTCGGGAATTCGAAGCCTCAGGGACAAGTGGCGCAAGTGCATTGAAGTCGAGGGTATTCATATTGAAAAATACTAAAACACTTTTCCTCATATCTCGTTTCCTTATATCCGAATTACAAAACTTATTAACCGCCCCTCGTATAAAATTTGCAACACTTGGAATAGACTGCCAACGGATGTGGTAAACAGTTACTGAGTTGAGCAGTTCAAAAGTCGGTTAGACAAGGTGCTGCACACACTAGTGTAAGTACTAGTGTGAATACCCGATAACCTTTTAACGGTACCCACTTTGTATGGGTTGTAAAACCTTTTGAGGTACTGAGATTCCTTGTAACTCCTTATAACTCTCCTTCCCTCTTCTCTTCTTATTCCTCCCTTCTTTTTCCAGCCACCATACCTTCTCTCCAACCCCAATTGTGAATTAGGGATCGTGCCGGGTCATAAATTCACACACTTTCTGAATATTATAAAATGATGACATAGTAATCCCACTTATAATTAACATAAATCTATTACTACTCTCTTGGTAACAGAGATTAGGCGGTCCTCCGGCTTCTGTATAATGAACATAGGTGCTAAAAGTGTGAGAAAGTAAGTAAGAATCATGAGTAAATGCATGACGGTGGTTCGGAATCCACGTTAATCAGCAGGTCCCCCTTGTACTTCGGGTAAGGGTATTCCACCCTTTCCACCTTTGCCTACCGAGGTTGCTCAATCTGCCTCCTCACCAATCTGCCCTCTTTCCGTCTCCCACTATAAACCTTCTTCTAAGATTGTTCCGGACTTCCCATTAAGCAATTTACTATCGGTTCACTTGAACTGAGAGTCAGAAGTGTGGGGTTTCTCCAGGAGCAAGTCGGCCGCAAGCCTCCTCCTCTTTTGTGCCCCGCGATTGTGGGAGGGGTACAGAGGGGAGGAGTAACCGCGAGCCGTACCTTTTCTCCCCCCTTAAAAAAAGCCCTCTAACATTTCTACGCCGGTTGCTCGAAAATCTTGGTTAAATAACCCTGGCAGATTTATCCCAGAACTCATTTAAGGAGATAAAGTTTTGGGTAAATTTCCAAAGACACCTCCGAGAACCACAATTACGAAAGAGATCTGTACTCATCAAAATTCATTTATAATCACTACTAATATTCACCTTTCTTTTTGGAAGCTTCACTTAGGCAGATAACTAGTTAAGTCCCCAGCCTTGCTCGCGTATGAGAACTGTTCCCTTATAAAGCCCCTCCTATTTGTACCCTCGCTTATTTCAATGGAAGAGGTTGGTGGAATAAAATTGAGGATTTTAGTGCTAAATATTTTGTGGATAGGTAAGTTTTTTTCGTATGCATGCAACTATTTACGCTATGTTTGGCTTATAAATCTGCATTATGTGTGTAAGATTGTTGGTATGTACAACCTTGGCCAAAAGTATTTGGCCACCCCAGTGTTCCTGGGTTCTGCTATCTCAACGTTAATGAAACATGTGTACATGTTGGTTTATAGTATATTATACAATATACATTAGTTTAATATCTGGCTCACCCTCCTTTAGCTACAATTACCGCTTTTATACTGTACTGTACGTATGTAACCAATTATGTGTAAAACCAACGTCCACAATTAACTTATTCTAGGGTTCTATGCTAAAATACGTTGTAGATACAGTTAATAAAGAGTAAAATGCCTAAAACAAGGGAGTTAAGTGAGTGTGAGAGAGGTCAAATTGTAGCTCATCATAAAGATGGAATGTCTCAAAGGCAAATTGCTCAGAAGATAAAATGTTCTCGATGTGCGGAGCAAACGACTCTCAAGCGCTTCAGAGAGACAAAAGATGTGAAAACAATACAAAGAACAGGTAGAAAAAGGTTACAACGTCTCGTGATGACAGATTCACCATCCCTCAGTCGCTCATAAGGAGAAAAACATCGTCAGAGCTCTGTGAGGACTTCAACAAGGCAGGTACATCACAAATATCAACCAGAACTGTTAGAAGAAGGCTTGTAGAGTACTGTTTGAAAGACTGTGAAGCCAGGAAGAACCGAGAGATTTCTGAAGCGAATATGAATAAACGTCTTCAGTTGGCCAAAAACCACTCGAATTGGACCAGTGGGCTATGGTCGAAAGTCATATGTTCTTTTGAAAGTAACTATGAGGTAAAATAAAACAAGTATTAAATCAACATATAAACTCAAAATATCTGGGGTTGTTGCCCAAAATATATAAGAAATATCCAATGTCGTGGAATGGCCAGACTCTATATTTATATATACGTAGGTACTTTGGGGCTTCGGGCTGAAGTTGGTTGAAGACCGTTAGTGAAAGGGTAAATTGTTATGAGTCCAGTGGGGATGGTTTATTATTAACTTTGCGAAGTCGTTTTAAACAAATATTTCAGAGTGCAAATTAGCCAAAGATTAACAGGTCGCTGGTACGCGCTGGAATTGCAAAAGAAAGACAATGACGAAAATATATCTTTACTAACAACAAAATGATATTTATATTTACACAAAAAATGAGTTTGGAGGGAATGGTCGCCCATACGGGGTAAAAGGTCCACACGAGATACAGGTAGGTTAATTAAGGGATTAAAGGGGTCAGATTCAGTATGGTGATTTAAAGGAGGATTTTATACTGGAGAGTTCACACAAATAATGGAGCAATGGGGTAAGCCAGATTCAAGATTAATCTGCAGGAGCCAACGATTACGATTACCTTACGTGCTCGCTGCCGAAAAGCGGCCAGTTAGGGTACGATAAATGCGACGGAAGAAGTCAAGTTACCTCTTGCTTCCGACGAGAAAGCACTTGTCGAACCTTCGGAGTTGGGAATCCTTGTCAAGTACTAGCCACTTGACTATGGCAAAGTTCGCTGATGTTGAAGCTTGCCGATTGACTATGGCAGGGTTCACGGATAGGGATGCTTGCCGATTGACTATGGCAGAGTTCACGGATGGGGATACTTGCCGACTGACTATGGCAGAGTTCACGGATCGATTTAGCTTTCAACTCAAATCGAAATCGCCGCTGGGGGGGGGGAGGGGGAGAGCGTCCTTCAGTTCGTTCGTCAGAGAAGGTGGAAGTGTAACAGTGCTGTTCTCTAAGCTCAGTAGAAGTGTTATATAGGCGCCTGGTGAAGTGGCTCCAGACGCGCGCGCGAATTTGGGGAAAAGTCGTCGACTCCTTCGGGTGAAGGTGGGAATCGTGATAACGTTGGTTGCAATGTCCAATGGATTTCAATCTTCGAGCTTCGAGCTGAAAGCCAGAATGCTAGTGGAGAGTGACCGTGGGAGACGATGACATCGGTCCCTAGGCAAATACAGCTGAGGCGTGTGATAACGGCGTCGGCCGCCTCCTTTACCAAGTTAAGCCATGCTTTTACAGCTCCATGCGGTAATCTCAGGATCCACGTGGGTACAGAAGGGCACGTGGTCGCCATTTGACCTCATTCTGCTATATCCAACATAAGGATAATATTATCGTTCATGCTTTTTACTCGGGTTTTCGGCACATCTGGTGCAACTTTCGTGCGTAATAGAGTTGGAGAAGCATTTAAGGCTAAATGTCTGGTACTAATCATAAAACATAGAGGTAGTTCTATTATGGTGTGGGCCTGTATGTCTGCCAGAGGATCCGGAGAAATGTTTTTATGTCAAGGAAGGATGAATTCAGTTACCTATCTTTCCATGTTATCGGATGATGTTTGAGAGCCATCAATCGCTAAATTGCATCCTGGAGTGTCGAAAAACAGTGTGATCTTTCAATAGGACAATGCACCATGACAACAGGAAAGAATACTTGTCAATGGTTTGAGACACAGGGTATTGTTCCCATGGACTAGCCAGCGCAAATCCCCGATCTAAATCCGATCGAAAACCTATGGGGAACTTTTGCTAAAGCTATCAAGAACACACAAATAAAAAAATAAAGAGAATTTTTAACAAAAACTTAGAAAAGAATGGAGTAAGATTGCGCCTAGCACCTGCAAGAAACTAGTTTATTCTATATCTAACTGTATAAAAGCGGTAATTGAAGATAAAGGAGGGTCAACCAAATATTAAAACTAATGTGTATTGTGAAATATACTTTTAACCACCATGTGCACGAGTTTCATTAACATTGTGATAGCAGAACCTAGAAACACTGGGTTGGTCTAATAATTTTGACCAGGACTCTATGTAAGTCACAGTGTGTATGTTGATTTTCTCTTCTCAACCCTGACGATGACGTGCTTCTATGCCGTGTCAGCGAGCAGAAGTAATATATAAAAAATGAGGATGTTAACTCTATCATATCACTGAAATTTCAAGGAAATTAAGATCTCATCAGCGACCTTATCAATCACTTCACCATGATGAAAGCCTATTTTACAGCCAGGCCTATGAGAAGCACTTCAAAGGCTCGGCCCTAGAGTTCCTTGCAAGAGTGGGCCTCTCCCACCCAATCATTTCCTTGACCCAACTCTGCATTACCCAAAATGCACGCATGAGCCACAGCAGGCGTCGTCGTCCAACAAAATAATATCTGGCTACAAATACCCCACTGCAGATTAGCTTGGAAATGAAGACAAGTATCGATGCAGTGTAAGAGCTGCGAAAGCTGATCCCACTGCACCACAGGCTAAGCTCTTTTCTGGTATAGCCAGTACTAACATCAAACTGCAAATCCACTAATTCTAGATGGATAACTCACACAACTCAATGATCTCAATACATATCACACACGCTCCCATTAACCATTCCTCCCGACAATCTTGTAAGCACTCCATGTCACCACAAATAGCCACTGCTCCACTACCCAGCCTACTTGAAGGCCCAGAATCTCACAAATAACTCCAGAACACGACTCATTATATTATAATAAAAAAAAAGCCATATGGAACTAACCAATGGAGTTAAGGAAATATTTACCAAATCTAACATACACATACGTGGGTTTGATCCAAGAAACAAAACGTAGGTTATATTTACGAATCACAAAAATGCCACGCTATATGAACAGAAAAAACCCCGATGGACATGGAAGACTAATCAGGTACATAAAAGATGTCATCCCTTTCACCATCAATCACAGAGCTACCACTCTCTCTCTTATAAAAGTATGCCTAAATGGAGTATCAACTGCTCTAAAAACGCATCAACTAAACAAACTATGCATTCACTTTTTCTATAAAACTATGAGCCAGCGCTATTCGCCCACGCCAAACACAATAAAATAACAATTTTGTTGCGGCAGACTTCAACACTCATGAGCCTCCGGGATAAAATCCCAAGAAAGAACAATTGCCCTCCGTATCTTTAAACTCCTTAACCATATCTTGATCGTAAACAACTCTTCACCCCGACCCCCTTCAACACTTACTGCTAAGGAACCTCGCATAATATTATTTTCTGCTCATCAAACAACCTAGCTACCGAAACAACCTGGAAGTCACACACTAATCCATCATCTGATCATCTACCCATCATCAAACTAATTACCCTTAAGAGTTCCATAGCCACACCATCTCAACGAATATAGAATAACACCAAGTATAGAAAAACCCCTCCAGGACTAGTTCCCTATGTTTAGTTGCATAAACATAACCCACATATGCTACGCCAACATACATAGAATGATAATCAATAAATATATCCCTAAGAGAAAGACAACAATAAAACCTAAAATCTTGCCCTGGAATCAGAGAAATCGCAAAGGCCGGAGTCAATTTGTGAAAATAATCTAAATCCAAATACAACATTGATAACATCATAAACCAAGTATGCGACATCCAAGCACTCATCACTTTCCTTTCTCTTCGTCTTTTACCTCATAAGACTCCGTCTATGTAGCCCATCTTTACGTCTTGATAAAATTAGAACATAAAAATGGATAGTAAAAGAGGAGTGGACAGTAATGTTAAGAGAAATTCCTATGAAAATGAAAAGGCAAAGAATATTTTATATTTTGCCGCGGGACCGGCTATCTCCCTTAATTATGATCCATATATATAGTATATACAACTTCAACATGCATATACATAGAATATAGACAATTTGACTCGCAAACAACTGTTTTAATCTTACATCATTCAATTATTATCATTATTCGGTTATTGCAGATTATCATTAGGTGCTACGTTCTTCTTGAAAGAGTACAACTTATAGATTACATTGTATGGTATTTCGTTAAAATCAATCTTCACTTCAATTGCCTATTCATGAATTAAGATGGGCTGACTGATGAACTGCTGTTAAAGTTTTGTAATAAACCATTTAATTTCCTATTCTAGATTGATTTTTTATTTTGGGGGTATTATACTCGAACATAAACGAGTTGATGAAATGAGATTGAAGTAATTATTTACCTTTATTTGTAAATATTACATTATTAAATTAAAGGCTAACTGAAATATAAATAAATGCTTGAGGGGCTGAAAACTAAACATTTTTTCTTTTGAATTGCCATTAATTACGGTTATGTATTTACACTTATTCATTGTTATATTCCTATTTTAATTTACCTAGCTGTTTTAATGCACCATAATGAGTCCTTTGACTAAAGTTAATCCATATATATTAAATAATGAAAAGCATCATTCTGAATAAATTAAGGATTAATTGAATTGTTGCCAATTCGTAGAGACTCCAAATTTGGTTTAACTGTGCATTGTTGGAGGTTCTGTTACAATGAGAGGTGTATGGGGTGTTTCAGTAGGATAGTACTTTTGTATTTTAGTGGTTGCGCTTCTCCTTTTTAGAGTGATTCAGATGACATTGGTTTCCATACTGGCACCCAGCCCTCACCTGTGGCTTCTCGAAGCTGGCGTGTTATGATCAGCGACCACACCTCGGAAAACTGCTCAACCAGCAGGCTAAACCATGTGAGGGTAGCTGTAAGGAGATCTTTTCCTCAGCGAGAATAACCTCACCCGACCTGTGGGTTACCCTTGATTGGGATAGGTCAACGGGAGCACAATCTCGAGTGAAAAAGATGTGAGTGGGGTCCCACATTGGGTGTTATTCGACGAACAGGATGTCCAGCAGACCTCTCCAACCTCTCTCAGTCGATGGTCGTCCTGATTAATTCTTGCCACCATCAATTCTGTGTGAGGCTAAGCTATGGGGATGGAAGGGGTGGGGAGAGGTCTAATTCCTGAGAACCGCCCGCCGGATTTTGATAAATACCTTCTACACTTCACGCAATACTTATTATATCCATTTCTATCATGACCGCAACATAAGATTCGTCAAGGTTAGGTAGAATTGTGATTTTCTTTCTGGCCTATGGGAAAATTCGCCGTACTCATAACCGAGCCTACTACTTGGCTAGATTGAAAAACAAATAGCAATGTGTAGATTACCAATAACATATGAAAAGAAAGCAAAGGCTAAGCACAGGCTAAAAAACAACAACAAATAAAAATGAAAGCAACAGGAAAGAAGCGCGCTCCGGCGTCGGTTGTATGCTCCCATCCCCCAGGTGCAGGAGCATGCGACCTACAAAAACTGTAAAATAAATTGCAGGAGGCCAGCCTCTTCCAAAAAGTCGTATAGTCCACAAGTCTGTGTGTACAAACCAGTCCCGAGTACAAGGAAAAAAAGGGTAGCGACCCCGCTCGTCCCTGTAACGTGACAAGTAGCATGCGCGAAGATCACCCAAACTAAGACATATAACAAAAATGTGACAAACAGTCTGGGGGACAACGCAGTCGTCACAATAAGGCGCAGGCGAGCGCTCTATTAAATAGTGGTGCTTTCCGCGAGTGTGTTCAATTTGTAGACGACAGAAAGCAACTCGAAACTGTCGCGGTATGGAAGGAGGAGGGGCATGGGAAAATTCCCGGCGAAATGGCACCAAACTTTAAGTTCCTCTCGACCGTCTCCCATTTTCTTTGCCAAGCAGCCCGGACAGTTGACTGTATTCCTACTACGTAATAGGCGAAAGAATTTTGACGGTAATAGGCATACTGCTGTGAATAACTTCTAGGGTGTTTTTACCTAGTCCGTTGAAAGTGTATAGCTTGATTGCTTTAGTTGCTTGGGTCGACGATTTGTTCGTTTAGAAGAACGGACTCTGGGTCTTCATTGAATAAATCATTTCTGAATGACGTGATATAGACTTTTCTTTATTCTAAAGTGCCCCAGCAGAGCCATTTCTACATTGCGCCCTGAAACCAGAGAATCGTAATGACATTTGTATGTAGCATTTTGCAAGCCTTGGAGAACCTTGTACAAATTGTTGTTTGTTGTTATGGGATATTTTTTCTACGCTAACAAGGCTTAAGTTGGATATCCTGATTGTCGTATGGTCTATTACATTCTTGTTCGCTTGATATAGTTGGAGATTTAGAGTTAGAAGTAGACGGGTTGTCTTCGTTGCTATGATTTCCGTACTTCCTGCGTTTGTATTCTTGTTCTGATTTTCTGTTTCCAAAACTTTTTCGTCTCTTTCCTTATTCTTCTTTTTCGCTTTAATTTATTTAGGCTTCGGATCCCTTTGACTTACATGTGAAGGTCTAGTTGTTTTGATGATTGCAAGGTTAGTGTCATCCTTTGATATTGGTTATGATTCATTGTCCATTCAAAACTTCCTATTGAAAGAGAATCGTCCGGGAACCAAATTTCGTCTAAGCCATTGTTTTTGTAACATTTTGTTTAGGTCGGGAGATCTTTGGGAGACTAGTCTTTGGGTGGGTGTCTGTCTAATGGGTAAAATCCAAAGCATGTAAGTGCACTTACAAACTTCGCTTTTTGGAATTGCTTGGATGTTATCTTAAGGCTAGTGTAGTAGACCATTCTTCCTTGCTTTTCTGGCCTTTCCCGTCTCTTTAAAGATGATTTTAACACGGTAGTTGTAGTCGGTGTTAGTTGCAGTTTTTAATTTAATCACTTAATTTACCTTCGCCAACTTTGTTCTTTTATATCACTTGTTGAACTTCATTGTGTGGGGAATCTTCAGCTCCAGAGCTATATTGCTGAGTGCCGTAGGTGCTTTAACCGAAAGAAGCAAGTTAACATCTTTTTCCAAGCGCCAAGCTTGCCGTAAACCTGTTTAAGACCTTTTTTTGCTCCCTCCCCATGAGGACACGCAAAAGCCCCATTTAGACGAGTCTATCGATCTTCAGTATTTTGAAGTTTCCAAATACGTAACTTTTCTAACTATATTCAGCATGAAAATCGTAACATAATTTTCCCTTGAGATTCAATCTATATATATATATATATATATATATATATATATATATATATATATATATATATATATATATATATATAATTTACAATATATCTACAGTGATAGAAAAGCTAGAAAATTTAAAGCAGCTGAAATCCAGCGTAGGAAGGATAATTTATTGTGCAAGTAGCGTGACAGAAGCCATAGCTACCTACTTAACGCCTATTCAAAACAATATTTGCTCCTACTTTCCAATTTCAACACAGAAACAGGTCTAACCTGTCCTTCACGCACTCTTGGCTGCCCAGGGTAAGCCTCAAGGATCATTTATGGCTCCTGCGTGAAAGGGACTTTAAGCATGCTTATAATCCCCTGGATGACACAGTCCATCTGGAGAAAAGGAAAAAGTTGAGTATTATTCATCGTCTAACAATTAAGCTCGTGTCTCATTCTGTAAGGTTTTTCGGGGTAGAAAAATCTTTAATAGTCTTCTAACGTAAAATCTTTATTTTGAAATATCTTCTAAAATGAAAAATCTGCTTCCGTCGGACGCAACCTATTGGTATAATATATATATATATATATATATATATATATATATATATATATATATATATATATATATATATATATATATATATATATATATATATATATATTAATATCAACATCGTAACATATGTTTAGCCAATCATAAGCCTTATAGTTTTCAATTTTTGAATGTTTAGATTTGCCACGGTGGGTATAAAACAGAGCCCTTATACCAATCACAGCATTGTTCTTGGACTGAAGATGGAAGCCAGTCCCTGTCGTAAATAGTATCTTGAATGAAGTTGTCCAGCTAACTGCGCCTCATTGTCCGACTCTAAACCACAAAACAGAGATCAAAGCAATTCCGAAAAATAATCAGGACACTCGCCAACTTAAAATTTGGAGATCGACAAGATCGATACGCTGTTATACAGCTGGAACACATCCCCAAGAGATAGATAAAAATTCCTTCAGCTGTACAGGGTTCGACAAATTGGCACCTAACACGCTTATTTTCTAAAAAATTATTTTTGTAATTTAGAAAGAATGATAAAAATAAAGATGATAGATTAAATACTCTACTTAGTTGGGATGTATGGTTGATGCACTGACAACCATTTCCAGTCGGTCATGCGACCCTTTGAGATGATTTTATAAGTCGAGTTTAGTCCATTTTATTGTAGATTTTGTGTCGAAATTGCTGAGAGTAAGATTTCAATACCTATACTGGAAACATAGTCAGGAATATTCGCGAATCCTTGATGGTCAGCAAAGCCAAAATCGATTGAAAGCCTCATCAAACAATTAAAATAATTATATAATCTATATGTAGGTTCTTTGATGGGTTTTGCTTGACATTATTTCCTGTAGGAACAGTGCCATTCAATATGCATCTGAAACACTATGAGCCAACGCTTATTTAACTACTCACACAAATTTTCAATTACTACAGCAACTCTATCTAAATAATACTCAGTCTTAAGCAAAATAAACAATCCTATGACCACTAATCATAACCTAGTATCCCCCTACTCTTTTTGCCATCCAAAATTATGAAGCGTTCGGTACTCAACCAAATAAATACACATCCATCCGGATGCTTCCTTATTCACTAACATTACTCAGTATATACAAGAAAGCTTCAAAAATCTCAAACTATCACACACGACATTAATGAAAAAATAGATTCATATCAACAAAATCCTTAACACTACACTTACGCCTAATAATAATAAGGGCTAGCTACCTTTTTCACAGGATGACGCACAAGTAATACTCCACTGAAAGTTATTAATATCATATTACACACACGACAATCCTGCAAGGATCAACTTTCTCACTATACACTTCAACCGTTACATCCATTCCTTACTCTCTCGCAATCTCAACATTACAATATATAACTCTTCAGATGACATCCTCATTTTCAACCAACACTTGAAATACATTCAAGCAGTTCTAGATATTCAGGTGTCGGTGAGTATTTTGTCGCCTAGTTTCACTATAAAGGAAAATAATAGAGCGCTCATTTAAACAGATATATTTACCAAAGTTAGAAGATAAAGGCTTGGAAGATCGTACTTTTACATTAATTCAATGAAATCGCCGGCGATCTCAACCACGGATTCTAGGTGGCATCGGAAACTGATCCAGACCTTCTCAAAGGTGCTTCCTTTTCACTAGGAGGCCAGATGATGTTCTGAGTGATTTGGTCAAAGAAATTGTCTGACAGCCAAGATTAGATCCTTATGCTTGTTCTCCTGCTGCCAAATGCATGGTCTTCCAACAGCCTTCCAACGGCCAATAAATAGGTCCAGAGCAACGCGTATCCACCAGGCGCTTGATGTAGCCCAACCAGTAATATAAACGATGTCATAACGTGGCCCTCTCTACTGTCCACCCCCCAAATCATGTGTAGACCGAAAACTTGGTCTTCCTAACTCAAATTACATCTTTAAGGGGCACAGCAAGCCAATAGTTTTTTTGGCAGTTCTCCGAATGGCCCTGGCAGAAATTCTTCTCCACTGAGTAGGACCAAAGATGTCAGGTTTAGGGTAATGTTTCATGTACTAAATATCTGATGTGAGACTCTGACAATCACTTGTTCCTGTCTATGACCTTCGTCGACTTGTTGGAATCTTTGTCAACAATGGCTTGGACCTCCACGGCAAATTCGGTTCTCTTTTCGTATAAGAACGCTTCTAGTGAGGTTTCGTAGCCAGCTTACCCTCTTAAGTACAGCCCGACTCACCCTACTCTGTCCTGATCCTCAAAGACCCTCCTCAGATACACACTCAAACACTCGGAGATCTTCGTATTGAAACTCCTGGCGTGAAGCCCAAGCAACACAAGTTGCCTTTTTCAAATTTTGGGAAGATTGAATTAAGCCATGGTATAGCTTCCTTCATAGACTATGTAAAACTGACTCTACTATGATAGTAACAAGAGATAACTGACGCTAGCTAGACAACACTCATGCACTCAATTCAGATTTGCCAAGGGCGGCAAATTACCCACTGCACCTAGCACATAAAACTTTATATGAGAAATTCAATCTATGTATGCAATAGAAACTGATAACCATTCCCCTTAAAAATCTCCAGTTTCTACCATTACAACGAACAGATTTAAGTACAATGATCACCCTTACATCACATTTTAAACGCCGTACTTCACTTAGGCATAACACGAACCATGCTCGGCGTCACACTCTACGCAGACTAAATTTCCAACTATACAACAAACAGAATGAATAAAGCATAAAGAAACACCCACACTTTGAGTACATACGTATAGGAACCGTACTTCACTTGAAACAACCGAGAAATCTAGCCTCTATAACGAAAAGCAGTACATTCACACACCGTTCTCATATGCCAGTATTGCCTGGTCATCTAATCTCGAATTTACTCACTACAACAAACAACAAAATTCACAAAGCAGCAAAAACTCACTACAGGGTGCATTCGTAGCACTTCAGTAACCACCTAATACGATGAAACAAATGTCGTACCCTTTGTTTAGCCAATCTGTAAATTTGCAATGTCTTTAATTCTCTTAAAATTAATGCTTTCTTCTCAACCTTTCATCGGCGGAGAGGCCCTCATTGTCTTTTTAAATAAATAAACAAAATAAATAATGCCTGCACCTAGTTTTCCCTAATAAGTGCATATACCCCTTTTAGAGAGCGCTGATATTCTTTAAGAACCATTTTACTTCCTACCTTATCCTTTGCTTTACTACAGAGCGTCTATGACTTTATAAATAGTTGCAACTCATCTTTAGAAAAAAGAATCCCTCTCCTGTCAGTTATGCTTGTTTAATGGACTCGAACTCCCGTTTAATCTGTGAGGCAACCTTAATTCTTCTTCTATTTTAAAATTAACTAAGCTTTTAATATTTTTAGACCCATGCATCCTTTTCACTATAAATAAGAATACCATTGCTTGACCATAATTTTTATTCCAAAATGATGCATAAAATACTGAATATAATTATTTTTAGTATATTAGTACATTTACTTGGATTATTATCCAACCAAAGATCAATCGAAAATTTTAAATGATTTTTAAACTTGAACCAAGTACAGTATTATTTTTATATCGATAGTTAATTACTTACACTAATGAACAAAATATTTAATAGAATACAAGGTATTACAATTCATTTTATTTTAATAAAGATTTAAGTTAATAAGTAACCTTAGATTTATTATCCTTTGCCCATTCTAGGATACATGGAGTTTTAAAATGGCAAAATGAAGGTCTTTTCTAACCTTCAATTTACTTCATTGCGTCGTTTTCATTTGTAACAGAGTTGAAACCCGTAAATTACAATGATATGTCGACAGAAAAGTAACCAATGAACGAATAGCTCCTACTTTATTTGGAGTAAGAATCGTACATCAAAGAATCAAATTCAAGGATTGATTTCTTATCAAATGTATTGATTATATCAGAATTATTATTCAGCTCGAGAAGTTAACCATGGCAATTATTAGTAACGTTTTCAATTAATAATTTGAATTTATTTTCTAGCGGTGTTAAACATTGAAAATTTTCAATTTATTCAAATTGTGCAGAAGAACTTGGTTTTCACCACCAGCGACAGGAATTGATGAAAATTTCTCAAATATTGCAACATTTTTTATATTGACATTTTTCTTGAAATTTTAGTTTGTTCATAAAAGCCTTCAAATAATCGATGAATTTTAGGATGTTTGTATTCTTTTCTTGCAAGTGAAGATTCAGTTTAATCAGCTACTAAAAATTGTCAACCAGGTAGGCATGGAGAGTGATCGTTTTCACATGATCCAACCAAACCCCAAATTTTCTTTTTCCCTGAACTTATAAAATTATTTGAACTCACCTCTAAGCTCAAATAAGCGCTCATGTTACTCCACATCCTTTAGAAAGTCACCGAAAACTTTGGATAAGAAGAAATAAAAGATGAACGTTTTCTCCCATGATTAAATTCGCAATTTCCAATGTTTTATCCAATACATTCTCTAGTGGAGTTGGATATGTTTGTGATTTGAGTGACGCGATGGATCATACAATCTTTGCGTTTCAATTTGGGTGCACGCCCTGTCACAGAAACATAAAATCAGGTTTAGTCCGACCAAAACTGGTTCTAGAGCTGTACATCACACACTTATGCACATTTTACCCCCAAATTTTCTGATTAAAAAAAAATGGAATCTCTTCCAAATTATTAGCCTTTGGTAGTAGTTACAAGAGGAGGACAAACCATAAACTCTCTCTTTTAAATGATCCTCAGTGACCATATAGTACAAGCACAGACATTTGACCAGAATCCACTCATGACAATCTTCATTACAGTCAGGCGACCCTATATCTTCGAGCTTCGGCTTCGTTCCAGTTTACTCTCCCTCCGTGCCTATCTCTTCATAGCCGCACCTTCTCAGCCTTCATTAACATTTCTCGGCAGTAGCTAATTCACTTACCGCTCCCCATACGTTAGTTTTCCAAGCTTCTGTCTCCATTATCGCTCAATCACTGATCAAGGATCGTGAAAGGTAAAAGGTGTGTGGATAGAACGTAGGAAATATATAGAAAAAGGTGCTTTTTAGTAGTAGGGTATGTGTGCCAAGCTGTCTGGGTACCTCAGTAGATGTGCATTTGTTGCAATACATTTTGCTGTCTTTTGGTTATTCAGCATTCAAGCCTTTGTCATAAGGTTTATGATCTCTCGTAATAAGTCTTAGACATATTGTTACACTTCCGTTTATGATGTTTTACAGTTTCTTTCTTCATTCAGATTGATTGTTATTTTTATATTTACTAGAATTTATTACTTGTTTATATTTACTCTTATTGTTTATTTTTAATATAACTTGTCCACATTGTATCTTTTAGTTAATAATTGTTTATTTTATTTTACTAAAGTTGTCGACTTCAGAACTTTTTAGACTTCGTTATGTTTTCCTTCCTACCGAGTTCGCTTATTTTCTTCTTCAGCCCCGGTAGCCACACCTTGTCGAGGGCTGAAGCCGCATCTCGAAGTACTACGTCGACGTGGCCATTTCTGGCCTTTCCGATAGCTATCTTTTCCGTGATCAGAGTCAGATCCGATTCTGTGCCAAGTTTCCTCGGAAAGACGTGTTAGGTATTATATAGGATATTGAGTTCCAGAAAAGTCCTAAGTCTGTTATTCAGAAGCTTTTTCAGCAGTTTGCCCATGAATTCTAGCAAAGAGATTTGTCTGTAACTGCTGATCTGTTTCTTCGGCTTGCCAGGCTTTAATATAAATATCATCCGGGCTTTTTTCAGGTGGTCCAGAAAGTAGCCAGCATTGAGGCAGGCATTAAATACGTCTTGAAGGGCCTGATTGAAGTTATTGGGGGCGTTAGCTAAATTCATTTTGGTGATGCCAGTTATCACTGGCGCTTTTTGTTTAAAACTCTTCAGGGCTATTTTGTATTCTCTCACCTAGGAGCGGGCAGTATTTTGTGTTCCTTCCATGGGACAGTCAAGCAGTCAGACTCTAAGATCTTTGATGTGAGATGGTCAAGTTTGGCATCAATTTTTTCTAGCGAGGCACCATCCAATTGTACAACATGCACATGCTGTAGATGCCCACGGTATGGTTCCCAGTTGGTTCTTTCGAGTCATCTGCGTTTTGAAATTTTTACCTAGATCAGGGAGGTGGAGATGTGGGTTATCATACTACGATGATAGCACGGTGCGAAAGGGCCAGGGAGACTTACCTCATTAAGAGAGATGTTTCGGTTCGTCAGCACAATATCTGAGGTGGTCGCCGATCTCTCTGTATGGAAGGTAGCGAAGTTGAGTCCTTCTCTTTTCACTATGCCTTTCTCAATGAGAAAGCTTAGTAAGTTACCGGCTCCGTTGAAAGCTCAGAAATGAGAACGATGTCTGGATCAACGGATCTTATGATTTTGTTATAAGCTCTACTTTTGGACTTCCAAACGTTTGCATTTTTAGATTCCTGATGTATCTAACATGAGTAGCCATAGTTAATTGTTATTGGGGTGTTTGACCTTAGTTCCCTGTTACCTGGCTAGTGATTTTACCCTTCCCGGCCTCTATTTTCTAAATTGGTCCTGATTCAAATTGAAGCAGCATTTGAGACAGATGGTGATCAGGCCTCGGCTTGCGGCTTGTAATAACTCCTCTTCTGCGATGTCGGCGTCGAATTCCCACTTATACTTTAGGTCGGCAACCTTGGACATTCGTGGTATAGGTGCGGATGGGGAGTAATAAATATTCATGCAGAGGCTTAGGGTATTTTGAAAATGGACGATAGGGATAGCAGAAGCCATTGCTGCTGGTTTAATTTAAATGTCCTTCGGCGCAGTTGTTTCACCTGCCAGGCTACTAATTTTAAATTGAGTTTCCTCAGTTATGGTAGGTTCCTGTTTACGTAGGCTAGGATCGCAAAGAGCCGAGTGAGACCTTAACTCCGTCTGCTGCGCGCTTTTTATTTGGGCATGGAGAAGATCCCCTGACGGTAGGTTGTCAGGAAACCCCATCGGTTGGAGCCCATTGTGTACCAACATCTTGTTAAGCTCTGTTGCATAGCTTTCTGATTTCGTTAAATTTGTAAAGTGTGCATGCAAGATACACATCACAAGGTCGAGCCTCATAATTTGGTCAATTTGAAGTCCTGATCGGATTTCTTAGTCGTCTGGGCGTAAGTACTGGTAGCCCTTTTGTTTTTTTCCTCAATCATAGCTTTCTTCTTATCCGTAATCATGGCTTGTTTTATTGGGCAAGCAATTGACAGGGAGCAATGAGACTGAACGCATTCGGAACAGACATTCCTTTCAAGTTGGCAGTCCCTGTTGACGTGTTTCTTCATGGCATAGCATAAGAAGCATAGCTGTAGAGGAACGAATACTTTTCCTTCAATAGAAATGGCGGAGACTTTACAGTTGGACAATACCAACCCTTGTTGGGCAGACTTTGCGGCAATCTCCGTTGTTAAAAACGTCACTTTAAACACATGGGTGTGCGCTTCTCCGTCTCGGTTTTTAAACTTGATTGCTTCATTAATCTTAGCCCAAGTTTGTTTGTTCTCAATTTCCTTTTTTTTATTTCCTCGGCAGAATGATTGCCAACGTACGAGTCAATACGTCGACATATTATCGACCTTTTTGCTGAGACATGTGGAGGGACTTTTAGAATTAAGCTGATCTTATTGACTATTTCTCGCGATTTTTCACTGAGAAAGTTACCTAGGTCTTTGTTAGAGTCACAGTTAGCAATAAAACCATAAGTTTAATCATTGAGTCTGCATAGGGTGAGTTATACTTTTAAAAAAACGGTCTCGAGCACTTTTTCACGAGAAGGTCCTCCATGACGGCCCCAATGGGGGAAATCCTTTCGGACCAAACAGGCCCTCACCACGGTGCGTGTACCTAAATGTACTCTGGTTCACCCTTTCCTTCATACCTAAATAGAATGTCTACCGGGCTTCTGCAAACCTACCCTGACCACCCTGCCCCAGAGCGGGCTCCCCTTCTTCGCGCCCCCTGCAAGGCTTCTTTCCGGGGTTCGAACACGTCAGAGACAGGCAGCTTCTAGAGACCTTTAGTGGCCGATAGGTTATTAGAACCTGAGATGTGCTGCTGTAGTGGGAAGCAGGCAAATGAGCGGGTGGTCATGTAAGGAACCAGGCAAGATTGTTTGATCCGAAAGCAGCGCTCTTCAAAATATGTAAGTCTTCTTCACCTACTAAGCCTGGTGGAGAAATTAGGAGGTGGGAAAAGTAGGACATTGCTTTTAAGAGTGCAACGTAAGTCTTCCAGAGAGCGCAGTCTTCATTATCACGATTTAAAGTATTTTTCGGCTTAATTAAATGAACCATGACCTAACTGCATTCTATTAGAATGATTTTGCGGCCTGGTCACACACGCACCAGTACATACCTGCATTAAATTTGAAATATTTTTCAGCTGGTTAAAAACGAAATTACCTCGCGGCTTGTTCGTCAGAAATGGGACCAGGATGCATAGTGCCAATGTATCAACGAAGAGATTCTCGGCATTCAACCCATTGCACTGTACTTCAAACTTGCAGCTTCTACTTATAAACCACACCCATAAGCACCTCAGAATACACTAACCACCTACGTATCGCCCATCCAAACTAAAGGCCCCCACTTGATTTGACCCTCACTTCTGGAGTCCATTAAAATCGCCTTCTACAGTTTTGTTTGAGATCTTTTAAAATTGCATTGCTTGCATTCACATTTCTTCCTGAAGACCGCAAGAACTCCGTTGCCATCTCTTTGAACTAACACAAGCGACCTCTAGTTTATTTTTAGCTTAGTATGCAAGGAAAACAAACAAACTCTACAGAAGAAATACATTAAGCAAGCATTTTAACAAATTAGTGGAATTCTAAATGAAGAAATAATAATACTATTGGTGAAATTAATTTTAGAAAATAGGGTTAAAAATGTATGATAAATACCCATAAATAATAAACGTTTAAATCAGTTTAATAACTTAAATTTAAATATTTCATATTCGATTTTTTATATCATGGTAAATTTTATATTTCTGCCTTTTTTAGCAAGGTTATATAGGTCTGGTCTATTTTGAGCATATTTTGCAGTTTTACTATATGCCTGGTTTAAAAGACAATTAATTAATCAAGTTATTCTCTCGCCCTTTCTCTATATTTTCCATTCTCTTAGGCTCATCCCAAATTAGTTAGGGATGTGAAGTCCTATAATGATTATGTTTAGCCTTGCTACCCCATTGACGTTACTAATTTCGCTACCAACTTCAGAGCTGTCCAGTGCCTCTGGCTTCTGTAGCAGCTACGATTTTTGCACTTACCAACAATATCCCTATTCGCGGTATCAGCCACATGTAGGATCACCTAACAATAGTAGTAATGCAGTGATATATAAGTAGCACTCTTAGACAAATAAAATGCTCATCACGACTAACTATGGCTGTAAATAATTCTTTTGAGACACAGAAGAAACAATCAGCAGAGCTTTTTCCCATCTAAATTAAGAGATATCTTAATTTTAATACATTTTCTGAACTTCACTTTTTGTAATTATTTTTGTTTTTAAAAGATCCAAAACATTCGATAATCATATTTATTTTCTTTAACTCTTAGAAAGAACTTTGAAAACTTCAAATATACGAAAAAAGCGACCTACGAGCTCTTTTTCGAACTGTAAGGAAAATCTTTGTAAAAACCTTAAATACACCTAGGTCACACATAAACTGAAATAAAAACTATTAAAAAATGCATTCTTATTATATAGGAGTTACTTGTCCGTAAAGTTTGGCGATGACGTCACTTCATGTTTCTAAAAAGAATAAGTTGAGCATAAAAAGAAACTTGTATAAAAGATTTTTAGAGTGGAAAGGAGGTGTGTTTTCCTCAGCCCACTATCTTGTTAATCCATAGTTGGACTAGTGGCAAGGTGGTCCAAGACGACCAGCCATTGTGGTGTTGAAGGAGACTGCCGAGTCGTCGGTCTAATACCGCTCGTCTAATGTGGGTCATCACAGCAGATTTTGCATTGCGGGTTGACTCAATTGATCCCGTAGTCTTTGTCCACTCAAGGACAACCACAAGACAGTGGTTCAGGAGTTGGCGTGAGACCAGGGCGTGTCCACACGTTAGCAGGCCAAGGTCCAACAAATCTGGAGCCTCTTGCTGCTGCGAGATCCTCCTGATTCGTTGTTTTATTCTCGAAGCTGATCTACATGGACCTAATCATTTATTTAACCCAAATTTTTTATCACTTCATTAACTCTATATATTAAGAAGGGGATTATTTTTAGTATTTGAATAATAATTTCATCTTAGTTTGTTTTTTATCAAAGTTATTTCTAATAATTCTTTTATAATATCAAAAAACAAAATGGTGAAGTTCAGAAATAAATATAAATATCGAAATTTTGTGAATTTTTTAAAACCCAAAGAATTACAAATGGTGAAGTTCAGAAAATTTATTTTTATATATCTTCTTCTATAACTATATTTTAGCAACGTGATATTTTGAAAAGGGAAAAATTTAATTTAGAGTTCCTTTTTAAAATTAGAAGGCAATGGCTTCGCTACTAAGATTAAAATTTAAAATCTAAATAAAAGCAGCCATGGTTACAATTTATAAATTTTTTGAACTTTCACCATTTATAATTCTGTGGGTTTTAAAATTTCACAAAATTTCGATACTTATATTTATTTTTCTGAACTTTACAATTTTGGTTTTTGATATTATAAAAAAATTATTAGAAATAACTTTGATAAAAAAACAAGTCACAATCAAACTAAGATGAAATTATTATTCAAATACTAAAAAAAACAACCCTTCGTAAATTATAGAGTTAGTGATGATTATAATTGGCGAAGTTCAGAAAATTTAGAAAAGTTTAACCATAGCTGCTTTCTTTGAGATTTTAAATTTTATCTTAGTGCCGAAGCGCAAGCTCACCCGTAGGGGAGAGTGGCGAAGCCATTGCCTGGTTAATACATATAATATTGAGGTTTTGCATTGTGGAGGCTGATCGTCATTTAACCTTTAAGAAGACGGCGTGAGAACTGTCCCCAATTATTTATATACATTTGTAGGTTCTTATTTTCTCTAAAGCCACTTTTATTCCTTCTAAGTGATATGGTCACCGTTCATTTATCCTTATTGCTATAATTTATCGAATATCAGCTATTATTTATCCATTTTCTTCGGCAGAATTTAAGATCTTAGTTTGTTTATTATCTACATGATTATAGTCCTTCTGAGGCGGCCAAGGAGTATTAGAGAGACCAAGTTCATAGTTAGATATAATAGCTACGAGAGTTCTAATGATAGTCTGCTCAAGTTATGTTGAAGGATAGTCACGGTAAAAGAGAAAGAGTGGAATATATTAGAAAGAAAGAGAAACGAAAATGGAAAGATGAGGGAAAAGGAAAGGGAAAGAGAGCTTTAACTTCTCAATTTAAATTAATTTTTTGTCAATCTTTGGAGTTTCAGTCGAAAATGTGGCTCATTATTTTTTGCTCCTTCTTGCGCCAGCTGAAGATATAGTTATTCATTTCAAAGCTTTTCATACATAAAATATAAACCTGAATCATTATTACGAGTACTACCGACAATTAATTATCTTACATACAAATATTAAGGGTATTACCTATATTTTGGCTATTTTCAATGCAATTTTTCTATTTTCAAGCTCGATGCGCAGACTAAAGGTATGGTCGTACAGCAAAATGGTTTTAACAACTATTTTCTCACCAATTGGCACCTTTTCCGCGCTACCCTTCAAAGAGATTCTAAAGTAGTGAAAAATCGCACCACCCTAATATATATATATATATATATATATATATATATATATATATATATATATATATATATATATATATATATATATATATATATATATATATATATATATATATATATATATATATAATTTGGTAAAAGGCCATGTTGTCCGCATGTACTATTAAAGTCGACAGCTGTGGCAGCGTTATCAATTTTAACTTCTCTTTTCTTACTATATCTAACAATTATTTTAACTGGGTCCTCGAGGCGAGAAAAAACATCCCTGAATGACGTTCTTTTATTCCTAACCGTCTTTTGACCGTTTTAGGTCATCTTCAGGGTATGAATAGAAATGGAATTATTCACAAATTGCTACACTTATTATAGTCTTTTTACGTGAACATAAATATTACAAAAATTGGCCAATCATGGTGCGGGAAATTTTTAAGGGCAAACTAAACGCTACAAGAAACATTTAAAATTGTAAGGTTCAGATTGTCTGACTATTGAAATTGCAACATACATATTCCGAAGGACGGACCCCGACATTATTCTAATATTTGAACACGTCCTGGCCAAGAACTCCACACAAGATAGATTCAACGGTGCTGCAATCGCCATAAGAAGGAACATCACCTTCAAAAGGCTACCAGAACTTGATAAGTCCTTCGTAGCTGTCGAAATCCCTAGACTTGTTGGGGGACTCACGATTGCAGCAGCATTCCAACCACAATGCCGTCCATATTTGCCACTCAATAATCTTCTAACACTAACTGCCCACCGCAAAAATGTATTCATAGGGGGCGACCACAATGCTAGACTGGGAGCTTCGGGCTAGACCAGAACAAACAAAAGGGGTAGAAACATGTAGCTTGACATTGACCGGAATAGGCTCGAGAGAGCTAGGCCAGAATTTTCAATCTACACCACTCAAAAATCATCGACAACTCCGGATATAATATTGACAAGCACCAAATTCCCTTTCAATCTGGTCAGTATGCCTGGCCCCACAGTTCCAAGCGACCATATCTCCATTATGACCACCACCTCCCTCGCACCTATCCTACTTCCTATCTCACCCAGGAAAAGCTTTGCAAAAGCAAACTGGAAGCTTTACCATCGAATGTTCAACAGCTTTCAACTAGCCAGCCTAAGCCAAGCTATCCTGGAAGATATTGGCGAAGAAATAAACTACATAACACACCTGATCATGGAAGCGGTCGAGAAATGTATTACATACATCACGCATAAAAGCCCTTCGCAACCCAGGTGGAGCGAAGAGATGCGAGGTATTGCCTCAGAGCACAGAGAGATCTATGAGGAAGTCAGGCAATTTGGCCCAAACAGAGACCTCAACAGAAGACTCTTACAATTCAGAGAGGAACTCAAAGCGCAGATCATTGAACAACAACGCCCCATATGGGACCGAATTATCGAGAGGCTCGACACAAAGCAGAACCCCCAGAAATTTTGAAAGAATATAAAAAACTGAGAAGTATGTTCCCGAAGGAGAAAATTATAGAAGATCCAGAGAGAATTGAAGGAAGGTTCAGGAGGTACCGAAGACAAATATTCTCCATCACACCAGAAGAGAATGAGGATTTCGACCGGGATTTCGAAGGCAAGGTGATTGACGAACTCAATAATATAATCTACTGCACGCATCCCCACCCACACGTATCCGTGGAGAGGAGAATCGAGGGCCACGGCCGACCGGTCACTGCTGAGGAGTTCCTGAGCATACTCAAATCCTTAAAGCAGAGAGCTACTGGCTGGACAGGGATTAACAAAAACTATTTGGTAAATGCTTCCCTACGCCTGCTATAGGGCAATACCAAGGTAATGAATGCGGCCCTGAACACAGGTTACTTCGTTGAAGGATACAAGTTAGCAGAAATCATCTTTATACCCAAGGGGAAAAAGTTGCCAGAACAGCCGATAGACTTCAGACCCATCTCCCTCTTGGAAATCATCGGCAAGATTCTCGAAAAGATCCTAGCCAACAGGCTTCAGAATCAACTTAAAGAGACGGGGGCCCACAAATCACCGCAACACGGGTTCCGGAAGAAGCGCCGAACGGACACCGCACTCGCGCTCCTTACCAAAGAAATCGCCAAGTGCCGAGCGGATGGAAAGTACATTGACATCGTACTAAGAGACGTGCAAAAGGCCTTCGATAAGGTCTGGCTGAGGGGCCTTCAACATAAGATCATGAACCTTCAGCTAGATCCAATCCTGGAACGAATCATCTGCGACTTACTCATTAAACGGCGCTCCCGAATCATGATAGAGGGTCACCAAGGACCAGAGTTCTTCCTCAGGAAAGGAGTCTCACAGGGAAGTTGTCTGAGCCCCCTCTTTTATCTAATCTACAGAATAGATTTACCAACTCTTGCAAAGGAGGACTAATATATTTACAGTTTGCAGATAATATAACCCATGTGATCTCTAGTACAATCAGGAATCCCAAGGCTCAGGTTCTGAGACTGCAAATGAAATTTGAAAAGTAAATGAGTACGAAAGAAGGTGGAAGATCCGCCCTCGGCCGCAGAAAAACAGCGGATGTAACAAAAGTGGAAAAAATATTCCCTTATCACCGAGAAGGAAAATATGGCGAAGTTAGAACTCAGCAAACTTCACAGATTTAGAAATATGAGCTTTTAAAACATCAGAAAAATATATCTTATGCATATTCGAGCAACAGTCCTATACTCCACGGTGCTGACTCAAACCCTAAGTACGCCCCGCTTGAAGCGCGTGCAAAGGGTCCAGAACAAGGCGACTCTCTATATAAACAAACGCACAAGGAGAAATCAAATACTCCAAAGAGAACTCCACCGGGGAGCCACCTTGAGCCCAATCAATCTGGCGACCCAAACTCTAGCCAAAAGATCATGGGAAAGGATCTCGAATGAAACGGCACCCGAACTCGCTGAGGGTCTAAACATCTCAGCGAACAAAATGGAGAAAGTGGCCAGAACAAGGCAATTTCTCAGCTCGAGGCAATGCTCCGCGGAACAGTTGGCACCGTTACACACACTATATATTAACAAATACACTCACAAACATAAGTGGATGTGTTTGAAAGAAAGCAATATAAATGTTTATATGTCAATTTAACTAGTAATTAAGAAAAAAATATTGGTATAGAAGAATTAGATTATATGATTAACTACATATATTATTACTTTTCCAAATTAATTTTCAAATTCTTATCTCTCTTAAAATAAGTATAATATTAAGGAACTAAATATATAAAATTATCAAAAACAAACAAAATAAATAAATTAAAAAAGGCAGAGAAGGAAAAAGGAATATTATATATATATATATATATATATATATATATATATATATATATATATATATATATAAATATATTAATAAATAAATAAAATTAAATAAATAGAAAAATATATATATATAAATAATTAAAATAAATAAATATAATAATTTTAATCATTAATAAATAAATAAAATTAAATAAATAAAAAATATATATATAATAATTTTAAAAAATCGTTCAAAATTTAGGAAAATAAAAATAAGGTTGCAAAATAAGTATAAAAGAAAAGCTTGAATGCGTAAAAACACAAATTTAGGTTTACACAACAATAAAAGTTACAGAATTAAACGTCATGGACAAAGAAAAAGAAATCTAAATAAATGAAAAGCGTAGGCCCTCAATAGCAGGGCAAACCCTAAATACTCTCTTCACCCATAATCTATCATCTAATCTTTCACATCAAATTTTTTTCCTAACTATTATTCCGCAATAAATCAATTTGGCTATTGGCTGACTGCATTTGTAGCTATGATTGCTCTCTTACATACTGGTTGTATGGTAAATCAATTTTTTAAAAATTGGGCTGGATTTCATTTTAATAAGGTTGATTGGATACCGATTTGTTGTGCGTGACCGGATATTTCACCAGCAGTGATACGTTCCGAAGTAGCTCTTTTTTCCTTGACTGGCCTTGATAGAGGCTAGGTGAGAGAAAGTAGGAAGAACTTCTCTACGAGGCCTGAAGGTAAAGTGGCCTTTTGTTCATTGGACATTTTACCTACCTTTTCCATACTTATTCCTTATTTTAATAACGGATCCCTAAAACTACATACACATCCAGTTACACTCACTTACAGACTCAGGTCCCCCCCCAGATTACCTCTCAAATTACGCCGTCACGTGAAATGGCAGAGAGGTGAGGGAGACTCGGTGTATTGCCCTGAGGACCTTGCCAGGCCGGCAAAAACCGGGCAGGAGCAAGGTCTTCGACAGAATTTACGGCGATCTCAATATTGCCCTCGTACAGCTAATTGATTTGCCAGATGGCTACGCGGCTATCTGTGCGAAGGAGGATGACATCGAAGCCCTCTCCTCCCCGCGTGCCTCAAATACCCTTTGCAAAATTGATCTCACACCTCAGACACTGCCACAAATACACACACATAGAAGTATGATCTGCCGACGCCTCAACCCCTGGGTTGGAGGCCACTTGATTGACCAAATCACGGACGAGATTCTTCGAAATCATAAGTGGGCAAACGTAGCTAAAATAACCAAATTCAAAGACTACATCCACATTTTTAAAGTTGTTTTCACGGAAACCACAATGACTGAAAGGAACTGAACACCATGCTCGTGAATAACGGCATAGAAAAAATGTGGTTTCCGGAAAACCATCCGTCAAACGAGGTTCTTCGAATGAATCTCCAACCACAGACCGAGAAGAGCGGCAAAAAAGCTCGGGACATAAGTAATTCCCTTTCACAAGATCCGCGAGTGCAAGCTATGGCTGCCCGGTAGAAGGTAAAAATGTACTCACAGACAGACGCAACTAGTCCAACAGAATCACAAGTCGAACGGAGGGAAGCTGCTGCTGTGAGGCTTAAGAAGGTGCAGCATTCGCCCCGCCCAAAAAAGGCCTTGCTGTCACGTCGACCGAGTAGGCCCTCGTCTTCAAAGAATCGGACTCCCAGGTACATGTCCTACTTGAGGACGTTAATCCTCCTCAGAGTGTATGCTGCCGAAGGGAACCAGTTTCCTGACGACGCAGGTCGGGAAGATATTGTCGATGGCCTTATGACCGGACAATACAAAGAGGACTACAAGGCTGATATACCTGAAGAACTGGTAAATCAAGCTCTCTTCCGGGACCTTGTACAATTCTCAACCGACACTTACGTTCTTCTCACCGACGCAGAGGTTCGTAAGAAGATTTCCGGCAAGGGAAAGACTTCCCCGTCCTCCCCCTAAGGATCAAAATTCGACCAAGATTTAAACACTCCTCGCCTTTCTAGAAATCTTCTGGTGAATTTTGCCTTATCATTAAAAAAGAGAGAATACTATTTTTACCGGGGATTCCTAATTCAATGAGGGCTTAAGCACTTCCCTGCTCCCATCCTTCGCCTTGTGTGGGATCCTGGTCGAATGTCTGCCATTCATTGATTTTGTCTAACTATGCCGGCTATTTGGACTGACATAATTAAGAGCTTATGTGAAAACTGGTTTGAGGACCAGCTCACAGCGGAAGCATAAGTCAGAAATTATCTCGAAACTGGGGCATAACTGCGAGTCCCGGACGGAGGAGAAATCATCATCACCCGGGAGACTCGACCAGCATCATAGAGGGAAGTAACACTCGTCTCTATGTAGTTGGATGCAGTTATGGCGCAAGTACCCAAGAGGGTGTGGCAAAACTTTAGCGGCCGTTGATTAGACCGTTACTGTATCAAGTCCACCATAATTCACCCCTCTTGAGGTTCCCACTTGAGAGCCATCCCATCCATCCATCACCCATCATCCTGGGAGCAGTCGAGATGGAGACCAACTGAAAAACGGACGGGAGCGCTCTCACTGACGTTTTTGAACTTTTACTAATAACTACGGCCTTTACATAGAGTTACATAGATGAACAGGCCGCAACAGACCTTGCGGTCTAAACTCTCATTCTTTTTCACTGACAAAATACAAAAATAATTATACATTGGTTACAGAGGACAAGAAGAAAAAAAGAGAACATAGTAGGGAACGAAGAAGGCCATGGAGACTCTCACTAAGAGGGTACCTCTCAGGACCATACAAGGAGAAAATGCCCCGGAAAAGAGGAAGCTGTGTGAAACCCTCTACCTCGAAAACAAGGTGGTTCTGGTGAAATTGATTGAAGTTTCTTCAGGTTTTATTGCCATCTGTGCAGAAACCAAAGATGTGGACCGGCTCCTGTCTGAAGAAGGAGCTACCACATTGAAACGCATCGGACTCGAAGCAATGACCCCCCCCCCCCAACACACACAAGTGTCAGCGAACCGCAATGTCATTTGCTGCAAAGTGGAGAGTTGAGTCGGTGAAAACTTAACCGAAGATCTGAAAGAGGAGATTATGAGGAGCAACCCGGGATATAATCAAATTCCGCGAACACACACACGTGTTTAAAATAACGTCCTCTACCACCGAGAGGGACAGGAAAGCGATGACGGACGGGATCCTGTCTTTAATATGAGGATCCCAGGAGAAAACACAGCAGGAGAGGTTTAATAGCATACAGATGTTGCTTTGTATGCTATAAATTAGAAGATCACACAACCACGACATGCCCAGACAAGAGCAAACTGTGGTTTAGTGGGTCCGCCACAGAAGGAAATGGGTTAGATAAGTGCGTAGCACTAAGAAGAAATGTCTCAACTGTAAAGGGGAACACTGGACCATGGCCTTAAACTGCCAAAAGCGCCGAGATATAATGAGAAGGAAGGAATAAGAAACGAAAAAAACTAATGAGATGACCTACGCGAGAGCCGTCAAGAAGAATGGGGGAGTAAAGACTACACCGGCACAGATGAACATCGCAGGATATCTGAGTGCAAAGATTCTGATCTGCATTACTCACGCAAATGTGGCTAACGCACTGAAGTCTGATTGTTACAACCAGATTCTCAATGCACTCTTAAAGGCAAACAATCTCCCTTCAGTGATCATACATGCAGAAGTTGAATGCTCCAAGGTATTCAAGGATTCAGTCATAAATCTGGACTGGAGGAAATCCTCGAAGCTCCCTCACTGGAGGAATCCGAAGAGCACGAGGAAGAAGAAGAAGGAAAAAATAAGCTGAAAATAAGGAGGGATCCTCCTCTTTAGACAACAACGAAGGCTCTTGCACCCGTTAACGAGCTACGAAGAGCAGGTCTAAAAAACCCAAGCCACCGCCCCCACTCGACGAAAGTAAACCCTGGGCACAGTAAAACTGCCCTGCCAGCACCCAAGAAGAAAAAGAAGAATAAGAAGAAGCATAGGTAAAAACAATTCACCCTGTTACGGAACGCCTGAAGATACTGGAAATTAATATCAACGGCTGGACGAAGAAAAGGACTCTTTCCGGAAATGTATTCAGAGAAATTGATGTAGACATCATCTTAATTTCCGAACACGGGATCGACACGCGTAGTGCAGAAATGAAAATCTGGAACTACGATGTGTTGATCACGAATTATTCACAGGAGCGGTTCGAAGATGCCGCTATTGCAATAAAAAAAGAATTAAATACAAGCAACAAAGAAATCTAGCAGAATTCTACTTCGCGTTTGAGGTCGAACTCGACATAGGAAAGTTAGTCATTGCTACCGGATATCAACCACCAGGGAGAGAAGTGTTACCAATTCACACTCTCACTGGCTTATTTGGCAGAAGAGCCTCCACTATGTTAATAGAGTATCTGAACGCCAGATGCCGAGAATCCAGTTACAGGACATTCAACGGTATAGGAAGAAGCCTGGACATATTGCTGGACAGAAATATGGCCCAGCTAATAGGCCCCGACTTACCCACCTTTGCCAGAGGAGGAAGTACCACAAAACCAGATATCTGTCTGACGAATCGTCAGCTACCGTTCAATTACTACATGGTACCAGTCCAGGTGTACCATGTAGTGACCATATAGGGCTCCTATTTAATATCAACAGGAACCCTATACAAGTTCCAGCTGTAGTCAGAAAGAATTACAGAAGAGCATACTGGACACGGTACGAGCGCCTTCTCGAGGCCTAAGATCCGCCAAACTTGGACGAGGCAATTCTCGAGGAGATTGACGAGGCACTCGACGACCTCAATAACCATCTCATCAGTGCAGGTAGGGCTTGTATAGGACCATCTCTATTTACAGATGGACCGAATACATGAAGGATTTATACCGTGAGCTGAAATTATTGTTTGAGTTCAACATCAGGAATGCATCAGTTCACTCAATGCAACGAAGTAAAGAAATCAAAAAAGAACTTAATCAGTTAATCCTCGAACGACAATGGAGAACATGTGATGATGCGATCGATAGCCTCGATCTCGAAGCAACTTCCAAAGAATTTAGGAAAAAGATCAGAAGTATCAAAGGATCGACTGGAAAAAGGAAAATCGAACTACAAAATGAAGACGGAAACATCGAAACGGAAGAAGTAAGAATTGAATAGCTATTCCGAAGTCATTGGGAAAACTTGTCAGTATAACTGAAGAGGAAAACAAAGACTATAGCTTAGAGTTTGAAAGCACAATCATAGATCAGCTTAACGCCCAAATACACAATACGCACCCTCACCACCATGTGGATAGACAGCGCGACGGAGACGCGAGATTACCAAAGAAGAACTAGTCGGCGCAGTCCGCTCATTCCGACAAAAAGCCCCCAGGACAATCAAGGCTTACAAAGTTAAACTTTAAAAAGTCACCAGCCAATGTCATCGAAATGATGAGAAGGATATTTAACGCCTCTTCAAATACGAACACGAGATACTTTCCAGATGCTTATAAAACGGCTAAGATGATTTTCTTGCCTAAGCACGGAAAGGACCCAACGTTGAAGGAGAGCTACCTGCCAATTTCACTTCTAGGATTTGGCAGGAAGCTCTTCGAGAAGATCCTCAACGGAAAACTGGTGTCTCACTTGGAAGATAACTTCCTCTTTAACTCACATCAATTCGGGCTTAGGAGGAAGCGAAGTGCGGAGATGGCGATTAATGTCATCACGGTAAAGCTAGCTCAAGCAAAATGGGCAAGAATATACGTGGACATTGTTTGTCAGGATGTATCAAAAGCCTTTGATGAGGTGTGGCAACGGGGAATTCATTACAAGATTTTATGACTGAGCCTAAGTGAAAACTTAGAAAAAATTCTCTGACTATGTTATGTAGAGAGCGGCGTATATCAGTTTAAGGTGCCCGGACCGACCAAAGTTTCCAATCACTGCGGGCCTCCCACAGGGGAGTGCCTGTACTCCACTCTCTACTTGATTTACACCACAGATTTCCCAGCCCCTTGTAAGCCCCACTTGCCTCAACATTCAATTCCCCGATGATTTCACCCAGATAATCACTTGTCCATGGAGGAATGAAACTTCGCAAGCTCGTATGATAGCAGTAGAAATTGAAAACCTTAACAGCTACGAGGCCCGGTGGAAAATCCGCACGAACCAGTAAAAGTTCAAAGTAGTCCCCATAGGCAGGAGACTACTTTACGATGTCAGGGTGGGAGATAGACGCTATCCCTACACCACGGAGTGCAATGTACTCTGAATGAAGGCTACTTCAACCGGTTACAAGAAGCACGTCCAAAAAAGAATCACCAAGGCCACACTTGCAGTCAAAACTCTATGTATGTTCAGAAATCTCAGTGAAAGCAATAAGAAAAAGATCTACAATGCACTTGTAAGATCGACGCTGCTGTACCCCGCTTCCACCCTACCGTGTGTCTCGAAGATGCAAAAGATAAAACTACAAGTGGTGTAGAACAAATGTATGTACCTAATTACAGGTATATACAGGCGAGAAAGAAGACGCCAGAAAGAGCTGCACCAGGAGATGGGGTTAAGTCGCATTAACGTTGTCATAGAAGAACGGACAAGGAATATGCAAGAACTGGTTAATCGAGAATTGAACGATGATATCGTCCAAATGATTAACCAAAACAGAAGAGATATAAGTCGTGCCAGATTTCCGAGCTCCACTGGGCTTTTAGCTGGCGGACCAGAAGTGCCGTTCTATACATGAGAACAAGAATGTTTTTACCCAAACCAGAAAACCGACCAAGAAAAGAATACCTAATCAAAGTAATTCATTATTAAAACAGCAAATCCGCATAACATATCCAAGAACATTAATTATTTATAAGAAAAATGGTTTGAAAGCCATAATAATATAACCTATCCCAAAGACAACAAAGGAACAAGAAAATATTTAAAAGCAATAGGCCTGATCACCAGGCACTTAGCATCTCTTTGCACCCTACCACACTTCTTTCTCTTTTCACCACTTGTCCATCTTCAGATATCTATAGCTACATCCTTTCTTTATCCCCTACCCACACCTACCCATTTACATCATTCATAGTTGATAGTCTGACTATTTGTCGTTCCGATCTAGTTCTCTGACAAAGGAGGCAAAGGAAAATGAAAGGTTGAAAACGTGCTACTTTAAACCGCGGTGAACTCGGGGACGCCAGGATGTCGGGAGTATGGTTTCCGGCTGAAGTTGCACGTTAATTGCCTGTTTCTTCATTTGAATAATGACGTCTAAGGCCATCCACAATCTTCTGCGGTTTTGGAGTCTCAGGATGATGGGGATTTCCTTATTCAGCTTTTCACGGGTTAAGATAGTGCCATGTGAGTGGGCGTGTTTTTTAATCGCGCTATCTTGAAGGTGAGCTGTCAATAGACTTGATAGGGTTGTGTAGGTTACGCTGATGTACTTTGAATTGCGGTGTTCGCAGTCACCGACTTTGGACGAATATTCGTACACGACGTTAATCTCCTGGAGTTTAGTCATCGGATGGAGACAGCTGTTCTTCATGAGGCAACTACTTGTTTTCTTGGTCTTGTAGTATTTACTTAGATATATATCCGTATTAAGGTCGGTTGGGGTCACATTATGATGGAGAATGGCATTGAGAGGTTTTTCGTCTTTACAGTAGCCGGTGTTCATATTGGCCTTGAAATAAAGGTCGATAATTAATCAGGCAAAAACACATTAAACAAAACTATTCCAACTTAGAGACCTAAAGAGAGAAAACATTAAGAAAATATACAGCGCTATCTGTAAAGCCACGTTGCTCTACCCAGCTATCCAAATGAACCGTCTCCCGGAAACAAGCGCAATGAAACTTCAGAGAGTACAAAATTCAGAGGTATATATAATCACTAATATAAGAAGAAGAGAACCCTAAAAAATACAAGATCTTCACAACGAAACTTTCAACCACAGACGTGTCCTTATAAAGAAGAGCTTTGAAGTTGTGGGACAAAATGGATCGTATAATGAGCAAATACGAAAAAAAGAGCTATCAAAACACCGAATAACCACAAAATAAATAACCGCGGTAACTTTAGAAGCGGTAGACTCGATTCAAGGGAAGAACTTTCCCCGAGAATCACTGCAAGGTTAGATGGCAGAGGCAATACAAAAATCATATATTAAGGAAATCCACAACGAAAATCAAAACAAAATATGTGAAATATTGAAAAATTACAGAGGCGCGAGAGCCCCATTAAAGAATGCAGAAGACTAATAAATAAAAATAAACAATAAAAACCAAAGAGATGGTTGGTGACTCAGCAGCTAACTCTAACTCTTACTCATTTTTCTTGACCACTTTATCGTAAACAACCATATCCAGTATAATATGACTATATACTTTTAATTCTACCCTTTTCAAGACGTAAGACGTCAGACGAAAGAATAATTTCATTTCTATTTATTCCCTGAAGATGACATAACACGGTCGAAAGACGTCTAGGAATAAAGAATGTCATTCGCGGATGTGTTTTTTCTTGCCTCGAAGGCCCTGTTAAAATACGTGTAAGAAATATTAAGAAAATACAAGTTAAAATTTACAACGCTGCCACAACTATGGATGGACTTCAATAATGTATATATATATATATATATATATATATATATATATATATATATATATATATATATATATATATATATTGTAAAAGTCTAAATACCGCGTACATAGGTGTACGCAGAAACACTCCGACACAAAGCTGCGCGCCCTCTCGTATCCCTAAAATGCACCTCTTGCCTAGAATTCTCCGTCGCCCTTTTTCACACCTCCGTAAACTCCGAGATGGCTCGAAGGCGTCAAAGAAATATTGTCGGCCCAGAGATGAAAAAAAGTCTTTCGCGCGACGATACGGGTTTTACGAGAATTCAATTCGCTCTCGATTTTTGCTCGTGGGAGAAATAAAAGGACGACTTATCCCTGGAATCAGGCAGAAGCCCTTGGACCTACGTCAAGTTTGTGTGAAACCCGATCCACATTAGAAACCATTTGCCCGCTGCAAGGAAGGAATTTCTCGGGGAATTGGTTGTTGCCGTCACGGTACTTGTAGGTGCCAAACTTCTCGCAGGCCTCCCCCTTCAGAGTCTGAGGTTACACAGGACCCCCCCTCTGCGGATGACCCTAGACGTAGATAGGTAATCGGTTTAGGCTACCCACTCCAGGAGCCGAATGATCGGACAGGTACTTCGAGGAAGAAGTCCGATTGAGTCACCACTTGGCTCACCTTCGTGATCCGACAAAGGATCAGTATATCTACGGTCTAGGATTACCCTCTCATTCGGTAACCTCGGACAGCCGGACTAGGTGCGATCATCGTCACCAGAAGAAGATCTTCACCGCCTTCCCTTCAAAAATACTTACGAACTCAAAGGTATCGTTAATTGAATTATCCCCTCTCCTAACTTCACCAGTTTATTTGAGTACTAGAATTCTCACCCTGGGCCCATACCCTTGAATATTAGAAGTGCTTACTTAATTCAGTGTTTAAATCAATAATAATATTCCCTTCGTTCTATTTGGTGTCATTAAGACGCAAACATCCCAGTGAGTAATCTGCAAGTAATCCCCACGACATTTTTGTAGACTTATTTATTCAGTGCAAGATTAATCCTATTTATATTTATATACGCTGTGTTTATTTCAAATTCATGTACATTAAAAATTATTTTTGTATATGTGTGTTTAACTAATTTGGACGATCCCTTGGCAATTATTAAACGATCCACTCGGCTTAAAACTCATCATTCCACCGACGCACCCATGGTTGGCTTATACTGAGTGGAGGACTCACTCAGGGGATCATCATCTTAGTTTTGATCAAAAGGGTACGCACCGGGGTTATTCTTATTCACCGGAAGTGGCTAAAGTAGGTGTATTGGATGCGCTTCACCTCCCCTTCACCTCGGTGCGGTAATAAAATATATGTCCAAGGAAGTGGGACTGGGATTACCCACTCACTAAACCTCGACATATGTATATATATATATATATATATATATATATATATATATATATATATATTTGAATGCAATGTCCCGCAGGAAAAAATGAACGTGTGTTTCCAAGTATTTTCGAACTTTATTAAGTTCCTTATCAAGGATAACTATAAGAAATAATATTATATTAGAGGTATATATACGAAAGAAAAGTATGAAAGACCGCCTCAAATACAAGAAATCACCAATGAGAAAGACGGAAGGGGGAAGGTAAAGATTCACAGTAAGAATTACAAGAAGCAGCTAGTAAGGTCAAACTGAGAAGACGGAAACGGTAACAGATTAAAAGAATTGTATATAAGGAACTTAATAAAGTTCGAAAGTACTTGGAAACACCATCTCATATATTCCTGCGTGACATTGCATTCATTTGCTACCCTCACGTAATACTTTGTGAGTTTTTCATTTCATATATATATATATATATATATATATATATATATATATATATATATATATATATATCCAAACTTCGGCTGAGTGCATAAATATAGACTAATATAATATATCTCTATGTTTATGCTAGTTATTTCCTAGTGCCTAGTCAGTTCCTCCTTATTTATCAACCGCATCACCGTGTGATTTGAATCTTTCTCCTCACCTATGTTCGTGGTGGGAAGGTCTCATCTGGAGACGAAATGCACGGTGTTTGGGATGCTTTAATTGACGCCGTCCCCCAACTCACTCTCATATCCTTGCAAAGACACCAGCACAAATTTACAGGAAGGTGGGGCAAATGAGTTGAGAATTAATAAAATTAATTTGAGCATCTTACTACCACTAAAAATTGTAATTATCTTTTAGAAAAAATTGTAGATTTGTACTTTTGTTGCGTTGAAGTTACTAAAAGTTAAATACTAAGTGATTACTATTATTTTCTTTCATTTCTTTTTCTTTTCTTTATTTTTTTTATTTCTTATTCTTTTATTACCTCTTGATTATAATTACCTTTGAATTATATCAAATTATATTAATGAAAGAAATGTATTTATTTTGCCTGAGTTGGGGTGAATGTGCTAAATTTAATTTTACGGATATCGATCAATGATTTTTAATACATTTGCATTGAAATTTCTATGATAATTCCATAGTTCGTGGATTATTAACTCTTTATAATAGTTTTTAGATTAACGGGAAGGATTTTTAAATGGGGAAATATGATAAATGGACAATAATTGCGTTGAAATCACTGTTATCAGTTTTTATTGGCTCGCCTTCTCCCCGGGATGGGAATTGGTCTAGTCTAAGATTACATGTGATCCATTAAAAGTATTTGGGGCCGACTTGTGGTAGACAGGGGGAGCGGGTCGCAAGGAACTCCGATTGAGGAATTAAAATTCCAATTGTGATATTTAAAGGGATTTATCAAAAGCTGTTTGGGGAGATCATATTTGGTTGTAGAAAAGGGATTTGCTCAGGAGAGTTGTGAGTCGTCTGAATCCATAGTTCACACAATAGTATTTTCTTTATTTTCTCAAACTATGCTACTTTATTGCCTTTTTATTTCTTCTAAATTCATAATTTTCTTTGATTATTCCTTATCAAAAAATTTCTGATGCAAACACCTCATTGGTTTGACTTATATCTCCTCTATATACTGACAAGTAGCAATTAATTCTAAGCTATTTTAGTAATTTCATTTGAGAAATTTTCATCTTTTTAATATCCACTAACTTGCATAATACCTGTTAGGAACAAAATAACTAAGAAAATAGCAAAAATTGTACACTATCGACTTTCGCAAGTTTGTTAATCTCGTGATATTTATCAATTATCGCGCTAAGCTCTTTATTTTTATAAATTTATCAATTTTATGGCCACATTTTTGTATAAGTAATGTAATTCCACAAAAATATTTTAATAATAATATTGCAATATATTATAAAAATTTTGAGTGGTTAACCAGTTCCACATGGTTAACCACTCAAAATTTTTAAAGTTTGGCCACAATACCGCCTGTCTTTTCAGAGTTCTCTGAGATTTGTAGTTAATTTGGTGAGCGAATTGCTGAAACTTAGCATTTAACATGTTAATAAAAAATCAGATAATTTAAAAAGTTTTGTAGCAAATTATTTTCTAGAGATTAAATGTCATTCCACCTTATATGTGGTACATACAAACGTAGATAAATCCAATCTCATTGGATTGTCTTTTTATTAAAATGAGGCTATCATAAATATATCACGATTTCCAACAACTATATTTTAGCATGGGGGATGTTAATGGTTATAAGAGCGCATACCTTTCGTACTGCGTTCATACACCCTGACGTAAAATCGAATGTAATAATTTAGTTAATCATTTTTAGTTGAAAAAGTCAGGAAATTAATCGAAATGTTTTGGTTAATTGTACTAACTGGTTTGCTCCTGGTGACACCTACAGTTCGAAATGAAATAAGTAGGAAAAAATCACGTATATTGGGATAGATATACTTTAAAATTACTCCAAACTATTGCTTTCACCATGCTTGCTATTAAGTATGAATAAAAGGTAGTTTTGTACTTATTTAATAAGGAATTAAGCTCTAAGACAAGCGACAATGTAAATCGAATTTTCTTATTTTTTATACTAAATATGCATTAAAATTCACTTTTGCATCTGATGGCTGAAATTTATGTCAAGATACGGTTGCCATTCTTGGATTCCACAGCCTCTAAATTCGTGATAAGGAACTTGCGAATTGAAATATGTAAATCCATTGATAATTTGTATAGGATAGAGGGAGTATGTTGAAATAAAAGCTGAAACTCTGGTTATGAGAAGGTGAGGGTAGGGGGAGAATTAACTACATATAAATTCAAACTTCCAAGCGGTGATAAGAGAGCAAATTTGTGTCTTTGAGTTATATTTATATCCAAAGAACCGGACTTCCGTCCAGTCTTAAGCAGGGCTCGATCAAAAGGCCTGACCAATTTCAAATTAAGTGTTAGAATGCATTTGATTTGTTGCCTACAATAGAAAATTTAAGTGAGACGGTCTTAATAGAGACTTTATAGTTAAAAATCAGAAAAATAAATTCAAAACGAGAAATCACAAAAAATAAAGACCAAGTTTTTGCCTTGAAGGTGAATAGAAAATGCGTTAAAGTAGATCGATACCTTCATTTTAAATAGTAAAAATTCCGCAATTTTAACAATCAGGGCCAACGATGTGCATCGGTTCGATATCACACCAAAAGATACTTGTAGTCCATTGATATCGCGACTTAATAGAATCCATTAAGGCAAAACCAAATAATGTTGCGGTAATTGGAAATACCTCCTGAATTCGCGTAATATTTAAACTTCAATGAAGGCATTTTTTACAAATGAGTAATTCAAACGTCTGTGGCAAGTAATGGGAGACAAATTTTGAGACTATTGGTGAGAAGTTCACGGCCTAACTCTATGGGCGATATCTAATTAAATCAAGTACGTTCACAGGGAATTTATGTCGAGAAACACGGCTAGGGAGATATCTAACATCAACTTTTACGAGAGGAAATGGAAGATATCAACCAAAGCCCAAAAGTTCAAAATAATTCCCATGTTTCGCAAGACCTTCAACGATATACGGGTAGAGGGTGAGAGAATCCCCTACTGCTTGGAAGGGACGATTCTGGGGTTCAAAATCACCACAGGGGGATACAAGAGTCATATCGGGCGGACAGTCGCGAATAGCAAGAGAGATTTGAGGGAGTTTTATAGGTTCATTGACCTAACTCGCTCAAATAAACTGAAGATATTCAATGCGTGCATTCGCTCGAGACTCTTATACCACCCGGTGCCGCTGAACGCGAGCGCCAGGACCCACATTGCGAAACTTCAAATCATTCAGAACAAAGCGGTTTTACTTATTACAAACACCCGAAGAAGAGAACGCAAACGACAGAGGGACCTCCACGACTCGGCTGTATTATCTCCGATCAACGTGGCACTCCACGAGAGAGCTAAGAGGATATGGCAAGCCATTGGCGCCCGCTTGACCCCTGAATTCTTTCGTACACACTTAGAAATCGAAGTAGACCGACAAAAAAGACCATTCAAAAGTAGCAAGTTACAGACAGACGACGATGTGATTCCGAAATACACTTGACAGAACTGACAAAATCATAAGAAGTAATGCGCAGGTTCCTTTAGCATATTAAAATTCAAATAAAAACCACTTGCAAAAAGCAAGCTAGAAATAAATTCACTTTTAAATTCATTCAAAAATGATAACGAAAAAACTTTTTAAAAACTTTGCAAAAGTCACAGCGGGAATAAAACCCCCGCCAAAAATAAAGGCTTGAATGCCTAAGATCAATCGATCAATAGGATCGAAAATAATAATTAAATTAACTACGATTAATTTAATTATATAAACTATAGATTTATAATTTATAGTTTATTAAGCAATGCAAAAAACAGCCCAAAACACACAAAACTACACATTGACAGAGCTACACTTTCACCAGGGATCTTTTTATTATGTCTCCTACAGATCATCTATTCTTTAAACTCACCCTTCAACCACTTTACTCTCTTACTATTCTCTCTCTTATTCTACCTATATTTTATCTCTTATTTTGTCCAATGTCCAATGTCCAATCAACTTGGTCGATTGATAGAGAAGTATGTCCAGGAATTATATTATTGGGAAAGGTATATAATTGTCCAAAAAGAGAAATTCGTACTGGGGAAGATTTTTCCTAGCACTACTGAACTAGCAAAGACCCTAGGGTTCAATCAAGGCCAGTCCGCAAGGTAATAATATTAATACCACCTAAAAGTAGGGAGTACAGTACATTCTAAGCAAACAACTGTGAAGAGAAAAGTGGTAAATCAAGAAACAGGGCCAGAGAAATCAAGGAATAGGGCAGTACCTCTAAAAGCAGAAGTAAATTACATATACAAAAATGCGCGAAGTTTAAGAGAAATAAATAACAGAATATAACACTTTCAGTATTATTATATTATTTGACATAATCCTCATAACTGAAAACTGGCTCTGCACTGCTAATAGGGAATTTATTAACGAATGCAATATCGATGAGTATAGATGGTTAAAAAATGATGATTACAGGATTTGGCGTTTATCTTCTATTATCGCTTAGATTACTCTCTTACATACTCGTTGTGCGTAGAAGTCAAAATTTTTAAAAATTTGATCTGAATTTTCAATTCAAATGAGGTTCATTAGATAACACTTTGTTGTGCGTGACTGGATATTCCACCAGCAGTGGTACGTTCGGAAGTGGCTATTTTCTCCTTAGCTGGCCTTGATGGAGGCTAGTTAAAGGAAAGAAAGAAAGACTCCTCTGCGCTGACTGAAGGTAAAGTCACCTATTGTTCATTGGACATTATTTTCCACTATTCTTTATACTACTCTTCATTATTTTCCTTACGGATTCCTAAAACTACATACACATCCAGTTACACTCACTTACAGACTCGGGTCCCCCCAGTTTTCCTCCGAAATTACGTCCTTAACTGAAATGTCGGAGAGATGAAGGAGACGCGGCATATTGCCCTGAGGAGCTTGCCAGGCCGGCAAAAACCGGGCAGGAGCAAGGTCTTCGACAGAATTTACGGCGAGCTCAATATTGCCCTTGTACGGCTAATGGGTTGGCCAAATGGTTACGCGGCGATCTGTGCGAGTGAGACTGACATCGAAGCCCTCTCCTCCCCGCGTGCCTCAGATACCCTTCGAAAAATTGATCTCACAACTCAGACACTGCCACAAATATACACACATAGAAGTGTGATCTGCCGATCCTCGACCCCTGGGTTAGAGGCCACTTGATTGACCAAATCGTGCCCGAGATTCTTCGGTATCATATGTGAGCAAAAGTAGCTGAAATAACCAAATTCAAAGACTACATCCACATTTCTAAAGTTGTCTTCACGGAAACCACAATGATTATTAAGGCAAAAGAAAAGAGCTTTTTCCTCTTTAACGTCCGCATCTGCCCCGATCTGATTGAGAGTGAGGAGTTCGTTGAACTGCGAATGTGTTTTAGTTGCTACAGGTACAACGAACACACCACCGCCACTTGCCCCAACTATACACCTCACAGTTTGTTCTGTGTGCGCTGGAGAAGACCATTCCTGGTGCAAATGTAAAGGTTTGTTCCAGAAATGCCTCAATTGTTCTGGCACACACAGAACCATGGCAATGACCTGTTCATTAAAGAAGGAGAAAATAGAGAAAACAAAGGACAAAGGCAGAAAAGACAAGGAAAGAAAGGCAAACGCCACCTACGTGAAAGGTTGCCAAGGCAACAGTCACAGAGAAAAAGTGTTTCCAATGCACCTACATACCTGCAAATCAAAAACTAGAAATCTACGAAAATAATGTGTTGCATAAATCAAGCTCACATTGCTAACTTGACCAAGCTTGGCACCTTAGCGAAGGAACGGAACACCATACTCGTGAATAACGGTATGGAAAAAATGTGGTTCCCGGAAAAGCCTCCGTCAAACGAGGTTCTTCGAGTGAATCTCCAACCGTAGACCGAGAAGAGCGGTCAAAAAGCTCGGGACACGAGTAATGCTCTTTCACGGTAACCTCGAGTGCAAGCTATGTCTGCCTGGCAGAAGGCACAAACGGACTCGCATACACACCCAACTACCCCAAAAGAAGCACAAGTCGAGCGGAAGGAAGCTGCTGCCGTGAGGCCTAAGAAGGAGGAGCATTCGCCCCGCCCCCAAAAGGCCTCGCAGTCAGCTCTACCTAGTAGGTCCTCGTCTTCAAAGAATCGGGCTCCCAGGTACATCTACTGCTCAAGGATGTTAAACCTCAGAGTATATGCTGCCGAAGGAAACTAATTTTTTGACGACGCAAGCCAAGAAGATATTATCGATGGCCTTAGGGCCGGACAATACAAATGGGACTACGAGGCTGACATACCTGAAGATCTGGTAAAGCAGGCTCTCTTCCGCGACCTTGGCCAATTCTCAATCGACACTTACTTACGTTGTTCTCAAGGACGCAGAATTCCGTAAGAAGATATCTGGCAAGGGAACGACTCCCCCGTCTACCCTGCAAGGAACAAAATTGGACCGAGACTAAAACCCTCCTCGCCATAATATCCACGTTACATTGCGAGCGTAGTATTTAAAGTTAGCCAAAAATTGAAGCAGACCTTACCCGAACGGTAACATCAACCCTAACATGTAATACTTACTGATTATGAAAACCCAATTTACGAGAACTTTTCACCGAAATTTGACTTACCGTACTAGCGAGTTTTACTAGTTACTACAAATGCCTGAATGCCAACCAATTTCGACCCTATAAAACAACACAACACGAGCCTAACATTGCCAGAGCTACCCTTTGAACAAAAATCTATTTATCCCTGCTCTTGCGTGCTTTGCTTTATTTTTACTATACTATCTACTTTTGCTGGATATACCCTTCCATCAAGGAAATATACCCCTTTCAAACTTATAGTAAACTTACCTTGCTATACTTTTCAAAATCCTTTCACCACTATACTTTCTTACTGTTGCTCTACTAATCTTTACTTTCTAACTTTTTATGTCCAGTCCTAAAAGATTTTAATTTTAAAAACGTTGGCTTTAATGCCGAATACATTGGAAAGGAGGGTAAGAGACTGTTAAGTTTATACCGAGAGGTCTTTCATTTTCAAAAAAAGGAGGAAGCAACGCGTGGTCATAACATACAAAATTTAATTCTTACCCTTGACTCCACTGAGTATAAAACATTCAAGAAGGTAGTCCAGTGCAAACAAGTGTTTACAACTTCCATTCCAAATAAAGGCAAGCAAAACAGCAAAGTAGAACAATGAATTTATACCTCATTTTTTTCGGCTGCAATTTTTATACTTTACGCGATTGCTCGAGGTAAGGAATTAGATTAGCTCTTTTCACAATAATAACGCCCAACTTATGTATTCAGAGTTGCAGCTATTTTGCTTGCCGTAGATTGAGAGTGAGTTCAGCACGTGCGAATTAACCAATGTAACTAAACAGAGCCTCCTTTGATTAACAGCGTAATCATTAAATTTATTCAGAGGAAAAAAGATACTCACAGGCATTAAAAAGTATCGACTTAGAAGGCAAACGAGCAGCATATATATTGTATCTTAGGCAGGTCAAGCGGAACGTCAGAAAGACAAAAAAATAATTATGCCAGCGCAAAATTCTAAACATGGGCAATAGGAGTAAATAAGGCCTCCTACTTAAAATCCCTATCTAATAGTAAATAATTTTGACGAGCATTTCATAAGTATATTTACCTTTCGAGAACTCGTCACAGATATCATCACTTAGCGAAGAAGTCCCTTTTGGAGAGCAGCCAATTCTCTCCGATACGAGAGCTATCGCAACAATTAATTAAATATATAAACAATTTAAAACTATCGACGGCACCGAAGCTTGACAGCCCATACTTTACTCACCTAAATGAGATAAGAACTAATTAGTAAAGCCAGTTAATTAGGAACGGAGAGTGCTAGCAGTGATCAATCTCACCTTAATCTTCATAAAAATAAGAGGAAACCGATCCGATTAATTTTATTCTTATAATTTTAATTAAATTATATTGCTAAACTCTAATAATTGACAATTAGAGAAAAGAAAGTGTGTCATATCAAGTAAAATAATATAATTTAAGACAACAGAGATTTAGGTGAGGTTATTTTATTGAAAATTTCCATTAAATATATTTTATCTAAAAGTTGCACAAAACAGTGGATATTGTTTACTTTCTAAAAACCTTTGATCTCCTTTTACATAAAAGGCTCCTACAGAAACCTAACGTGCACGTAATAAGAAGGAATACAATACCGTCCAAAATTAGATAATAGAAAATACCAAAATCTACATTTTCTTGAAAACCCTCGTTTAATTTTCATGAAAATTACCAAATGAATCTTTGAAATTTGCTTCTATTCGTGTCTAAGTTTTCATGTCATAGAATAAGGGTAAATAAATGATATGAATGATATGATGAAAGTAATGTGTAGTTGAAGAAAGGCTGCGTGTATAATAAGAGAACGATAAATTTAAATGTCGTCACCAGAAAACAAAGTTTCTCATAGAAAAATGGAAAAACTACTAATAGGAAGTACGTAAGACTTTCTGAATGACCTGAGCATATTGTCGCCCCAGGACTTCACCAATTTGTCGAATTTTACGGGAGTAATTTTTATCTATTCTTCTTTCAATCTTTGATAGAGATATTTAACATTGTTCGGTCTCCCGACAATATTGTTCGCGTTGAGTATCTTCCATGGGTTTTCTATCTGGTTTTAATTACTTGTTTTGGTAGGCCAGTTCATCACATCGATGTTTTAGCATCCAAGAACCGCTTTCTCATCTCTCCTGTGTGACATGGAACATTGTTCTGCATGAAAACAGGCTGACATACTCTCGATGTACGAGGGGAGGAGATCACTTTTTCCTGAAGCAGATTCTTTTAGACGGTAGCGTTTATTTTGCCGCGAAAACGGGCTAACAGAAAGACACCAGCGCTTTAAATAATGCGCCGAAACATAAAGCAGACACATCGAAATTTTAATTTCGTTGTACTTGATCTAGGATTTAATCAGTCATTTAGTTTAAATGGTTTAAGAAAACCAACAAAACATTAAACCACACTTAAAAACTAAACTTCCTCAATCAGCTCAACATAAACAAATAAAACAAAAACAAAACAACTAGATACCAGTTTCGTCAAATAGCTCAAAATCATCAAATACACCAACAAGCCAAAACGATCGAACGTAACCTTCGTCAATCAGCTAAAAATCATCAAATATAACAAAAACAAGAATAACACAACAACCAACCTTCCTCAATCAGATTAAATTCATAAAATTACTGAAAAAAAACAATACATAGCCTTAGTCAATTAGTTCAAAATAATCAAATAAAACCAACAACCAAATCATATATACCCTAACTTCGTAAGTCAGCTAAACATCATCAAATGAAACGAATAAACAAATACAACTAGAGCTTACATCAGACATTTTGTTCCAAATCATCAAAGAAAACCCCTAAAAAGAAGAAAACAAGACCTAACCTTCGTCAATTAGCTCAAAACAATAAAATGAAAACAAAACCCAAAACACACAGAACTAACCTTCGTCAATCATCTCAAAATCATTGAATAAAAACAACAAACCATTTTCACTATAAAGTTTAGAGAAGTGTTTTACGTTTTTATTATTCAGTGTGGTTTCTATTCTGAGTTACCATTTTGTTTACTGTTGTTTTTTAGTGCTATACTTACAAAAGTATTCAAAAGTGTTTTAAATCCTATACCCTGTGGAAGTTGACTATACAAAGCCATTCTTGTACCCGGTCTCGCTTATAAATTATTGAATATTAAACTTTATTTTTTTAGTATAGTGAGGTTGCCTATCGTTTTAGTTAGTCACTGTTGTTTTTATTGCATTTTTAATTCAAATACTTGTCTTTATAACTGTGAAACCTTTAAAAAAGTGATTTAAATACGTTTTTAACTAAGAAGTTCTCTCTAACGAAGCCGAACCTTAATCCCCTATTTCCGTCAACACGAATTCCAAGCCCAGATAAGTCGAGGTTCAAGTTTTGCATTCCATCTCCTTTTCTTTAACCATTATTGTTCTCTTTTCCTCGTTCTCACTTCCTCTGACTCCATTTAATTATCTTTTCTCATCGTCCTCCTTTCCTGTCTATTTTTATACTATGAAAAAGTAAGGTACATTAAAAAATTAAAAAATATATCTAATTGTAGACAATAATTTAAAAGAGTTCAGCCTATATTTCCTTCCCACACCTCATAAGTGAGTCGCCCTAATCCTCTCACTCTCTCCTTTTCACTCGTACTTACATACTTCTTAGATCCTTCAGCTATGCCGGGTGCAGAAAAGATTAAAGCGGTCTGCCCTAACTGTGAACGAACCCACTGGGCAATTGACTTTAGAGATAGGTGTTATGCAGCCATAACTGACTCTTCCATTTGCCTATCCTGTGAGATTAGAGATGAACACAAGAAGGAAACGGACAAACTAAGAGCTACGATAGCAGCACTCAAAGAGGAACTAGCCGAATTAAAAAGTTCCCGTAGTACCTCAACTGCCACCAATGCTCCCGCAAATATTCCTATCGAGGTATTTACTAATTTAGAAAAGAAGGTCTCCTCTTTGAAGGAATTTGCAGAGAGGAATATAGCTGTGAGCCAATGCATGACGTAACCCACGAAGGAGAAAACGACACCCGATGCCCCACAACCCGCAAAGTGGAAGAAGGTACCATCTTTGCCCCCCCCAAAAGAAGCCAAACACCCAGCACCTTAACAATAGTAGTAATATTATTAATAATCTTAATACTAATAGATCATTACAACAGATCAAAAACGGGGCAAAATCCCAGCAGAAAAAAATTCATCCCAATTAAGACTTTCAATTCCTTTCAGGTTTTAGCTGAGGACGAGGACCCTGAAGTTGAATCCGCTATTGTGGGAGACTCTATAGTAAGAGGTCAACTTGACACCTTTTGTATATCGAATCCTAAAAGACGCAAACGTTTTTGCCTACCGGGTGCGTACATTGAGGACAACTAATTCTATAGACTCTCTCTTTCAGGAGGTCAAGAAGGACACAGTACTTGTTCTGCACGTAGGAACAAACGACGTGCTAACCAAAGGATCTGAAAAACTCCTAGATAAAATAAGAAAATGATTAAATCAGTTAAAAGAAAGACAATAATTTTATTATTTTAGGCATTCTCCCACGGAACAAATGCAGAGATATAACACGAGGGCACCCATCCGTCTCAACCTGAAGGTTTTCTATGTAAACGCTCATAGTATTCGTAACAAATTTTCAGATTTAGAGGAAATTGCGTTAACAGATAATTATGATATAATCGGCATTACAGAATCATGGTTAAATATTGAAAACAGAGATTTCCTATCAGAATATAATCTATCTGGATACAAATTGTTTGAAAAAAGTCGAACTAACAAAAAAGGAGGCAGTGTCCTTTTCTACATCAAATAAAATCTCAACCCAATCCAATTAACAAAGCCACAAATCGCAAACATAGCACATCGTACATGCTTCTTAAAAACAAACATGGGACGAAAATAGTGCTGGTTCTAATATACAGACCTCCAGCTCAGCCAATGCAAACCGACAGCGATTTATTTGAACAAATCAGCAAAATAAGTAACGCGCACGATGGCGTAATTTTGGGCGATTTTAATTAAACCAGTACCAAATTGGCGTGAGCCGCTATCCGCTCATTATGGTTACGAACTCTATAATAACTTACAAGAAAGTTCACTAACTCAGTTTGTACTATGCCCCACTCGCGGAAGTAATATACTCGACCTAATTTTTGCAACAAAAGAAGATTTGATAGAGAATATTAATGTCGGAGAAGAATTTAGTAATAGCGACCACCGTGCAATCACATTTAGTATAAATTTCAATCGTAACTATATAATTAGTAGCAACGAAAGAGTCCCAGACTTTATAAAAGCGAATTTTACTGAGCTCAGAACAAAACTTACGCAAAAAGAATGGAGCAACTTGCGTGACATAAATGATATAAACGATAAATGGACATTTTTTTACTAGCTCGTACTTCGAGGCGGTTAAAGAATGTATTCCTTTAAAAAATCGTCGTTCGCCACACGAAAATAAACTTGAATGGTGGAGTAGCGAGATAGCTAACTGTCTACGAGACAAGAGGAATGCCCATATTAGATCAAAAACTTCTAACGACGAGACAGAACGCGCCAAATATTCAGACTTACGACGTAAATCCAAAGGGTTAATTAAACAGAGTAAAAAGTCCTTGAAATCACATGTGGCAAATCAAAGTAAAACCAACCCAAAAGAGTTCTATAGTTACATACGACAAAAGAGAGAAACATCCAAATCGATCGGACCGCTAACTGGTGAGAGCGGAAACTTTACCACGAACGATGAACAAATGAGCTGTATTAAAAACACATTTTTTACATCAGTCTTTACTACAGAAGATCTTAGCGAAATGCCAACACCGACAGCTATCCAAATAGGTTACGACGAGGCGTTAAGTAGTATCATCGTTACAGAAAGAGACGTAATGAGAAGCATTGAAAAGCTTAAGGTAAATAAGTCACCCGGCCCGGATATGATCTTCCCTCGAATATTAAAAGAAGCCAAAAGTGAACTAGCCAAACCGCTGTCGTTATTGTTTAATTATTCGTTAGAGACCGGGACTATACCCGATGAGTAAAAGCTCGCTAACGTAACACCAATATTTAAAAAAGGAAGTAGATCTCTACCTAGTAATTATCGCCCAATTAGTTTAACCTCGGTCGTTTGCAAAATGTTAGAGACACTTATGTGCGACGAACTCGTTAACCACTTGGAAGAAAAGAAGCTACTTAGAGACACCCAACACGACTTTCAAAATAAACGTTCTTGTCTAAAGAATCTAATAGACTTCTTCAATGACATTTTTAATCGATACCACGAAAGTAAAGCAGTCGACATAATTTACTTAGACTTTCAAAAGGCCTTCGACAAAGTTCCACACAAACGTTTACTAACTGAATTAAAAGTTCACGGAATTGAAGGGGCGATAGAAGAGTAGATAAAAAACTGGTTAAGTAATCTTAGGCAACGCGTAGTTATAATTGGAAAATCATCTAGCTGGACAGACGTTACTAACGAGGTACCTCAGGGGTCTGTTCTAGGACCAGTTCTTTTCTTAGTATACATTAACGACTTAGACGAAGGCATTTCAGGCATAATATCGAAGTTTGCTGAAGACACCAAAATCGCGAATTCAGTACTCACTAACGCATAAATTAATGAAATGCAGAACACCCTCAATAAATTATTGAACTGGGCGCAAACGTGGCAAATGCCTTTTAACACCGACAAATGCAAAGTGCTCCATATCGGTACCGAAATGTTAAAGCAAATTTCTCACTAAATAGTACTCAACTCTTAAGCGTAGACAGAGAGACAGACCTAGGAGTAACAATATCGAGCGATCTAAAGCCCACTCAACAATGCTCAGACGTCATTAAAAAAGCGAATAAAATAATTGGATTCATTGGTAGAGCGTTCGAGTATAAGTCCAAAAATACAATCCTTACTCTCTATAATTCCTTGGTCTGTCCCATTATGGAATACTGCGTCCAAGCCTGGTGCCCGAACTATCAAAAAGATATAGTAAAATTAGAACGAGTAAAACGAAGGCTCACTAAAATGATATCAAGTCTAAGGAACAAAACCTACGAAGAGCGACTTAGAGAACTGAATCTCTTTCCGTTAAATCACCGTAGATTAAGAGGGGACTTAATTTAGGTCTTCAAAATTATCCAAGGCATAGACAATATGGACCGCAATAAATAGTTCACTATCGACCAGTCAAATTACACGAGAGGAAACGGTTGTAAAATTATTGGTAATCATTTTAACTCGCACGAATCTAAGAACTTATTTTTTAACCGAATCGTGAACTTATGGAATGGGCTTCCTCTTAAAGTAATAGACTGCAACACCGTAGATACTTTCAAACACCGTATAACGATTAACTAACTCCCGATCATTCAGGTGTCAGGTTAACCCAATTTCCCCTAAATAAATTTCACTTCGGGATCTCTCCCACGTTTCCTGTACAGCTCTCTCTCTCTCTCTCTCTCTCTCTCTCTCTGACAAGACACTGTGTTAATAAAAAAAAAGAAGAAAGAGCATGTTCTAAGCATAGATGAGTAAGATAATTTGATCCTACATCTATATAAAATGCAAATACGTTTCTGTCATCTTTTTCAAAACACATAAATCCTAGATATGTACATGAATAAATACATTTAAAAATATCCTACAGAAAATTTGCATCTCCAAACGGTACTAGCAGTGTCCAATAAGTCAAAAAGGTTCAAAATAAGAACAGAAGTAGTAGATGGATCTAATAGATAATAAGCGTCAAAAATATTAAAAAATGCATGTTAAAAAAGAAGTATAAAAAGAGCATGTTCTAATATAAGATTATTAAGACAAATCATATTTTTTTTAATTTTTTGTATATATTAATATGTTTCTGCTCTCCGATTAAAATTTCCTGGTTGTGTCTATTTCCTAACACTACCAGGTATATATTTTTACTATTCCAAGCCCGGAAACGGGTGGGAAAGGGTGCTGGGGAGAGACTTCATCTCTGTTTTCCTATGCCTTACACGAAGTATTGTATATAGTTAGAATTTAGGAAAAAAATAAAGGTACTTCCATTGTAATAGACCGAACGGTCTCTAAAGGTAGTTACTATCTTCCTCATTATTTTTTACCTCAGGCAACCCAGTTTGGACCGCAAGGTCTGTTGTGGCCTGTTCATCTATGTAACTCTATGTAACTTTTGCTAAACAACTGAAAATCACCAAATGAAACTAACAAACCAATACAACCAGACAGAACCTGGGCCAATCAGCTCAAAATCATCAAATAAAACTAAAATAACAATACAACCATAACTAAATTTAGTCAATCATAACAAAAAAATAAATTAAACAGAAAAAAGCAGAACCAAAACTTACGTTTCTCAATCAGCTTAATATCAACAAATAAAACAAAACAACTAGATATAAGTTTCGTCAAATCAGCTCCAAACCATCAAATAACACCAACAAGCCAAAACAGTCAAACGTAACGCTCGCGAATTAGTTAAATATCAATAAAACAAAAACAAAAAACAAATAAAAAACTAACCTTCCTCAATCAGCTCAAATCCATCAAATTAAGGCAAAAAAATACATTATAGCCCTAGTTAATTAGCTCAAAATCATCAAATGAAACAAACACACCAAACCAAACATACCCTACCTTCGGCAATCAGCTGACAACCATAAAATGAAAATAAAAACTTATACAACATGAAATAACCTTCGTCAATCAGCTCAAATCACCAAATGATACAAACAAACCAATACAACTAGACTTCACCTAGGTTAAACAGCTCAAAATCATCATTTGAAACAAAAAGAACGATAAAACATTTCCTAAATTTCGTAAATCAGAACAAAATTATCAAATTAAACAAACAACCTAAGAAAACCAAAGCTAACTTTCATCAATCGCCTAAACATAAACAAATAAAACATCGAATCAATTAAATCGGACCTAACTTTTGTCAAATCAGCTCAAAATCATCTATCAAATTTATTCAACAAGCCAAAACAATCAGAACTACCCTTCGTCGCTCAGCTAAAAATCATCAAATTAAACAAACGAAACAATAGAACGAAGACTAACATTCCTCAATCATCTCAAAACATTGAATAAAACCAATAAATCAAATCAACCAGAAATAACTTTCTCCAATCAGCACAAAATCATCAAATAAAACAAAGAAACCAATATAACCAAAACTAAACAGATTTGAACTGGCTCAATTACTTCAAAATCATCAAATAAAACGAACAAACCAATACAAACAGACCTAACCTCTGTCAATTACCTCAAAATCATCAAATGAAATTAAAAGAGCAATACAACCATACCTAAATTTCGTCAATCATGACAAAATTATCAAATGAAACAAAAAACAACAGAACCAAAAGTAACCTTCCTCAATCAGCTCAACATCGACTAATAAAAGAAAAACAAAACACTCAGCAACCAGTTTCGTCAAATCAGCTCAAAATTATCAAATAACACAAGCAAGCTAAAGAGATCAAACGTAACCTTCGTTAATCAGCTAAATATCATCAAATAAAAACAAAAACAACAACAACACAAGAACTAACCTTCAAGGCAATAAAACAATACAAGACAGAGCTTTAGTCAATTAGCTAAAAAATAATCAAATTAACCCAACAAACCAAACCAAACATACCCTACTTTCGTCAGTAAGCTAAAAATAATCAAATTAACGAATAAACAAATACAACTAGAGCTGATATCATTCATTTTGTTCTAAATCATCCAATAAAACCAGACCTAACCTTCGTCAATCAGCTCAAAATCATTAAATAAAAACAACAAACCATTTCAACCAGACCTAACCTTTGAGAAACAGCTCAAAATCACCAAATGGAACAAACAAACCCATACAACCAGGCCTAACCTGGGTCTTTAGCTCAAAATCATCAAGTGATACGAAAAGGACAATGCAACATTTCCGAAATTTCGTAAATCAGAACAAAATACTCAAATGAAACAAAAAATCCAACAAAACCAAAACTAACCTTTGTCAATCAGCTCAACATCAACAAATAAAACAAACAAATGAATACAACCACACCTAAATTTCGTCAAATCAGCGCAATCAGCTCACAATCATCAAGTGAAACAAGAAGAACAATAAAAAAATCTTAAATTTCGCAAATCGGAATAAAATCATCAAATGACACAAAAATTCCAACAAAACCAAAACTACCTCGGTCAATCGCCTAAACATCAAAAAATAAAACATCCGAATTAATACAACCGGACCTAACTTTCGTCAAATCAGCTCAAAATCATCTATCAAATTTCTTCAACAAGCCAATACAATCAGACCTAACCTTCGTGGCTCAGCTAAAAACTCATCAAATGAAACAAACAAAACAATACAACGAGGCCTAACATTCCTCACTCACCTCAAAATAATTGATTAAAAACAATAAAATCAACCAGAACTAACTTAACTTTCTCCAATCAGCTCAAAATCATCAAATAAAACAAACAAACCAATACAACTAGACCTATCCTGCGTAAATCAGTTCAAAATCATCAAATAAAATTAAAAGAACAATACAACCATACCTAAATTTCATCAATCAGAACAAAATCACCAAATGATCGAATAAACCAACAGAACCAAAACTAACCTTCCTCAATCAGCTCAACATCAACAAATAAACAAAAAACGAACAAACAATTAGACGTAAATTTCGTCAAATCAGCTCAAAATCATCAAATAACAACAACAAGCAAAAATGATCAGACGTAACCTTTGCCAATCAGCTAAAAATCATCAAATGAAAGAAACAAAAAAAGAACTAACCTTCCTCAATCAGCTCAAATTCATCAAATTTAGCCAATAAAACAGGGGCGGCAACCTCCGGCCCACGAAGATCTAGCGCCTGGCCCGCCACCTTGCTTGGCATTATTATTGCAATTTGGCCCACGAAACCCTAGCCCCTCTTCCCCAAAATAAATAAATTTTGCCAAACAGCATCTGTCTCAGTAGACTCGTAGAGGGAGAGGGGAATGAGCCTTAAGTCTGGCAATGAAAATGAGTAAATAATGAGACAAAAATGCATTTCATCAAAGATACGAAAAGTTTCATAGATACCAAAGTTGTAGAGGAGGCAATTCTAAACAAAAATTGCTTATGACGTTTTCCGCTGTGATGAATCCTTCTTCCGCGACCTCGTCCTCTCTTCTAGCAACTTTCCAAAATACATTGCGCATGTTCAACGCATTTGGCCATGTTTGGTAGCACCTATTGTTGCGAATAGCTCTTCTCCAAAATGAAATACTCGAAGTATCACCTTCGCTCCCAACTCTCGGACCGCCACTATAGCGACATTCTTCTGTTGTCTACCTCATCCATCGAGCCTGACATTGAAACACTTCTTCATGGCAAGCAGCACCAGCCGTCTCACTAATTTGTATGTTTTCAATAAAATTCTTGTACAATGTATTCAAGTATATATATATATATATATATATATATATATATATATATATATATATATATATATATATATATATATGCTCACTTTAGGGATTTCGTTTGTCACTCCGGCCTGCTCTCAAAAGTCTCATCTGGCCCTCATTCCAAAAAGTTTGGCGATCCCTGCAATAAAACAACACAACACAACATATCCTTTGTTATTTAGCTCAAGATCATCAATAAAACCCCATAAAACAATCCAACCAGACCTAATCTTCATTAATCAGCTCAAACTCATCAAATGAAACCAACCCTACCAGATCTAATCTTTGTAAATCAGCTCAAAATCATCAAATGTAACCAAGAAACTAATACAATCAGGTATAACATTTGTCATTCAGTTCAAAATCATCGAATAGAACCCACAAACCAATACAACTAGACTTACCTCAGTCATTTAGCTCAAAATCATAAAATAAAACCAATACAACTCGAACTTAAATGAAGCAAACAAACCAGTAGAACCAGACATACCCTTCACCAATTAACTCAAAATCAAATAAAACCAACAAACCAAGACAAACAGACCTAACCATCAAATATTAGCTCAAATTCATCAAATAAAACCAACAAGCCAATAAAACCAGACCAGACTCACTTACAACACTAAACCTCTAAGGGCACCTTCGAGAAAGCCGCAATTAAACCAGAGAACCCCATTTATCCTGCTACATTTTAATCCTAGCTGAGTTTGTGCGATCAGATAATAAATTTCATATTAAAATCAACCTGACAATCGCTGGTTAGTCAAGGATTCAAGGAGCCTCTTCATGGAGGGTGGGTGGGGGGTACTTCTGTGTTTTCACTCAGGCATCGGCTATAAGAACCTTTAATGGCCTAAGGAGAGTCACTCCTTCTACGTTAGAGAATGTGGACATGTAACCCATTTGTCAGTTTGCATAGGGAGAATGATGTGCTATGTATACAAAGAATGGCGAACTGGAAGTACGCTTGTGATTAGTTGTATGTGTGAAAAGGCTATGTGTTTGGAACTGGCTACACATAAGCATCCAACTAGACGCACCGCCTAATTGCCTGCAGCTCCCAGCGAGCGTAATTTTTTTGTGTGTGTGTCCTCACTCACTGGGAATCGAACGCGGTACAAGGGCACGGAAGTCCAATACCGAACCAGGTTAGTAGGCAGGTAGCAGCTCCATTCGTTCCTCGCATTGTGGACGAGACGTCATGGCCGGATAATGAACTACACACGAAAATCAGAATCACATTCGTAGGTGTCCACGAGGGTGCCATCTTGTTCAGGGACGACCTATCCCCTCACACGCACACACTCACACACATACACCAAGATCCAACCCTTTTTTGTCGCTAAATGTGAGCGCAATTTTCTTTCTATTCATTGCGTTTTTTTGTGTGTTTTTTCAATTATTCCATTTCTTTTACATTAAATGAGTCCGTTTCTTCTTCCCTTCATTTAAATATTCACATTAATTTTTTCTACATTTTTTTTATTCAGCTTTGTAATTCATTTATTCCCTTTAATTTCTTCTCCTTCATTTCTTCCCTTTCATTTATTCTTGCTCATTTCTCCTCTTTGATTTTTTCACCTTCATTTCTTCTCCCTGATTTCTTCCCTTTCATTTATTTCCTTTTATTTATTCCCGTCCATTTATTCATTTTCATTTCTTCACTTTCTTTTATTTCCCTTTATTTCTTCCCTTTTATTTCTTCATCTTCATATCTTTCCCATCATTTATTCCCCCTACGAGTCTACATATATACATTCTCTTGCTGGGTTGCAAAGATGTTTCCCCACTTTATCAATTCACACAGCACAGTATTTCAAGCTGTATAATAAATGCCCCATCGACCGTTCATTTATCAAGAAATGGTACAAAATTAATTTTAAATGACTAGGACCAAGGATGTGAATTACCTGCAGCAAAAAGAAAACACTATTCCGAGCGCTTCTGCCTTTTAAAAAATACTTCATTCAAAGAAGGCTGTATAGATCTTCATTCAGGGAAGGATGTATAGATCTTCATTCAGGGAAGGATGTATAGATCTTCATTCAGGGAAGTGTCTATAGATCTTCATTCAAGGAAGGATGTATAGAACTTGATTAAGGGAAGGATGTATAGATCTTCATTCAGGGAAGAATTTATAGATCTTCATTCAGTGAAGGATGTATATATCTTAATTCAAGGAAGGATGTATAAATCTTCATTCAGGGAAGGAAGTATAGATCTTCATTCAGGGAAGGATCTATAGATCTTCACTCAGGGAAGGATCTATAGATCTCCATTCAAGGATGGATGTATAGATCTTCATTCAGGGAAGGATCTATAGATCTTCATTCAAGGAAGGATGTATAGAAATTGATTAAGGGAAGAATGTAAAGATCTTCATTCGGGGAATAATGTATAGATCTTCATTCAGTGACAGATTTATATATCTTTATTCAGGGAAGGATGCATAGATCTTCATTCAGGAAAAGAAGTATAGATCTTCATTTAAGGAAGGATGTATATATCTTCACTCAGGGAAGGATCTATAGATCTTCATGCAAGGAACGATGCATTGATCTTCATTCAGGGAATGATTTATAGATCTACATTCAGGGAAGGAACTATAGATCTTCATTCAGGGAAGGATGTATTGATCTTCACTCAGGGAAGGATGTATATATCTTCATTCAAGAAAGGATGTATAGATCTTCATTCAAGGAAAGATGTACAGATCTTCATTCAAGGAAGGATGTATAGTTCTTCACTCAGGGAAGGAAGTATAGATCTTCATTCATGGAAGGATTTATAGATCTTCATTCAGGAAAGGATTCATAGATCTTCATTCAAGGAAGGATATATAGATCTTCATTCAAGGAAAGATGTATAGATCTTCATTCAAGGAAGGATGTATAGATCTAGTCTAAAATAATCATACATCTTTCCATCTGTTCTTCATTCTCGGAATGAGGCAAGTGTAATAAATGTGAAAGTACTCGGAATCTTCTTTTACTTTTTTCTGTGGGTAGTTCCGTCTAAGTAATGAGTTAAAGTTCAAATCAGACACTGCTTCATTGAGTCAAGCAGTTATTCAATACAGTTCAACTTATTATTCTATTTTACTTAGTTATAGCACCATTTCACTAACTCTATCACTAAATAATATAATCTTCCTTCTCCTTCACTTTCAACCTCTAAGTTATTGATTGATCCTTTCTTCAAGAATTCATTTAATCATTCAAAGAATTAATTAACAGGATCGCTGCTGCATCATATCATCCTCAATTTAGCCAATCCTCGATAAAAAAAAATCCTGACCTACTTTTAGCTCTAAAAGAAAATCCTTCACACTAACATTTAACTCTTGCATAAACATTGAACAGCGTGATGAAAATTTCGAGAAAGTCTTAGATAAATTGACATTAGGAATAATAAACGCTAACTTTATTTTTCTTCCTTTCCATCAAGTCCTTCTTAATCCCGTTCGAAAAACAAAAGTGATTACTCAAATTACACTTATTCTCCTAAACATTTACTTTCCTTACGAAAAATCTACTAATGGTTTCATTACTAACTTGTAAATACATGTATTTTTCGATTAATTTGCATTCAAGTTCAGTAGATAAATAGGGGTCGTGTTACCACAACGCCGGATACTATTTATCTAGTTATCACAAAGCCATGACTCAGCATTTAAAGTGGTGCGAATTTCCACGGTCCCCAAAACTGTTTTCGTTCGTATATTTGAGCTTCCCTGGTCGTTCGTATTCAATATCTTATTGTCTTCGTGGTTGTCTATGCTTGTTTTAAATTCAGTGACCCGGATGTATGTGTTGTTTGTACGACTTGTTCGTATGTGGCCATTAAATACGCATTTTCTTTAAAAGAATGTTTATTCTTTTTCTTGGGGGGGGGGACCCTCCATTGGTACTCCATATGTTTCCAATTCTTTTCACCTGGAACGGTCCATTTGGATGCTAACACTCTTCCCTGACACCCGTTCGATAGCATTATATACTGACACTTTCAGGGGCAATCTTGCTATCGCACTCTACTCACACCCATCTACGCTACTTCTTATGTCCTCCTCCCCAAGGCACTACTTTGGTTATCTCATTAATTCATCAATCTTTTATAAATGGTTGTAATAATAAAGAGGAAATTCATTATTACAAAGTATTTCCTAAGCAGGAAGAAAACTGTCTTAAAATTGCAATTGATGAAGTTTTGTTTTAAATATTTTTCCAAAGGGCGTTTGAAAGATAGAAACCGCCGTGATAAAGAACCCTATTCTTTAATTTGAAATGTGACTAAAACCTCAATCAAAAGATCTAAAAAGAATAAATAAAATGGGGGTAAAAAGGCATAGGAAGGGCATTAAATATTTAATGATTTATGCGAAAAAAATAAATTGCTACTTCAAATTCAAACAACACCTTAGCTCACTATATGCATCAATTGTCCAATTATGCATTCGGCATATTTCAGCAATTTATAATCCTGGCAACACATGGAATCAATAGTTGCTGATTAATTAAGTGGAAAAATGACAGATATAACGGGATCAATAAAAAAAAAATATCCTGTGTTGTGTAGTGAACGAGAAATTGAGAGGTCAAAGGTTTAATGCAGTAATGCAGTAAAGTTTTACGATCCAATTACAATAATGATTCTGTTTCATTCAACGTCATACGATTTTATTCATTCTTAGTTGACCCCCCAGTGCGAAAAGCGATATAAAAATAGAAAGAAATGAGGGAAAGAAGGGAGGTCTGGGGATAAGGAGAACTGGGAAGAATTTAAAGATTGCTCAGGTCTAGGACAAAATCAGATTTTAATATCAAAAGGAGAAGGAATTCTCATCTGGCAGACATAGGTAGCAGATGATATGGAAGTTACAAAGCTCCTATTTCATAATTATTACTGAGGTTCATAGGAGTGTTAGGGTGTAGAAAGGAAAGGCAATTTTATAATTGAAAGAAAAACATAAGAAAAGAAAAAGGATCGAATCATATGAGTACTACAGTTAAAAATCGTTTCAATGATGATATGAGGAGGTACTTTTAAGTCTTTAGCAACATCTACACCGGCCTTCATTCTTTATTTGAGGGGGCAGGAGGTATTGGGAGATCCACATTACTCATCTCTAACTTCAGCTCTGATTCTCTCACAACTTCACCTCATTACGAAAGCACAATCCTACTGATGAGTATCTATATCCACATACCTCTGACGCGGAACAGGTCCCTCTGCCCTGAGCGACGAAGATTCCACCTAAACGCTGTTTGAGGTCAAAACATAATAACTCCTGGCACCTCTTCCCAAAAGAGGACCCGCCCCTGGTGCCCTCGGGCTCACCAGCGATCGTTATACTAACTTTTATGCCTATTTCATTATCCGATCGGGATCCGCATGAATAAAGGCAAGTTGCCGTAATACTACTACTACTACTACGACGAAATTCTTTAACATTTTTTTGGCAGGGCAGCCTTCGTTGTTTCTTTTAACACTTATACAACTAACAAACCTTAGCCCCCAAAGCCTTCGGAATAAAACGATAAATAAAATAATTGCGTACCGGTTTTAGCACCTTTTTCCACTCGTTTTTAGACGTTCTTTTATTTCTCAGCAAGAATCTACAATTTAACGCGGGATGCGAACCATGGATTTTTAGTGTATCCTCTTGAATCAAACCGAAATCAGGCTCCATCCTACGACTAGCCACACTCACTTTGGCTTAACCTCATTCTAAATGGAAGCTGTATTCTCCTCGGCTTGACCATAGGTGAATTAAAAGCTGCTATCTCATATCTTTGGGCTAAGTTCGAGGAACGATAACGCTTCGACAGAGACTTATCTATCGCTTGTCCCATGAATAAATTGCTATTGTTCCTTCGCTGTCCGTCACATGATACACTTATATTCCCTTCTACACAGCGAGTGGGAAGTGTATGTGCATTATAATGTCAAACATAATTAAGATTGAATTTTTTATTCTAATTTTATCATAAAAACTCCTACTCTTACCATTTAAGTATAATGAAGGAGTGTATAAATCTTTGTGGAGAACCCAGCGCAACCTTTTCGTTCCATTTCGCTAATTTAAATCATGCTGCCAAATCTGCAATTAAGCAATAAAGATTTTAACTACCATAACAAAATAAAATTGTGCTTACAAAGAGATAATTTGGAATTTTCGTTGTTAACAACATCCACACATTTAATTAACCAGCTTTCATCTCTAGCGCCGAGTAGTAATTAAAGGTTTAGCAGAGGTAGAACGATCGATTAAAGAAAACGCTTATTAGCGCCGGTAACCTTGGAAACCTAATTCTTATGTTATATCAATCTCTTATCAAAATACTTTTAAAAATTGCTGAAAGAAAAAGATATATTTAAACAGGGGGATTTATATATATATATATATATATATATATATATATATATATATATATATATATATATATATATATATGAGAAACTTACAAAGTAGCGCGTGAGTAGAGCAATAATGCCAAAAAAAAACACAGGAAAATGAAACTAGGATTCCAGGTACTTTCGAACTTGTTCGGTTCATTCTCAAGGAATAACGATTTTGTTTTACAAAGCTGGTATATATATGAGAGACAGCAGAATAAGGCCCCGCTCATGTACAATCTTTGTAATATTTTCGTTATTTCTTGAGAATGAACTGAACAAGTTCGAAAGTACTTGGAATCTGCCTTTCATTTTCCTGTGGGAGTTTATGCATATATATATATATATATATATATATATATATATATATATATATATATATATATATTGTCGAGGAATAGGTCACCTCCCCAGAAAATACGTCTATATATACATATATGTATATGTACATATGCGTCCTTCGCTACGTACAAGTAGGTTCACTTTTTAACAGTAATCCGTTGATTACGAGGTATAAGAATGCAATTTTTCTACAGTGGCCGATAGCGTTTAATTAGTTTGCCTAGTTGCAGTTCAAGGATATATTTAAAGAGTGAAAACCAAAAATATAATTTTAATAAGTCACTAGTTAACATATATATATATATATATATATATATATATATATATATATATATATATATATATATATATATACATACGGGAAATATAGGTAATGTAAATAAGTACAATTTTGACAGAATATAGATAATTGGCAATCGGATAACGTTAATTACTTCTTAATCAGCTTTTAAATGGGATACTATAAATCAGTTAACTCAGTTATACAGAGGGAATATTTATATGTCAGGAAATAGGTCGATTGACTGGAGATACAAACAAGGGTCGTTTTACCTTAAAGAGGTCACCTCGAGAAAGTTGAATCCTTTAGCGAGTCGGCGCGAGGAAATGGAGACCGAAAATGGTTGTGATTCTCGGCCCAATATCCTGATGGGTACAAGGATAAAGGGGGGGACCAGAAGACGAGTTCACAATCCTCCTTGAAGACAGACGATGGCACCTCTGCTCCAGAGAAGTGCAACCTCCAAAAATCGAGACTCTGACGCGGCTCGGCGCAAAGTCTCACCCGGGAGACTGAAGATCCTTGAGAGTAAGTTCCAAAGGAGACAAGAGGAATCCCGGCCAATCCTTCAGGGATAAAACGATTCGAGGCTTGCTCTGAATAGAGTAAGCCTTTACAAAAGAGATGGATCTGCCTGGTGAGATCCAAACTCTATGGTATAAGCGAATACCAGGGACGTGGGGAAACAGACCCACGATCTGAACTAAAGGCGATGGGCTCTCTAACTCAATCTCCCGATATTCGAGAACCCAGGGTATTTATATGACGGCGATTTGGGGGGGGTTTCTCCTCGTTGTCAGGCTCAGATGACTGGCTGACCACTTCTGGTGGCCAGATGGATTAGCATCTGTCGCCTGACCCACGTCTTAATGGCCTTTACGATGTGGGTGGGAAACTTCAGCTAGCAGTTTCCCGACTACGGAGATTAGCGCTTCATCGGCCAGGTAAAAGCTCTTAGCGCCCAACTTAATTAACTGCAACTGTGAGGCGCTGACGGATATTCAACTTTTTTCTTCTTTTATTTTTCTCTTTAGAACGAATTTATGAAACAAATGAAGGGGGTATTCCTCTTGGCGTCCCTTTCCCTTACATATATATATATATATATATATATATATATATATATATATATATATATATATATATATATATATAATATGAAAAATCAACGCTTAATTTAATTTGATCGTATGATCTCTCATTTTAAATAAAACAAGGGTAGTTACTAATGCATGGTGGTCATCCCCACGCCTCTCCTACGAAAAAGAGGCGCAGTGCTGGAAAACTTTATTCAGGAAACTGGTTTCATGAGGGACTGGCTTTCATCTAATGTTCAAAAACAATGATAACTGAAACTAAAAAAGAATTCGATGAGAGAGTGCGACTACTCGGTGCTTTCCCCATTGTAAGATGAATTCCAGTCAAATCAAAAGGGAGGAGAGAAAAGGATTTGAAAGAAAAGTTTTGGAAAAGAAAAATTAATTTGTCGGTTAATGGGCCATTTCCGTCAGGGTTTCTTTCTTTTAGCAATGTGACACGAGTCCAATGCTCGATTTTGTTTTTAACGCCATAAATCTCAATTTTTTCGAAGCGTTGTTGTCTTTTATACAAACGTCGTCCACCATGTATCTAGATGTCAATCAGCAGCTGCATGCTGGCACACAAAAGCTATAACGGTTTCACTGCATCTTTGTTTTTGAATGGTGTGCTGCTCTTTATTTATGTGAGATTGAGCTGCTATATGTGAGGTGAAAATGTTATACAACGCCTTTTCTACGACTTCCCCAATTGTTTTTTGCAATGAGCTTGACTTGTAATTCATTATCTGTATCGCCGTCTTCCTTGGTATTCTTCCAAAATTCAGGAGTCTCCCTTTGAAGCTTGGTTCGGTCCGAGTTCCTATGAGGAGTGAACCACCCTCGTGCCTTCCTATGTACGTCAGGACTTGATCTTCTATGCCTAGATTAAAGTTTCCCCTCTCCTTCTTAGGGAATGTGAATAGCTTTTTTTCAGACATCTTCAAAGATTTTTTTTATCCTGCTAGCGTACAGGAACTCCTTCAATTGCTCATAAAATCTGACATTTCTCGAGACTTGACTGCCACTTAAAAGTGCTGAAGGACTGCCTAGAAGGTTTTCAGGTTGTGATCTTTCTCGATATTTTCAATTGTGCAGTTTTATTTCTCTCTGATTTCCTGCAGCAGACTGAGATTTAGTTGATGCCTCAGCTGTTATACTTGCTTGAAGTCTGTGGGCTTGTCATAGGCACATATGTTTACGTACACCTGTTCGAACCTGTGTTAAAGTATCACTTACTCATGTGAGAGCCTTGTGGGAAGGAGGATTTCTTGGAGGGGTCTTGGCATAATATTCATCTTTGCCTTTATTATGCTATTAAAGAAGTGTCTAGCACAGGGTCTTTTCCCATTTCTGGTGTTTCTTGCCGGAAACGCTATTCTGTACGCTTCCAAGGCCGTAGAATTGAAGTATTTCCTAGTTGTTTTGGGATCTGATAAGGACTGCCGAAACTGTGATGGACATAGGTAGAGGTCGCTTGGAATAAAGTGGCAGGGCGGATGCAATAGATGAATGTGTAATCTGGGTGTGTAAGCACTATGTCTAATTTGGTATGATATCCAGGGTAGAAGAATGTCAGAAAGTCATGTCCGATCATTTTGACAGTATCCCTATTAGGCTGTCTGTCGGGGTGTAGTCAGCCGTTTTGTTTCCAGCGTCGAGGTGTTTTGTTTTTTTCTTAATGGGGTCAGCATGTCATGGATGGAAAATAGTTTCTGTGGAGTGATGGTAGCCTGTGCAGATGTTTATATCTCCAAAATAGCTGCTGAGGATTATGGATTTAAATAATTCGTTAATATTTTCTCCTTCTGTAAATAACACTGACTTGCGTTTCAAAAGTTTTTCCAAGGGTCATCATAGGTTTTCCAACTGATTAAGAATCATTTTTGCATCCTGAATTTAAGAATATAATTAGTTTTCTTTGGTCAGATCTGGTTTCTAAGATATGCTCAATTGATATTAGAACTTATATTCCAAAATAGCGCTATCATCCAACTGTTAATTACTACTGTTTTGTCACATCTAGTGATGAGTAACCATACCTAACCTATTTAATTCATCTTTGCAGGTATGGATTTGCATTATAATGTATCGTACGTGTAAGACTTATCCAACTAGGTTTTGTTACATCTATGCACTTTTCGCTCTTCCAGACCGTCTAGCAAAATTCACGGATTTTGTGAAACTAAGGGACGAGGATAAGCCATTTGCTCCCCATATTTGCTCATGTGTGGAAAATTTACGGGACTGAAGTAATAAAAAAAGGAGAGAATGCCACTTGGTATCGCAATGGTGTGGAGGGAAGGCAAATATTACATCCCCGCCTGCTACTACTGCATAAAAATTTTTAAAGGCATCAATTGTAAGAACAAGCACCGTGTTCAATACCTCAATGTTCCTTCTGCTATAAAACCAGTCCCACATCGCCCCGATCTTCCTGTTTCTGAGCCTGATTTTACCATGGGTTCTAGCTCTGATTTCAAAGCTAGTGTCACTATCGATACAGCTGAGTTTAGGGCATACAAGCCAGAAGAGGGCGACCAGCTGGTTCCATTTACGCAAGACGAACTCAACGACCTGACAGGAAACCTGAACCTTCCCAAAGAATATGCTCAGCTATTGGGTTCACGTCTTTGACACAAATGTATGCTAGCACCAGGGAAAACATTCTATTGGTATCGGGACAGCGAGAAAAAAATTAGGAAATTTTTCACGTTTAATGAAGCCTCTCTACTGGTCTACTGTAGTAACATTGCTCACCTGCTCAACTGAATGATACTGAAGTACGATGATATGAAATGGAGACTTTTCAGTGACTTATCTAACGGAAGTCTCAAGGCAGTTCTTAATTACTGCAATAAGTTTTCATCGATCTTTGTTGGATACTCAGCTGCAATGAAAGAAACTTGCAACAGTCTGGACCGTCTGTTGTCTGCTCTCAACTACCAGGAACACAAATGGCTGATCTGTGAAAACCTTGAGGTTGTTGGGCTTATCCTTGGCCTTCAAGATGGATACACAAAGTATCCATGCTTTATGTGCTTGTGTGAAGGTCAGGTGGACGACCAGCATTATGGAAGACAAGACACGGATAAGAACCCAGTTTATACAACGTTCTCTCATACTCTCTGGTTGAACCGAGCAAGATATTGCTTTCACTCTTGCACATAAACCTTGGTTTGATGAAGAACTTTGTCAAGGCAATGGGCAGGGAAAGTAGAGTATTTGCTTTTTCCCGACAGAAGTTTCCATGAGTCAAGATTGAAAAACTCAAGGCAGGTGGATTTAATGGTCCTCAAATTTGGGAGCTCAACAAGTTCAGTAGCTTTGATGAACCCCTAAATCCTGCTAAATTCTATGCCTGGTTGTTCTTCAAGTCAGTCATAGCAAACTTATTTGGCATTCACGGAAGACCACTATGAAAAGGCGGTTGATGAGTTAATGGAGAATTTCCACAAACTTGGTGCGGGCATGTCACTGAAAATGTCCTTCCTTCGGTCTCATCTGGAACATTTTCCCGAGAATTGTGGAGACTTCAGTGAAAAACAGGGTGAGCGCTTTCACCAAGATATCCCTTTGATAGAAGAACGCTACCAAGGGCGTTGGGATGTCAACTTTCAAGCATAATACTGCTGGTGCCCGAAAAGGGATTTGATGTCTCCTAGTCACAATCGGAAGTCCCACCATTCATTCATGAGTAGTCTTTGATTTTTGTATGTTGTACTCTTCATGGTATCAGTAAGAATATTCTGTAAACCTTCTGTGTATAAATCAGGTTAAAATATACTATTCTGTGTACATTCGCCTAAAAATAGATCGGAATTTAGGAATTTCTGGCACGTGCTTATATCTCAAAAAATTGATCTGATTCCCCAAAATAAGCATGATTTTCGGATTCAGCGCGAAAAATTTGCCTAAAATCAGGTATTATGTGTTAGACGCTGAAAACAGCGCAGACCAGTGCAATATTCCGTCTAACCATTCTCCGGTGATCTTGATCTTGATGAAAATAAAGAAACTAATGTTAAGTTTATTCCTGGTAAGAGGGCATCACTTCCTTTCTTCTTGTATTTTTATTTTATTTTATTTTTTACTTTTTGCCTTCAGCGCCACCAGTGGAGTCGAATTGTGGCTAAGTTGATCGTTTTGCCGATAACCCTGTGTAACACGATTTTTGTCAGATTTTCATTATACGATCATTGATAGCGGCATTCAAAGTCCAGTAGATCCTAGTAAAGGCGCTCGCCATGCTATTGGGAGTACACCCCCATGTTCTTAAATTTATCAAGATGAGCGTCAAGAATAAGGACTTTCAGCGACATCCTGCAACCCATCTTGCAGTAGTTTATAACCAAGTTCTCAACAAGCTCTAAATTCTTTTTTGGTTTTTGATTACCTAAGAAGCCCAAAAACACTGCGATAAGGATGTCACACGCTGCTTTTTTCCGTCTTAGTGAACTTCTATGGAAACTCCTTGCACTTTATGATCTTTTTTATTTGTGGACCGACGAAGACCCTGGCTTTCACCTTTGCCGAGAATAACTTAGGAAAGGAATCTTGGAGATACTGGAAGGCAGCAGAATCCTAATCTAAAACTATGACGAATTGTTTCATAAGACCGAAATTTAAGTGCAGAGGAAAAAACAGTACTTTTCACGGGTCCAACAAAAGCTCTCATTCGATGTTGTTTCTTCCAACACTAAACTCGGTCTGTTGTGGCTAATCCCGCTGATGGTAGTGTGCTACGGTGTCCTTGCTGTCCTAAAGGCAAAGATTACAAGGAAACTTTGTAAAACCGCTTTGGAGACCCATCAAGAAGGCCACCATTTTGAAGTCTCCGATAACCTCCCAACCGTACTCTTCATATTTCAATGCATCTAGCAAGATCTTGACACTGCTGTATTCCTCTTTGAGCTGGACCGAGAGAGGAAAAGCAAGAGATGGATACGTGTTCCCGTTATGACGCCGCACTGCTTTAAGGCTCCTGGACGTGGCTCCCGGGGGGTTACAGGCGATTCCATTTGCCTCAAACAGACCGGTCACATTGTGACAAAAGCAAAGCTCATCATGAGGTGTAAAAAGCGTGAAAAACACTGCTGATGCTTTCTCTGACCTGATATTGGAACACTGGCATCTAACAAGTCCCATTGTTTGAGTCCCGAAGTTAAAAGCTCGGCATTAGACTTTGTGAGACCAAGATCCCACAATGTCGTTAAGGTCTTTTTGTTTGGGGTAGTATGGGTTTTTCTCCTCAGATGCACCTCCAAGCTCAATGACTTCATTCTTTTTTGAACTGCTCTACTTTTCTAAAAACTGCTGTTATCTTTTTGGAGGAGTGGGTACGAGGAGATCAGAACTGTGTGGCACTGGCACAATAGATGACTGAAGGTCTGGATACATGATAACAGGCGCATTTTTGCCTGCTCAACGCTTGAAAGGGTTCACCATGCAGAAAAAACAATTGCTTTAGTGGCCAATTGGTTCCCTCCAAATTCGTGGGATTGCGAAATTCATAGCTCTCTTTTCTCCTCCTTATCATCCCGTAAAAAACAAAGTATAAATATACAAATACTTTTCACTTAGTGTGATTAGAAATGTAAAAGTAAGCTCACTGGACAAAAAGGTAGTCACTTGTAACCATAATAAGGGCCTCTTGCACGCCACTTTTCTCCATATGTTCATGCCATCGAATTCCCTGTGTAATGTTCTTTTTGAAATGGGTGGTGAAGGACCAGAATTGACGTTTTGTAGAAATTCCTGACTCGAAGCAAATCATTTGCAATTACAAGCTTGGAGATTATACGACGGTCCCTGTCTGTCAATACCTTCTTCCTTCCGTAATTCTGGCGAGAACTTTTCTCATTTTGGAGGTTCTACCATTGCTTGTAATTCCAGATGACCGTACTCGTTGAAAAACTGCCAAATTCCGCCACTTCCTTCACATGATGACCTTTGGCGTGGCCAAATACAATTACAATGAGGTGCCCAAGGTTTGTCTTGATCTCTGACTGGTATGCCGATATATGTCTGTAGGCCTCAGACATTTTAGCAGATCTCTCTACAGAGTACTCTTTCGCTCTTTTCTTAATAAATTCTTTGAGAGATAGCAAAATGCTTCTGTTGGATGCTTACAACCTTTTGATGTCATGTGTGACGAATGCTTCTCTCAATGGCGAATGACTATGTATGCACTGTGACGGATAAAGTTAAACTGATCTGTTGAGTAAACATTCTATGTATTTATACAGTCATTACGTTGCTAGAATGTTCTAGAAATTCTTCAAACATATAAAAATTCTCGAAAGTTCTAGAAAGCTTTACAGTTTATTTTTCCCTGAATTAGTTCTGAATCTATTGGAATGAAAGAGAACTGCCATTGCTTTCCAGGTCGCAAAAAACAAAATATAAGGGAAATAATAGCTATTATTACTACTCTGTTACTGTTTCTATAACTTTTTAAATACAGCATATCATGTTTTTACTATAAATAAAAAAAAACAAAACCCATGATTTTTTTTTATATATTTTTACTATTTGCATCAAAATAATGTTATTTACCATAAATGGACTAATTTAAAAATTCAATGTCCTAGCCACACGAGCAAGGCTTTCGGATTAAAATTGACTCTTTTATTTAATAGAGCCACAAAAAAATGGGAAATAACACTTTTAACCCAAGGGCAAGAAAAAAGTGAAATTTTGTTATGCAGTGTAATTTGTTGCCTCTTGTACTCTTTTTGCTTATAAAAAAATATTTTTCCTCCGTTTTTCTCAGGTGATGTTATTTGAAGTACGTTAGAGCCATGTATTTTCTCTCTGTGTTTGCCTCGTATCCAGGTCTCCGAGAGGAGAAGGATGTCCACGTCGATTCCTCTGTATAAGTTCATGAGTTGAGTTTTGTTGGTTTGCTAGTCTTGTACGTTATGCGCTATTAAAGTTAGGATGATCATTTCTGTCATGAATACTTCTTGCGCTTAGGTAATGCCTTTTGGTAGTAAAGAGGGCTATAAAGCGTCCCTGATTTGAACTTTTTGTAGAGGCTTAGCTAGTAGTAATTAGGAGATCAATCTAAAACTTTGACTCTTGTTTTTGTTTCTTTAGTATTGCTGTTTTTAACCCATTTTTACGAGGCTTGAATCATAGTACCTACCACTTCAAGAGTCCTCTGTGGATACCAATGGCACCGTCATTGAGGGAAACTCTTCTGGATTGTCTATGATTTTTTTCCTTGTTGGTTGTGGCTACTTTATGGTGGTCGGGACGTTTCATGTTCCCTTACTTTTTTCAGTGTAGAACTTTCTTTTGGTGTTTGGGTGATACTTCCGTCTCTTTTAATGTCGTGCTCCTCTTTTTGTTCATTGTCAATAGCTTTGACGTTATCTTTTGGCCTTGCATGCTTGCTACAGAGATAATTTTCTTCCCATGTGGGATTTGCCGGGAAAGACAGACCATTATGGCCGTTTTATTCCAGTATTTTGTCAAGTTCTGTGTTGAAGAGGTCTTATTTACCAAAGTTCATCACCTAGTCATAAAAGACACATGCTAGAATTCCGGTTGTGGTATATTCAGGGACCTGCAATATAATTTGGGATTGTTGGACATATGTTTATGACTATGGCTGAGATTGTACAGCCGCGCAGTATGTAGGTGCCACCGTCTCACACATATGCTCCCCTTTTTTAGCTAGGTTTTCAAGGCATATGCTGCACTCCATGTTCAGTCTCCTGTGCAGCGCTTTGAGCAGAGAGTCAGATCTTTTCGAGAGCAGTTCTTTGTGGTAGCCCACGACTTTGTAGCACGTGTAGCATAACAGAGAGTAATATTAATTCTCCGAAGTTTTTCAAATTGGTAAGATAACCATGCAGAAAAGTCTGAGGGCCGTTTCCATTGCAATGACTTCATTTAAGATTCTTCAAACACCCCTTTTAAAGACGAGTATGAGTTTTCTAAATTTTATTAGCTCCGTCACTCTAGCTTTCCATCATATTTTTTTATATCAACCTTGATCTCATCTGATACTTTATTTTCAATCCATAGATTGATTTGACTACAGATTATCGTCTTTATTGCATTGAATGAGGTGGTGGTTTTTGTTCTAATCTTATTTTTTTCTAGTATCTTCGTGCCTTCTTGTTGAGACGCTTAATTTCAATTGCAATTTCTCAGAATATCACTTTGAACACTTTTTTCTTTAGAAGAATCTCATCTCCATTAGCCAGTAGGTCCATTACTTATCTTGCCCCGTTCATCCTAGCCAACTTACATAGATTTATCTCCTCTTCTTTCTCCCTACTCCACAGGTAAGGAAGATACAAGAGGTATCTCATATCAATCCAACTTTTCCTCTCTAGACATGGTATTTGTATCTAAAAACAGGAGTAATCTCCAATCAGACAAGCCAACACACAAGAGGGCTACAGTTAGTAAAGGTCAGTACTTCGGGCATCTCATTTCGCTCTCACCACAAGAAGGACAGAAATACCAGGGCTCCAATCAGTCTGTTATACTTGTTTTACCTTTTGAAGAAGCGGCAGAGCTTGGTAAGTAAAGTAGTGTTTAGAGTTTGACTAATCTGCCTGAGAGATAGGCTGGAAAACTAGAAGTGATTTGGGATGGATTCGACAGTTGGATTCTCTCACTTGGGGCGCGCTCTATTGCTTGGCTCTTCGCAACATTTACCGCGGGTGACAATTATGAGCGTCTTAGAGCGAAGAACTATGTGATTAATTTGCGCCATTATCGATCTTTAAGATAATAATTTGGATATAATCAACAAGAGAGAAAAGTGACAGTATCAAAGATTGAGAGAATAGGGAGGAGAAAATGAAAAAAAAAGTAGAACAGAAAAGGAAGTTCCATTGTGAAAGTATCTCTATCGTTAATCTTTTAAAAAAAAATTTTTTTCTCTCTCTCTCTCTTTCTATATATATATATATATATATATATATATATATATATATATATATATATATATATATATATATATATATATATATATATATATATATATATATATATATATATATATATATATATATATATATATATATATATATATATATATATATATATATATATATATATATATATATATATATATATATATATATATATATATATAAAGGGTGGGGCAGAAAGGTTGCCTTGATTTCAATGGTTAATAAAATACAAACATATGAAGATACAAGAAAAATTTCGTATCAGTATGAAGTATATTAAATGCCATTTATTTTCTGTTTCAGGTAGTACGCACCATGATCTGGAGTGGAGAGCATCGTGCATTTGTTGTGGAAGAGTTTCTTAAGAACGGTGAGTCCGTCGTAACGACGCAACGTTCCTTCCAAAGACACTTTGCACTTTGTCGTCATGATCCCGAACCGGATGGAAAAACAATTAGTCGGTGGATTTCTAACTTTAGACAAACATCATCGGCTTTACACAAGAAAAGTCCTGGCCGTCCTAGGACTGCTACAGGGCCCAAAAATGTTGCAGCTGTGACAGCTTCAATACAGGAGTCTCCCAGACGTTCCGAACGAAAACACTCATCTGCCTTACACATGTCTGTTCGAAGTGTTCGCAGAATCTCACACAAGTCTCTTCACATGCATTGCTACAAGATGATGGTTGTACAGAAGATAAGCAAGAGGAATTATGAAACCCACACAACTTTGTGTCGGACTATCCTCCCAAAAGCTGTTCTAATCCGCAGTGATAAAACGAAATTCCATTTATCGGGGATGGTTGATAGATAGAACTTTCGATACTGGTCAGTCAATAACCCTCGTGAACTCCACGAATGACCACTCCACAGTGCGACGGTTACTGTCTGGTGTGCCATGGGTGATTTTGGCGTGTGGGGTCCTTATTTTTTGGAAGAAGAAGGTGTTACGTTAACTGTTACATCGGACCGTTATTGAGAATTGCTTGAAAGGTTTCTCAATCCTAAATCGTCCAGTTACTCGCCACTCATAATCCGAATGATGTATGGTTCCGACAAGGTGGTGCCACATCGGATAGATACGTCTCGACGTTCAATCTGAGTCCTCCGTGACATGTTTCCGGGTCATCTTGTTTCTCTGCGAGGCGATATTGGGTGGCCCCCACGTTCTCCGGATTTAGCCCCTTGTGAATTTTTTCTATAGGGGCACTTCAAATGAAGAGCATATCAACACCGGCCAGCAACTGTAGAAAATCTAAAGGCAGCAATAACTCAGGAAATCAATGTAATTCCACGGGACAGGGTTCAAAGGGCTAAGGGGAACTTTCAAGAGAGATTTCAAAAGGGCATCGACATTTGCAGTCGTCACTTAAGTGATATAATTTTTAAAACCACTCGAATCACTATGGCATTTAATGTACCTATTATAAATACAAGGTTTTTTCTAGTATGATCATGTGTTTGTTTTTTCTTAACTTTTGAAATCGCGGCTACCTTTCTGCCCCACCTTGTATATGTATATATATATATATATATATATATATATATATATATATATATATATATAAATTATACCGGGTTTTGTAAGAGTTCTGTTACACTAGTTGATTTTTATCTTTCTAGTGGTTTACGTGTGAAATAGAAAAAACTAGGGTCAAACAACCTTTGTTATACTTTTCCAGTAGGTGTCATTTAAACATCTTCTTTTCCATTATGTGTCGGCGTGTCGTGTCGCGTCAAGATGGAAGTGACAAGAATCGAGATCTTTGCTCTCTTGCGCGCGGGCAACAAGTCTGACATCGCCAAGCGGGTCAACGTCAGCCGGATGTCCCTGAACATAGTCGCGGTGAGGCTCAAGAACGGAGATGACCTCAAAGCTGACCTCTTTCAGGCAGATCTCAAGTTGTCAACCTTTTGGTATCCCTTGTGAAGAAGAAATTTACCAAATTTACAAAAGTACCTACTGTACTAAAAGTACTTAATGTCCTAAAAGTACTAAATTGTATAAACATTATTAATGTATTAAATGTGCTAAAACTACTAAATGTGGATAATGTACTAAATGTGCTAAACGTACAAAATTTACTCAATATACTAAAATTACTAAATGTGATAAAAGTATAAAATTTACTAAACGTACTAAATATGCTAAAAGTACGAAATTTAATAAAATTACACAATGCACTAAAAGTAATAAATCTGCTTAATATACTAAATGTGGTAAAAGTAAAAAATACTAAATATATTAAATGTGCTAGAAGTACAACAATTACTAAAATTTCCAAAAATGTGGTAAAAATACTAAATTTGCTAAAAATACAAAACTTACTAAAAGTAATAAATGCACCTTATGTGCTAAAATACAAAATTTCCTAAAGTACTTAATGTGCTATAAGTAGTAAATATGGTAAATGGTCTAAACGTAATAAATCTAATAAATATGCTAAAGTACAAAATGTACTAGGTGGGTAAAAATTAATAAATGTACTAAAAGTACTAAATATGCTAAAATACTAAATGTACTAAATGTTCTAAAAGTAAAATAATACTAAATGTGCTAAAAGTAGAAAATATAATGTACTAATAACACTGGGGAACAATGTATTTGGTAAATCGACAAAAGTACATTTTCCTACTTAATTCGAGCATACTGAATTCAAATCTGAAATCAGATCCTCGCTAAATGCTACAGATTTTTTTCGTAATATCAATAACTAAAATAATACAATAATTTTCCTTTCCTCACGCCTATCATCATGCCATGAAGTAATTTTGAATCATCCTTTTACGCTATTTATAGTAAAGCAGGTTTTTTTGCACAAACATTTTATTGCATATGAGAAGAAACTTGAATTACATATTAGGATTACAAACACTGTAATCAAATAAATGCTAATTTATTAATGACCGTAAATCAGGCTGGAGGACCTCTTCTTGATTTCAATCGGGCAAACATTTGCGTTTATAACTCTTTCTCTTGTAAGTCTTTTCTGGCTGATCTCTTCTAATCGTCCAGCAGTAGTCCGCCATCATGTGTCTATCCCAGTGACCTTGGTAGCGCTCTTCCATCGTCATCAAATCCCGATGAAAGCGTTCCCCTTGTTTGTATCTGATGGTTCTCAGATTCTTTGGGAATAAGTCGAGGTGACTATTTAGGAAATACAGCTTAACACTCATGTTGCATCCTAGATCACGATATGCTAAAAGCATATTAGTAACTAGATCCTCGTAGTTATGCGCTTTTTTATCTCCCAAATAGTTAAGAACAACGGCAGAAAATTAGAGCCAGGCTGCCTTCTCTTTTTCATTCATGGTGTTCACGAATCTAGAATCACTCAGAAGTCTTCGGATTTGGGGACCATCAAATACTCCTGCTTTTATTTTTTCGTATGACAAAGCAGGAAACGCCGATACTACGTACTGAAAACAATCATTGTCAGTGCTCAAAGCCTTGACATACTGCTTCATCAACCCAAGTTTGAGATGAAGTGGAGGAAAAACGATCTTCTCTCGACTTACGATTGGCTCATTAACAATGTTTGGCATTCCTGCTTTCAAAGTTTCCCGAACTGGTCAATCTTTTGGGGACCAGTGTTTGTCACGGGCTCGACTGTCCCACATACAGATATAGCATGGAAACTTTGTATATCCCTTCTGGTGGCCAAGGAGAAAGTTGACCATCTTAAGGTCTACACATATTATCCAATTGTGTTCATGATACTTAAGTAAATCCAAGACCATTCTTATGTCATCGTGAGTTTCTCGCAGATGGACAGAGTGACCGAGAGGACCTGCACTAAAGTCATTGCCATTATGCAAAAGGACACACTTAGGCTACGCTTGAAGCTATCTATATACAGTCTCCATGCAGCAAGGCTATAGGTGCCAAGTCCCAACTCAGTAAACAGACCAGAAAGATCGTGGCAGTATACAAATTGTTTGTCCTGAGAGAAATACTTAAGAAATGTACTCTCCCTTGTTCGGTAATATGATACCTGTACCTACCTATCAAGCATATGTCTTTCACTCAACCTTGAGGCTAAAAGTTCTGAACTTTCTTGGAGAGCACCAAATCACGTATCAAGTCATTCAAATCCTCTTGATTGAAACAATGAGGAGCTAATGACTGTTCAGCATCTGATGATGAATCTGCAGACTCTAAATCAAGTCCTTGGACGTCCATATCAGGTACATCATTTTCATCCTCGGAGGAAGCATATCCACTGAAAATTGGAACTGGTAAAGACTCAGAATGAGGGACTGGCCGGATCACCGAGGGAATGTTGGGGTAATCGATCTTGTGCCGATTTTTCTTGCCAATCCCTTTAGTATTAACCAGACAGAAATAACAGTCCGATACATGATCCTTTGGTTCTCGCCACACCATGGGGATTCCAAAAGAAAGACCATTTATCTTTCCTTTCGTCCATTCACGAAGATGTTCCACACAACTATGGCAAATAGCATATGGGGCCCACTTCTTATCTTGATCGCCAAGAGGAACATCAAAATATGCCTTATAAGTGCACATCACAAAGTTTGATATATTGCGCCTTTGACGAACTAGCATGTAACAGCCACATATGTAGCAGACTACAGTTTTTAAGGAATAATCAAGCGCAACTTCAAGTAGATGAGTATAACGGCTTAATGGATTACTTAAACAGAGGAGCAGATGAAACAATTGAGCCTGGATTGCCAGTTATTTTGCCATGATCCTTCACTGGAAGCTCAAGAAACATGCATCAGTATTTCCAGGATGCTAGGATGATTGTAGCAAAGTATGGCAAACCAGATCTGTTTATAACCTATACATGCAATCCTAAATGTCATGATATTCAAAATAATCTAAATCGCAGTGAAGCAGCAGGAAATAGACAAAATAGGTCCAAAATGGATCTAAAAAACAGAAAGATCAACGGAATCCGAAACGGGGAACGACGACGAAGAGGGTTGTAAATTCGAAGCGAGGGACTTCAAACTGAACTCCCTCACTACCAAAAGGAGCAAAACCCACGGATTTCAAAAAAGGAAGTGAAAGAGGAACCTTAAATGTACTTAGGTCTCGGGCCACGACGAATCATCCATCGAAAAACTAATCGATGAAAATCGAATCCGATTCTTCTCCAGCGACATCAAATTTAAAATAAAGGAATCTTTTGGTAAAGTAATAAACGGAAGCTAAACAATCGACAAAAACAAGGCAGGGATTGAATAAAACCGTGTAAATACAACAGAATATGGACAACACCAAAAGCAAGCTAAAAATTCTTCATTTGAATACAGACTGGTGGAAAAACAAGTCCTTCCAATATAGAAATATCTTTCACCAAATAGGCCGTGATATCACTACAATCTCAGAACATGGACTCAAGAACGATGACCCAATGAAAATAATTAACTTTGAAATAATAAAGAAAAAACACACCGGTGAAAGATATAACGGCACCCCAATCGCCATTACAAAGGGCATACGATACGCCCAGGAACGAGAGGCCGATGAGGCTTATGCTGCTGTTACAGTGGAAATGGAGTACTCCCCACTTACGATAGCAGCGGCTTACCAACCACCTCGCCACTCGTACATTCCGATCAATTCATTACTGGAAATATTCAATATAATAATCCAACCATATTGCCGGGGGATCTGAATGCAAGATTGCAGAAATCTGGTTACGGAACAACAAACAATTTGAAACAAAATCTAGAGCTCCCGATGGCCAGAAATATCCTAAAACGAGCAGGATCAGAATTCACAATTTATATAACCGAGAGAGCATCAACCAACCTAGACATTGTACTAATAAGTCCTAACTTTCTCTACAACATATCTATGGAACCAGTTCCTGTTCCATGCAGCGACCACATTGGAATTTTGCTGAACATCAACCAGAGTCCAATTCAGGTCACAATAAAACCTCCGAATTCATACAGAAGAACAAACTGGGAAACATATATAACAATGCTGGAAGGTTATACTCAACCGGAACTGGACGGAAAGAACCTCGAACAACTAGAAGAAATAACGGAAGAACAAATTGAGAAAATCTCTGAAGCGGACGAAATGAGCATACCGAAAATCAGGTACAAGACGCTTCCTCACCCGAAATGAGAAGAAAAGCCAGAAACATTAAGAAAATATACGCAACATCAAAGATGCGAGGACTAACTGACAAAAGATTAAAGACCTAAGACGCCTAAAAAGCGAGATGATCTTCCCCATAGAGGAACAGCAAAAGGATATCTATGAAAAATTTATAAGAAAAATAGAAGACAAGGAAAAACCAACCAGTGCATAGAATTAAATAAGTATGATAAAATGCAGACCACCAAGTAAAGGAATACAAATAAAGAATCACAAGGGAAATTTTTAAAGAGTAAAGAAGAAATAGTGAATAAATTTAAAGAACATTTGAGCAAAGTATAGACCATTGGAGAGGAAGATAACCAAAGATACGATAGAGAGACGGAGGAAGCATTCCATAGAATAATCCCTGCAGAAAGAGTGGACTATAGATTACAGGAGAAAGAAGGAATAGGAGTAAAATTCTCAATATAACAACTAAAAAGAGCCATCAGCTCGTTTAAACAAAAGTCCCCCGAGTATTACATTCCTCACAAAATATAATATAGAGAGAGCCCCGAGAAACATCATAAGGGCTATAACGCACCTTTTCAATGCCTAGCTTAATATAGGAGCATACCCAGAGAAGTTCAAGCTAGCTAAGAAGGTGTTCCTGCTGAAACAAAGGAAACCGCCCCAGCAAATTTCCAGCTATAGGCCAATCTCACTACTAAACTTTCTGGGAAAAGTTCTCGAAAATATATTTAATACAAAATTGGTCGATTTACTCGAAGAAAACGAAAAATTCAACGAACATCAAGCTGGCTTCCGAAAGGAAAGAGATTCAACTATGGCAATAGCTATAATAACAGAAAAAATCGCGCAGGCCAAAGCATAAAAGGGGTACGTGGACGTACCGATGTCAAGAAGGCCTTCGACAAGGTCTGGGTTGAAGGACTCAAATACATATAAACTCCTTCAACTGGGTCTCGTCATCAATGTGGAAAGAATTTTGGCCGACTACATCTCTAGTAGGAAATCCCACATCCCTATCGGGGATCACGAGGGACCGACTTTCCGTTTACAAACGGGGGTTCCACAAGGAGTAGGAGGCATGAGCCCCACCCTCTACTCTCTCTTCACGGCTGATCTTCCGCTCCCAATAACACCGGGCTGCTTAAACATCCAGTACGATAAGGACATCAGCCAAAAAATTCCATCACGATCACGAACCCAAGATGGCAGGCTAGAACAACCGAAAGAGAAAAAAAAATATTATGGATTACGAAAACAACTGGAAAATAAAGACATCCATAAGTTCAAAATCATACCGATAACGAGGATAAAAAACAAAACAAATTACCGTTGACGGTACAAACTATAATTACGCGACAGAGGGACTACACATTGGCGCAAACGGGTAAAGGAACTTCTTTCACCTTTATTTAAAATCTAGGTCACTATACAAAACTCCTATAAGCTTAAAGAAGAATTATTCAGCGAGGTTAATAATGAATATATGGTGAGTTATGATGTTGAATCTTTATTTACTAATATTCCTTTCAATTATACAATAAATTTAATATTAAATAAGGTGTTCCATTCCGAACATACTTTTCATGGATTTTCATGAAGCCAATTAAAAAGCGCTGGAACTAACTCTTTTAGAATCTTGGTTCACCTTTAACAGCTTATTTTTTTATGACACATCTCAAAGATGAAATGTTTTCTACTAATTTAAATCATAAACCCTCCTTCTATCGCCGTTTTATTGATGATTCCTTTACTATTTTCGATAACCCTGCATATAGCCAACTTTTCTGTAATTTTTTTAACACTTTACACCCCAACATAAAATTCACCATGGAAGTAGGGTCAAATAATAGGATGCCAGGTTCATTACTCTTACTGTTTTTAGTGCATTCATTTTTACAAATTTTAAATTTATTGTTATTATGGTTATTTATCTTAACCACTTTTAGTCCGTTTTCAAAGCAAATTTAACTATTGCTATGTCATATTTTAAAATTTTTAACTTATAATAATTATTATACATTTTATTGATGTTTTATAATTTTCACCCTTTAAAACAATTCAATGTCTTATTTTTTTAGGTTTTTTTCCCGTATTAATTTTAGTAACCTTAGATTTTTGGCCTGAAGATAAAAACTTGTAGTTTTCGAAAGGTTGTAAAAATTAAAAGATGTTGCATCCGTTTCTGGTGGCTCTAGGATTTAACTTCAATATCAAATGCAAGCTTCACGGCCAAGTTACGAATATGTATATGTATATATCTCTCAAAGTAGCGCGAGAGAATGATGAAAATGAATCCATTAAACCACATTGAAAGAGGAAACGGAATAATTTTTCCTGCAGTAATATTTTATTCCCATTTTTCGAAACAATCCGTGCAGGGAATCGATTCGAACCATGCACACTGAGGCAGCGAGCACCGCCTTGATCACAGTTAAAAATATGCCGTTAATGCACTATGCTACGCAGAGAACCAAAAAACTATTCTATTCAGAGGATCTTTGGTTCTCTGCACAGCATAGTGCACTAACGGCATACTTTTAACTGTGATCAAAGCGGTGCTCACTGCCCCAGTGTGCATGGTTCGAATCGCTTCCAAGCACGGATTGTTTAAAAAAATGGGAATAAAATATTACTGCAAGAAAAATTATTCCGTTTTCTATTTCAATGTGGTTTAAAGGAGTCATATATATTTATAAATAAATACATATCGAGAATTTTTTGCAATGTCGCAATCATAATTATACTGTTAAAAAGGCAATCTTGTAGCGAACTAAGCTTTTCTTCAAGCCCTCGGAAGGAGTTCTTCTCACAGTCACGAGAGGATATCACATAAGCCAGACTTTATAAGAGCTTACTTAACTACAAAATTGTATTTTTAATCGCATATATATCTATTAATCTCTGTTCTGTTCGATGGGGGAAACGTGATCTGGGATTAGACCGTCGCGGAGATCTGTTGTCTATATCTAAAAATCTCTATCTATATAGAAAAATCTCAATCTGTTCGTTTGTTAAACCATGGGAACGTGAGCTGGGTTTAGACCATCACGGGATCTTCATGTACATTATATCTATAAATCTCTACTCTGTTCGACCGAGTAACGTGAGCATGGTCCATACCGTGGCAGGCAAGGTTAGTTTTACCCTACATTGTTGTTCCCATTCGGAAGCAAAAACAACCTGTTTGCCCATGCACCACAAGGGTAGACGAAGAATAGTGTCTACCAAGAGCTATTGTGATATAGCATTGGCTAAAAAATAATTATTAATAAATATACGAATTCCAATCATAATCTTGCTTTTGAATTTTTTTTATTTTTTACCCGGGAAACTCCTGGTAATTTATTTAGTATTTCATAAGGGAGCCTTAGAAATACTAGAGAGGACATTGCGAGGCATTAGAGATTGTGAGGTTCTTATGTGAAGTGTCACTCTTTTGTTGTAAGGAGATTTTATGCAGGCATTTTCAGTGATCCCTAAAGAAACTAGGAGAGATGAGGTCTGGGCTTGTCTAAAATCATCATCTTTGTGCCGGAATGATAGAACACTGTCTCTAAACACAAACATGAAAACGCAGCTCTTTGATGATCAACTGTCAACACACTTTAACAATAATATTCTGACACTAGGAAATATTGAACATGATGCTGATGGTGGAATAGAAATATCTCCTCTCCGCATATTTATTTATACTGTTGATAATCTCAAGGCAAAGGTATTCTCTAATATTCAGCAAAACTATGAAAACTATAACTGGCTCTGGGAAAGAGTAATATTGGCTCAGAAATCAACATTGTCTGAAGAATCAATGAACAGCTATTGCAGGTCCTCTCAGTAATTTACAAATTTACAAGTCAGTTAACACAATTCTAGATCCTACTTAAATAATCAAATATTCAAAGGAGTTCTTAAATACCCAGGAAACTCCTGACCTACTTTCTCACCAACTTGAACTGAAGCTAGGAACTCCATTACTATTGCTGCACAATTTGGATCTACCAAAACTCTGCAATGGCACTCGGCTGGTGGTAAAGAAGTTGATGCCACATGTCATTGAGACAGCCAATCTTACTGAAAGTGGAAAAGGAGATGATGTCTTCATTCCCAGAATACCCCTAAATCCATAAGGGTGAAACTTACTATTCTGACCATGTAAGTTAAGCATTGTAAATTAAAAATCCCAGGGTTGCAATTAGAGGGGCCCTGGTTTTCCAAGGTCAACTCTATATCATTTGCTCTAGAGTTGGAAGAAAAAGTAATCTGTTTGTACTAAGAATATTGTTTACCAAGAAATTCTGTAGCGCTGCTGAAAAAATTAAGTTTAACTTATAGAATGAGAATATTGTTTGTGAAGAATAAAAACAGAAAAATATCAAATCTGTCTTACTTTATTTTAGAACGCACTTTTTTACCCGGGCAACGCCGGATACCTATGCTAGTGTATATATATATATATATATATATATATATATATATATATATATATATATATGAAATGAATAACTCACAAAGTAGCGTGAGGTTCGCAATGAATGCAATGTCCCACAAGAAAAATGAAAAGGTGCTACAAAATACTTTCGAACTTTATTCAGTTCATTCTCAAGGATAACTACAAGAGAAAATAATATAATGAGGGTATAGATAAGCTATTAAAAAATAAAGGACCGCCTGTAAGACCAAAAATCCCCAATGGGGACGGGTAAATTTACATTAAGATTTAGCTATAAGAGGTACAAGGTCAAATCGAGAGGCAAAAAAGAGTCAAGAACAGAGCCAAAAGGGTTAAAACGATTAACGGATAAAGCGATAGTCTAAAGAGGAAGATTAGGAGAGACACGAGAAGTAAATTGGAACGAAGGGGAGAGGGACAAGCAGAGAAAAGGAGAAATAAAATAATATTAATACAAAATCAATGCAATAATTAAATTGACACATCGGGTTCCCATAAAAATGAAAATTGCCCCCCCCAAAATTTAGGAATATAAGTCAAAGCTTATTTCTTTAAGAATTATTTTTTTCATAACAAACTTAATTTTAAAAAGGCCAGGGGAAATGTTAAAGTTATTAAATTGGCTTATACATGAACATTCAACAAGATTTCTTTTAATTGAGTCATTTGAGCGAAAAATATATTTTGCTGAATTCCAATTAAGTGATTATTTTCGGACATATGCAGAAAAAACGCTCTATTATTTACAGCTCTCCTAACATTGTATTTATGCTGATTAATATATATATATATATATATATAAATATATATATATATATATATATATATATATATAAATATATATATATATATATATATATATATATATATATATATATATATATATATATATATATATATATATATATATATATATACGAGGGTGCTCAAAAAGTTCTAAGACATATGTCATAAAAATTATATTTTTCAACTTAACATAATCCTTTTTCTAAATAAGCTCCATTATTGTATATACACTTTTGCAATATATGTTTCCACCCGTATACTCCCTCCTTGTAAAATTGCTGTGGTTGTCGCTGATAGCAAGCAATAACCTGTATTTTAGCTTCATCTAACAAAACTACAGACCTAGAACTACAGATTCAGCAGACCTAGAAGACCAACGGTTTCTTGGCGGATGAGTCTTCTTTGGAGGGTACGTGAACCCTGAGTTGAATTAAATGTCCCCAAATATCTTATTATGACACCACCACTTAATTACCTTGATTGAACGTATGGTTTTTCTTCCTAATAGGCCTTTGGGTAGCCTTTAAGGCGGAAGAACAGCAAATGTGCTGTCAACGGCACCCCTGTAATGGATATTTAGAGTTGGTGCCTAAATTTGAATATTGTTCTACTGTCTGGATGTCGGCTGCGGATTGACATCTTAGATTACGCACTAGAGCAATCAATAATATTAAATTTATGTTGCACAATCTAAATATTGACCTACAGAAACGTAGATTGGTCGGGTCATTATTTTTGTTTATTTAAGATTTTAAATAATAAAGAACATCCAATCCATCCTGCTCTGCCTGAGCTTTTTACAGTAGGCTCGATTCACACGTCACTCTAATAACATTATTTATAGGAATAACAAAGCGTTTTCTGTTGTTAGATGTAATACAACTCAATTTACTTCGCTGTTTCATTCCTAATTTTTGTAAGGAATGGAATGACCTGCCAGAAGAATGTGTATCAGCATGGGATATTACATCGTTTAAATCTAAAGTAAATAAATTTATTGTTTAATCAACGACTTTGGTTTAAAATATTTTTAATATCGTTTTACTTTGTTTTAACCTAGTTTCTTTTAATATGATTTCTTTTTTCTTTCCTTGCAGTATGTTTCCCTATGGGACCACTCTTGGTCTTGTAGGCTTATCCTTTCCATTGGAATGTTTTGTATTTGTATAATAATAATAACTAGAATCAGGTGCCTTTCAAGTGTTGTTTTAATTTTGGGAACAGAAAATGGTCGGAGGGGGCTAAATCAGAGCTATGGGGGGGATATGCCAGAGTTTCCCATCGAAATTTGCGTAGCTTATCCCTGACAGCCTTTTCTGAATGCGCTGGGGCATTGTCATAGTGGAACAAGTTCTAACTGTGCAGCTTTCCTCGACACTTTGTGGCCAGTCTTCAGCTTCTTTAAAACACCTTCATAATAGCTGGAGGTAACATGTTTTCGTCGTTCCAGAATGTCTATCAATATAATTCTATTTGAATCCCCCAAATTGTGGCAATGACCTTCTTATCACATATTTCTGTCTTGAATCTAACCGGTCCAGCTGTTCCCTTTAGATGCCACATTTTTGATTGAATTTTATTTTCTGGATCAAACTGGTAGATCCAAGTTTCATTTTCAGTGACAAAATGCTTAAAAATCATCCTAATTTGCTTCAAGTTGGTCAAAATTGCTAAAGAAAGGGCAGTCCTTTGATTCAGTTGGTCTTTGCGCAATGCTTGACGGATCCAGTGTGCTGCAATCTTGCTTAAACCAAGATCTTCAGTGAGAATTGCAACTGCTAAACCATGTGGGAGTCTCACCTTTATTGGCAACTCGTCAATAGTTACTCTACGATCTTCTTCAGCTACATTTTGCACAAGCATGATGTTTTGTGGAGTTTTAAGGTGGAAGATTTCACTCACTTCACGTGGATCATCTTCGAGTTGTTCTCTGCCTCTTTGAAGCGCTTAATCCAATCGTAAACCACTGATCTACTTGGTCAAAAGTCCTCATACACCTGTTGTAAACTTCAATAATTCTAACAGGCAATCAAGTTTTGTTAGAAATTTAATGTTGGCTCTTATTTAAAAATCCGTCATTTTGAGGTTTGAAAATACAACGTTAAAAGAAGCACACCGTATGTATACACTTCCAATATTTAGAATGATCAAACTTAACGAAATTATTCGAGAAGCATCAAAGACATGTTCGGATATGAATTACTTTGTAAAATATTCCGGATTTTGAAATTATGACATTTGTCTGAGAACTTTTTGACTCACCTTCTTATTATCAATAATCACAAATTTTATAAGGCACATAATTACGATAAACAGAAAGTAATGCAAGCATCCTTGACCTACTTGCATATAAAAGTGGAGGAGAAGGGCGGGGTGATTTACTGCAGTTGTTTGACTGAGCACTGGAATTGAAAGATGGGAATTATAACAAAGATCGAAATTCGAATTGTATTTTAACATTGAATCATACTCAAAATCGGAATTGAAAAACATTCCACATTTGACCAAAGAAAGACCAAATTCCCGCCCTTTTTTCAGAGGAGGAGGAGAATAGATTCTTAGATAGATCGATCATGAGTAGGATAAATATATAAATCATTTAAATTGTTTTTTGTTGATTTTTCCTTTCCTTCTTAGTTCTCGCCTTTGTTTCTTATCTTCTGGTCTTTAAACCTGATCTCATTGCCATGAAACCCTGATTCATTGAGATTTGCTGAGTGACCCCGTTTTTTTTAACACTGCTTCTCACCATTAGTGAAATTAATCCACGTTGAGAGTGGTTGGTAAATGAATGAGAAATATAAGCTAGAATATGTTTCTACTTAATTATGCTCCGTAAGTGACAATCAATAGTTAAAGATACTAAAGTACATTTTCCGCCTCTTAACAGTTTTCTCCCACAAGCTTTCCCAGTTTAGAAAAATAATTTTTACAAATTCTGATAGAGATGCACCCTGTAATTTCGTAGTTTTGACATACGCCCACTCCCTGGTCTTTGTGAGATTTAATTAGATCCATTTGGCCAGATCACTGTCAATTGATGATCGGAGGCGCTAAGATATCTCGTTGTGGCAGAGCGGTAAACTCTGACATCTTGCCAATTCATGTGATGAACAAGTCCTGCCTTGACACGTGTCATTGATATTTCCAGAAACAAATAACTTCAGGTATTGAGATACATAAAAGCCAAGGTTAATTGGATTACTTTCAATCTTTGTTTATGGGAGAAGGAAAGGAGGAGAGAAAGAGGGAGAAGAAAGAAAAATGATCAATGGAAAATTCAATTTCGGAAAGTTAGTGAGATATGATTCTTTCTTTCTTCATTCTATTTTTTTACTTGACTAATTTAAACCTCAGACACAAAAAAACAAGTACAAAAAGAAGCAGAACAAAAGCACGAAGAAGAAAAGGAGGCATGATCGAAGGAAAGGCACACCTCCCCCTGTCACCGGCAATGCGATCAATACCAAGGGGAGTCAAATAAAAGAGAAGAGACCTCTACCACAAAGAGATGAGACTGAATAAACATAAATAGGATAAAATACCTTAGATCAAACCCTGAGGATCCTGTAGTTTATCCCTTACCTCTTAATTTAGCCCCCTCCTACCACTTATTAGTTGCCCTTTAAAACTCAAAGAGGGTCAAGCACTTCCGAAAAAAACGAAGCTCGTAGAAATCTTATAAAAAAACCATGATCTGAAAAGTACCCTACCAATATTACTTAGAAAAATCTTTTCAAGTCATTAGAGAACCATAGACTGCCATTTTGATAAGTGTGAAAAAAATATGTAACCAACGAGGCATATTCTTTCATTATAAAAGAAAGAAAAGAAGCTACATAAAATAAGCAAATATTAGAGTTAACTTATTGCTCCTCCTCTTCCTTTAGCTCTCGTACACCAGAGAATTCACTTCGCAAACAGATTAGAATGACAAAGATTGGCATATTAAAAGGCATCAGAGGCCAGTTCTTGTTAAAGGATTGTGCAGGAAAAACGGCAGCAGAATTTTCCCACCAACCAAAGAATAAGGATGCTTAGATGACTCAAGAGAAGGCCACTCTTACCGCTTAGGAAAGTGTGAGTTTGAAAACCCTCTTAGAAAGGTTTCAGCTCGAAGAGTGATGTGTTGTTTGTCTACATATATTCTTAGTCATCTTTATCTGACCTTCATCAACTAAATTATCCAGGTCATCGTTTTTTTCTCCTTAATCTTTGAATCATTTTAGTCATCCTTATTTGCTCCTCAAGCCATGAATCTATATAATTATGATTCTTGTTTTCAATTATGCAATGTCATAGTCTATCTTCTTTGCTCACCAATTCATGAATCATCTTGGTAATCCCTATTTTCTCTTTAAGTCATGAATCTATATAATTATCATTCTTTTTCTCTCAATCATGCAATGCCATGGTCGTTCTTCTTTGCTCCTCAATCCATGAATCATCTTTGTCATCTTTCTTTGTTCCACATCGTATAAATAATGAGAGTTAGCATTTTTGTGCTCCTCAACCCATCAAGCCTCTTATTCATTCTTCTTTGCTCTTTAATGTAAATTATCAGAGTCATGCTTCTATTCTTCTCAACCAATGAATAATTTACTCATCTTTTTATGCTACTAATCACATGAATCATCTTGGTCATCCTAATTTGCTTTTCAACCCATGAATCATCTTAATTATCCTTCTTTTCTCCTCAACCCATGAATCATTTAGGTTATCCTTCTTTGCCCCTCAACCCATCAATCATCTTCCTCCTCCTTTTCCTCTCAAAACATGAATCATCTTACTCATTCTAATTTAATGATCCCCTGAATCATCTTAGCCTTCCTTCTTTGTTCATCATCACATGAAGTATCTTAGTTATCCTTCTTTGCTCATCACCCCTTCACTCATCTTACTCATCCTTCTTTGCTCCACAATCTTGAATTCTAAGTCATCTTTATTTTCACCCCAACCTATCAATCATCATTCCCCTCATTCATTGTTGCTCAAGTTGAATTATCTCAGTCGCCGTCTTTCCTCCTCTGCCCAAGAAGCATTTTGTTATCCTCCCAATATTACTTCAAATAATCTTACCCATTATTCTTTCCTCCTCATCTCGTGAGCCATCATAGACAACATACTTTGCTTTTAATCATATAAATCATCCTAGTCATCTATCTTTGCTTCACAACCCATGAATATTCTTAGTCTTCCTACTTTGATCATTATCACAAAAATCAACTTAGTCATCCTTCTTTGATCATCCATATCATCGTTCTTTGCTCCTCAGAATCATTTTACTCATCTTTATTTGTTATAATGGTATCAATCATATTACACATTATTATTTGCTCCTTAATTCATGATTCATCCTACTTATCCTAATTTAGTTCCCATCCCATGAATTATTATGGTCGTCATTCTTTGCTCATTAACCCATCACTCATCTAACTCAACAATCTTTGCTCCTGAAGAATGAATCACCACTCATCTTTCTTTTTTCCTTTATCTAAAAATCATCATACTCATTTTTTTTCTACTTCATACCATCAATGATATTTGGCATCATTCCTTGCTCCTGAACCCATGAATCATCTTACTCATTCTTTTTTCCACCTCTTTGCTCATTAACACGTGAAGAATCTTAATCACCCTTTTTCACTTCTTATCCCATATATCAACTTAGTCAGGATTATTTGCTCCTCATCCCATGAATCATCAATGTCATCCTTCTTTGTTCTACAAAACTTGAAATATCTCACTCAGCCCTATTTGCTCCCTATCCCATGAATCATCAATGTCATCCTTCTTTACTCCACACAGCTTGAAACATCATACTTATCCCTATTTGCTCCTGATCCCATGAGTCATCAATGTCACCCTTCTTTGCTCCGCAAAACTTGAAACATCTTACTCATCCCTATTTTTCCTCATCCCATGGAACATTATATTCATTCTTCTCTGTTCTTCAACTATGCATCATCATAGTAGCCCTTCTTTTCTCTTTAACCCATAAATGATCTTAGTCAAACTTCTTGCACTTCAAACCATCAATAATTTTACTCATCCAAATTCCTCCTAATAATTTTTCTCATCTTTCTATGCTGCTCAACATAAGAATTATCTTAGTCATCCTTCTTTTATCCTCAACCCTTAAATCTTTTTACACATCCTTACTTGCCCATTTTCCTCTGAATCATCTTATTAATCCTTATTTGGTCTTTAACCAGGAATCATCTAATTCATCCTTATTTGCTCTTTAACCAGGAATCATCTAATTCATTCTCATTTGCTCTTTAACCAGGAACCATCTTATTCATCCTTCTTTACTCCTTATCGCATTACGCAGTTCACTCAATTTCCCATGAATCATATAAATCATCTCAATCTATAAATAATCTTAGTCATTTTTTTTCTCCTACATCATGAATCATCTCAGCTGTCTTGCTTTGCTCCTCAACCCAGGAAGCATCATACTCATCCGGCTTAGCACTATTTTGGCTCCTCAAACCATGAATTATCTTACCCATCCTTCTTTATTCCTCATCCCATAAATCATTTTAGTCAAATGATTTGCCCCTAATCATATAAATCATCCTCTCTTCCCCTTTGCTTCGGAACCCATGAATATTTTAGGTCATCTTTCTTTGTTCCTCATCACAAGAATCATCCTAGATATGCTTCTGTGATCCTCGTCCCATAAATCATCTATTTTATCGCTCTGTCCTCCTCAACTTTTGAATCATCTTACTCATCCTAATTTACACCTCATCCAATGAATCATCTTACTCTTTCTTCAATGCTCTTCAAGCCATCGATCTTCTAACTCTTCATTCATTGCTCCTCAATCAGGAGTCATCAGAGTCATGATTCTTTTTTTTTCCTTAACATGTGAATCATCATACTCAACATACTTTGCTCCTCATCCTACGCTCAATCTTTCTCATCCTTCATTTTTCTTTATTCACCTTCTTTACTCATCACCTCATGATTCGTCTTATTCATCCTTCTTTGCTCTTGAACTTATTAAGCATTCTAGGCATCATTAATTTCTCATTAATCCATGAATAATCTTGCTTTTTTTTCTTGGCTAGGAATTATATTCATCATCCTTCGTTTATCCTCATAACATAAATCATGTATGTCATCTTTCTTTGCTCTTAAACCCGTTTATCATCCTATCCAATTTGTGGCTCCTCTACCCAAGGATCATATTATCCTTCATTCTTTGCTTATTAGTCGGGAAACCATTTTAGTCATCCTCTTTTCTCCTTCAAAACATGAATCATCTTAACCATCCTTTTTTGCTCCTCCACCAAGGAATTATCTTACTAATCTTTCTTTACTCATGATCCCATGAATTATCTTACTCTTCCCTATTTCTCCTCACCCAATAATCATCTTTGTTATCCTACTTGGCTCCTTAATCCATGAGTCGTGAGACTCACTCATCAGTAATCCTTATCCCATAAATCATTTTATTCATTCTTACATCCTTCTCTATCCATGTATCATCTTAGTCATCTATTTTTGCTCCTTAAGCCTGCAATCATCCAACTCATCCTTTATCCTTCAACCTTCTTTGTTCCTCATCCCATTAATCATCTTAGTCATTCTTCTTTGCTCCAGAACCCATAAATCATTTTAATTATCCTTCTATACTCCTCAATTTATGAATAAATTTACTCATCCTTCTTTGTTCCTAAACCAATGAACCATAGTAGTCATCTTTCTTTGTGTTTAAAACATGATTCATCTTAATCATCATTCTTTTCTCCTCAACACATGTATCCTCTAGCCGTAATTCTTTGCTCCTCAACCCACGAGCCATCATAGTCATCATTCTTCTCATCATATGAATCATGTTAGTTATCTTTGTTTTTTTGCTCTGTGACCTATGAATCATGTTAGCTATTATTATTAGCTCCTAATTTCATAAATAATCCTATTCATTCTTCCTCATCCTCATCCCATGAATCATTCTACGCATTCGTATTTCCTATATATGCCATGACTAATCTTAGTCATCATTCTTTGTCCTTACACCATGAATGATCTTACTCATCATTCTTTTTTACTCATCCATGATACAATTTAATGATCACTCTTTTTAAATCAACCATTAATCACCTTAATTACCGTTCTTTGCTCTTAATCACATAAATAATCTTAGTGTTCCTTCTTTGCTCCCCAATAAATAAATGATCTTAGTTGTCATATTCAGATAATCAGCCCATCAATCATCCATGTCTTCGTTCTTTGTTTTTCAACCCATGAATCATCTTATTCATCTCAATTGGCTCCTCTTGCCATGAATTTTTTTAATCGTTCTTCTTTGTTGATGATCAATGCATCATCCTACTCGTCCTTCTTTGCTACTCAACTCCTGACTCATCTTATTCAGCATTCTTTGCTCCTTAATCCATAAAGTTTACCCCTCATTCTTTGTTCTTCAATCCATGAATCATCTTACTCAACCAAATTTTCTCCTTATGCAATGAATCATTTTAGTATTCCTTCTTTGTTCCTAAACCATGAATCTTCCTATTCATCCTTCTCTGCTCGTCAACTCATGAATTATCTAAATCACCCTTCTTTGTTTCTCAGCTGAAGAATCAACTTGGTCATCTTACTTTGCTTCTCAACTCTTGAATCCATCTAGTCACTTTTCTTTGTTCTTCAACCCCCGAATCCTCTTAGTTATCTTTATTTGCGTCTCAGCGCATGACTCATTTTGGGCATCATTCTTAGCTCTTCAACTTATGAATCATCATACTCATCCATCTTTGCTCCTCATGCCATGAATCATCTTAGCTCCTTCTTTGCTCATCAACCATTGATCATCTTAATCATTTACACTTGATCCTTAATCCATGAATATTTTTAATCATTTTCAATACAGATCAACTCAAGAATCCTCCGAATCATCATGCTTTGCTCTTCATCCCATGAATCAATTTGGTCATCGTTCTTTGCGCTTCATCCCATGTATCGTCTTAGTTAACGCTCTTTGTTCCTCATGTCTGAATCATCTTACTTATCCTTATTTGCTCCTCAACTCATCTTTCATTTTACTCATCTTTCTTTGCTCCTCATCGCATGAATCATCTTAGTCATCTTTCTTTGCCCATCATTCCCTGAATCATTGTAGTCCTCATTCTTTGCTCATGAATCTATCAATCATATTAATCATCATTCTATGTTACTCAATTTTTTAATCATTTTGGTCATTATTCTTTGTTCATCAGCCCATGCATCATATTAGTTTATCCTATTTCCTTCTCATCCAGAAATCATCATAGTCATCCTTCTTTGCGCTTAAAACATCAATCATCTAAATCCTCCTTCTTTGCCCCTAACTCATGAATCTTCTTTCATTTTCTTCGTTTCTCGTCATCACATGAATTATCTCAGTCTTTCAACTTTGCTCCTCATCCTATGAATTATAGTAAGTATACATTCTTAGCTCATCATCCAATGAAACATCATAAATTCATTTTTTGCTCATCAATCCCTGAATAATCTTAGTTTTGCTTAATTTTTCTTCAATACTGAATCATCTTAATCACCTTTCTTTGCTCATTAACCTATTAATTATCTTACTCATAATTCTTTGTTCCTCATCCCATGACTCATCTTACTCAATCTACTTTGGTCCTCATCCCATTCCATGAATCATCTTAGTCATCTTTCTTGGTTCCGCAACCCAATGACTAATCTTACTGATCATTCTTTGTTCCTCATGACAAGAATCATCTTAACGATCATTTTTTTATCCTCAGCCCATGAATCTTCTTACTTATCATTCTTTTCTCCTAAGCCCATCAATCATTTTATTCATCTTTCTTCTCTCCTTAACTCAAGAATTAACTTAGGTGCCCTTCTTTGCTCCTCAACACTGAATCCTATTAATCATCCTTCTTTTTCCTTAACCTCTCAATCATTCTCTTTATCCTTCTTTACTTCCTTATCGTGAATTATCAGTATTCTTTTTTTTCGCATTAACCTCTGAATCATATTACTCATCCTTCTTTGTTCCTCATCCCTTAAATCATCTTACTCATACTTGTTTGCTATTCAGCTCATGAATCCGCTCTGTGATGCTTCGTTGCTTCTTAACCCATGAATCATCTTAGTCATTTTTCTTTAATTAACAACTCTCAAGCGACTTACTCATCCTTCTTTTTAACTCTTAAAAATCACTTCGGGAATTTTATTTGATCCTTAACCTATGAATATGTAATCTTATTAATCTTTCTTTGATCCTCATGTCATGAATCCTTTAAGTGTTTCTTCTTTGTCTTTGTTCTTGAACCATCAATGATCTTCATCTTCATTAGTTGCTCCTTAATTCCTGAATCATCTTAGTTATCCTTCTTCTCTCCTCATCACATAAATCATCTTAGTTATCTTTCTTTGCTCCTTATCTCATGAATCATTTATACAACCTCCTTTGCTCACTTTTCCATGAATCAGCTTGATTCTATATCTTTGCTCCTCATTCCATTGATCATCTTAGTCACCCTTTTTTGATCATCATCTCATGAATAATCGTAATCATCCGTACTTACTCATCATCCCATTAATCATCTTACTCATTCTTTATCACTCCTTATCTCATGATCCTTTTTTTCCATCCTTCTTTTTACAAATGCAATTAAACCAATCTCCATTACATAATACGCTGAGCAAAAAGGTTCGTACAAATAACAGAGCCACTTAAAAGTACGAACATTAACCTTGAGAAGTTGGATATCAGTGGGGATCAAGGAAAATCTGCCATTATACTCCATTTAGCACCTGTTTGAGAATGAAGTCCTTGAAACATGTACTGATTACAAGGACTTAAATGTTTAAAATGTTTATGTGCTTGACTTTACTGTATCTATTGCATACATAATAAACAAGTAATCTTGTGTCTTCCATAGTTGCATGTATATGTAGCTTGTATCGGGTTTTATTGTGAAGGAAGAAGGATTGTTGCCACTCTCCATTTCGTTATCTCATTGGGTTATACATTTGAATTGGTTGTTTTATTTGAGTGTGTGTATGTGTGTGTGTGTATGCGTAACATATTTTGTACCTTTTTTCTCTCTATATATAATTATTTTCCCTACTTTTTCACTATGCCTCATTCTCTCTGCCTCTTTTGCTTTTCATACGAGTACTTTTTTACTACTACTCGTAATACCAATAATCTTGAATGGATATGAAATATGAGTAATCCAATAGTTATTTTCACTCACCGAATAGAGAAGAAGGAGGCAACATACAAAGAAGGAATAGAAATAGTAGTAAAAACCTCTTTCGGAAAAAGAACTCTGCTAACAAACATCACCAGCCCCAAATTATGGAGAGAAATGGACGCATTTACAGCCTCTCAAAATGAATTAGTTGGTAAAAAAAAATACTCTAAAGTACAAATTTGAACACCGGCACAACTGAAGCAAGAGCAAAAATGATGAGAATTCCTCTAAATGTAATTTGAGACAATGGGATTAAGTGAATTCAAATAATCAGTCCTTAAGATTAGAAAAATGTAATCAGATAATCCCTCACATTCCAACAAAGCCATCATCTTTAATTTATATGTGCATTTTAATTCTTTCTAACATTTTTGAACACTCATAAACGAATTGTGAGCAATTTTCTACCGCTCTGACAGAATCTTTTGAATTTTAAAACGATTTTTGACCATGTTTAAAATATTAAACCCTTCGTAACTAATTCTGAACATCTAAAGACAAATTTAGAATTTATCTAGGGACTTAAACAGTGAGAGAAAATTCCAGACTTTTTTAAAGACTTTCTATTAGAGCATGAACAACCTTGAACACCTCTCGAAGTAGTTGAACCATTTTTCTTTCGGAATTTTTAACAAGGATTCAGACTGTATACAATTTGTTATTTTGACTTTGATTATGTCGTAGTCAGTCTTTTCCTTAAGACAAAAAAAAAAGAGACTAGACGATATAATTCTATATTATGTCTTCGTGTCTTTTACTGAGTAAAATTAAAGAACCAGGAATGAAAAAAATACGCACAAATGAATATGAAACAATTTGTTTTTAGTGTAATAAAATTTACGTTATGCCATAGATTTTCTTTTTAAATATATTGATTTTTTATGGCACATTTCTTTTTTTTTGTATTTAGATAATATATAGATAGAAATATCCGTGATAAAAATTCCATTTTCAAAGCAAGATTCTTTTTAACTTAGAAATTCCAAGCATGGAAAGGGAAGGGAGTCAGGAAGGGGGGCATTAATAAGCAATGGGTTCCTTAAAGGTCATTTTTTATGCCAAAGATAACCAATGAACCAAGAAGCGAAATTCTGTCGGTTTCAAATGCATTTCTTTGATCTTTCGTGTATATCAATGTGCTCCTATATTTGTCATTTTTATCTTCTTGCTACTTGCTTACTTTCTAATCTTTAATACATTTTTCATCTAGCTACTTTTCCCCTCTAGTCTCCTTTTTTCTTCGTCAATTTAAGCTTATCTTATATGTTTATCAGTAACATCCTTTTTGTTCATTGACTTCACATATAATTTTGCACCCATTTATACCAAATGGCATTTCGCTACTGTACGGATAACTGCAGTTAATTTATTTTCTATGAGAAATCTTTGTTTATCTCAGAATCCTCTTGAAGCCGATTTCGCTTCAAAAGTCCCAATGATCAATTAATCTTATTGGGAAATATATGGCAAAAATTTAATTTTGCCTTGTCGTTGTTAGATTTATTGCGATCTAAATAAAACTTTCGGTAACTCCATAATTAGCGAAACAAATAATTTATTTTTTATTAGTAAGGTGCTTTCTATCGCCGAAAATTCTAGAATAATATATAGCAGCATGTGGCAACTTTCCGCTTTAAAGATTTTCGCCTTGTTTTCTTTAGCTGTGGGCACAGAAGAAACGATTTTATATACATATGATCTGGTTATCTGATGGCAAGTGATTTAAGATACAAATTGATTTTCGTGTGATTATGACCTTCAGGCTTTAACATTGCAAGATCAATGACAAAGTGATTTAAGACCAGTTATTTTGCCAGCGTTGATGATACTCGTTGCTGTAGTGCTTTTGTGAAAGCGTTGCTTAGGTATTAAAAATGATAAATGATGCGTAAAGACCATCCATAGTTTACAAGACCAATATTTTATGGGAATTGGCCTAGGGACCTCCAACATTAAGGATTTGCTTATATATCTTGCTATTATATTAATCTACGTTCTGATTCTTTTTTTATAGTGGCTGAGGACAAGTGATAATGATGCGTAGGATTCCATACCTACCTCTTTTCAGTTCATCATTTTTCGACTTACGTTTAACTACAATTTTCTTGTTCTGTCGATGAAAAACATGAAGAGTTTATACCTAATACTTGTGAAAATGAATGAAGAAAATGATGTATGCAGTTTCTCTCTCACTCAAACACACCATCTCTCTTAGTGTAAATAACTTTTAGGGAACTTAGTTCTAAATTATTTCATTATAGTTCCCCTTTCACATGTTTATCCCTCCTATATTATAAGGGTTTATGTTTATACTATGGGGGTAAGTTTACTATTGAATTATGTACCGAAATGGGCTATAAAGAGCACTATTCATCGGCTTTGCTCCTTTGTGAAAAATTGTTTTCACTACTTTTCCTTCTTTCCAGGATTTAGTCGTGAACTACTCAAGTTTTTGTTTATCAGCGTAGATTCGTATAATTCTTTGTGTTTACCCGTAATAGTACTTATTTATCTTGTTCCGGAGCTTTGTATCCAGTTTAAAACCAACTCATATCTTCCAAACATAGTATGTCCCAACAACTTAATTACTCTGTAATTTAACTTAAATTCCTAACTAGAAAACACCTCTAAGATTCAGTTGGCTAATCACTTCATTCCTGGAGTTAAAAAAAAATTGGTTAAAAACTGGTTTTATTCTATTTAATTTTTTCCCCATATATATTGTTATTTCATTATGCAAATTTCAAGTATCTCTCTTTTATTGTTTATTTTACCTATCTAGGTTTTGATAAAATATTAAAAAATAGGTGTATATAACCTATTTGAGGAGAGGTTAAATAGTTCGTTGGAATTTAGGATTTTCTTCAAAATTTAGAGGGTTTTAAAGAAGAGGAGACTTTCGGCAATAAAATCTGACGGAGGTAATTTTGGTTGTTTTGTGGCAGGATTTTGTGTTTTTTGCAGCAATAATTGTTGTTTTGCATCAGGATTATTTGTTTCCTGCAGCAGTATTTTTTATTATTTTTAAGTAGTTTATCCGGATTTTTTTCATTTTCGTAGCAGTAATTATCGTTATCTTTCAGCAGTAATTGTTATTGTTTTGTTGCTGGATTTTAGGGGGCAGCAGTAATTGTTGTTTTTGTAGCAGGTTATTTTTAATTTTCGCTGCGGTAATTGCTGTTCTTTTGTAGCAGAAAACTTTGGTTTTCGAAGGAATAACTTTTGTTGTTCTGTAGCAGGATTATTTTTGTCATCGCGGCAGTAATTGTTGTTATTTTGTAGAAGGATTTGGGGTTTTTTGGCAGCAGGTAATTTTGTTTTTAGGTAACAGTAATTGTTGTCAATTTTAGCAGCATGCTTTTGTTTTTCGCAGCAGTAATTGTTGATGTTTTGTAACAAGATTTTTCTGGTTTTCGCATCAGTAATTGTGTTTTTGTAACAGGATATTTTTAGTTTTCGCAGCAGTAAACGTTTTCCTTTTGTAACAGGATTCAGGGGCATTTCGCAGCAGTAATTTTTTTTGTTTTGTAGCAGGATTATTTTCGGCAGCACTAATTGTTCTTGTTTTGTAGCAGGATTATTTTCGGGAGCATTAATTGTTGTTGTTTTTTTTGCAGCAGTAATTATTGTAGTTTTTGTAGGAGCACTTGTTCTTGCTTTTATAGCAGCAAAAGTTGTTGTCGCTTGTATATATTTTGTGGGTCTTTTACTCCATTCTCTTCTATCTTCATGGGCATCCTTGTTTGTTTTGTAATATGATTTGTAAACGTTTACTCACTTATAGGTGTATTTGCCATCCTTAATTCACTGTGAAAAGTCCATGTGATCCATTCTGAACTGAGAACAATCGCTGATCATTAAGCAACTTAAAGCCTTCCTATTGATTGTTTATTACCTCAAAGATGTCCTTGTGTTGCTTGATCCACAGAAAGAAGTCCTTATCAAACCTTCATACACTGTGAGCAGTCCTTGTTATTTTTGACTTGCAACGTACAAAAGTTTTTCTTTATTCGTTTCGAGAATCTTTTATGATCATTGATCAATTAAGCGTAAGTAGTCTTTGTTATCCTTTTTCCCCTGCAAGCAAACTTTGTCATTCCTAAGCGCTTTTGAGCACATATCTGTATTTCCATTATTTATATAAAACCTTTGCATCTTTAATACTTTTAAATTGCTCGTAGTTAATACTTTTGATTGCTCGTAGTTAATAGATTTGATTGCTCGTAGTTAAAGGCCAAAATTATTTTAAACATTTTCGTTTTTAGTTATGAAGGCTCATTCTGAGAGCAATCAATATAAAAGAAACAGTTTTATATATATATATATATATATATATATATATATATATATATAAGAAAAATTATTGCAGTAATGCAATTAATTATGCGGTTAAAAGGCTATTTTTGGCAGACACAGTCTTCATCAAAGCCCCCGGAAAGAGCTCTTCTCACATACACGCAAAGGAAACACTTAAAATAGGTGTTCTATCAGATAGCCAAAAAGCTATCTTTCGATTGGCCTCTTTAAGAGTTACCCTTGCTTTCGAAGAGAACGGAAAGCTTATTTTTATTTCGTCTCCACCAGCAATAAACTAGCTATATATATATATATATATATATATATATATATATACAGGTTGTCCACAAAGTCTGGGTACATAGGGGATAAATACATACCTTTAGAACAAAACAATATTATTTAATTATAATGTTAAGAAATTATATTTTCAATATGATTTCCATTATTTGCAATGCCTAATTCGATGCGCCTTGCTAAATTCTGGTGAACTCGATTGAATAGGTGTACATTGCCGTCGATTTCAGCACACTGACTGATAATGCGTTTTCTCAAGCGGTTTAGATTTTCAATCTTCATTGAGTAAACTTTCTCTTTTAACATACCCCAGAAAAAGAAATCAAGGGGAGAAAGGTTTGGTGAACGAGGGGACCACTCCACATGACCTCTTCTTTTAATCCAGTGAGGAAAAGTGCCATTCAGCCAATCTCTAACATTTGTAGCAAAATGGGCAGGGGCTCCATCCTGCTGAAACCAGGCCGGAAGTCCCTCGCCTAGGCGCTCAATTTGAGGCATTAATTTGTCTTTCAACATGTTTAGATAAGTCTCACCGGTTACATGGTTATCAAAGAAGAAGGGTCCTAGCACATGAGCTTTCCACAAACCACATCACACCATCACCTTTTGGCAGCCTTGCTGTTTGGATGGATCCATCCAATGTGGATTGTCTTGAGACCAGTATCGAAGATTCTGTCTGTTGACTTCACCATTAACATAAAACAAAGCTTCATCACTGAACAACAAAAGGTCTTTAGTAAAATTGATATTTTCATCCAATTTATCTGAAAACCATTCGCACATCTGCATTCGTCTATCGGGGTCGTCTTCATTTAAGTGATGCAATATCTGTAATTTGTACGGATGGAACTTCTTCTTTACCAGGATTTTGTGGATAGTTGACCTTGGAACACCCAACTCCATGGATGTCCGACGAAGTGATTTATTTGGGCTAGCAGCAATCTTGGCCATGACAACCTCTTTGGTTTCGTCTGAAGTCTTTGGTCGCCCAGGACAGGGTTTGTCCAAGACACTGCCTGTTTCTTTAAACTTCGTGACCAATTTCCCGACGGCAGTAAAATAAATAGGTTGTCGATAAGGGTGTCGAAGGTTAAATTCATCGACGATTTTGCGATAAGACCATCCTTCTCGTCCAATTAAGAGTACCAACTCGATTCTTTCTTCTTTAGACAGGGCCATCATTCGATCTGGGGAGGAAAAATAACATAAATAAATAAAATATTAAAATTCCTAGGTACCCAGACTTTTGGACGCCCTGTATATATATATAAATATGTATATATCTCTCAAAGTAGCACGAGAGAATGATAAAAATGAATCCATTAAACCACATTGAAAGAGAAAATGAAATAATTTTTCCTTGCAGTAAAATATTTTTATTACCTTTTTTAGAAAAAATCCGGCATACTCTTAACTGTGATCAAAGCGGTGCTCGCTGCCTCAGTGTGTCTGGTTCGAATCGCTCCTCTTTATATATATATATATATATATATATATATATATATATATATATATATATATATATATATATATATATATATATATATATATATATTATATATATATATATATATGGTGGGTAAAGTTTTCTCAGCAACTTGAAATGAAAATAGTCATATTTTATTCATTTTCTTGGTAATATAAAGATGGTAGAAGGTTAACCTTCTTATATTTATTCAATAAAGGTTATTCAATTAACCAAGCATTTATTGTAAAAAAATTTGACAAAAAGCTATTTTTTTCTGAATTTCCAATTAATCTCTCGAGAGCAAACAATTCAGGGCTCGTAAATTCCAAGATGATTTGCTCGGTTAGTATATAGCAATTATAAAACCCACCCCTTTCTCAAGCACCTGCAGAAGACACACCCATTATCCTCTCCAGGAAGAGTTTGGTTTCAAAAAGCTTCTCGAACGACACCCTAAAGAAATGTATCAAGAATCCTTATAAACACCCACCTCTGCTGTCACAGAAAACGGAGATCTTTCTAAATAATTCCGTCGGTGTCTATGCTAAATAAATTTGAACAGATGGGGAAAATTTAAGACAATTATGCATCTGCTCAAAAATTTTTAGCATAGACACCGACGGAAATAATTAGAAAGATCACCGTTTTCTGCCACACCAGAGGTTTGGTTTATAATGGTTATTGATACAATTCGTTTTGGGATTGTTAACGAAGCTCCTTTAAACCTAACCTTCCCTGGAAAGGACAAATGGTGTGAAGCAGAGTTGGTTGGTAAGTATTACTATAAATTACCTGCACCAATCCAGGCCTCATTGTAAAGTTTTAGATGGCTGAAATACTTGTCAGATTGAACCCTGAGGAAAATTATGTAAATTTAGAGGACTCGTTAAAATAATCAAAGGTGTGAATGTAGATGTACAAATTATGCAGCCTAAATTATGTAAATTTAGAGGACTCGTTAAAATAATAGGAGGTGTGAATGTAAATGTACAAATTATGCAACCACATTTTTATTACGGAATGTATTATCGAAGAAAAATTCTATCATTTTTTATTTTATTATACCTTTTTGATTTTATTTTCAATTTACGAAATATTTTTTGGAGTACAAATGCGTGGTGATAAATTCATGAATTGTTTTAATTTTCAAAGATGGGGTGTTAATTAATTTCTTGCGAGGTGAAGAGGGGGTATTAAAAGATCGTTACACAATTTCGCTTACTATTTTTACCTTGCTAAATATTAGTAGCGCATTTTTTAAAGGAGAACAATTCATTTGATCTCACTTGAGTAATTAGAATCTTCTAGTTACGTTTTTGTTGGTATTTGGATCAACAGAAATAAAATCGAGGACCTCTCGTTAGCTTATTGAATACGGCGTTGGATTTCTGAGTTCAAGGCGGGGGGGGGGGTGTTCGAGCCATGCGAGCGAGGAGACATCACTTTTAGGCCGATTGGGCGAATACGATTGCTGAAGGAGTACTAGTTTCAATGTGGGCACCCATATTCTAATACCCCTGACCGGGAAATGGTGAACCCCTCCACTGGGGTCAGAAAGTTTCCAAAATCTCTGCCAAAAACACATAATACGCCGCACCCTAAGGGAGGACTGGCCCACCATGCCTTCTAGATAAGCAATGATTGTCATGCCCATGTTTATGTGCATTTCATTATCAGATGTTCGGGGATGTCGTTCATGAAAAACAATGAACTAGCGATTTGTTTTTATCAATTATAACTAATTTGAAAATGCACGAGTCAGGTGAACAAGCCTCTGACTTCTTAACTGAACATATTGTTTTCTGATGTGTGAAGAGTTGGACAATGGATAAAAATCAGTATTATGGGTGATATGGATGATCAGACATGTTATAAATATATATATATATATATATATATATATATATATATATATATATATATATATAGAAATATATATATATATATATATATATATATATATATATATATATATATATATATATATATATATATATATATATATATATATATATGAAAATTAATGCAATATCGCAAGAAAAGATGAGGAATTAAACCACATTTTCCAAAGACAATTTAATTCAGAACAGTTTCGGTGTATCTCACACCCTTTTTCAACTGACACTGGGCAGAAAATATAAGAAAAATGCATATAAGCATAACACAAGATCCCCTCTTTTTTCTTCCAATCCCCTACATGTGGCTAATCTGGGGGGGGGGGGGTAGGCCTAAACATATTGAAGGGCTGGCATTTAACTATTTTATTTATTTGTGATCTTATTACAGGATTAAAAGAAAATTGACCCTCAGATAGATTTAAATTAGGAACTGACGATATCAAGCTCGATTCTATGATTCTTCTCCTAACATAGTTGGCCGATTTAAATAACATTTTACTTCCATTGAAATCGATCGTATGATTCTTGTCTCTAACATGGCAGCGAAAGTAGTGAAATCTTTTGCCATGTTAGAGACAAGAATCATACGATCGATTTCAATGGAAGTAAAATGTTATTTAAATCGGCCAACTATGTTAAGAGAAGAATCTTAGAATCGAGCTTGATATCGTCAGTTCCTAATTTAAATCTATCTCACGGTCAATTTTCTTTTAATCCTGTAATTAGATCGCCAATAAATAAAATAGTAAAATGTCAGCCCTTCAATATGTTTAGGCCTAATCCCCCCCCCCAGATTAGCCACAAGTAGGGGATTGGGAGGAAAAAGAGGGGATCTTGTGTTATGCCTCTCTCATTTTTCTGCCCAGTGTCAGTTGAAAAAGGGTGTGAGATACACCGAAACTGTTCTGAATTAAATTGTCTTCGGAGAATGTGGTTTAATTCCTCATATATATATGTATATATATATATATATATATATATATATATATATATATATATATATATATATATATATATATATATATATATATATAGATATAAGCTCACCGGACAAAAAATTGGTCACTTGTAACCATAGTACTGTAAGGGCCTCTTGCACGCCACTTTGCTCTATAGGTTCATGCCATGGAATTCCCTTTGTAATGTTCTTTCTAAAATGGGTGGTGAAGTACGTTTTGTAGCATTTCCTGCCTGGAAGCAAATCGATTTGCAATTACCAGCCTGGCGATTATACGATGGTCCCTGTTTGTCAACACCTTCTTTCGTGCTTAATTATGGCCGGAGTTTTTCGCATTTTGGGAGATCTGTCATTGCTTGTAAATCCGGATGACCGTACTCCTTGAAACACTGCCAAATTCCGCCACCTCCTTCACATGATGACTTTTGGCGCACCCAAATGCAATCACGCCTTTTTGACATTCCGGCCCATTTTAAGTAGAGCTGATTTGCTATCTGCAGATCTTCACGCCGTCCGCAACACAAATAAAGCCTAACTAACGTTTCGACGTAAACTAAGATACGCTTCTCGGCTGCCTAAGGTTCCTACATGCTTCAGATGTTAAATTATGTTTTTTCTCCCTAGGTGACTAAATCTTTGTCCTGTGAGCTTATATATATATATATATATATATTTATATATATATATATATATATATATATATATATATATATATATATATATATATATATATATATATATTAGGGTGATGCAAAAATAAGGTTAATTTTTTTTTTTTTTTATATTTTGTAAGGGCACCCTCTAATCTGGTTATTTATGTTCCAAACACAAAGTATATAAAAATTTAGGTCATTCGGATGAAATTTAGAAGTTGCTACCAGTCATGAAAAAATTAAAATATTTAGTCAAGTATAGCTATTATCGATGTATAGATGAAACTGGTTTCCACACTACCTATTGAGGTACAGTTCTCAGCGCGTTGCCTTTTTCTAAAGTGGAAGTTCCCCTGTAGGCCTATCATAACCACTAACAATAATTATTATCTTGGCACTACAATTTATATCAATGACATAATTGTTTTTTTGTTTTTGTCTGGTAAGGCAGATCTGTACTTCTTCACTGTCTGTAGAAGATATTGCTTTTGCTCTTCATCATTTTTGTGAATCTTATTGTATTCTTCGATTAATTTTATTCCTCGCTCTGCTAAATCATTTGTAACTTCCATATTTTGAATTACAAGTAACATTTGCATTCCAATATGCCTCATTAAGTCCCCAGTTTCCAGCATTGGCTTCAAGAAAACTGAATGACAGACCAAGAATATCGAAGAAGCTTTTAGTATGAGAGGTTACAAAATCTTTTAGCTGTCCTAATTCTATTACTCTGAAAGATACCACAAATGATTTGATAATATTTTCAGTGCATTAGAGGCTATTTTTTTCTTCAACCTCTTTGTACTTAATTAAACTTTTTAAGAGCTGTAAGTCGAGACGTGGAGCAAAACATGGCGCAGGTGCCGTAAACCAAGATTTCACATATATCTCAACTGCAAAACAACAGATGTCTCTTAGTCCTTTTTCTTCTGAATGTGTTAATTTGAACTGTTGTTTAAACATCCAAATCTTCATAGAATAGATAATTTTTTAAAGTTTATTCCTGAATTTGGGATTCCTCTAAAAAAAATGATAGCCAATTCAAGTGATTCCTTATAATCATCACGAGGCTGATGTTGTTCTAGTTGTTTCTTTGCAAATTTAATTGTATTGTCTTTAATATTGGCAATTCTGGTTTCTATGTCTTTGTCATCTTCGGCTGTGTGACACTATCTTTTGTTGAATTTACTCCAATTTGCTTTGAAACGTTTAAATAGTTGTATATTTGGTCCGGATGATGCTGGCAATGAGCTTGAAACAAGAGACTCCAAAACAATCTCTAAAATATGATGACGACAGGCCAGCCATAGCAAATCCTTGTTCATTTTCTGTTCTAGTAACATAGAAGCTCCATTTCTACGGCCTGTATTTGATGCTGTTGTGTCGAAACACATGCATCTTACCTGAAGAGATAGATCCCAGTCTAAAATACTTTTATGCACAGCAGCTGCAGTATTTTCTCCTGTACCACTGGTGAGTTTTGGAACACCAAGAAGCTGATCAACCCCATTTCCAGAAACTAAGATTGGAAGTCTGTCGACGAATTCTTCTCCAGTTAGGTCTTCTACAAGTTTTCCATCCCAGTGAATGGTTAAAGAAACATCATGTTTTTATTAAGCTTTCAAATTTTCGGAAATTTCTTTTCTAAACTTTTGCCTTGCGCGCCTAATACTTGAATAACTTATGTTCAAGTTTTGCGGATCATGGCCTAAATTACTGATAGTAGGAATCATAATTAAAGAAGCACTTCTATTACTGACTTTAGCGACATCAAGAGATGCAAGAAGAGTATTATCCAGCACTTTTGCCTTTTTCCTTGTTGAGGTTTGTCCTGATGTTGATGGTTTACTGGGATCAAATATACATTAATCTTAAGTTGTAGAGCCCTCTCCAGAGCTAGTAGATAAACTACTAAGCATTACTGTGTTGTCAAAATCAGCTGTTTCTCTCTTTCTTTTCATTTCAAATTGCTTTTGATTTTCACACGCTATTGCTTCATGTTGTATATGTTTTTTATCCACGCCAGCCATTCTGTCTTTTCGTCTCGTTTCTCTTTGCAAAATTAAGAATTCTTTATCTTCATCAATGTCTATCAAATTGAGCACATCAGCATGAGCTATATCAAATAAATTATCCAAATTCTGTTTCCATTCTATTTGTTTATTCGATAAATTTTGAGATTGTTTTTTCTAGTTTTTTTGTTTTTCTTTAATTTTAGTCATTCATCATACATTACTTTTAATTTTTTGATTACATGTTTTTTAAGCGATGTTGGAATACGTGCTATTTCTCAGACTTGCAAGACATCTTTGGCACTAGATGTTAGAGCTTCATGCACGGTTTGTTTACTATTTATTTTATAATGCATAAATAATGCCATTGCCTCTCTTTTTGATGGAAGAACAGATGTTTTTAATGCTTCTATTGGCTGACCAATTAGCCATATACCTGTAGCACTTCTAGTGTGATGATCTAAATGAGCCATTGTTCAGTATTTTTAAGATAAAAAGAGACGTGAAATTATAACCTTCACCGGTGATAGCTGTGAGGGTAATGAGCATTGGAGCATTGACCAACTGCAATGCTATAGGGCCGAAAGCGGATAGGGATATGGTTGGTGGAACAGCATGTGGAGGATAGGGGTGGTGCAACAGGATGTGCTTCCAATTACAGAAGCAAAATTCTTCAGTAATAAAGAATATAAACAATATAATTAAATTAGTAGTCCAGGTTTACATAATGAATGTATTTTACTGAAATCACAGAAAAAAGATAAATCATGAAACTTTGAATCATGGTAACAACCTCTAAATATTTATTGATTGACAAAAAAAATTACTCCCAGTTGTTATGCCATAAATAATCAAATTAGGGGGTGCCCCGAAAAATCTGAGATAGTCGACATTTTTGCATCACCCTAAAATATATATATGTATATATATATATATATATATATATATATATATATATATATATATATATATATATATATATATATATATATATATATATATCAGCAGGAAAAGGAGAGTAAGTATTGAATATAACATATATAACATTTTTTTAAGGCAACATAATCGACCGACCGAGAGTGCAATTGGGAAAATTGTTCTTAAATTCAAACAAACGGGATCGGTGGCAGATATGAAAACGCCATTGCGTGCTACTTTACGCCGTTCAGCTGAAAACATTGCTGCAGTGCGCGAGAATGTGGCCGAAGATCCAGACACCTTTATTCGTCATCGCGCGCTGGAATTGAACCTCTCCACAACAACGTTACATCGAATTTTGACAAAAAATTTGTCTCTACACGCTTACAAAATTCAGTTGACACAAGAACTAAAGATTGCTGACCATTTGAAGCACCGTATATTTGTCAATTGGGTGCGCGAGCAAAGACAAGCCGATGATGATTTTTTGCAAAAAAACATCTTTAGAGATGAAGCCCATTTTCATCTTGGTTGATTCGTTAATAAGCAGAATTGTCGCATTTAGGCTGATGAAAATCCCAGGAAGATTGTTGAAAAGCCACTGCATCCACAAAAGGTCACTGTTTGGTGTGCAGTTTTTGCTAGCAAAATCATTGGGTCGTATTTCTTCAAAAATGATGCCATAAATTCTGTTAAGGTGACAGGCGAGCGATGCCGTGTCATGATAACCAACTTCTTATGGTCTAAATTGAATTCTATGGATGTCGAGGATTTGGGGTTTAAACAGGACGGCGCCACATGCCACACAGACAATGCAACAATGACTTTATTGAATGAGAAGTTCCCAGGTCGCATCATCTCTCGAAACAGTGAGCTCATTTGGCCACCACGATCGTGTGACTTGACGCCTTTAGATTTCTTCCTTTGGAGTCATCTCAAGAGTAAGGTCTATGCCAACAAGCCAACAACAATTAAACAGCTGAAGGATATATAATTCGGCATATTAGTGAGATCGAGGAGCACTATGCAGAGACGTCATCAAAAATTTTGACGATCGAGTGGAGGTGTGCCGCACAAGCCTTGGCGTACATTTAGGCATAATTGCAATGACTCAATTAACATGATCCAATAGTGAAATCAATAAATTTTCACCAATAACACTGTTTTATTTACTGCTAACTTCGTTCCGTCTTAATGGAACACCCTTTACAACTTCCTTAAGCTTATTCATGGAAAACTGAGGTTCTATCGCTGGAAACAGTTACGGATGTGTCCGATTGTAGAGCTAAAGATTCCTCCGTTACTATCATTAGCTGCTCAGTTCCCTTCTCCGATAGTCAGAAACATGGGTTTAAATTCGATAGTCAATTGTTTTCAATATCCACACTTCGATCGTTTATTGGTCCACTATTCAATTCTTTCGTATTCTCAGATGTATTCGTTCCCGCTTTGATATTAGTTATTGTTGAGATGGCCATTCATGCATTTGTCATCTTGACTATTACAACTCCTTTCTTGCCAATGCTCCCGCCGCAAATCTTCGTTCTTTTTGACTCTTGCAGAACTTTGTAACTCATATTATCCTCCTTCAGGGATGCTTCTTCCGTGCAACACCGATGCTTGTGACTCTGCTTTTGTGTCTCCCTATTACTTATAAAGCCCTGAATGCTCCGACTCCCTCTTATTTTACATTCTACTCTCCACCTGGCTAAATTTGCACAAGCAATGCGACCCGTCTCCGTTCCATGGTGAAGCGTGCCTTTACGGTCGCTGTTCCGAGAGTGTGGAACACCCTGCACTTCCCTTGGTGGTTTCAAGAGTCCATTGAAGACACATCTCTTCTGCCTAGTCTGCCGACGACCAGGTGGTCTGTGAAGTTATGTGACCTTGGAGATTGCGGTATAAAATATATTTACTTACTTAATTATTTTAGCATCTGTTTCGTGACATGCTTTTAATTGTCATAACAAAATTGATCATTGTTTTTGTGTCTTTACTAATCTCGTTTTCAATTTTGAAATATTCACCAAGATTCAAACTGAGTTTAATGGCTAAATTTCATTTTAAATTTATATATCAAAAATTGTATACAAATTATATAAAATTTCGAGTCGGCATAATACATAGGGAGCCATTATCATTAAAATAGTTCTCTCATTACGAAAGCTGGTCACTTCCCACTGTAGCTATCTGCCTGCGGCAAGGCGGCTTCTACCCTATCATAACCTACAACATTTAGCAGGGAAGCTACTAAATCGCGCCAAGAGATCCATTCCCTACTTATTAATGGCAACATCGACGAACAAGGGGCATTAAACGTACATTAAAGAAATTTTCTATAGAAGGAACTATCGCAAACCCTTCCTTTCACGCATTTTAACCCAATAACTTTTTTCAATGGGTTATTTAACCCCATTAATTCATAATAACCCAATAATCAAGAATTTTAAAAACTATTTATGAGGTTTTCTCCTCGCATGTGGTCTAATGGGACAAACGGCGCTTCGACACGGAAACAACGGTTTTGTTCGGATAAAAAAAAATGGTAGAAATAATTTTGATCACCACCTTAATTAATATAACCAGTCTTTCTCGCAAGCCCATTTCCTCAGAGGTGGATCTACCGGGTTGTGCAAAAGTTCTGTTCCACTCAGTTTTTGATCTTTTTAGAGGTTTCTGTGGGATAAAAAAGTTTACTCAAACAAACTTAAAGTTGTACTTTTCAGCATGTGTCATTAAAACGCCTTTTCCAAAGTGTGCAGGTGTGGAGATGGAAGTAAAATGAATCGAGATCTCTGATCACCTGCATGCGAACCACAAGTCTGACATCACCAAGCGGCTCAAAGTGTGCCGGATGACTGTCCACAGTCTCAAGAACGGTGTAGAGGAACGACACAGTATGTCCCACGGTTTAATATGTGTACACATACGTAATTGAGTCAGACCGGCAAATCGCGGCCCTGTACTCAGGCAGGTATCAATCAAATGGGAGGCAATGGACTCCCAAAGTAAGAGTGCAACTTAATTACAGGTTGGCTATTCAAAAGGGGAACTCGTTTGCCAGATTCAACTCAGGAATTATTTAAGGAAACACATCTACAAAAATGAGCTTTAATACAAGATAAATGATTACATAGGGAGACAAAAAATAATAATGGAAATTAGCACAAAGGTTAGCGTGACAATAAATATTATAGTAGGCAGGAATTAATGAAAGCTGGGCCAGGGAATTATTCATTAATTCGATGGTTTAAATAAGAGGACTAAGATTACTAAATCTTTTCTTTATGCGATTATGGGGTCTTCTTAGTACTTGAGAGAATGAGGTGACATACGAGGGTAGGATTCCGGATTACCTCGGATGATTGACTGGAGCGGAAGACCAGTGGCCAGGTCTTCGTAAAACAACCTCGGGGAATGAGCGTTCAGGGAACTCCAACGGGTTTGCGATTACTCTGACTTCCCAGGGGGCGGGGAGCAACTAAAGTAGAGACTCGTCAACCAAACGGTGTAGAATCTCCACAAAGACGGATGAGAAGATGCGAAGCCCAGGAAAGCCTTCCACGACGTAATAAAGTATTGGTAATCTTCCTCTGAACTGAGGGGATTACAGAAAGGATCTGCTCAAGAGATAACGACGACGAAGCTCGGTTCAAATGGGGTACAGATGCACTTGATCTAGGGGACTTGGCTTCCTAACTCCCACTCTCTGATGAGAACTATGCACTTCGTCTTAAATATGGAAGTTTGTCTGGAGGCAAGGGGGTGACGTGAGAGAGGGAAAGTCTCAAGAGATAGCATGGCGTAAGACAATGCAAACAAGGGAGTTTGATGAGCGCCGCTTTGACGAAGTGACTGGGGGTGGGGGGTAGTGAGAGAATTCAATCTACCCCACAGCGGAGAAGGGGAGACGAAGTTGCGAACAACAAACAGACGGGCGCTCAACGCTATCAGAGTGGGGGACGCTGGTAATAAATGAAAACAAACATAGCTCGCGCCAGTCTAGGCCTGAGAAAATTAAACCACACGGCGCGTTCGAATTGATACTTCCACAAACGAGAAAGACCAAAAGGATCTACCCTTTTTCAGGGAGACCTAAAATTGTAAGCCTTTTGGCTGTGTGAAAGGGCTTTGGAAGTGCTTAGAAGCTCAAAAGGACTGTGATCGCGAAAAAGGACATGTCAGTGAGTACTGTGTCCAGGGCCATTAAGGGAGAAGTCGACAAAAGCTAGCTTGAGGTGCATGGAAAGGACTTTGTTCATGGACTGTATGCAAGAATAATGTCAGGAGTGTTATTGTCGCCTTCTCAACGACATGAAGAGTCGTGGCAATTGAATTCTCATTTTGTTCTGATGAAAAGACCTTTACCTTCGATTCGGTCATCAACAAGTAGTACCACCCCGTGATAAACTTTGTCCAGACACCCGGCCTCCGTGATGATGCTCTGCCTTATGGCTTCAAATTGCGTGAACTTACTGCCGGTGTGGTTCGCGTCCGGTTACAAGTTCACCGCAGCCGATTACAGGGACATTTTGGCCTCCAAAATCCTGCCGTAGGTGAGAAAGCACACGAAGAGGGCGGACTAAGTCTATTAGCAGGAAGGTACCCCAGCCCACACAGCTAAGTCGTTTCAAGAGTAGTTGGAGTCGAACATGAACGAAAGAGAAAATGCGAGAGGAACAGGTTTCTGACACCCCACATTCATTTGTTGTCGATACACATACCCTTGACTACTTTTCTTTCAGCACTAGGTGTTAAAGCATATTTGACCACCTCCAGTCTTTACTACATGGCGAATTGCAATCATTGTACTGGTTTGACAAATTGAGGAAAGTGGCACGCTTTTTCTTTCAAAAGACCTACAATAGTCTCCCTTTGAGTCTATTGTGCCTTAAGGATGCAAGGAAGTCATTTAAAAATAACCACCCAAATCCCTTTTTTTAAATTGGCTGGTTAAATTTGATGGAAACGCGTTTCAAAGCTTGTGAGTATGCATCTCTTTCCATGTTTTATAGCAGTGGTTTTCAACTGGAGTGCCGCGGAAGCGCCCCAGAAATCATTTTTAAAATGCCTAAATGTATAACAAAATATGAATTATAAACACTTTTAAAAATATAACAATACTTGCAAGTATTTTAAAACGAGCTTCTCTGTATTGTGAAACATAGAAACAAGGAAAAGAGAAAGATTGCAGACACTAACTGCAGAAATGAGATTCGCCTTGTCAACTCTAAGTCTCAATACTAAAGAACTATGTTATAATCATCAAGCTCAAATTTACTATTAAACTTTTAAATATAAGATTTATTTATTTTTAAAACTTTATGACTCATTTCGATTAAATTAGGTTAAATGAGAATTGTGGTTAATTTTAAAGTGCTTTCCATGTAATTAGGCATTTATATGTAAATTATTTTATATTGGAGTGCCACGGCTGCTTCTGGATAGCAAGTAGGGTGCTACTTCCATAAAAAGGTTGAAAACCACTGGGAGGAAAATTCCTCCAATTAAGTACCAATAATATTGCATTTACGTCTATATTTACAGGGGGAAAGTAATTGTACAATGTATTTATGTCAAAAAGATTTTATTGTCAAATTATCGCCCCTCCCCGTTTCGTTATACCGAAGTGTATTGTTTTAGTATCGGTCTAAATACTTTTCTACATAGTTGTTTACATTTCATTTAATTTTTTAGGTTTCATGCTACTAGATCGAGCTTTTTTGCGAGCGTTTTAAAGGTCTAAGAATTGGCCCATATGGCATACCATTAATTTTAATAATTTACGGTGTAGTAAAATATCGCCGTGGAGTTTTAGACCATCGCGGGTGACGTTCGTAGTATAAATTGCAGGAGTAGTTGCTTGAATCTTTTTACTCTTTTGTGAGAAATTGCGGCCAACGTTTTGACCGCTTAACCAAACTTTATTTTGTAAACAAAATTTGAGGCTATTTTTTAGTTCATTTGTGACACATGTCGCTGATTTGAGTCAATTAACGTAATATCTCAGGATTTTTTAAAAATACATTAATCAATTCATATACCCGTATATATTCTAGTTAACTCTTTCTAGTCTACTCTTATGCTTATATTAGCATTTATATTTTTAAAGTTCATGGGCATCTCTTGCACCTCTTTATAATTTTTTAATAAAGTTATTGGGCATACTTTGTACCTCTTCATCATTTTTTAATATGTTACTACCCAAGAAGTTCTTAATAAATAAGATAACTAAACCAGATAGTCTATTCAACACCATTGATAAATTTGGGAAAATTGTAATGTTTGATGAATTTGTGAACTTCAAGAAAAGTAAAGTTTCCTACGGTTAGCATTTTGATACTTAGTTAAAGAAAAGATCTGCAAATGTATGTATTTGAAGCCATCACAACCATTGTCCAAAGATCCTAAGAAATTGCTTCATCAGTCCGAGCTTGATATGGAGTAGAGAGAGAAATTTTTCTCTTTTAACCAATGATTCTTCAATGATATTCGCTTCCCTTATGATCATGTTCTTTTTTATAAGTTATGCCACTTTTTATCCACGGTTCTGCTTTGCCCTATTTGTCCACAAGCATATAAACAAGGGTGTATCATGTATCTACTTTGCTCTCTAAGTCACATGGTAGTATTGCGTTGGGACTTTTGGAAGTACATTTTAGAGCCACGTTAAAGCAGTGCCAGTCTTGATTTTTGGTTAGGTAATGGAATGTGATTTATAGTGACTCACAGAGCGCACTGAGTACTCAAAGAACTTTCGAATCTCCGCATCTGTGGTTCGCGGTATTCAAGATACCAGGGTTGCTGAGAATTAGAGGAATGTCTCGGTCATCTTTTGCTGGGTTCTTGAACATGTGGAGATTGCGGTAAATGAGCGCGCTAATAAGTCCACGAGGACTGGGTGACCGGACCAGCGTTTCGCTCTTACATACACCGATTACTTGGAATGAATCAGGGCCGCCCTCCGAGCAGCATGACAAAAGAGACGAGAGACGACCGATCGGAATCTAAAGTTGCGTGCTATCTATCCGCCAGCTTCCCTGGTCTTACCTTCTAATGCCCCCGGTGGTTGCAGGTTGTCGTCTACCGTCTCCGATTAGGCCCATTCGCGGAACGCAGTCCATTTGATTGAGCGCTTCCCTATACCTTTACTGTGCCTTAAAGATACAGCGAACATATTCCTTCGACTATCCCAGTCTGGGGGATCTTTGCACATGCTCCTTATTCCAGTACCGGTGACGAGCAGGGCCACTGCCGCTTGTCCCTTAAATTCGGGACGAGTTCGTAAGTAACTATCCTTGAGAATGAACTGAATAAAGTTTGAAATTACTTGGAAGCACCTTTTCATTTTTTCTGCGGGATATATATATATATATATATATATATATATATATATATATATATATATATATATATGTATATATATATATATACCGAGTGGGTGCGGATGGCATTTGTTAGCAATTATTAACCACTAATTTTACGCATATTTATTTTGCCTTTGTTGTTTGTCCTTTTCCTTTTAAACACAATAACCATTTTCGCTTTTTTAGGCAGAATAATTTATTATGGAAAACTTTGATTCCTCCAATTTTTGGAAGAGGCATCGACCTCCTGTTGGTATCAGCGCTGGAAGGGCAAACAAAGAGATTTCAGAAGTAACATCAGCAGAAGGATGGTGGAAAAGGGAAGAAAAGAGCTCAAACATTCAAGATTCGACTACGAGGCGAATGAGTGATTAAAAGCCCTGGTCGACGATCTGACGCCATTAAAACGCCGAAACTCGTCGTTAAATCCAGGAAATCATCAACAATGATCCAAAAGGTTGATGCGTGTCACTGCAGGGGCGAAGAGTGTGGATAAAAAGCTTATCAGGCTGGTGGTGCATAAGGACATTCGCACTTCTCATACAGGATGATAAAGGGACATATATGTGTAAGGCGATGCAAGATAAGCGGCTCAAGCACACCAAGAAGCTGATCAACAAGTTGAAACACCCGTTGGAGCACAACATACCCTGGTTCTTCTCCGCGAAGAAGATTGTCTGCCAAGACCAAAAGATCAACTCCCAGAACAACAGGCGGCTTGCTGTCACACCCAATGACGTGCCCAGTCATGCAAATGAAATGTCAGCGACAATCATTGTTTTTAGCAGTAAAGGTGACGGCATACCACACCACTTCTTCCTTAAGGCTCTCAGGCTAAACACCAACGGCTACAGCCATGTTCTGAGGTAGTAAAGCTCTGGATAGACCGGGTAGCTACAGGGAAGCCTTACGTTTGGGAGCAACACTCTGCGCCATGCTAAACCAGCTGGAAGATCCATGCCTGGCTGTCGGAGAATTTAATCCATGAGACAGCACCTGACATTTAGCTTCACAACTCGCCTGAATGCCTCCCCCTCGACTTGGTTATGTAGGGCCCGGTGGAACGAGAGACCAACGAATACAGCTGCAACCAAAATAAATAGCTGAGGGACAAGATTACCATGGCGTTCAGGGGGCTAAACGGGAGATAGTAACGAACGACTGTGGCTGGTTCCGAGGTTGTCTTCTAGGGGCTATCATCGATACCACAGGCGGATTGATGGAATAAGTGTGATAGAACAAATTTTGAAGACAAACTGGCCAAAGTTGACGAATATATCTCAAAAAATAAAAATAGTTACATTCTTTGCCAAGACAGTTATATATATATATATATATATATATATATATATATATATATATATATATATATATGTGTGTGTGTGTGTATTTGCAATAGCACAATCATAATTAAGCGGTTAGGAAGACAATTTCTCTGGCTAACTAGCTCTTCATCGAAGCCCTCGGAAGGAACTCTTTTTACATAAACGAGAAAATAACGCATATACGAGTATAAGGCTTACTAATACAGCCCCCCTCTAAATTATTTCGATCTGCCTTTTTAATTGTCATCTCTGCTTGACGGTGGACAGAAAAAACAGTGGGCACAGGTTCATTTTAGCGATGAATCGAAGTTTAATGCGATTTGGTTTCGCTGACGGGATGTATGTCTGTCGAAGATGTGGTGAAAGGTTATCTCGTGCATTTGTGAAGAAGACAGTGAAATATGGAGGAAGCAGTATAATGTTATGGAGAGTGATCTCTGTTGGTGGTCCTAGGCCACTTATTCACCTACAAGGAAACGTCAATGCTGAAATCTACAAGCAGATTCTTAGATACGAGTAGCATGCCCTTCCATATCTCCGATCCTCGTCAATTCAACATACTATCTTCGTGCAAGACAACGCTCCATGCTACCCTGTGGAGAACATGAAAGATATTTTGAGTGTTAAAGGGGTTGATCTCATTGACTGGCCACCTCAAATTCTCGATCTTAACCCCAAAGAAAACGTTTGAAAGATCATGGGAGATGAGGCGCGAAGGAGAATTCCAAAGAACCAAGATGAACTCTGAGAATTATTAAAAACCGAATCGAACAATATTACCCAATCCTTTTGCAAAAAAATAATTCAGTCTTGTAGTAACAGATGTCAAGAGGTCATTGCTAGTAAAAGGATGTTCACAAAATATTAATAGTAAGGGTTTCTTTTTTCTTCTTGTTACATTTTACATTATTTTTCTAAGTGAGCCTTAATAACTTTTAGCGGGTGCAATTCGAAGGAAAGTTTGTGTATTTCCTCATAACTTGTGAAATATTTATTTCCTTCACTTTAAATTTTCACGAAAGATATTATATATATATATATATATACATATATATATATATATATATATATATATATATATATATATATATATATATATATATATATATATATATTACCTTTATATAACATTCCCAAGTACATACGATATCTTTCACTCACGGATTTAGGCCTTATTAATCACCAATTCCGCAAACAAATACAAAAATTCCTCAAATATCATTTAGGGCAAATCAACTTTAAAATAATTTTTTCGGAAAATTTATCAATAGATTCACTATTTAATATGAAGGACCTGCTTCCGTGTAGCCTGTGCAGTAGTGTAGTATATTTATTTACATGTCCTTGGTGTCGTAGAGGCAATTATGTCTGTAGTACACTGCGCTCGTTACAACGCTCGTGCTTGTTCTCACCATGGCATAAGTAGCAGAACAGGCAACCCCCTTACCCTCAAGGAATTCTCCCCCGTTCGGGATAATATTATCCTTTGCAAAACCGATGCCACCATTAATGATTTTAAAATTATAGATTCTTCCAATGATGATATAATAAGCCTACGAATAATTGAATCCATTCATATTAAGACCCTTAGACCCTCTCTCAACTATGATGTATCCGTCTTCCCTCTCCGTGTCTTATAATAACCAACCAATTATTATACCTCACCCTTCTTCATTGTTCCTTTCTCTCCATTGCTTTAGTCGTGTTTCTACAACTTGTGTGACCGGTGAGATTTTAATTTGTTAAAAATTTAAAAAAATTGTGCACTTCGCAGTCCATAAATTTGCCCCCCCCCCTTCCCCCTATGCTCTCAATTTCTCAATCTTTGTTTAAGTAATTAACTATTTATGATTTATCACTATGAAATGTAAATATGTATATACATGTATATTCACATATAATTGTACCTTCCAGTCCTAATTAATCTTAATGCTAATTGTTTTGTTATTTGAAGCTAATTTTTGTTCAATTTATCAGGTCAGAAGATGAGTTTGTCTTTGCTCGAAACGTAGCCAGAAGAAATAAAGACTGAATAATGTCATTCTCTTAGCCATTGGATCCTTACTCCCGATATATATATATATATATATATATATATATATATATATATATATATATATATATATATATATATATATATTATATAGTATGTAAATCAAAGTCAGAACCAGTATCCGCAACATGTATAATTGTCAAAGTTTCGAAGATTAGCTATGTTCATATTCAGCCATAACACTAGCCAACAAATTTTAACTTTGTCTCTCTAACTTGAGTAAATGTTATTGTAACTAACTATTTCTTTTAGCAAGTAGACATTCACTCCTGTTATAGTTTACAAAGGAATTCTTTTCCAAACGATGGACTCAGAGGTGAACCCATACCATCCCTTTGTCTATAAAGGCTGTTATTAAAAATAAATATTGACTTTAACAGCAAGTCTAAGGAGCCTAGAAAAATCAGGTTTATTCAGATCAACAACTGTGCAATTAGTATTAAAAAGTGAAACGCATATTATATTACAAGTTTTAGAATCAGGGATATTAATAAATAGTGATTCAACATCGAAACTAGTCATGTGATACTGGGCAAATCTAGACGAATTAATGAAATCTGCGAATTCAAAAAAATCGCGTATAATAAACTCAATTTTAGTAATAGGCTCCATTATAGGTACTAAAAATTTACAAAGATTATAAGTGGGTGTACCGATTGCCGAAAGAATGAGATAAATAGATAATCCAATCTTATGGGTTTAAGGGAGGCCATAGAGTATATCTGGAGTTAAACCTGAACTGAAATGACCATGTTAATGTTCTTCAAACAATCCTTTAGACTTAACTTTACGAAGAAATCTATTAATTTTATCTTCTATCGTAATGACACTTTGAAATGGATCACAATCATCTTTAAGAAATTTCAAAGAATCATTCAATATATAATTCAGTTAATCAACGTAATAACTCTTATTTATCAATATCAGACCTCTGCCTTTATCTGTTTTATATATATATATATATATATATATATATATATATATATATATATATATATATATATATATATATATATATATATATATATATATATTTATTTATATATATATATATATATATATATATATATATATATATATATATATATATATATATATATATATATATATATATATATATTCGTTATTAAGGTCAACAGCTGGGGCAGCGTTATTGATTTTGACTTGCACTTTCTTGATTTGCCTTACAAGTCTCTTAAAAGGATCTTCGAGGAGAGAGAAAATAGCCACGAAGAACATATTTTATTCCTAGTCGTCTTTCGACCGCAGTGAGTCATCTTCAGGAAAATATTGTAATAACTCTTATAATTGGACATTGGACATAAAAAAAGTGAGGAATATAGTAGTAGAGGGTTTTAGTAAGAGAAATAGTGGGGAAAATGGTGAAAATTATAGGAAAGCGAAAATCAAAAGAAGTATTGAAAGACAGGTCCCTGGTGATAGGGCATCTCTGGCTTTCTTTGCGTTTGGTTATATAATTTCTGATATATACTCGTATATATTATATATATGCGGAAGGCATTCAAGCCTTTGTAGTAGCGGGTTTATTTGCTCTCTACTTGTTTTTTGTAAAGATTTGCATCTTCTTATCCGGGTAGTTTACGCCCAGATTTTGAGGTTTTTTATTATTTAGTTATTTTGTTGTTGTTTTTTTTTGGGGGGGGGGGTAATTGCTTTTTGAATTTTTGGTGAGTTTATCGCACAAAATTTGGGGAGAAGTTTTGAAAAAAAAATTAGCACTTGCTAATTTAGTGATTGATATCGTGTGGCCTTGTTTGCGCTTTGTGTTGTGAAAAAATCTAGGTGAACCTTGGGTCTACGTCCTCGTCAATGATTATTCTGCTGCTTTTATCGGGTATTGCGCGTCCTATGTCATCCAAGTGCAAATGCTCGAGCACAAACTCGGGAGGGAGGTGCCGGTGCACTTTGTCCAAGATCTTAGTTGCTCTCAGGTGAAGCTCCACGATTATGGGAGTTATCCCCAGTTCACCATGGAGCTCACTCTGCCTTCTCATCTTTCTCCTCCGAGTTCCTGTTATGATGTAGACTGCCATATTTTGGACCTTTTGCAGTTTAAGGACTTGGGTCTTGGAAACTGAATTTATAGGGACCGGCAGATGCAGGAGTTTTAATCGAATGCATGCATTGTAGATGTTAAATTTGTTGGAGGTACTCAGGTTTATGAACTTGAAAAGTTCCCCCAAGTTCGTCCGTGCATTCGATGTAGTTTTTGCTACATGACTCCCATACCTACCAGTCGTAATACGGAGTCCCAGAACCATGCCCTCCGTGCGGTATGGGATGTGTACACTTCCCACACGGATGTCTGCGAGCGTCCGTCGGAATAGTGGAATTACACGGAACTTTTGTGAATTGGTAGATATCTTCCATCTTCTCTCGAAAGAGTTGATGTTTTCGATTTCTACCACCGTACTCTGTGCCATGTAATTCGCATTCCGATAAGGTGCCGTACATATCATTGTTATGTCGTCCGCAAATTGGACGTACAAGGAACCTTTAGTCAGAGGTCGGGGCAGGTCGATAGTGTATATATTGTAGAGCAGGGGACTTATGCACCCGCCTTGAGGAACCCCAGCCTGGAGCTCGAACTCGGGGCCATTGTAATCCTTGATACTCAGGAACGCCCTTCTCTCAATTACGTAATCGCATAGGATCCTTTCAATTATGTGATTGAGGCCCAGTTGTAGGATTTTATATTGCAGGCCTCCCCTCCATACTTTGTCAAAGGCTTTTTGACGTCACGAAGTACTAAATTTGCGTGGCGTCTTTTAGCTTTTACTTTTGCCAGCTTCTCGAAAGCCATGTTGTTGGTTGTTATGAGAATTGTTATGCTCGAGAAACGAATTTACCCTGTTGGCCAATATCTTCTCTAAGATTTTCACTGCAAATTTTAAGAGAGATATAGACCTGAAGTTATCTGGAATGTCCAGTGGCTTACCGGCTTTGAGAATGAATATAATTTTCGCTACCTTCGAGTGGTCAGGTAAGTAACACACATTCAGGTACGCGTTCATGATATTCATGAGCCCCAATACGATGTTAGGCGGGGCTCAAATAAAATTCTCCCTTGTCAGTCATGTACACCTTGGTGCTCGCTGACGAATGGATTTTAAGTTTTTTGAGAGTTCTTCGGCAGTAATTCTACCACCGTGTCCCTCCATTTCCCTTTCCTGTGATATAAAATGGTTAGGATGAGTTTTATGTATCTGATCATTCAAGTCGTTAATAATTCCGTGTTCGAAGTCTAAATTGAAGTCATCATTCTCTTCCGGGGATATCTTAAATATAGATGCCCAAAAGAGCCTGAATTCCTCTTCGGTTTTTCCACGTCAGTAATTTCGGAATTTTCACGTTTAAGTTTTATCGTCTTTTGTAGCTGTCCACCTCTTAGCCTTTTTACAGTCTGCCAGAATGTACGTGAGTCGGTTTCTATGTTCAGTCTGTCAATTAAATTGTCCCAAAGTATACTCTGTTGGTCCCTAATAAGAGTCATTAATTCGTCACGTATATGTCGTGTTTGTTTTGTGTAGTAATGTTGGGGCCAGTGAGGTTCACTTCATTGATCCGTTTACTATATTCATTCGCGAGGAATTTTATTCTTGGGGTTCAGAAAGGGGCAGGAAAAGATTTATATTGAACTCTTGGAATGGCTTCCTTATCGGCTCTTAATAAATTAGTGTCGTAGAATGACTCCCGACGATACCATATATATATCACTATTCGTTGAGGGAACTTCCTTAATTATCTTTAGAGTGCGTTACTGTCTGGCGGCCGATATTATGTATCTTCGATATGCTTAAGAAGTGGAACTGAGCTCAAGGATAATAATATTGCTATCATTAATAAAATAGAGTTTTATTAATAATAACTATAAACAATACACAAAAACGGAAAATATTGACATAAACAGAATGGAAAGGGTCGTGGAGACTCGGGCTAATCCAAGGATTTAAAGGATTTAAAAAGGTAAAACAAATATAGAGTTAAAGAGATGGGATGGTTCGATAAACCATTTAAAGCACAGGATAGAATTGACAAAAGGGATCAATACTCAAAGGTGACGTTTGGCTTACGTAACTTTGGCACTAGTGGTGCAGTGGAAGGTGGCGCAAAGGAGTTTCGATCCGCTGGCGAGTTCCAGCCGAAGGGGGGGGATAAAAGGATCCTGACGAGGCGTCTTGGGAAGGAGAACCGTTACTCGACGAACGGCTTGAAGAACAATGGCTGTTCTACTTTGTTCTCTTCTGAACAAAGGGGGGGATGAGAACCGTCTCTTGTCTACGGGCTCAAGAACAATGGCTGTTCTAATGTTGTTCTCCTCTGAACAACAGGGAGGGGGGGAGAACCGTTTCTTGGCGAAGGGCTCAAAACGAACAATGGCTGTTCTAATGCTGTTCTCCTTGAACAACAGGGGGGGATGAGAACCGTTTCTTGGCGAAGGGCTCAAAACGAACAATGGCTGTTCTAATGCTGTTCTCCTTTGAACAACAGGGGAGGAAGCCTTGAGGACTTGGCGTCGGAAAGGCTCGAACCTTTGGCACTCAAGGAATGTTGTCCTCCTTCTGGACAAGTGATGGTGAATCTCGAGGTCGAGGTCCCTTGGCGCACAAAGGGAGAGAGGGTCGTGGTGATGTTTCGCGACGAAAATCTGGATCTCCAATCTGATCTTAGTGGTAAAGTTTCCATATAAATAGCCAGGAAATCTCCTTGGCGTGGGGGAAAATGGAGTGAAAGCTTGGAGGGAACGCACAGCCGGGCCGGCGAACAATGCCTTATCTGTTCATAAGCCTAACTCGATCTGGCGAGGTCGGCGTATGGGGGTGAACGGGGGGACGATAACCTCCCTGTTTAAACATTGGCATCCGGTAGCTGAGATAAGACTCCAAGCCTCGAATCGAAGATGCACGTGGGCAGCATCATGGTTTTAAATAATATGGGATAGGAGTTGAAATTAACGCAGTCAACTCGTTCTATCAGACCCCTCCATTCCGGGGGGGAAGTTGTCGCTTCGAAAAAAAAGAGAGAAGGGACAACGATAGAGCTCCGTTGTGGGGAACTCGTTTTCTTGTACCAACCGTACCTTCCTGCACCTAACTAGTATTACCTCAATACATATGATCATTTTGATCTTTAGATTACAGGGGAAAATAACCTTTAATACAACTTAATCAGAGAGAAAGAAAAAAAAAAGGGGGCATGGAACAATGAAATGATATAAACTTAGTACATACTGGACAAAATAATTTATGCGTAAATTAATAAGAACAAATATATATACATACAAAAATTAGACATTGAGCGTTACAAAATTCAGACATATACATTAATTAATTATATTACAAAAGAATCTTAAATTAAGTCGTACAAGACGGTATATACCTACATGGAGATACTAATCCTATGAATACAATTATTCTACGCTATTCGGTAACGCATTCCTACTGAATGCGTCAGCGACCTGGTTATCGGAACCTTTTATCTAATTTATTTTAAACTGATACTCTTGCAAGAGTAAACTCCAGCGCATGATGCGGCCGTTTGAGTGTCTCAAATTCCTAATATAGGCTAACGGACGGTGGTCGGTTCCTATTTGAAATTCTTTACATATCAAGTACAGCTTGAATTTGTCTATGACCCAGATAATTGATAGAGCTATCTTTTCTCTAGTGGCATATCTCTTTCCGCGTGGTAATAATTGACGACTAGCATATGCAACTGGATGACTCGTTCTGTCATCCACGTATTGAAGGAGTACACCTACAATGCCCTCGTTGATCACGTCGGTCTTAACCCCAAAGGATTTTTCCGGGTTGGGCAACTTAAAAATGGGGGCAGAAATGAACTTACTTTTGAGCTGATTAAAATGGGAAACAGCGACATCATTCCAACGTAAACGATCGGAGAAATTCTTTTCCTGAAGGGGGAATAGGGGGGCCGAAATTGCAGCGAAATTCGGAACAAATCGCTGATAGGGAGAAGCTGATCCTAGGATCGATCTTAATGGCTTCTTTGTAATCGGGAGGGGCATGTCGGCGATTGCCTTAATCTTGTTCTCGTGGGGACCTAACTTGTTTTGTCCTATTTTGAAACCCAAATATTTGATGGTTTCGTGGGCAAACTGGCATTTGCTGGGGCCAATGGTGAGGCCATTTTCACGCAGTTGCTCGAAAAGAGCTAATAGGGTGGGTAAATGGTGATTCCATTTAATTAGTTCTTGTAGCTGACTCTTCTGACGTGGTGTCAGCTGCGCGTCACTATCCAGGTCAGAGGGTTCCAAAGACTCGCCTGGTAGGGAAGGAGGAGGGTAATCGGCATCAGGTGGGATGCACACTGTCTGGATTACGTTAAGGGACTCCGCGGGGCAATCTTCTTCAAGCGCCGATGCTTCGTCCAGTTCTACGAAGGTATCTCCATGGGCGCGTTGGGGTTTTTTTTTTCTTGGGGTCCAGGGACAGTCTCCGTGTCCTTGTCTGGGGCCTTATCACCTAAGGGTGTTAGTGATTCACACTCCTCTTTTGCCGTCCTAAAGTCCTGGTTAGGGGTCTCCGAGAAATCGGACGGTATCGGGGTTCTGATGGGGACGGGCTCCTGGGCTTCTTTCTTATCTCGGCCTTGAGGAAGGGCGGCCTGAAACACAGGGTCGAAACTTACTTGGGCGCTCTGTCCTATAAGTACGGAACAGAATTTTATGGGTGCTACAATGACTTCAGCCCAGCCATTATAATATTGACACTGCAGGTAACATCTAGCGACGGGGAATCTGTTCGCCCGCCCAAGGTGGTCATGTACCACCGCAAATTTTTCGTGGTTAGAGGCCACTGAGAGGAGTTCGTCGGACACGATGAAACACGTACATCCTGTGTCCCTGACGAGAGTCGTTACTCGGCAGCTGTCCACGCTTCCCTCCTCATATTTCAAAGTTCCCGATGAACTTTTACCAAAAACAAAATTTACCTGGTGGCCTGACGGAGGGGGAGAAGTTTCTGCTTGGGTCTGTACCACCGGGGGAGCCGGGGTTGCATTAATCTGGTGAACTTGGTGGGCTGGTCCGCTTTTAAACCTAGAATTTTGGGGGCAATTCCAGCTCATGTGGTTTTCTACACCACAGGTGAAGCATATGGTTGGTCGCTTCGGGAAGAGAGATGGAGGAGAAGTCTTAACGGGAGGTTTGGAGTCCCGTTGTTGGTTTTGGGGAAAGAAGTTTTGGGGTTTTACGGGGCTCGGAAACTTTGTCAGCTTTCCTGGGAAGGGGCGCGAATCCGTCCTTCTTTCTTCTCGTTGGATTTCTTTTTCTCGTTCTTCTCGTTGTATTTTTCCTTCTCGTTCTTCTCGTTGGATTACTCTTCCTCGTTCCTCTCGTTGTTTTTCTCTTTCTCGTTCTTCTCGTTGTATTTTTCTTTTTTGTTCTTCTCGTTGTATTTCTCTTTCTCGTTCTTCTCGTTGTATTTCTCTTTCTCGTTCCTCTCGTTGTATTTCTCTTTCTCTTTCTCTTTCTTCTCTTTGGATTTCCCTTTCTCGTTCCTTTCGTTGTATTTCACTTTCTCGTTCTTCCTTTTTTCTTTGATATTTTTCTTCAATCCGAGCTAGTTCAATCTGATGGTGAAGGTACACTTGTCTTATCCATTCCTCTCTTATGTACTTAATTAGTTCTTTTCCGGAAAGTCCCAAGGATTCTCCTTGCGCTTTAAAGATTTCAAACTGAGTCATCTTTGCACTTGGGGGCGCACTAGTCAACCAACTAAAATTCCTCGCAACAAGAATTATGCCTCTATAGAATTAGCCTACCTAAATATGGGCACTGACCTATTCGTACTTGGTTTCTCAATCTAAATAACCACTGACTAAAATCACAAAAAAACACAAACAAATTATTATAACCGTTCCTTGAGCTACTCCAGCTTCTTAAGTTTCAGAAAAAAGGGGATAGCAATCGTTAAAACAAAAGGGAACTACTATATTCTATTATTATAACGAATAACACTATGCTTTACTCGACTGAGACCAGTGTTTGCAAAGATATAGCGTTAAACCTTACACACCTGATACCAAATTTAAATAGTATATATATATATATATATGTCGTAGAATGACTCCAGACGATACCATATATATATCACTATTCGTTGAGGGAACTTCCTTAATTATCTTTAGAGTGCGTTACTGTCTGGCGGCCGATATTATGTATCTTCGATATGCCTAAGAAGTGGAACTGAGCTCAAGGATAATAATATTGCTATCATTAATAAAATAGAGTTTTATTAATAATAACTATAAACAATACACAAAAACGGAAAATATTGACATAAACAGAATGGAAAGGGTCGTGGAGACTCGGGCTAATCCGAGGATTTAAAGGATTTAAAAAGGTAAAACAAATATAGAGTTAAAGAGATGGGATGGTTCGATAAACCATTTAAAGCACAGGATAGAATTGACAAAAGGGATCAATACTCAAAGGTGACGTTTGGCTTACGTAACTTTGGCACTAGTGGTACAGTGGAAGGTGGCGCAAAGGAGTTTTGGTCCGCTGGCGAGTTCCAGCCGAAGGGGGGGGGATAAAAGGATCCTGACGAGGCGTCTTGGGAAGGAGAACCGTTACTCGACGAACGGCTTGAAGAACAATGGCTGTTCTACTTTGTTCTCTTCTGAACAAAGGGGGGGATGAGAACCGTCTCTTGTCTACGGGCTCAAGAACAATGGCTGTTCTAATGTTGTTCTCCTCTGAACAACAGGGAGGGGGGGAGAACCGTTTCTTGGCGAAGGGCTCAAAACGAACAATGGCTGTTCTAATGCTGTTCTCCTTGAACAACAGGGGGGGATGAGAACCGTTTCTTGGCGAAGGGCTCAAAACGAACAATGGCTGTTCTAATGCTGTTCTCCTTTGAACAACAGGGGGGGAAGCCTTGGGGACTTGGCGTCGGAAAGGCTCGAACCTTTGGCACTCAAGGAATGTTGTCCTCCTTCTGGACAAGTGATGGTGAATCTCGAGGTCGAGGTCCCTTGGCGCACAAAGGGAGAGAGGGTCGTGGTGATGTTTCGCGACGAAAATCTGGATCTCCAATCTGATCTTAGTGGTAAAGTTTCCATATAAATAGCCAGGAAATCTCCTTGGCGTGGGGGAAAATGGAGTGAAAGCTTGGAGGGAACGCACAGCCGGGCCGGCGAACAATGCCTTATCTGTTCATAAGCCTAACTCGATCTGGCGAGGTTGGCGTATGGGGGTGAACGGGGGGACGATAACCTCCTTGTTTAAACATTGGCATCCGGTAGCTGAGATAAGACTCCAAGCCTCGAATCGAAGATGCACGTGGGCAGCATCATGGTTTTAAATAATATGGGATAGGAGTTGAAATTAACGCAGTCAACTCGTTCTATCACAATTAGCATTAGTCTTATCCAACTCCTCATCAATTTCCTCTAGGGTGGCATTTAGTTAAGGGGTCAGGGTTGTAATTTTCGAGGAGTTGCTTATACTTATCCCAGTTGGTTCGAGCGTCACTCTTGCGTTCTGGGATAGGGATTTGAATGGGGGAGGTTGAAATTTTTATATGGATAGCCTGGTGGTTGCTGGGAATAAGGGGACCCGGCTCAATGAAGTAATAGTAAGGGAACATAGTACTAGTTAGCAATATATCTGATTTTGTGGCTGATCTATGTGTGATGTATGTGGGGAAGTTTGGTTCAATTCTTGTCATGATTTTTCTTTTAATATATGTCTCAAGTTTCCTGCCTGCTGGGTTGGTCGACGTATAGTCTGAGGCAGCACTCCTTGCATTGAGATTGCCGGCAAAGAGAACGGTTCTGCCGTGAGCACAGAGCTGCAGGAGGTTGTGAAGGGGCAAGTACCCCCTCTTTGGGGGCTGGTACCTTGTTGCCGAGACCAGGGAGCCCCCTGTCGCACATACCTCAACAGCGAGGTAAGACTCGTCCAGTCCACTTATTGATTTGAAGTCAAGACCTCTTTTCACAGCTATAGCACATCCGTCGAAACGTTCTCTGCTGTGATATTTGGTTAAGACTTCGTAGGGGAAATTTTTAGACTATCTGTGTCCTTCATCCCATGTTCTGAAATAAATATAACGTCTGGGTCGCATTGTCTTATTACGTTACCGTATATTGTCTGTTTATTCGTCCAGACGTCAGAGTTAAAATGTAATATTTTTAATGTCTTCATTGTCTAGTTCACTAAAGATTCCTATGTGTAGTATGTGTTGTTTTTAAGCTTATTCTATTACGAGCTTAGTCTCTTGTGGAGTGTTAGTTAGCATAATGCTTTTGCCTGTTCGTTTTTATGTGTATTCGCCGTCCGTAAGGGTGATAAAGGTTTCGGGTGTCAGATTGATCAAGCCTTGGAGTAGAGCTTCCTCGACTTGTTTCTCATTATAGTCGTCCGAGGTGAATTCCCATTTGTATCTTCCAGGTATAACATCTTCCGATACGTCAAAGACATCCATCTACTTAGGAAAAGGGGACCTTTCGCAGCGAATACCTTCAAGTTAATTTTCCTTGAATGGTAAGCGTGCCTAGATTCCTTCTTATAAGAAGAGCACGATTTCGGCCGTCTCTGAGGCTGTGATGTTTTCTGTGAGCGCGGCGAACGTGCCCTCCGCCCCCTCTCGGGTCTCGCAGTCACATTCACCGTAGCCTCATTATCTACCTGCGTGTGTGTGTGAGTGGTCGAGGTTGTGTCCTGTGGAGTTTGCGTATTGTTTTGTTTTTCGCTGCGTGCTTTTGCTGCCTGGATCCTGGAGTCCCTGGATGGAGCTGGGGCTGTGGCACTGCTGGAGGTTGGGAGATTCTGGCAGCTAGTCTCGCACTGGGGTTTGAGACTAATCTTCAGAATCTGATCCGACCGTGGGTTTGGGGAAAACCACATTTTCTCCATACCATTATGCGTCAGCATTCTATTGAGTTCATCTGCAAAGCATCCCGGGAAGGAGAGATTTGCAATGTGAGCATACTAGATGCAACGCAATTTTGGTCGAGTTCTCGTTCTCGACGTGGAGAAATGTTGGATTTCCCTTAAACTCCGCTACAGCAGCTTTAGCAACCTTGGCGTAGGTGCTATTCGCTTTAATTTCTTCCTCTTGTCTTTTAAGGTTAGCCTTGCTTTTCAAGATATCTTTTTAACCAGGCAAGCCATGGAGAGCGTCTTGTGTTCTCTCCAGTGCAGTTCAGACACTTGATAGAGGCGTTCTTACAGCTCCTCCAAGAATGCGTTTCCGAGCTCAAATAGAGCACAGAAGTAGATTCCCCCTGGGGCAGTTGGTCGTGGTGTTCTCTTCATACTTGTAGCATTTGAAACAGATCTGGAGGTCGATAAACTACTCACGTTCGATCTACTCAGGGCAGCCACGAACGTTAAGGAGGAGCATACCTCCTTCCTTGGCCTTAACCGCCATTGCCGAATCGCAAAAAAAAACAATCTTAAAACATGTGTGTAATTCTTGAATGTTATTACTTCCACTACCTTTGCCCACCTCAACATAAATTTCCTTGATGCTGTGCCCCCCAACCCAAGGATCGAGACGGCGAAGGACAATACTGTGATGTGTTTTGATCTCTGGTGACGTGTGTGGCTTGAGCTTTATCTTTTTTAAGCATTCGGCTGCTCTTTGAGAGGTGAAGACTTCGCAGTCACTCTTATTTTGGCAGATAGCCGAATATCCGTTGTGTGTATCGATAAGCCTTACTAGAGTAACCCCTAGTTCCCCAGTAATTTTTGAGAAGACTGTCCCCCGATCAGGCTTGGGGCCATCGGAGAGGGTCCTCAGCGGTATCCTCCGGGTCTCCCTTATTTACCTCTCCATATCCTCATGTACAAGGGTTGGAAAAAATACACTTGATCAGAATAAAATACCCTGCGGAGCGATTGTCTGTGTTTGGAAGTGTGAGTGTGTTTAGTTTTTGAAAGAGATATTATCACCAATTTAAGAGAGAAGAACAAAAATTGTTTGAAGGAACTGTCCCAGTCCAAAATAAATATTCTGCATATAGCACTTTACCTTCCCTGTAGACGTTTTTCAAATGCCTGCAGGTTCTTTGTCCACCCAAGGAGACTCGCTGAAGAGTTCGGAGGGGAAGGGGGGGAAGCAAGCTCACTCCTCGCTACGGGCGCACGAAGCGAGTGAAAAAAATTTCTCAGTTTTAATTAACAAAACTCGTAAATGAAATTTTACTCCGTATCACTGCTAAAAGACTTCTAAATTAGGATTCACCAAACGCACGGAATAACGCTCAAAAACTCGGTGCTAAATAAATTGGGGATAGTGAGAATATAGCATGAGAGTTTGTTTTTTTTAAAGGGGGGAGGGATGAGTTTTAGTGTGTGTGAGAGAGTAGAAAATAAAAGAAAGACAGGTTACTGGCCGATCTCTTTCTTCTGATATTTCTGTTTCTTTATTATCGTCTAATTGGTTTTAGGATTGACTTCTAATGGTTAATTCTAATCTTTTTTGTATTTTGCCTTTTTATTATCGATGTCAAAATCTTAATTTTGTTTCTTGGTGTACCTTTTGGTAACGTACTTCTAAGTCGATTTCAAATTCTGTATTTATACTGTTCATTTTAGGCTTTGTGTTTGGTTGTTCTAAAGTTTCTTTATTTTGTGTAGTTATTTCTTAGTTCTTTGTTTTTGGGCATTCATGCCTTTGTGGTAGTTTTTTATTGCTTAATTTCGCTATTTATTTCCGTATTGTATTGCTTTTTATTTGGTTATTTCGTTTTCCACATTCTTGTATCTGATTATTTCTTTGCTTTTGGGTTTTTCCTCTTGCCGTTTTTAATTGTCTCAAATATATCCTTCTTGATGATTCTGACGTCGTTAGGGAAGATCTTTATCTTGTTTTGTTCCAGTAGTCTTTGTATAATCCTTTTGTCATGGTCTGTCATGTAATTCCATTTGCAGGCGCCTTTTTAAATACCTTTATTTATATCATTCAATTTAGTACCTTTGGGTAGGGAATAGGCCTCGTTTACGAAGACCTTAAGTTTGAAATCTCTTGCTTAGTAACGACAGCCTTCCTCTCTTTCCGTTTCGCTTTCCGTGTCGGTTTGTATGTCCCATTCGGTTTGGTTCTCTTGAGGTGGGTGTTTTCTTTTTTCTTTTGGCTCTTCTTTCACTCCTTTTGTTCATTCCCTGAAGTTTCCGTTTCTTTTTCCTCTTCATTAGGTTCGTCGGATTCAATTACTTCCTCGTTTTCTTGCATCTTTGCTCCTATATTCAACAGATCTTCTACTTGGAGGGTTTTGCCCGCCGTTACTCCGTATACTAGTGCTGAGGGAGGAAGGGGGGTCATGGGGAACTACATCTTTCTAACTCCGTTTTCCTCAAGGAGAAGATTGAGTGTTTCTGAGAAAGTCCCCGGTTATGCGATGTTTTGGACGTGGGCGTACAAAATGCAGGGGAGAATATCCAAGCCCGTATATATGATCCTAATTAGAGTTCCTCTTTCTAATTTTGTTTTTCCTGCCTCGGTCCTTAGTGACAGTCTTTTATGCTCTTGGTTAATGTTTGTATTATAATCGTCCGTCCCTCCAGTTATCCCGTATACCCGCTCTCGATAAAATGGCTGATATCATGTGATGAATGATGATAAGATGGAGCCGGGTGGGCTCCTCTCGAGGGGTGAAAAGTGACGGACTTTTTGTTGGCTAGCGCGGAATCAACCGCCGCTAGCCGGGGTGCCGCCTCTTCAAAGGAATTAGAAACCGCGGCTGCGTCTTACCATACACTGAGACGGTTGCGTGTCCCTCAGTGGTCTTGGGGGGCCCCCACAGGCGGAGTTGTTATACTCACCTGCGGAGGTTGCAGCTCGGCCCATTGTCCAGGGTTCCTCTGGTACGGGTATCTGGCAGTGGGCTAATCCTTAAACTTTCCTCCTCCCGTACCCCTAATTATGCATTTGCTAGTGCTCTGCATAGTTGGGAAGAGGTCGAGTATCAGCGTCCTTTAGGCCTTGGTGGGGGCAGGGGATGGGGGGTTTAGGCAGGCATGGTGAAATATATGACGGACCTAGAAAAGTATTTCTCTTTTATTTAGTACCCCCCTGTATGGGAGGATTTTGGGTGTGGGAGAGGAAAAGTGATCGAGACGATAGATGAAAATGAAGTTGAAAATGGTGAAAATGAAGTGAGCGGCGGTTTCCTTCTGAATCTCGTTTGCGACTAAATATCCTCGTGTCGATTTCTTCTAAGAGTAATACGTAAAAGAATCTGGGAGTTTGCTTTACCAAGCTTAACGTGATCGTCTATCAACGATCCAAACGGCGAATTCACAACCATAAGATAAGATAAAAGGGATAAAGTTAGAATGTGTAGAGAAAGTGAGATAGGATAGATAGAAATTAGAGTGTTATGTGTGTGTTAATGTGTGTAGGATGATATGTGAAGATGATAGAGATTTGTGCCAGGTTTCCTGGCTAACGCGTTCGTTTATCTTCTATTTTTATTATATTTTTGTGATACATTATTTTTTTAAGCATTGGAGCCTTTGTTTTCTTTTGCTCAATAGAGGGTTTGTATCATTTATTTATATTTATATATTTTTTTATTAATATATATATATATATATATATATATATATATATATATATATATATATATATATATATATATTTGTCAGTAATTACTTTTAGTTCCTCATCGGGATTCTCATATGGGTTGTATAGGTGGTAGTCGCAATCGCTTGTCCTATTTAGATGTTGCATTCCTGGTAGTTACCTGTATGTACTATAGTTTATTACCTATAGATTGGATTGACGTTTATTAACGTTTTTCTCAGGCTACCGTCGAAGCTTTGTTAATATTGCGTACGATGGATTTGGTGTTCTTGTACGATGGTTGGGTTTATTATATTCTGTGGAATTGTATTTTTAATCTTTTCTCCCAACTTTCTAGCTCTTTTTTGTATGACTGTGTTTATGGGTTCTATAGTATATCTGCGATGGGGTTCCTCTGCTGGTAAGTAATCTAGTCTTCCTGTGTTTGTTATGAATCTAGTAGCTTGATTTTGGAATCTCTGGATCTTCTTGATTTGGGAGTTACTTAGTGTATCCAATGGTACTATTGGGTATAGGAGTTTAGGTTTTATAGGGCCAGGTATAGTTTTCTTTTATCTTTGGTTGAAAGTTGTCTGAATCAGTATAGTGCTGATAAGGTTGATTTTGTTTCTGTGATTTTTTGTGGTAGGTGACTTGTATAGCCTGTCGATGTTAATTTTAGTTCGAGGACACGTCCTTCTGTTGAGAAAGGATATGCCTCTCCATCTACCCGTACAGTGGCTTTTTTCCTTCTGTTTATGGGTATTAATTTGAACTTATCCTTGTTTGTTTTTATTTTATTCCTTTTCTCGTAATCATTTAGGTTTTAAATTTCTATTCCTGTTCTTAGAGCGATGTCCTTGGGGTTTTTCCTATCGCTGGTCACTATCTGAGTAATATCGTCCGCTAATTGTATGTACATCCAACTTTCATCAATTGGATGTGGAGAGTCCCTGGTATACACTGTGTACAGCGTTGGTGAGAGGCAGCCTCCCTGCGGGACACCCGTTTGCAGATTGATTGCATCGCCCGTTTTACCGTTTATCTGCAATATCGCTTTTCTCTCGTCTAGATAGCTGCAGAGTGTTTTGCAGAAGATTATTTACAGGTTAAGGACGCAGATTTTGGCTTTTAGACCGGGCAACCACACTTTGTCAAACGCTTTGGCAACATCACGAAGTACAATGTCAACTGTCAACTCTGTTGCCTCACGCTGTTTCAGTAGCATTTTTTTCGGTAATGATTGCTAGCGCGGTGTCCGTCCCTCTCTTGCTCCGGAACCCGTGCTGTTGTGGGTTATATAGGTTGTTTATGTTAAGATGGTTACTCAACCTTTCGTTAAGGAGCTTTTCTAGCACTTTGCCTGGAAATTCTAGTAGCGAGATAGGACGGAAGCTTCTCACTTGATGTTTCGGTTTGCCTGGCTTCGGCAGGAAGATCATCTTTGCCGTTTTAAATGCTTGGGGGAAATATCCCATATTTAGGCAGGCCTTGAAGATCTTTACTACCGATTTGTGCACATTTTCTGAGGCATTAATTAGCTGAGCTTTGGATATCCCACTTTGTCCTGAAGCCTTTTGTTTAAATGATTTTAATGCTGTTAGGTATTCATTCATGGTAATTGGGTTTCCTCTCCCGAAGGAATTGTCTCTTTGTTTGTCGACGTTTCTAAATGACATAATATGTTCACGTTGTGTTACCAGGCTACGTATGATTTCTTCTCGTAGTTTTGGTCGAAATCTTGATTTTCCTCCGTTTAAATAGAAGAAATTTTCATCCAGTGTGTTCGGAAATGTTCTTGTAGTTCCTCATTTTGCTCTACTTTCTGGTTCTGTATTTTCAGGCTTATTTCCTGAATTGTCTCCAGAATTTCCTTGGATCCTTTTCTATCTCCATTTTGCCTATTATATTATCCCAGAGCCTGCAACCATAAGAATGGTATATTTATTTGAGAAAAAAAAAATATTAGTACAAATTTGCGTTATAAAAAAAATAGATAATATTGGTGAAAAAAAGGGGTAGTGGAGAAGGCAAAGTCCTAGAAAAGCTCCTTAACGAAAGGTTGATTGACCATCTTAACATAAACAACCTATACAACCCACAACCAGAGCTCATAATCTTATTTTAATCTTTCATAATAAATTGAGTTGAGTTCTCCAGGACATAATGGAGGTCAAATATTTGAGATTTTACAATCAGGAAATTTTTTCATGACAGAGAATTATATCTAAGAAACTGCATTTATTTTAATATATTGTTGTCTTATGTACAAATTTCACGAAATCTTTGTGCTTACTACCAAATGTTCATTATTAATCACGGTTTATTAAATGTTTTTACTATTAATATTCTTAATCACTAAACTTTGTCATTAACCACTAAATATTATATTGATTATTAATCACTGCTTATTATTCTTAATTGATTATTATCTACTGTTTATTAAATTTTTTTTTATTTTTTGTTCGTTTAATCACTGAATTTTATAATTGTTAACTATCATTCAATTTACATAATTTTTCACTAATCGATATCTGACGTTTTTTGACCACTTTTGATTTTTTTGTAGGATGACATGTTGACGGTGTATACACACGAGTCTGGGGTGTAGATGGCTTTTTCCACCAAACATTCCTCCTATTTCTTTTGGCGACCATGGTCATTCGAAGGTCCATTTGTTGTCCCCAAGAAGAATTCCATCGATCAGGGCCTCCAGGTCACCTTTCGGGAGATTGCACACTACAGCGCTGAATACCTTGACACCCACGTTAGCGGCGTTAAAGAAGAACCCACGTAATAGGATGTTTCTTTCCTCCATGAGGGGTATTCCTTGGTAGTCCAGGATGTCGTCGTCCTCGTCTTCTTCCCCGTGAAGTTTATATTCTTGTTCTGTCTCTTCTTCCTTTCGGGATTTTGTCTTCTTCTTTTTTTGGCTTTTTTGGGGAATTCCGTTTTTTGTTTCTTCTCCTTCTGTAGTTATTTTTTCTTCTGTGGTTTTCAGCTGTTGTTGATTGTCGGCAGGTTCTTTTAGTTTTTCTTTGCTCGTTTCGTTTTGTTGTGGGTCGTCCACAAATTGTCCTTTTAGCACTTCTTGTGAAGGGAGATTGGGCGGAAATCAAAGTTTTTTCTTGATACTGTTCTTCTGTAGTAGCTGGTTTAATTCTTCGGAAAAAGTGCCGGGGTTGGCCAGGTGTGCCAAGTGTGCGTAGATGACCATGGTCATTATTTCTTTACATTCACTTGGCATCACCAGCTTTGGTGTCGTTATTTATGTGACTGTTGTTCTCGCTGCCGCTGCTGCTTCTGCGAAGTTCATTGGTTTTTGCCTCCTTTTCTCTTTTGGAATTTTCACGTTTGTCTCTGGTTTGCCTCTTTGCGGACGGCACACCTCATGGCCAAGGCGCTGTGGTCTCCTCCGCAGTTTGTACACCGTAGTTTTTCTGAGGCACACTCCTTCCACCCGTGTCCTTGTTTAGAACAGATAGAGCATGTAACCTCGTTAGCTCAACATTCACTTGTGGGGAGTTTTTCCACTGCAAGGCATTTGAAGCAGGTTTCTAACTGAACCAATTCCTCTGCTTCTATTTGCTCAGAGGCTACCCGGAGGTAGAGCCCCAGGAGTCCCTCCTTCGTAGCCTTTTGTGCCATTTCCGTGCTTGAGAAAATAACTTTGACTATACTTTTGCCCAACTTATTCACCTTCGCAATTCTCGCCCATTTTTGATGCTTAGAAAGCTCAGCCTTGATTTCTTTACAGCTGTTTTTCGAGAAGAAGGGGTCAAGCTTTCTGAGGATGACTGATCGACGAACCATGATTTCGTGGGGGATAGTAGCTTCGAGTCCAATCTTCCGAAGGGGCTCTTTAGCTTCGTCTGACAAGATCTTTTTGACGTCCTTGAGAGTCCAGCATAATGCTGTCCATCCGTTGGGCATCTCAATTACTCTTAGGAGGGCTACATTGAGCGGTCCAAAGATAGTCTTCACGGCCGTTTGCCGGCTTGCCTTTGTCGCTCCACTGAGGGTACGGAAGGCGATCCGTTTGAAGTCCATGGCGTGTGGCCCCATGGCTTTCTTCTCGTTACGATGCTCCTCTTTATTTCTGGTATTTGTTTATTATTCTTCCGGATATTTTCTCCTCTTCTTCCGAAAGAGAATGTCTGGCAAAGGCGTCTTCGGTTTTACACTTAACTTTTCCTCCTTTGCCACGACCAGACATGGTGAATACGACAACTCGTCTACTCGTACTCAACCATTTTGTGAGATGAGAGAAGCAAGGGAATATAGGGAATAGAGGAGATAGCATGAGAGGTGTTTTTTGTTGTTGTTGTTTTTTAAGAAGGGGGGGGGGTAAGTGTGAGTGATTAGGAGTATTAATTGTTGCCAAGATACTAGCTATTCTTCTTTATTTAGTTATAATTCTTCTATGTTAATATGTTTCTTGTTGTTTCTTCTAATAATTTATTTTGGTTTGTTTTAAGTCTTTGTTTCTTATATACTTTGTTTCTGCGCTTGAGTATTTTTGCATTTGGGTACCCTTGCGGGTAGCGTCTCTTCCAATTGTTCTTTGGTTTTCTTTTATTTTCCCTTACTTTTTTCTGGCATTCATGCCTTTTTTTTGCTTGTTTTTGCTTGGGTTAAGCATATTATTATTCACGTGAATAAAGGTTGCTCTTCTTGCTGTAGGTGGAACCTACCGCTCAGGAAAGCTTTCTTTATTCGGTTTGCTTCATCCATATATTATTAGCTCGTTCTTCTAGTGTCTTATTTATGGGTTGAATTTCGGCTGATTCTAATATATCTCTTATTTTTTTTCTTCCTCTTCTTCTAGTGTTTGTAATTAGGTATGCTGCTTTATTTTGAATTCTCTGTATTTTTTTCTTGTTAGATATCGAAGTGAAATGCAGAGGGATTGGTGGGTACACCAGAACCGACTCGAGGAATTCTTTCTACAGAGTTCTTTTCTTTTTTTGGCTCAGACTTCCTAGGGTGTAAAGGAGTCTTAAGCCCGATTTCGCTGAGGCGATCCTGGATTTTACGTGGTTGCAGGTTCTACGACTTTCCAACTGAAGGCCCAGTACTTTCCCCTCATTTGAGTATTTGTATTCCGTGCCTTCTATGGTTATCTGTGACTTTTTGAGTCTTTGGAGAGGGATTATTTTAAATTTGTTAATGTTTGTTTTAATTTTCCAGCGTTTTTCGTAATCATTTATGTTTTTTTATTTCTCGTGCTGTTATATGAGCCGGCCATCTTGGATTTGTATGGTTTGTCGGGATTATTTGGGTTATGTCGTCTGCGTATTGAATATTTAAACTGTCAGATGAGATTGGGGCAGGTAGGTCAGCGGTAAATATGGAATACAGGGTGAGGCTTAGGCACCCCCCTTGTGGGACTCCTGTTTGTAGGGCTAAGTTGGGGCCTTCATATCCTTCAATGCATATTTTTGCCTTTCTGTTTGAAACATAGTCGGCAATAATCCTCTCCATTTTCTCGCCGAGGTTAAGTTGGAGGAGTTTGTATTTTAGTCCTTCGACCCATACTTTGTCGAAGGCTTTTTCTACTTCACGAAGGACTACATCGACGTATCCTTTTTTGGCCGTGGATTGGGCAATTTTCTCCCATATTATGGCTAGGGGCATTGTGGAGTCTCCCCTTTCTGAAGCCGAACTGTTGTCTGTTATGTTTATCGTTTTCTTCTAGGAAGGTGTCCAATCTTTCGTTTATTATTTTTTAAAAGACCTTTCCCAGGAAATTCAACAAGGAGATTGGCCTGTAACTCGAGAATAGGTTTTCCTGTTTGCCCTGCTTCGGTAGGAACACCATCCTTGCTAATTTGAAATTCTCAGGAAAATCGCCTATGTTTAGATAAGCATTAAATAGTTCTTTTATGCTATTCAAAATGTTTTCGGGGACCTTCTCGTAATTGTACTTCATTAGTCCCGTTGTCCCTGGCTTTTTTTGCTTCAAGGTCTTTATACTGTTTTTGATTTCCTCGGTTGTTATTGTGGCTCATAGGCCTATTTGGTCGTGTCTGTTATTTTCAACTTTTAACGCCGGGATTAATCTGTGAATGTTTTTTGCTATGGATTGGTAGACTAATCTTTCTGTTGTTCTATCAAAGTTTATATTTTCCTTGTCTTCAATTGTATGAATTTTGCTCCAATGGGCTCTGAATTTCTCTTCTATTTCCGTGTTGGTCTTGATGGATACTCCGTTTTTTCTATTATTTTGATCGGCTTTTTTGGTGGTGGTCTGCCTTTTATCGCTTTTATAAGCTTCCAAGTTTCTTTGGGATCTTTAGTTGTGGCTGTTTTCTCTATTAGTTCTTGCCACAATTCTCCTTGCTGTTCTTCTATTAAGTAAAACATTTCTTTTTTCAATTTTATAGGCTCTTTTGCTCTCTGTAGAGAGGCCCCGTAGTTTCTTATATCTTGATACTTTATTTTGATGGTCTTTGCTTTTCTTCGCATTTCTGTTGGCCATTTGGGGTGTGGTAAGGTCTTATATTTTGTCAGTGGTACTGCTTGTTTGTCGGCCTCTATCATTGCCTCAATCAGGTTATCCATTATGTTATTCAGATCTTCTAGTTTTTTCCCGTTAAGATCTGGTTGTTGGTATCTTTCTAGAATTTGGGTATATTTTTCCCAGTCTGCCCTTTTGTATAATTTCCTTGGTGTTATTGGAATCATTATGGGGTTCTGGTTGATCGTCACCAGGATTCCTATGTGATCGCTGTAGGGATTGGCATTGGTTCCATATAGATATTGTATGGAAAGTTAGGGGGTGTTAAGATTATATCCGGTCTGGTGGCGGATCTTCCCCTGATGAATGTCAGGAAGTGTGGGCCTACCCTTTGGATTATTACCCTGTCCAACAATAATTCCAAATTTTGTCCTTCATTGTTCATTCCTCGGTAGCCTGATTCCCTTAATCGGGCGTTCAGGTCTCCTAGTAGTATGGTAGGATTGTTATTGTTAAATATTTCCATGACTGAATGGTTCGGAACATAGGGGCAGCTGGGGGTGGGGGGCTGGTAGGCCGCAGCAACAGTGAGGGGAGAGTATTCCATCTCTACTGTCACGGCCATGTAGGCTTCATCGACCTCTGGTCCCTGAGTGTAGTGTAGGTTCTTTTTTAAAGCGATAGCCGCACCATCGAACCTCTCTCCTGTTGGGCTCTTTTTTACTACATTATAATTGGTTATTTTTATGGGCACGTCGTTTTTCCCCCCATGTTCCGAGATACAAATGATATCTGCGTCTATTTGTCTGAATATGTTTCCATATAATATGGCCTTAGTCTTCCATCCGTCCGAATTCAGGTATAATATTTTTAGTTTACTATTTGTATTGTCCATTATCTTAATTTTGTTTTTTTGTTTTCTCCCCTTTGGGCTTTGTATTTTCTGTTTGTAAGTTTATCGAACGTTTCTTTTTTTAGAGGTTTAATATCATTGGGGAAGAGTCTAATGCGGTCTTCCCATATAAGTCTTTTGATTGCGTTCTCGTCATGGTCGGTCACATATGTCCATTTGCAGGTGCCCTTTTTCAGCCCTTTTCTGATGTCGGCGGGTCTGACCCCCTTTAGTAAGGGGTAGGCTTCATGTACAGAGATTCTGAGTTTGAAGCCTTTGGATTTATACCTGCAGCCTTCTTCATTTTCCCTCTATTTTCAAGATTCCGAGTCAGTTGTATCTTCCGTGTCATGTCTTTGTTTTCTTTTTATCGGGTTCTTTTTCTTCTTTTTGTTTTTAGATTCTTTGTCTGATTGTTCTATTTCAACTTCTTATTCTGTGGTCTCTTCTGGCTAATCATTTACCTTTTTCTCTTCCATTACGGCTCCCACTTCGAGCATATCCTTTACTTGGAGGGTATTTCCTGCTGTGACTCCGTATATGAGAGATGATGGGGATCTGGGTGGAAACCACATCTTCCTTACTCCATTCTTCTCGAGGAAAAGGTTGAGGGTGTCCGCAAAGGTCCCCGGTTGGGCAATATTATGCACATGCGTGAACATAATACATGCCAACATGGCCAACCCTGTTCCTTCATTTACGTTTATGTTTATTTTTTGTTCTTCTGTCTGTTTTATTTATTTTACCGTTGCCTTGGCAACTTGTGCATATGTTTGATTGTTAATCTTTTATCTTGCCTGGGCCTACTCTCTTTCCTTTCTTGTTATTATTTCCTTCCGTTTTGGGCAGTTAACTGCCATTGTCCTGTGTGGAACTTGGCAATTTATGCACTTTTTGTGGGCTCCCTGCATTCGCGGAAATTGTGTCCTTCACTCCCACATTCCGAGCATATTTGTTTGCTTTGTTTTGGCAGTCTCTAGTGACGTCTTCTTCCAACGCGTAGCAGTGAAAGCATATTTGCAGGTTTGTGAATTTTTCGGTGTGAATGTTTTCGGGTGGAATTTTCTTCCCAAAGACCAAGAAACCGTTTTGCATCGCCTTATTGTCCATTTCAAATGCTGTGCAGGTCACCTTAAAAACATGAGTGTGCTGTCCAAATTTGATTATTTCTGTTATTTTCAAGTATTGGTTTTCCCTCTCGATTTCTTCCCCACATAAAGGTCGACTTTTCAGGAAATGAGTGAGTGATTAGCCTGAAGCTATGGAGGTAATTTTGGTTGTAGTCTGATTTTACTTAAAATGCTTGTTCCTTCTTTCGTCCCTAGCTTTTCGATGTCTTCCTGTTTGTGGCACAGGACTATGTATCCATTTGGGACATCTATGATTTAGATGACCGCTATCTTTATCTCAGTGTAGAGTGCTCTAATAATGGGTGCCTCTCTCGGGTTTGGGTCTGTGTGATAGAACGGTTTGAGGCCACTTAATTTTAACCGTTATCACATGTTGTTTAGAAACACGATGCTACCCAAGTGCATCTTCACCTTTAAGCCAGGCGCGTTATCGCCACCACCTGAGCCAATATTTGACCAAAGAGGTTTATTCCTCCCCCGTTCGCCCCATCGCCGATCACGCCAGATTGAGTTAGGCTTATGGGCAGATAAGGTATTGTTCTCAGGCGCGGCTGTGCATTCCCTCAAAGCCCCCACTTCATTGTCACCTACGCCAAGTGGATGTCTCGACTATTTATACGGAAACTTTACCACTAAGAGCAGATTCGAGATCCAGATTTTCTTCGCGAGACATCGCTACGATCCAGTCTTACTTTGTGTACCAAGGGTCTTCTACCTCGAGATCCACCATCATTGTCCAGAAGAGGACAATATCCCTTGAGTCCCAAGGTTCGAGCCTTCAAGACGCCAAGTCCACAAGGCTTCCCCTGTTGTTCAGAAAGAGAACATCGTTAGAACAGCCATTGTTCTTTGAGCCCGTTGACAAGAAACGGTTCTCACCCTTCCCCCCTGTTGTTCAGAAAGAGAACAACATTAGAACAGCCATTGGTCTTTGAGCCCGTTGACAAGAAACGGTTCTCACCCTTCCCCCCCTGTTGTTCAGAAAGAGAACAACATTAGAACAGCCATTGTTCTTTGAACCCGTAGACAAGAGACGGTTCTCAGCCCCTGTTGTTCAGAAAAGAAAAACGTAGAACAGCCATTGTTCTTCAAGCCCGTTCGCCAAGAAACGGTTCTTATTCCCAAGACGCCACGTTAGGATCATTTAATTTCCCCCTCCCCTTCGGCTGGAACTCGCCAGTGGACCGAAGATTCCTTCACGTCGCCTTCCTCTGCACAACACGTGTAATTACGTAAGCTGAACGTTGCCTTTGAGTATTTATCCTTTTTGTCAAACCTATCCTGTGCTTTAAATGGTTTAGCGAACCATCCCATCCCTTTAATTTTTATTTGTTTTACCTTTTTAAATCTCTTCCAATTTTAATCCTCGGTTTTGCTAGATTTCCCACGACCCTTTCCATTCTCTGTTTATGTCAATATTTTCCGTTTTGTGTGTTGTTGATAGTTTTTATTAATAAAACTCTATTTTATTAATGATAGCTATATTATTATCGATGAGCTCAGTTCCACTTCTTAAGCATATTGAAGATAAATAATATCGGTCAACCCAGACACCACGCACTCTAAATATAAATGAATAATTCCCTAAATGAATAGTCATTTATGGTATATCATCGAGAGTCAATTCTACAACATATATATATATATATATATATATATATATATATATATACTATTTAAATTTGGTATCAAGTGTGTAAGGTTTAACGCTATATCTTTGCAAACACTGGTCTCAGTCGAGTAATGCATAGTTTTATTCGTTATAAAAATATATTATAGTGGTTTCCTTTTGTTTTAACGATTGCTATCCCCTTTTTTGAAACTTAAGAAGCTGGAGTAGCTCAAGGAACTGTTATACTAATTTGTTTGTATTTTTTTAGGGTGATTTTAGTCATTGGTTATTTAGATCGAGAAACCAATTACGAATAGGTTAGTGCCCATATTTAGGTAGGCTAACTCTCTAGAAGGCATAATTCTTATTGCAAGGAATTTTAGTTAATTGACTATTGCGGCCCCAAGTGCAAAGATGACTCAGTTCGAAATCTTCAAAGCGCAGGGAGAATCCTTGGGAATTTCCGGAAAAGAATTAATTGAGTACGTTAAAGAGGAGCAAAGAACAGCAAAAGAAAGAGAAATCCAACGAGAAGAAAAAGAGAAATCCACCGAGAAGAAAGAGAAATCCAAGGAGAAGAAAAAGAAAGAGAAAGAGAAATCCAACGAGAAGAAAGAGAAAGAGAAATCCAACGAGAAGAAAGAGAGGAACGGAAAAGAGAAGCGGAGCTTCACCATCAGATTGAAATAGTTCGTGTTGAAGACGGAATGCAATCAGCCAGTTCCCGTTCAGAAGCCCCGCCAAATCTCCCACTTAAGCTCCCCAATTTCAGGAATGGAGAGGATTTCGGAGCATTTTTAGCCCACTTTGAAAAGATCCTCGAAATCAATAACATGGATCTGGAGGCTGAAGGTGTAGCGAGATTACTTCCCTTGTTAAATTGTAAATTGCACGAAATTTTCATATCTTTACCATCAAATGTAAAATTAACTACAGCACCTTAAAAGCTGAGTTATTGGCCGCTCATAATATGACTCCCGATTTCTACCGCCAAGAATTTCGAGGACGTCGTATTAAACCCGGACATACGTTCCGTCAATTCGGATACATTCTTCAGAGGAATTCTGGTTAGAATCCTCAAAGGTTAATCCTAACTACGAGTCCTTAACAGACTTCGTGTTGCGGGATCAATTTTTGGCGTCTCTCCCGACGGAGATCCGCGCGTTCGTCAAGGATCGTCGGTGCCAGACCTTTAAAGAGTGTACCGAAGAAGCGGATGTCTATGCCGCAAATCATAATTTATACCCAAAGGAGAATCGAACTTCTCACCAATCCCCCTACAAGGAAAGAAGGAAGGATTCGCGCCCCTTCCAAGGAAAGCCAACGAAGTTTCCGAGCCCCGTAAAACCCCAAAACTTCTTTCACCAAAACCAACAAAGGGACACCAAACCTCCCGTTAAGATGTCTCCTTCATCACTCTTCCCGAAGCGACCAATCATATGCTTCACCTGTGGTGTAGAAAACCACATGAGCTGGAATTGCCCCTAAAATTCTAGGCTTAAAAGTGGACCAGCCCACCAAATTTACCAGATTAATGCCACCCCGGCTTCCCCAGTGGTGCAGACCCAAGCAGCAACTTCTCCCCCTCCGTCAGGCCACCAGGTAAATTTTATTTTTGACAAAAGTTCACCGGGAACTTTGAAATTTGAGGAGGGCAGCGTGAACGGCTGCCGAGTATCGACTCTCGTCAGGGACACAGGATGCACGTGTTTCATCGTGTCCGACGAGATCCCCTCCCCAGTGGACCCTAACCACGAAAAATTTGCGGTGGTACATGACTAACTTGGGCGGGCGAACCAATTCCCCGTCGTTAGATGTTACCTGCAGTGTCAGTATTATAATGGCTGTGCTGAAGTCATTTCAGCACCCATACAATTCTGTTTCGTACTTATAGGACAGAGCCCCCAAGTAAGTTCCAACCCTGTGTCTCAGGCCGCCCTTCCTCGGGGCCGAGCTAAGAAAGAAACCCAGGAGCCCGTCCCCATTAGAACCCCGATACCCTCCGAATTCTCGGAGACCCTTAACCAAGACTTCGGGACGGCACAAAAGGAGTGTGAATTACTAACACCCTTAGGTGATAGGCCCAAAACAAGGACACGGAGACTGTCCGTAGACCCAAAGAAAAAAAGTACCCCCAACGCGCCCATGGAGATACCTTCGTAGCACTGGACGAAACATCGGCGCTTGAAGAGGATTACCCCGTGGAGTCCCTTAATGTAATACAGACAGTGTGCATCCAACCTGATGCCGATTACCCTCTTCCTTCCCTACCAGGCGTGCCTTTGAACCCTCTGACCTGGATATTGACGCGCAGCTGACACCACATCAAAAGAGTCAGCTACAAGAACTAGTATGTCAGTTCGACGACGTTATTTCAGAGAAGCCTGGATGCGCTACTAGTTTCGAGCATGATATCAAATTAACAACCTTAGAACCCGTCCGTTCAAAACCCTATCCCATGCCGATTCATTTACGCCAAGCCTTTAACGCCGAAGTTGATAATTTAATTAGTTAAGACATAATAGAACCTTCCACCTCTAGTTATTGTTCCCCAATCGTCATGGTCAAGAAACCTGATGGCTCTTATCGGATGTGCATCGACTTCCGGAAGTTAAATTCGGTAATTGTGTTCGTCGCCGAGCCCATCCCGTTGGTAGACCAAGACCTCCACCTTTTTGAAAACGCCAAGTTCATCTCCAAACTCGATTTGTGCAAGGCGTATTATCGAATCCCCCTCCGGAGCAAGGTGAAAGCATATACCACCTTTGCAACGGAGAAAGGCCTTATGCGAATTAAGCGCCTTCCTTTTTGCCTCGTCACTGCTTGTAGCAACTATAACCGTCTCATGAGAAGGTTGTTAGATGGACTTTCGAATGTATCCTTTTACTTCGATAATGTCTACGTCGATACTCGCGAATGGTGTCACCATTTAACCACCCTATTAGCTCTCTTCGAGCGACTGCGCGAAAATGGCCTCACCATTGGCCCCAGCAAGTGCCATTTTGCACACGAAACAATAAAACACTTGGGTTTCAAAATAGGACAAAGCCAGTTAGGTCCCCACGAGTACAAGATTAGGGCAATCGCCTACATGCTCCTCCCGATTACAAAGAAGCAATTAAGATCGTTCCTAGGATCAGCTTCTTACTATCGGCGATTTGTCCCAAATTTCGCTGCAATTTCGGCGCCCCTCAGCTCCCTTTTAAAAAAGAATTCCCCCGATCGTCTACGTTGGAATGATGTCACTGTTTTCCATTTTAATCAGCTCAAGAGTAAGCTCATTTCTGCCCCCATTTTAAAGTTGCCCAACCCGGAAAAATCCTTTGGGATTAAGACCGACGCGAGCAACGCGGGCATTGGAGGTGTACTCCTTCAATATGAAGATGACGAGACGAATCATCCAGTTGCATATGCTAGTCGCCAATTATTACCACGCGAAAAGAGATATGCCACTATAGAGAAGGAAGCTCTATCAATTATCTGGGTTATAGACAAATTCAAAATGTACTAGATAGGAAAAGAATTTCAGAAAGGAACTGATCACCGCCCGTTAGCCTATATTCGGAATGTACGACACTTCAACGGCCGAATTATGCGCTGGAGTTTACTTTTGCAAGAGTATCAATTTAAAATAAATTATATAAAAGGTTCTGATAACCAGGTCGCTGACGCACTCAGAAGGAATTCGTTACCAAATAGCGTAGATTAATTGTATTCGTAGGATTAGGATCTCCATGTATGTATATACCGTCTTGTACGACTTAAATTAGATTCTCTTGTAATAGAACTAGTTAATGTATATGTCTGAATTTTGTAACGCTCAATGTCTATTTTTTTTTCTATGTATATATATTTGTACCCATTAAATTACGTATAAATTTTTTTGTCCTATATGTACCAATTTTATATAATTTCATTGCTCCATGCCCCTTTTATTGATTAAGTTTGTATTAAAGGTTAGTTTCCCCTATAATCAAAAGATCAAAATAATCATATGTATTGAGGTAATACTAGTTAGGTGCATGAAGGTACGGTCGGTACAAGAAAACGAGTTCCCCACAACGAAGTTCTATCGTTGTCCCTTCTCTCTTTTTTTTTAAAGTGACAACTTTCCCCGGAATGAAGGGGGGGGATAGAACGGTTTGAGGCCGCTTAATTTCAACCGTTATCACATGTTGTTTAGAAACACGATGCTACCCACGTGCATCTTCGCCTTGAAGCCAGGCACGTTATCGCCGCCACCTGAGCCAATATTTCACCAAGGAGGTGTATCTCTCCCCCGTTCACCCCATGCGCCGATCACGCCAGATTGAGTTAGGCTTATGGGCAGATAAGGTATTGTTTTCAGGTGCGGCTGTGCATTCCCTCGAAGCCCTCACTCCATTGTCCCCTACGCCAAGGGGATGTCTCGACTATTTATACAGAAACTTTACCACTAAGAGCAGATTCGAGATCCAGATTTTCTTCGCGAGACATCACTACGATCCAGTCTCACCTTGTGCACCGAGGGCCTTCTACCTTGGGATCCACCATCATTGTCCAGAAGAGGACAATATCCCTTGAGTGCCAAGGTTCGAGCCTTCAAGACGCCAAGTCCACAAGGCTTCCCCTGTTGTTCAAAAAGAGAACAACGTTAGAACAGCCATTGTTCTTTGAGCCCGTTGACAAGAAACGGTTCTCACCCTTCCCCCCTGTTGTTCAGAAAGAGAACAACGTTAGAAAAGCCATTTTTCTTTGAGCCCCTTGACAAAAAACGGTTCTCACCCTTCCCCCCTGTTGTTCAGAAAGAAACAACATTAGAACAGCCATTGTTCTTTCCGCCCGTAGACAAAGAGACGGTCCTCACCCCCCCTGTTATTCAGAAGAGAACAACGTAGAACATACATTGTTCTTCAAGCCCGTTTGCCAAGAAACGGTTCTCATTCCCAAGATGCCACGTCAGGATCATTTAATTTCCCCCCCCCCTTCTTTCGGCTGGAACTCGCCAGCGGACCGAAGATTCCTTCAAGTCGCCTTCCTCTGCACAACACGTGTAATTACGTGAGCTGAACGTTACCTTTGAGTATTTAACCCTTTTGTCAACCCTATCCTGTGCTTTAAATTGTTTAGCGAACCATCCCATCCCTTTAATTTTTATTTGTTTTACCTTTTTAAATCTCTTCCAAATTTTAATCCTCGGATTAGCTAGATTTCCCACAACCCTTTCCATTCTCTGTTTATGTCAATATTTTCCGTTTAGTGTGTTGTTGATAGTTTTTATTAATAAAACTCTATTTTATTAATGATAGCTATATTATTATCCTTGAGCTCACTTCCACTTCTCAAGCATATTGAAGATAAATAATATCGGTCAACCCAGACACCACGCACTCTAAATATAAATGAATAATTCCCTCAACGAATAGTCATATATGGTATATCGTCGAGAGTCCATTCTACGACAGTCTGCCAGGCTCTGTTCTCAATGAGAGCCTTGTGTACTCAATGGTGTTCATATTGTTAACTGTGGGGGGGTCCCTCCGACTCGTATGTCAAGGTCCCACTGATTAGGCTGTCAAGGGTGAAGATGATGATAATGAGTGGATGGCCCTGGGTGAGCTCCTCTCGATGGGTGAATAGTGAGGGACTTTTTGTTGGCTAGCGCGGAATCAATCGTCGCTAGCCGTGGGTGCTGTCTCCTCGAGGGAATTAAAAAACCGCGGCTGCGTCCTACCTACACTGAAACGGTTGTGTGTCCCTTAATGATCTTGGGGGCCCCCTATAAGGCGGAGTTGTTATATTCCCCTGCAGAGGTTGCAGCCCGTCCCATTATCCGGGATTCCTCTGGTACGGGTTTCTGGCAGTGGGCTAGTCTTCAAACCTCCCCCCACCTGTAGCTTAATTATGCAGAAGCTACTGCCTTGCATAGTTGGGACGAGGTCGTGATGACAGTTTTCATAAGCGAGGGCACTTGGCCCAGGGGGAGGGGAGTTTAGGCGGTCATATTGTTAAATTTTAACTGGCCTAAAAGCATTAATATCTCTCTTTTCCAGTTCCTCCCTAATGGGAGGATTTTTGGTGTGGGAGGCGAAACGGTGTGTGAGACGATAGATGAAAATAAGAAGTAATGGAAGTTAAGATGAAAGGCGTTGAGTGATTCTTAAGTTGCCAATAACGTCTTTTTCTTTCTTCGTAATGTACCAGCTCTTCGGTGAATTAGTAATGGCTAATGTTTATCCTTGCTTTTCTTGAAGTTGCTTTACCAAGCTTGACGTAGGAATTTAGACGGCTTTCCAAACGGCGAAGTTCTTAACCATGATGATGATATACTCAGATTTTTTGTAGAAGATGGGATAGTGGAAGATATAGTAGGTGAAAATTAAAGATGGGAAGGGATATTTTGACCTAGTTATTGTTTTTGGTGTATGCTTTTTATCCTCTGTTTATGTTCCTTCGTGTGTTTTTAGTGTTATTCTTATTGTTTCTTACTTGTGCTTTGTTGTTCTAATTTTTGTTGGAATTTTTTTGCAATCAAGCCTTTTATAGCTTTGATTGCCGACAATTTTCCTTGTAAAGCTTGTTTAGTGATAGTTGTATTGTTTTTTATTCTCATTTTTGTGTTTTTTTCTACAGTGTTTTTGATATGTTGTGTTGTGTTATTTCTATGTGTATAGTGGTGTAATTGCTTCTTGAGTACAAAATTTTGTGCTCGGGAATCAGCATCGGCGTGAGACTATCGCCCGTAGCCTTGCAGGTATATTAAGCCTGCAACCTGTTCCCTGCAGTTCTGGAATGACACCATTCTTTAGAGTGGACCAGATCTTTTTGCCCAGTTTCTGGGTAACGACATTGATGGGCTCCAAACGTTTTATTCTGTGCAAATCACTTTGCCTAAGATGATCACGCATTCTTGCTTTGTTAATTAGCAGAGGCAGTGTTCTGGATACGTTGGAGCCTTTTCATCGAGGTTTTGTTTGCCGCTTGGGAGACCACTGTGGGGTAGATCAGCTAAGCCCGGACATAAATCAGGTATATTTTCCTGATGTTGGACGAGCTAAGATCCCTAAACCTGTAAGGCTTGGAGATTTATCTTGTCCTTGCCAGGTTCCGCCTCTCCGTGTGGTGTCTCGAGTATCCATGGTCGATGATTTTAAGGCCCAGGACGGTGCCTTCGGTGGAGTAGCCGTATCTCCTTCCATCTATGATGATGGGCCATGTCAACTCGCGGTTGAACGGGACGATTTTGAATTTTTCCCTGTTTGTCCTGATTTTCCATCGTCTCTCGTATTGCCTGATGTTATTGATTTCCGCCATCGTGCGAACTGCCTGTGCCCTTGCTTCCCTCTCCAGGCATGGGACAATTTGAGTGATGTCATCTCCGAATTATATATACATAGTGTCCCTGTGCACCAGAGTTGAGAGGTCGATGGTGAAGACCAAATAAAGCAGGGGACTCAGGCAGCTTTCCTGAGGAACGCCCGCCTTTAATTCGAATTTGGAGCCTCTGTACCCTTCTATCATGAAACATGCCTTTCTGTTCATGACGAAGTCACAGAGGATCCTTTCCAAGATTGGGTTAGCTGGAGGTTCAGGATATTGTATTGAAGTCCTTCCAGCCAGACTTTATCGAAGGCCTTTTGTACGCCTCTCAACACAATATCTACATAGAACCTGTTCGCTTGGGTTTATGCTACTTTTTCAGTTAGAAGCGCCAGGGCGGTGTCTGTGCCCATTTTCTTTTAACAGAACCCATGTTGTTGGGGGTTGTGTGCTCCTAACTCGCTCAGTTGAGCTTGCAGCCTGTTTGCTGTGATCTTTTCAAATATCTTGCCGAGAATCTCTAGAAGTGAGTTCAGGTGATAGTTTGCCACCTGGTCTCCGGGCTCATTTCCTTTCGGGATCAAGATGATTTTAGTTATCTTGTACCAGTCCGGAAAGTAGCTCCTATTCAGGGCGGCATTCATGGTGTTAACCAGTCCCTGAATGATTTGCCTCGGGGCATTCTCAAGCTAGTTTTTCGTGATCCCAGACCAGCCTGGTGCCCTTTGCTTGAAGGACCTTATGGTCTTCATGGTCTCTTCGAAGGTTATTGGGCAACCGTGGCCAACCCTCTCTCTTTCCTGAGATACTTGAGGGTGGGGGTGGGTTCTATGAATCACTGTGCTGAGTTCCTCGAGCAGTTGGTCTCCGAAGTCCTAGTCGATGTCGTCGTTCTCCTCAGGGGTAATAGTGAAAATCTTTTTCCAGTGCGTCTTGAATCTATTTTCGAGAGACTCTGGATCCTCAATGATTTGCTCTTCATCTTTTAGTTTTATTGTGGCTTTGGTGGTCAGTCCCCTAAGTCTTCGGATTGCATTCCAAAAACTTACTGGACTGACCTCCCTGTCCAGCCTAATGATGTCATTCCAGATTTCTTTTTGTTTTTCTGTGATTAAGTGTTTTAGTTCCTCGCTCAGTTTGTTATTCTGGCTGTCCTTTCCCTATTTGGGCTTGTCCTGCATATCTCTTCGAGGATTTCCCTATGTTCCCGAGCGTTATCCCTCATCTCGTTCGATCACCTACGTTGTGGGAGCATTTTATAAGAGATCCTGGGGACGCCTCTCTCGTCGGCTTGGACGAGGAGATTAGTGATGGTGTTTATCTCCTCGTCTACCTCTTCGAGAATGCGTCTTTTAGGTTGGCGGTTGGTATTCGCCGATTATCTTTCTATATAACTCCCAGTTAGCTTTCGCATAACTCTTACTAAGTGGGACTTGCAAAAGAATTGGTGCCAGCGAGATAGCTGTTAGGATAGGGATATGGTCGCTCGGTACTACAGGTCTGGGCTCGTTGCTGATGTTAAAGGGAAATGGTTGACGAACATTGCGCTAGGTAAGTCGGGAAATCTCTTTCGATGAGTAGTTCCAGGTTCTTTCCCCTCTGTTTGGTGCGCCTGTAACCAGAAGCTGCGCAACAGGCGCTTAGGTCTCCACCTAGCAATGCCATTTTTCCGCGCCCAAAGATGTTAAATAGATTGGGAACGGGCAGATATTCTCAGCGTGGCGGCTGGTAGGCCACTGCCACAGTTAGGGCTCCTACTAGGGTTGGGATTTCGACAGCCACAAAAGACTCCTCTAAGTCTGAAAGTGTTTTATATTTAATGTTTTTTCGGATCGCACCTTTCCTGTGTCTGGTTTTTCGTGATCACAGTGTAATTTGGTATTTTTATTGTGGTTGTTTCATTGTTTACACTGTGCTCAGATATATGGATCAGGTCAGGATCCACCATGCGGAATATGTTTCCGTATTGGGTTGATTTCCTTTCACAACCGTTGGTGTTAAATGTGAGTATTTTTAACTTGTTGCTGGTGTTTTCCCTGTTTTGTTTGTTTAGTGTTCTTGTTTTTTATGTGAGTGTGAGAGTGTTCTCCTTCAACAGTGAATCTGTTGACCAGTTCAAGTCAAGACTAGACAAAGTCTTGAAAAGTGGCCGTTTAGGGACGCAAAACAATTGAGCAGCCATGTGCCCGCTCAATTGCTAGTCCAAAGGTACCCTCTTTGAATGGACCGTAAGGTCTCCTAGGGTACTTACTTTCCTTGTTACTCCTTGTTACTTTTTGTCTCTTCTCTTTCTTTCATTTCGAATTTTACCGAACTCTGTTTTACTTATGGGGAGGCAGGATCAGTATGTAGTTTGATCTTCCCGCCATGAGCGCCTCATCTACTGTTGATTCTTGCAACTACGCGTCATAGTTCCCTTTTAGCTGTTCGTGTTCTTACCTCTTCAACTATCTCCCTGATGGTGGGTTTTGCTGGAAATTGGGTTTGCTCGATCTTGTAAAAGCGCATGTTAAGCTCTTCTCTATCTAAATTCTTGGGTAATTGGGGAGCCTTGCTCCTGCTAGCGCCTCTCGCTCTCTTGTTTTGTTTTGGGGGGTTCGACTTGTTCTTCTTCCTCATCTTCCGAGGACGAGGCGGAGCTAGTGAGGTTTCCTTCTGCTTGTTTTAACCTCTTTTCTTCTTTCTTCGCCTGCATTTCCCTTTTCCTTTGGGCTTCTAACCTCGGGTCTCTGCTTTTAGTTCTGTGGGTGGTTTGGGGCTTCTCAGTAATTTCGGTTGTGTCTGCTCTTGTTTCTGTTAGTGGGAAGGGTGTTTCTATGGCTTATTCCTCGGGTTCAAACTGTAGCTGAAGGACACCCCCCGATGGGGGGTTGTCACGTGCCTATATATAATGCACGTGAGGATTTTTGTCGAAATTTTATTCCCAACCTTCAGATATGACTTTGTAGTTGGGTATTTTCGGCTGTCTTTGCGGGCAGGGCTCTAGCTGCTTGAGCGTAGGAGGTATTAGCTCTCCGTATTCCCTGCGCCTTTCTTTCTTCCATTTTCCTTTTAACCACCTCCTTTTTCTTCGGGCATGATATGGCTCTAGCCCCATGTTTTAAGCCACAATTCGGGCACCTTTCCTCGGTTGCCGGGCATTCCCGCCAGGCGTGTCCTTTGGTAATGCATCTGGAGAAGGTAATCTCTTGCTCCTTGCAGTCGTTTGTGGCGTGCAATTCAACCTTAAAGAACCTGAAGCAGATTTGAATTGGGGTATATTCTTTCCTCTCAATCTGATCTCCGCTTATCTTGGCGTTGAAGAGCAGCAATCTACTTTCCTTCGCCCTAGCTGTCATCGTGGTATCACTGAAGACGATTTTAAACATATGTCGGTAATCTGTATTGTCTCGACGGTTTTTGAATTTTACCACTTCTGTGATGCTTGCCCACTGCTGGTTTCTCAAAATCTCTTCTATGATTTCCTCCTTAGAATGTTGGCCTATCCAGAGATCCAACTTTCTGCTGATCACACTTCTGTGTGCCTGGATCTGGAAAATGGCAGTGGGTTGGAGATTTATACTCCTCAGGATTTTTACCACTTCTTCTTTTGTGATTTTTATCACATCGTTTTCCTTTTCGCATATAGCGACATAGCCTGTCGGTGCATCGAGCAGGAGAAGCACAGCGACGTTTAGTTTCCCGAATAATGTTTTGTATACCGTCCCCTTATCCGGCTTCTCCAATCCACTAACAGTTCTTAGCGGTACTCTTGGAGCATTAGAGTCCGCCATTTCTGCGTGCAGCCCCTTGAAGAGGGGGTGCACTAACTATCTTTGTTAACTTTTTACATTCTTTGATCTGAGTCTTCTGCCTACCAAAGTGTTCTTCAATGGTTTCTGGATGTTTCGTATAATTAAATTTTAATTTGCCTTGGGGAGAAGAGAGCCCTCCCCCCTCATTTCCCCAACGCCTCGATGGAAGAGGGATTTACCTTTTAGTATGAATGATAAAATGGATGAGATGAGTCCAGGTGGGATCCTCTCAGGGGTGGGATTGTATGTCGGAATTATTGACAACGCCGCTCCCCCGAGGGTGTTTTAATCTCGATGGTTGTATGTCCCTTTATAGTCCTGGAAGGGGCATCCGCTGTAATGAGCACCAGAGATTGCAGTCCGTCCCTTGTCCGGAATTATTTCTGACATTGTTCTCGGCTGTGGGCTAATCTTCAAACCAGCTTCCTCCAATGCACCCAATTATGCTAATGCAACAGCTCGGCATAGTTGGGATGACAAGTAAATGGCTAATACTCTTTGCATCTGACAGCAGGTCACTTAGGGGGGCAGGGCTGGGAACTTAAGCAGTAATCTGCCTACTTGGGCCCTCTAAAAAGAATAGATGAAAATTAGTAATGATGGGTAAATGGTGATGATTAAATACTCTCTTTTGTGACAAGGGTTTTTTCGGAGGCTTTTTTGGAAATTTTCCCAAACCTTTTCTCCTTTGCCGTTTTTGAGGTATAACTGCCAGTGAAGTTTCTTCAAGAATTCCGAGCAAGCCTCCTTATAATTCTTGTTCTTGTTCTTCAATAAAAGATAGGGAAAATGTGTGGGATAGTAAGAGAGTAATGTTAGGAACAGTGGTATTTTAATAGTAGAATTTATGTGCCAGTACGTCTGGCAATATCTTCATTTGGGCTTCTTTGGTTTTTCTCGTTTCAATTGAACATCATGGAAGCATTCAAGCTTTTATTTTTGTGTTTGCTTGGATTGTGACTGCAGAACTTACTCATTTTTGTATTGACATACATCTGTGTTACGTACGTTTCTTCATTAGATTTTTAGTGTCCTTTTCTTATCATTTATTCGTTTGTTTGCTATTTTTTTGTGCTTAATTTGTCCACTACGGATCTTTTATTTGTTTGTTTGCTATTTTATTCTTTACTTGAGTACTTAATTTGTCCACTACGGATGTTTGTGTTTATTTTTTATTTTACTTTCATTTTTTTAATTATTTATAAGGTATACATGATCACATGTATCAAGTTTTTAATCAAGTTGTCCTATTAGGGTTTTTGCGTTTTTCCGAGGGTATGATTATCTGTACACTGGCACAACATCCTCCTGCGTACGCAGTTAGCTGCTGCCGAATCACGTTGGTAGTATCTGTTATGGTTGTCCATACATCCTTTTCTCTATTATGTAGAGTCACGTTTAAGGGTTCGATCCCAGCGAGATTGTGTAGAGCCCTTGAGGGGATGAAGTCCATTAAACTGACATAAAAATGTACCTCAGTGCCTTATTGTGCCTTCTTGAGTTGAGTTTTGCTAGCCATATGTAGAGGAATGACGGAGTGCAGCAGGATCGGCCTCACTAAGCTCATGAATAGTTTTCTTTTGTTTGAGGGGGAGAGTCCCTTGAATCTATAGAGGTATTGCAAACTTCACTTGGCCTGCTCGACCTTTTCTTTAAGATGCTTGCAATAGCCTCTTGCTGTTATTTTGAGTCCAAGGGCTCGAGCTTCGTGTGTATACGGATATAACTCATCTCGGACCAATATATCCGCTGTTTTATTACGTCCAATGGGAAGGACTTTGAATTTATTCACATTGGTCTGTATCTTGGCGAGATTTTCATAGGTATTGAGGTTATGTATCTCGCCTGCTGTCCTGTTTGCGATGTAGGTTGGGTTTCGATAGTCGCTGGTTATCACCTATGATATGTCGTCAGCCAGCTGGAAATATAAGGCGTAGTCTTGGGTAGGCGGGGGGAGGTCACTTGTATACAACGTGTATAGAGTAGGGCTCAGACAACCTGTCTGAGGTACCCTAGCTTTCATGGAAACGGACTGTCCTTCGTATTCATTTATTTTTATAACCACCTCCCGGTCTTCATGATAGTCACACAGGAGCCTTGTGATGTTTGTATCCATGCCCAGATCACATAATTTCTTCTTAAGTCCTGGAGTCATACTTTGTCAAATGCTGATGACACGTCTCTAAGCGATATCAACGTTCTTCTTCTTAGCCTTTGCTATAGCGATGTATTCGGTCATCAGGGCGAAGGCTGTTTCCGTTCCAAGTTTTCTGCCGAAGCCATGCTGTTGCACGTTGTAGAGGTCATTTACGTCCAGGTAGTTTATTAGCCTGTCATTTATCAGTTTTTCGAACAGTTTCACTATGAACTCAAGTAGGGATATCGGTCTGTAGCTCCTGTCTTCACCTTTGGGCTTGTCTAGCTTTGGGAGGAAAATCATCCTATCTCTTTTAAGTAAGTCAGGGAAGTACCCAACATTCAAGCAGGCATTGAAGAGGTTGAGTATTGATAAATTGATGTTCGCTGGCGCATTCATCAGGTGAGCTTTGGTGATACCCAAAATCCCTCGGGCCTTTCGTTTAAAGCTTTTTAGAGCTGCTTCAAACTCCTTTAGGCTAAAAGGTCGTCCTTCTTCTGTCGCCCGTCGAGTGACGTCCACATAGTTTAAGGGCGTTAGGGCTGGTCCTTGCTCGTCTAAATTTGTTAAGACTTTCTCCTCATACTCCATGTCAAAGTCCGCATTTTCCTCCTCTGTGATGTCAAATTTCTTTTTACAATGTTCTCTAAAGTGGTGTTCGATAGTCTGATCATCGGTGATTTTTATTCCGTCAATTTTGTAGGCAATGTTTGACTTAGTGGGAAGAGTACCGCTTAGCCTTTTGACCTGGGACCAGGACTTCTTGGGATTGCTTTCTATGTCCACCCCTGCAATGATTCCGTTCCAGAGTGTCTTGGATTTCTTGCTAATTAGGAGTTTAATCTCCAAGCGAATGTTCTAGAACTCCCTATAACGATTGGCAGAGTTACCGTATTCATTGATTTACCTAACTAGTTCTTCTAATCTATCTTTTCGTTGAATAATGACAACGTCCCACCGTGGTGCCTGGAGAAACGTAAATTCTACCCTTGGGATAGCCGCTCTGTCCGCCTCCGTTATTTTATCCATGATTATTTTTAGATGTCTGTCAAGGTCTTCAAGCGTAGATTCGTCCAGCCGTTCCTCCTGGTGTTTTTGTAGAATTCTTCTGTAGTCTTCTAGTTTGCCTTGGGTAAACATCTACGAGTTGGGATTCTGACATGTATGGGTAACGTCGAAATTGTAGTGACCATGCTAATATGGTCTGAAGATGTATAAGGGCCTGGAACCGTCATGTGATTCAAAACAAAATTAGCATTAGTGAGGATGATATCAGCTGTTGGGGAGGATCTTCCAGTTAGGTACGTTGGGAACTCTGGACCAACTCTCTTCACTACGTTTCGTTCCATAAGGAGGCTCAGGGAGGCGCCTGATCCATTAAATGACGAGGTATAGCCAGCTCCCCTACAACGGGCATTAAGGTCTTCGATCAGAATGGCAGAGTGGTTTATTCTAAATAGGCGCAGGAAATTGGGAATAAGGAGGTATGAACGTTTTAGGGGTTGGTACCCCACGGCTATAACAAGATCGTCGATGGTCGTGCTAATCTTAATTGCGAGTTATGATTCCTCCAAGTTGGTGATCTCTTTGTACTTAATGCCCTTATGCACAGCTAATGCAACACCATCGAATCTTTCGTTAATGTGGCAAATTGTGATGGTGTTATAGTTGTATATCTTAACGGAGTTTTTATCTGCATTGAGGCCGTGCTCTGAGATTAGGACAATTTCCGGGTCTACTTCTCTAATGATGTTATTGTAGACGAATCTTTTTCCTTCCAAACCGTTCACATTGAGTGAAAAGATCTTTATTCTGTTGATGATTATTGTGTTGTATGCCATTTTATTCTCCTTGGATGTTTTGTACTTTCGCTGTTTCTTCTCATGCAGGCAACCTCACCCTACCAGCTCTTTTTGTTTAAACTGATCATGAGAGAGATTGAAGCATGATTCAAGGCATAATTCTATGCTGCCATCTCTTAATGCCGAGAGTGGGTCCTCTTCACTAGCGTCATAATCATGATTCCATTTAAATTTTCCTCTGATAACCCCTTTGATGATTTCCTTCAATTTTGTTACTCTTGGTAGCGGAGCCCATGGCGTTCACATTGAGTGAAAAGATCTTTATTCTTTTGAAGATTCTTGTGTTGTATGCCATTTTATTCTCCTTGAATGTTTTGTACTTTCGCTGTTTCTTCTCGTGCATGCGACCTCACCCTATCAGCTCTTTTTTTTTTAAACTGATCACGAGAGAGATTGAAGCATGATTCAAGGCATAATTCTATGCTGCCATCTCTTAATGCCGAGAGTGGGTCCTCTTCACTAGCGTCATAATCATGATTCCATTTAAATTTTCCTCTGATCACCCCTTCGATGATTTCCTTCAATTTTGTTAGTCTTGGTAGCGGAGCCCATGGCGAGGCATAGATCTTTAGGTTAAGGTCTGTGGTTTTAGGTTTAGGTGCGGGTTGTGTGCTTTCTTTAGCGTTCGTCTTCGGTTGGCTCGTCTTTTGAGTTGTGTTTTCTCTTTGGATGTGCTGTTCAATTTCCATCCTTCCGGGCGATGCGGATGTATTTCGCTTGTTCAGGCGGGTTTCCTTGATTTCGATCTGTTTCTTGGTGTCAGGTCAGATTTGTTCCCTGTCTGAGTTTGGTATAGTTGGCAAGATGGGGGGTTATCGGGGAACCACATGAGTTTCATCCCGTTTTGAGTCAGCATACGGTTTAGTTCAGTGGCATAGCTACCGGGTTTAGCAATATTCACAAAGTCGGCATGGATTACACACATGACCAAGTCTAGGTTCATTGACGGGTCTAGCTGGAGTAGTGTTTTATCCTTTTCCTGGTTTTTGGCCGCCTGTGCGTAGCTGGTATTTGCCTTTCGAATTTTCTCCTCTTGTATATTTTATTTTCCTTTCGTTGATTATATTTTTCTTTATGGGGCAGGACATCGAGAGGGTGCAGTGGGGGCCATCACAATTGAGGCATCTCTTGTTACCTCCATTTGGGTACTCTTTCCAGGTGTATCCGGAACCGGCGCACTCTGAGCATACTTTGCCTTAAAATTTGCAGTCTTTTGTCGATTGCTGTTCTAAGGCATAGCACGAGAAGCAAACTTGTACGGATACAAAAGTTTCCCTCTCGATGCACGACGCAGAGACCTTAATGCAAAACATTATTAGGCTAGCTTCGGATGTCTTAGAAGTCATCTCGGATGTTTGGAAGGTAGCCTTGAAGAGGTGGGTATATTCACCTCCATCTCGGTTTTTAAATTTGTGTACCTCATCTACATTCCCCCAGCTTTGTTTTGCCTTAATTTCCGTGTTGATTTATTCTGCGTTATGCGATCCAGCTCAGAGGTCCAAGCGACGACAGATGATAAATCTTTGGGCAGATACATGGGGTGGGACTTTTAGGGATAAATGAATCTCGTCGAGTTTAGCGCGGGATCCCACGCTAAGAAGGTTGTCGACATCTTGATTGCTTTCGCAGATCGCCATGTAGCTGTAAGACTGGTCCACCAAGCGGCATAATGCAACTCTTATGGTAGCGAAGATTGTCTCAAAGAAATTCTCCCTCAGCGGTTTGGGACAGTGCTCCTTTACCCAGAGTGGGATCCTATACTCACCCCTGGGTCGTCTATGACGGCCCGCAGGGAGGGCTTCTTCTGAGGAAGCCTACCAAGTCCTTATTCGAGTAGTTTACCTATTGCTATCGGCTCGTTCCACCTTCTCTGCCCTACCTACGCTAAATGTCTAAACGGGGTTCACCAGCTGGTCCTGTCCACTCCGCCTCCTACTGGGGCCCCCTTCTTAGCGCCCCCTGTAGGGCTTCCTTCCGGGGTTCGGACACGACAGAAACCGGTGGTATCTACAGGCATCGACTAGCAGAGAAGTTATCAGGAACCTTGTGTGCTGCTGAGGTATGGATAGAAGCTGAGTCCAAAGCGAGAGACGGCGTCCTCCAAAGTGAGTTCCTTGCTTGCTCTCTCTCTCTCCTCCTTTTTTGCGTGCGCGTATACGCTCGCGATACTATAGAAGGGTAGCAGTGAGGTTTGCGGTCTTGATGCGTAATGGCGTAGAGGATTTCTTCGCCTACTTCGAATCTCGAAAGCGTAGAGGTCAAAAAGTAGGACTTCATAAAATCTCTTGATGAGCGTTGAGTATCTCTGTCAAGCGATGAGCGGTCCCTTATAACATGATGATGACGACGTTTTAAAGCACTAAATATACAAAAGTTTTTCCATTTTACATATATTAAAATCCCAAAATTTAAATACATATATGTAAAATGAAACAATAGATAGGTGTAGTGGTAAGGTTTTATTTTTTGAAAATTTAGCAGAGAAGAGTAAGAGTAAACGGTAAGTATGAGTAGGAAAACAGATTCCCCTCGAAATCAACGGGGAGGTCAACTTATTAGCACTATATATTGCTTTGAAAGAATACATGAAATGTTTTTAATTTTTGTTATTTAAACTTAGTATAAGAGGTAAGTTTTTTAATATAATCCTTTTATGTTTGATTTTATTTATTTTAGCACGTATTTTTAATTAAGTTGTTCTTTTAGTCTTATTAGGAAAAATTAATTGTTCTGGCTTTACTATTATCTCTTGTTTCGTTTAAAACTTTATTTCGGTAGCACTTTATGATATTACTATTTACACACGAGTTAAATGATTATCTAATCTGTTAAATAGTTGTAATTATATTATTATTCTTGTTTAGCTTAATCGTTAGTTTATTTTTCTATGTTTTACACTATTAGACCATTTTAATTATTATTCACTCGATTCATTCTCTTATTATTCTATATTTTACACTATTAGACCATTTTAATTGTTATTCACTCGATTCATTCCCTTTTCTCACTTTAGATTTCTTATTTTAGACGCTTTAATTTGTTCCCTTGTTCGCACTTTTGAAAACTTGTTTTAATCACTTTGATTTGGTCACTTTTTGCTAACACTAGTTGCTATTTTGGAGGTTAAGTAATACTCCGAAGTCTTGTGGCCATTCTCCATTACCTTAAAGACAGCTGAATCGAAGGTGTGTACGCACAAGTCCGGGATGTAAATCGCGCGCTCCATCAATAGTCCACCTATTTCCTTTGGGCACCATGGTCCTTTGTATGTCTATTTGTATTTGCCTTTGTTGATTCCGTCGAGCAGTTTTTCATTGTGTCCTTTGTGGGTCGGCATTGAGAGGGACCATGGACTTTAAGGTCCACGTCCATGGCATCCAAGAAACAGCTTCGCAGAAGGATATTCCTTTTCTCCGTCAGTGGAAATCCCGGATACTTTAGGATTTCATCTTCTTCTGAGCTTTCTTGAGATTGGCTTGTTTCCTCTTCTTTTTCCCTCTTGTATCACTTCTTTTTTTATTCTTTGTGAACCTTATTCTGTTTCCGTCTTTTTCCTATTCTTCTTCCGTTGTGAGTTCTTCCTCCGATGTTTTATGGTGTAGATTCACAACTTCTTCTTTTCCACTGTTTTTTTGCTGGGGAACGTCGATGAATTGTATCCTTAACATTTCGTGCTATGTGAGGTGGGTGGGAACCATAGCTTTTTCTGAAAACCGTTCTTTTGCAGGAGGCGATTTAACTCCTCTGCAAATGAACCAGGGTTAGCTAGATTTGCCCAGTGAGCAAAAACGATCATGGTCATAATCTCCTTAGACTCACCTGGCATTACTAGTTTCGGGGCAGAGTTTTCTGTGCTGCTGGTCTTGGTTGATGCCACTACCTTGACGTAGGTCTTGGACTTTGCCTCCTTTACCTGCTTTATCACATCTAGTTTTCCCCGAATGGCTTCCTTGCGGATGGGAGACCTCATGGCCACGGCTTTGTAGTCCCCTCCGCAGTTAGCGCATCTTTGTTTCTCGGAAGTGCACTCTTTCCATTCGTGACCGAGTTTGGAGCAGATGGAGCAAGTGACGTCAGCCGCCATACATTCTTTAGTGGGATATTATTCCACGGCCATGCAGCGTTGGCATAACTCCAGTTGGATAAACTCCTCCGCTTCAACTTGTTCTGGGGCGATACGAAGGAAGAATCCCAGGAGTCCATCCTTCATGACCCTCTGAGCCATCTCGATGTTTGTAAAGGTTACTTTCACTATGTTTTTGCCGAATTTTTCGACTTTTGCCCAATTCTGTTGTTTAGATAGCTCGACCTTGATGTCCTCAGAAGAGTTGCCCGTGAAGAACGGGTCGAGTTTCCTAAGTATGATAGTTCTGCTTGCAAGGATTTCCTTAGGGATAACAGTTTCGAGGCCGAACGCACGTAAGGGCTCATTGGCTTCCTCCGATACCAGTCCATCGATATCTTCGTCTTTCCAGAGCACTGCTGCGTAGCCGTTAGGAGTATTAATAAGCCTTATTAGGGACATATTGAGCATGCTGAAGATGGTTTGCATGACTGTTTGAATGGGTGCTTTGGTCGCTCCACCGATAGTAAGCCCGGTTGGCAGGCCCCATGGCCACGTTCGGGCTTTTTTACTCCTTTTAGTGCACGTATGGACCGTCTTCTTCTAGAGGATATTCTTGTTTCGAATCACGATGCTCGAATATGAGAGTGTCTGGTGAGGGCGTCATAGCGGACCTTCCCTAAACTTTTCCTCCTTTGCCACGACCAGATATGATGACTCGGAACACCACTAACTCGATACAATACCTGTCCCCTTATAAAATAATTTTTAATTTGATTTAATTAGTGGAAGTGATGAATTGTGTGGTAGGTTTATAAAGGTGTGAAAATGGTTTCAAGTTTGCCCTGGTGTTAGGGCATCACTAGCATTCTTCTCATTTTTTTTTTATTAATAAAATTTTCCTCCGTCATTAATGGTGTTGACTGTAGTTGACAGCCAGTTTCCTCCATTATTATATATATTTTTCTCTTTATTATTTTCAATTTATTCTACCGTCGTAGCATTTGAGCCTTTAAAAGTTATTTAATATGCTGAATATCTCTATTTAAATTTTGTTGAGCTTTAAATTTATTACTTTCATTTGGGCACTTCGTCTCTTTTTGTTGATTTGAATTATGTTGATTAATTTTGATTTGATTGGGATTTGGGCACTTCGCCTCTTTTTATTCTAAAGTTTTAATTTTTTAATTATTTAATATGGGCAGTTCGCCTCTTTTATTTAAAGATAATTAAGTTTTATTTTATACTTTGGAGAATTCTTTAATATGGGCACTTCGCCTCTTTTTTTTCTAAAATTTATTAAGTTTAAACTATAATTAGGGCACTTCGCCTCTTTATATTAGAATAATTTCTCTCTTTTGTTTCTTTCCTTGTTACGAGTCGGGTTCAGTACGGTCACAGTAATTCGATTTTGTGTACTACTAAGTATACATTGGTAGTACTTCTTCTCTTGCGCAGGTTCTACTGCTTGGGAACAGAGCCGTTCTACCAATTGTGCGTCTTCTATTTCTACGTATGTTTAGGTTAAAGTTTATAGTCGGGAGTATCACTTGGTATATTTTATCCCATGTCTTTCTCCCTAGCCTTTGGATCTCCGTATTGACCGGCTTTAGTCCAATTCTTTTGTGTAGAATCGATTGCCGAATACGGTCGATTCTTTGCGTGACAGTAATCAGCAGAGTGGCTTTATTCTGTACCTTCTGCATCATTCTGAGAGATGTACAGCTTGCCATCTGCGTGATCACGGCCGGGTACACTAGGACTGAGCGGACCAAGGCCATGTACAGCCTTTTCTTGTTTGGCACGCTGATGCTTCGTAAACGGTAAAGTTTACTCAGCTCTCTTTTTGCTAGGGAGACTCTGGTATTTATGTGAGTCTTATATCCAGATTTATAGAGTTGTAAGCCCAGGACTTTTCCCTCGTTGGAGTACGGATAAAGTTCGTTGTTTACGATGACGTCGTCAACTTTCCGGCGGTTTATTGGAACTATAGGGGACTTCTTGCGGTTGATCTTAATTTTACACTTCTTCTCATAACGGTTGATATTGTCAATTTCGACAGCTGTCGCCCTCGCCTGACTTCCAGAGTTCCTGAATGGACTCAGGACGATTTGGGTAATGTCATCTGCGTATTGCAGATACATCGAATCGTACCTCACTGGAGTAGGCAGGTCAATTCTGTACACTAGGTACAGCAAAGGGCTGAGACAGCTGCCTTGTGGAACTCCCGCCTCGAATAGAATTCGGGTCCCTTGCAGCCCTCGATCGCGATTTGGGCTCTCCTATCCGAGACATAGTTGCAAAGGACCCTTCCAGGAGTGGGTTAAACTGGAGGTTGAGGATCTTGAACTGTAGCCCTCTCAGCAAAACCTTATCAAAGGCCTTCTTTACAACCCGCCGCACCACGTCTACGTGCCTCCTCTCAACTTTACTGCAAGCAAGTTTTTCCGGTAGGAGGGTGAGGGCTGTTTCCGTTCCTCGTCCCTTGCAGAACCCATTCTGCTGAAGGTTGTGAGCTCCCAGCTCGGCTAGTTGTTCTTGAAGCCTGTCAGCTAGGAGTTTCTCGTAGACTTTCGCAACGATCTCCAGCAGGGCAATCGGCCTGTAATTTACCAGTTGATCAGGGGTTTACCTCCCTTGGGTATGAAGATCACCTTAGCAATCTTGAAACCTTCCGGGAAGTAGCGCATATTCAGGGAAGCGTTATAGATGTTTACGATTCCCTGTATGATCTGCTGTGGGGCATTAACCAAGTTGTTTCTGGTGATGCCTGTCCAACCTGGTGCCTTTTGTTAGAAGGCTCTTAAAGTGGCTATGACCTCTTTTGGTGTTATGGGACGGGCGTGGTCCGCCATCTCGCTGCCTTCGTTGACTCGATGTTGTTGGTGCATGCGGTGCATTACCTGATTCAGTTCTTCGATCAGTTGGCCTTCGAATTCTTGGTCGAACTCGTCCTTTTCTTCAGGGGTAATCCTGAAAACGTTTTTTCCAAAAGTTCCTGAACCTGTTTTTCAGAACCGCCGGATCCTCTATATAGTTTCCGTTCTCCTTTATCCGAGCCTTTGGTCTTGCTGTAAGTCCCTCTAAGTTCTTGACTTGGCGCCAGAACTTAGCCGGGCTAAGTTCGCTGTCGATTTTAGCTATCAAGTTGTTCCAGATTACCTCCTGTTGGAGGTTGATAGCCTCCTAAGCTCTGTGCTTAGGCGTCGAAGGAGCGAGCTTCTTTCCAGGTTGGAACCCTCCCGTCTTATTTCCTCGTACACTTCCCTGTGAACGCGAGCGATATCTCTCATCTCCTCTGTCCATCTGGGCTGAGTAGGTGTTTTATACCCTGTTATGGGTATGCTCTCGTGGTCCACATTTAGTATGGACGTTATTATACTCCTCATTTTCCTGTCTATCTCCTCTAACGATGCCACGCTTAGGCCATGGCGCATATTGACTGAGTCGTCTCATGTAACGATCCCAGTTGGCCAAGCCGTAGTTTTTCTAGAGAGGGACTGGGAGTTGGATCGGGGCAAGAGATACTGTGGTGAGTATCGCTATGTGATCACTTGGGACTGTTGGGCTTGGCTTACTATGGTATTTGAATGGGAAACCTTCACTTGTTAAGATTATATCAGGTTTAGTTGCTGATCTAGAAATGATATAGGTCGGAAAATCCAGCCCTATTCTTGTGATGTTTTTCCTTCCCATAATCAGTTCCAAGTTTCGGCCTCTATCGTTGGTACTATCATTCTTGGGGGGGAGATCTCAGTGCCAGATGTGCGCACGGCATCTAGGAATGAGGTCTCCCACCTAATAATGCCATTCTGCGGTTCCCGAACAGTGTGTAGAAGATACTTAACGGGAGATAGGCTCGGCGAGGGGGCTGACAGGCTGCGGCTATCATGAGGTCTCCTACCAGTGTATGCAGCTCGATCGCCACAAAGGACTCATCGAGTTCTGGTAGTTGTTTAAAGGAGATGTTCCTCTTGACAACTATTGCCGCACCATCGAACCTTTACTGGAAATGATTCTTCATGAGTACTCTCTAGCCCGGTATTTTAATTCGACCAGCTGTGGTGTCGATACCGTGCTCGGTGTCGTTTTCAGGGTCAAGCACTGAGAAGATGTTTCCATATGCCGTGGCCTTTCCCTCCCATCCATTCACGTTGAGTGTCAGAATCCTCATTCTGTTGCTTACTCTCTCCATCTTCGTTTGTCTAGTGTTTATAGGTGAAGTTCTTCTTTCTCCCACTTTTCTTTTTCCTGAACTCAGCGCTCAAGATCTGCTCGCAGGTGCTGTGATGTAAGATCACATTCTGTGCAAGCAGAGCTTCTTCCACTGATTAATGATCGACTTCGTAGTCGTACTCCCACTTGTAGATTTTTGATTTTATACCTTGGAAAATATTCCTGGCTTCCATTTCCTCGGGAAAGGGAAATTGATCGCAGGCGTAAATTTTCAAATTGATGTTATTTGCCCGCAATCTTTTATTTTTCTTTTTCTTTCCCTTGGTTTCCTGGGATTGTATTGCTTCAGAGTCTGAGGAATCTGATGATTCCGAGGAACTGTTGGTGTAAGTATTATTTTTCTCCGACGTGGTTGCCTGGCTCTGTCTAGGCGCAAGTATTTTTGCTTCGACTACTTGTTTCTTCTCTTTTTTATTTGCCACTTTATTGGTGTTGTCTTGCTCTGCTGGTTTTTGTTTTAGAACCATCTATAGATGTAGTACATCCCGGAAGGCGGTTTGCCCGGGAACCACATTTGTTCCATCCCATTTTTAGCCAGCATCTGGTTCAGCTCTGTCGCGAACGTGCCCGGGCGAGTTAGGTTCATAACGTGCGCGTGAAGGATGCACGTCATGATTTTTGTCGTGTTTCCATTTTGTAGTTTGAGGTATGTCTTGTTGGTGTCTACCTCCGAGAGGGCTGACTTTGAGGCTTTGGTGTAGGACGTGTTTGCCCTACGCGTTTCCTCACTTTTCTTGGCCTCCTGCTTATTCCTCATTATTTCCTTTTCTGCGGGACATGACATGGCCATATTCCTATGTCCCTAGCCACAGTTAACGCACTTCTCGGTGTTGCTGTTACAGATCCGCCAATTGTGCCCCTTCTCGCTGCATTTAGAGCACGTCTCTTGAGGCTCTTTGCAGTCTTTGGTGGCGTGTGACTCCATCGTGTAGCATTTGAAGCAAAATTGGACAGGAGTATATTCTTTTTTCTTAACTTGCTCCCCGCTAATTTTGGCATTAAACATAAGAAGGCCTTGTTCCTTTGCCTTGTGAGCCATGGTCGTTTCCGCGAAGACCACATTAAACACATGGGTGTACTCACTACCATCCCTTCTGTTCTTAAATTTTATTACCTCGGCTATCTTGACCCAGGCTTGCTGAAGCTGGATTTCAACACTTATTTCGTCCGCGGAGTGTTGGCCAATCCACAGGTCGATTCGTCGGCATACCACGCTCTTGTGGGCCAGGATCTGTGGTGGTACTGCTGGCTGCAGCCCAATGCCTCGTAGACCCCAACTACCTTCTCCTTAGTAAGTCCTCAATATCCTTCTCCTTTGCGCAGATTGCGATGTACACCGAGGCTATGCCAAGCAGTCTCACCATAGCAATGCCCAACTTGACATACACAGCCTCGAATACGCTCTCTCTGCTAGGCGTTGGCTGCCCGTCGACAACACGCAGAGGTATTCTAGTCGTATGGTTTGGGCCATCTCTTCACGAGAGTAGCCCCTCAGCCCTGGGTTTACTTTACCTCTCACTACTTTTATTATGGGCGACTTGATTTAAGTCAATATGTCGCACCTTCACTTCTTATGCTTCTGTTTTTAGATTTCTTGATGACTCCCTTTCCTTCGTCGCTAAGCTTTCGTGAACGTGAACTGCCAAATGGGGGGGATAAATGATGGTTGGTGGACCCGGGGAGGCCCCTCAGATGGGTAAGGTGTGGCAGACTTGATGATGGGTGGTGATAGAATCAACTACCACCATCTGGGGTGCCGCCCCATCTGGGGTTTGGATATCGATGCTGTTTCCAAGATACACAGGGACGGTTGTATGTCCCCCTGTGGTCTTGGCCGGAAGCTACCCTTAGAGATTAAAGCGAACTCTTCCCGAAAGCCTTCAGCATCGCCTCGTAACCGGGCGGTCTCTTCCGTAGAGTTCAACAGTGGGCTAATCCTCAAACCTGCTTTCCTTTACGTCGCCAATTATGTCTATCAAAGTGGACCGACATAGTTGGAGCGAGACTAGATGAATGGCCGATCAGTTCATTTCGGCTTCGCAACTCCGTCGAGGTAGGGGGGGGAGGGGTTAGGTCGACGTAAAGTCGTCTAGGAGCCGGTCAAAAATATCTTCTGTATGGTCTCCGTAGGGATGGCGAGGCAAATCTTGGCGTTTTGAAGCTTCCTCCCTAACCTTTTCCTCCTTTACCTAGTAATAGATGTAATTTCAGCGTCGATTTTTCAAATGAATTTTTCTGCCTTCTTATAACATAATAATAATAATGATATATTTGTAAGAAACAGTACAAGTAGTTTTACATTAAATAAATAAATTTATACAATGCAAAAATATATTTATAGTTAAAGTGGTGAGAAAATAAAAATATATAGCTGAGGATGGAAAGGATTTAGTCCGAGGTAAAGATTCATAAAGTGGTTTCTCCTGGAAAAATAATACGCAGGAGCTCAACTTTTTGTTAATTTACAGGTTTTACCTACTAATTGGGTTTTAATATTTATACTAATTGTACCCACTAATAGGGTTTTAATATTTACACTAATTTGGGGGTTTTGGTTTTTGATTTACTTATTTACACTTTTATCATTATCTTATTATTTGCTGTCTATATACATTACCGTTTGGATTTAATATTCTGGTTTTATTTAATTTTATTTAATGATATGTACTTCAATATTTGTTACACTATACATATTATGTTTTTCAATTTACTTAATTATAACTTTCAGCTCACTTCTTATTTACACTGTCTGATAATCTTAATTTTATAATTTCTTATTTCCACTGGGACTTGTGGAGACTATACGTTGGACTTTCACTTATTTGATGCGTTTTAACACTTGATTATTTTGTATTCGGTTGATTATTAATTGTCACTTTTATTTATTTGCTTAATTAACTATTTTACACTTTTACCTATTTGCTTAATTAATTATTTATATTTTCAGCATTTTTGCTTAATTATTTATTTACCGTACTTTTACCTTCAGTCACTTTTTACTTTTAGCTAATTGATGAGGTCATCATGCTGCACTTGTGTTTGTAGGTCGTCGCGTTCATTGTATGTAGACTGGACTCCGGGATGTACATCGTGCCGCTGCATAGAAGGCTTCTATTTCCTTTGGGGACCACGGCCCCTCAAAGGTCCACTTGTACTCGCTATTTCTAATGCCCGTCACTAACTGTGTTTGGTTACTTTTTTCGGGTCTACATCCAGTAGTCCAGAAAATCTTTAGTTTCAGTTGTTCCCCGTCGAAAAAGTGTCCTTTTTCCAGGACATCGACCTTTTCGGTCAGGGAAACTCCGGGGTAAGACTGGTCGTCTTCCGACTTTCCATCCAGCCTCTCCTGTTCTAATTGTTTTGTGGGTCTGTTGTTCATCTTCTTCTTTGTCTTCTTTTCCTTCGGGTTGTTCTTCATGTCAACGCTATCGTCTTTTTCACGTTTTTGGCTCCCATCTTCTTTGTTGTTGGTTGGTTGGTTTTCTACTTTTTTATTTTTGTCATCGTTGGCAGTCTCAGACTGTGTCTCCTCAACGAACTTGATGTTCAACTCGTCTTGAGATGCTGGGTTCGGTGGCAACCACAATTTTTTCTTAACACCGTTGTGCTGCAACATGGTGTTGAGTTCCTCCAGGAAGCAGCCGTGACGCGAAAGGTTCGCCAGGTTGGCGACTATGACCATAGTCATAATCTCCTTGCTTTCGGCCGGTAGGATTAGCTTCGGAATCCCTCTATCAGTTGCTGGTGTGACGTTGCCAAGAGTAGATGCCGCGGTGGCATAGGAGCTTCCCCGTGCCTTTTCCTCCTTTTGTAGTTTCAACTTTTCTCTCTTGTTCCTAATGGCCTCCTTGAGTAGAGGGCATCTCATGGCCAGAGCCCGATGCTCCCCTCCGCAGTTTATACATTTCAACTGTTCTTCGCGGCAATCTCTTCAACCGTGGCCGGTTTTGGAGCATGCTGCGCAGATTTTTATCTTCTTCGGGCAGTTTTTTGTCGAGTGGCTTTCGATGGCAAGGCAGATTCGGCAGTTTTCTAAGTAAATGTACTCTTCTGCCTCTATCTGCTCTGGAGCGACGCGAAGTTAAAAGCCCAGGAGGCCGTCCCTTGACGCTCTCTGAGCCACCTCGATGGTGCCGAAGGTTACCTTGATAAGGGTTTTGCCGATTTTGTCTACCTTGTCCACTCTTGCCCATGACTGTTTGGCATTTAGCTTTTCCTTTATTTCTTCTATGGAGTCATCCGCAAAGAAGGGATTTACTCTTTTCAGAATGACGGTACGCCTCACGAGTAGTTCGTAGGTAACTACAGCTATGAGCCTAATCTTGCCGAGGGGTTCTTCTGCCTGGTCTGAGACAAGGGCCTCCACATCCTTGTTCTTCCTGCAGACGGCGGCCAACCTGTTTGGTGTCTCAATATTGATTACCCATGTTGCCCTTCGGGCAGTGCTGCTCTTCCCCCTTCTGGGCCTCTCTTGCTTCTCGGGGAGGTGGAGGACTTTACTCCACAACAGTCGGGAATGAGATATTCTGGTAATTGCGTTTTGGCATCCTTACCATAACCGTTTCCTCCTTTGCCAGGACCAGATGACTCGGGACACTGCAAAACACAACTCTCCCCTTATAACATCAACGGTTCAACGGTTTATTAAGTAAATAAATAAAAAGAGTAAATACATACAGTGTGACATAATTAAAACATTAATTATAAAAAAGTAGTGATCTAGATAGAAAAACCATGTTGAAAATAGATTTTAGCAGAGGAGGTAAAAGCACTGAGTAGAAGTAGGAAATCATTACCAATTGAATTATTTCTAAGTTAAATTCTAATAATATAAAAAAGTTTAAGGATAATTTACTATAAATTCTTAATATTAATGTTTATATTTACATAAAGATAATAGCTATTATAATACATTAGTTATAATTCATTTAATTAGTTAGTTTATTATAATTCACCTTAAATTTAATTTTACATTTAATTTTGTTAGTAATTTTTTATGATTAGTTAAATCAGCTTGTTATATTAGTAATTTACTATCACTGTATATAATTTAATAATTTTTCACTTTTTGCTATATTTATATTTATTTTATTTACTACACTATTTTCATTAGATTAATTTTTAATAAATTAGATTAGTTACACTAAATAGGACTAGATTATTTATTTGCTTACTTATTCAATTTTATTATTCTCTTTAATTGTTCATTTAATTTCTGATGTTTTTTGTCCACTCCGTATTGCCTTGAATGTCGTCATATTCACATTATGGACGTCTCTTGGGTTAATGGACATTATGGATTTTAGGAGTAGAGCCGCCACTTCTTACCTGGAGTATAGTCCCTTGGAGGTTCATTTGTACTCACCAGCAGCTAGGTTGATAATGAGTAACTCCATATCGTCTTTGGGGGCCGGGGACAGGAGGGAGCCGAAAACATGGAGGCCCACGTCTTTCCCGTCAAAAATAGTCCTCTTTCGAGGATTTCCTTCTTCTCGGTGAGGGGGACCACTTCGTATTTTCCTTTCTCCTCTTCTTCCTCGTCCGTAGTATTTTGCTGTGGCGTCTCCTCGGTAATCTTCTTTTTCATCTTTGCGCCCTTTTTCTCTTCTTCTCCTTCCAAAGGTGTTTGTGTCTTTTCTTCTTGTGCGGTTTCCTTTACCCCATTACTCGATGGTGCCCCTTTTTGTTGCTTGATGATTTGGAGATTGAAAAGGGCCGCCGAGTCTGGGTTTTCGGGAAACCAGACCTTCTTGTTACAGCCATTCTTCTCAAGAAGAAGGTTGAGGTGAGTTGAAAAAGAGCCGGGGTTTATAAGATTTGCTATGTGGGCAAACATGACCATGGCCATGATTTCTTGCCCTCCCTTGGGCATGACCAACCTCGTAGCGTTTGTTCGTTCACGGGTGGTCATTCTTGCTGCTGTATCCGCCTATGTTGTTTTTGTCTTTTCTTCTTTTTCCTTCTTGATTTTCTCCCGCTTTTTGCTGATCGCCTCTTTTCGGATGGGGCACCTCATGGCCAAAGCCCTGTGGTCACCCCCACAATTTAAGCACTTTGCAACTTTTCCTTGCACTCTTTCCAACCGTGTCCAGTTTTGGCGCAGTTGGAGCATGCAGGGTCGGTAGTTGTGCAGTCCTTAGTAGCGTGCTGTTCGACTGCGCAGCACTTGAAGCAGCAGTCGATGTTGAAATATTCTTCCTTCTCTATTTGTTTGGACTTACTTTAAGGTAAAAGCCAAGCAGCCCCTCGTTATTTGCCCGATTTGCCATTTCAATGCTGCTGAAGACTACCTTCACCATTCCGCTTCCTTTCCCGAACTTTTAGACTTCTGTAATGCAGGCCCACTCTTGCTTCGCCGTTAGTTCTTCTTTTATCTCTTCACATGTGTTTTCTGTGAAGAGCGGGTCCAGTCTTCTTAATACGATGGTACGTAGGGCCAGGATCTCTTGTGGTAAACTAGCTTCAATTCCAATCTTTTTGAGGTGTGCTTGAGCCTCGTCGGAGACCAGCTTCTCGACGTCCCCCATTGTGCCGCATATGGTTGCATACCCATTGGGAGTGTCGAGAAGTCGGATCAGCACCACGTTGATTTTCTTATAGATTGTTTGTATGACTACCAATTTTGTCGGTTTAAACGCCCCTCCGATAGTACGAAGGGGGATCCTCTTGCAGTCCTGGAGGACCACCCCCATGTTGAAGCTCCTCTTCTTAAAGCTCTTTGTTAAAAGAAGGTGCGTAAATAAAAGTTTTTTCTTTCGCACGAATAAATTTAATACTTATTGCGGACCGCCTTAATCTGCTTCCGCCTTTTCACTCCAACAAAAATTTTTCCCAGCAAACAAAATTTTCGATGTGTGACTGACTCCCCTTATAACATTGACAACATGGTACAGTATATATTAATTTTTTCTATCGATAAGCGTACAAAGATTGGCCAATTATGGCACAGGAAAAGAGGTTAAAACAAGCGGAGGAAATCTCACTAGCTCCGCATCTTCCTCGGAAAATGAGGGAGAAGATCAAGTCTAACCCCTAAAACACAGCAAGAGAGTGAGAAGCGCTAGCAGGGAAAAGGCTCCCCAATTGCCCAGGAATTTAGATAGAGAAGAGCTTAAAAGGCGCTTCTACAAGATCGAGCAAACCCAATTTCCAGCAAACACCACCATCAGAGAGATAGTTGAAGGGGTAAGAACAGGACAGCTAAAATGGAGCTATGACGCGCAGTTGCAAGAAGCAACAGTAGATGAGGCGCTCATGTGTGCGAAGATCAAACTACATACTGACTCCTACCTTACCATGAGTGAAGCAGAGTTTGGTAAAATTCAAGATGAAAGAAAGAGAAGAGACAAAAAGTAAAGGAGAACACTCTCTCACTCACATAGAAAACAAGAACATTAAACAAACAAAACAGGGAAAACACCAGAAACAAGTTAAAAATACTCACATTTAATTCCAACGGTTGTGAAGAGAAATCCTTCCAATACGGAAACACATTCTGCATGGTGGATCCCGACCTGATTCTTATATCTGAGCACGGTGTAAACAATGAAACAACCACAATAAAAGTACCAAACTACACTGTGATCACGAAAAAACAGACACAGAAAAGGTGCGATCCGAAAAAAACATTAAATATAAAACACTTCCAGAATTAGATGAGTCTTTTGTGGCTGTCGAAATCCCAACCCTAGTAGGAGCCCTAACTGTGGCAGCAGCCTACCAGCCGCCACGCTGAGAATATCTGCCCGCTCCCAATCTATTTAACATCTTTAGGCGAGGAAAAATGGCATTGCTAGGTGGAGACCTAAACGCCTGCTGCGCAGCTTCTGGATACGGTCGCAACAAACAGAGGAGGAGGAACCTGGAAATACTCATTGAAAGAGATTTCCCGACTTACCTAACGCAATGTTCGGCAACCAAACCGGACATAGTATTGGCAAGCCGCAACTTCCCCTTTAACATCAGCAACGAGCCCAGACCTGTAGTACTGAGCGACCATATCCCTATCCTAACAACTATCTCGCTGGCACAGATTCTCATGCCAGTCCAACTTAGTAAGAGTTATGGGAAATCTAACTCGGAGTTATATAGAAAGATACTCGAGAATACCAACCAGCCGACCTAAGAGACGCCAATCTCGAAAGGTGGACGAGGAGATAAACACCATCACTAATCTCCTCGTCCAAGCCGACGAGAGATGCGTCTCCAGGATTTCCTATAAAATGCTCCCACAACGTAGGTGGTCGAACGAGATGAGGGATAACGCTCGGGAACATAAAAAAATCCTCGAAGAGTTAGGCAGGACAGGCCCAAATAGGAAAAGGACAGCCAGAATGATACAACTAAGCGAGAACCTAAAACCCTCAACTACAGAAAAACAAAAGGAAATCGGGAATGACATCATTAGGCTGGACAGGGAGGTCAGTCCGGTAAGTTTTTGGAATCCAATCCGAAAACTTAGGGGACTGCCCCCCAAAGACAGAATAAAACTAAAAGATGGAAAGCAAATCATTGAGGATCCAGAGTCTCTCGAAAAAAGATTCAGGACGTACTGGAAAAAGATTTTCGCTATTACCCCTGAGGAAAACGACGACTTCGACCAGGACTTCGGAGACCAACTGCTCGAGGAACTCAGCACAGTGATTCATAGAACCCATCCCCACCCGCAAGTATCTCAGGAAAGAAAGATGGTTGGCCACGGTTCCCCAATAACCTTCGAAGAGACCATGAAGACCATAAGGTCCTTCAAGCAAAGGGCACCAGGCTGCTCTGGGATCACGAAAAACAACCTCGTGAATGCCTCGAAGCAAATCATTCAGGGACTGGTTAACACCATGAATGCTGCCCTGAATAGGAGCTACTTTCCGGACAGGTACAAGATAGCTAAAATAATCTTCCTTACGAAAGGAAATAAGCCCCCAGACCAGGTGGCAAAATATCGCCCGATCTTTGAAAAGATCATAGCAAATAGGCTACAAGCTCAACTGAGCGAGTTAGGAGCGCACAACCCCCAACAACATGGGTTCCGCCAAAAAAAGGCAATGCTACAACCTTAGCGCACCTGGCAGAAAAAAATCGCCTATTGCCGTGCAAATAGTACCTATGTAGACATTGGGCCAAGGGACGTGCAGAAGGCCTTCGATAAAGTCTGGCTGGAAGGACTACAATACAAGATCCTTAAGCTCCAGCTAGACCCAATCCTGGAAAGGATGCTTTCTGACTTTGTCATGGACAGAAGGGCATGTCTCATGATCGAAGGACACAGAGGACCCGAATTCGAACTGAAGGCAGGTCTTCCACATGGAAGTTGCCTGAGCCCTCTGCTTTACGTGCTCTTTACCATCGACCTCCCAACACCGGTTCACAGGGAAATGATGTTTCTGCAATTCGCAGATAACATCATCCAGATCATCCTATGCACGGCGAAGAAGGCAAGGGATCAGGCGGCACGAACCATAGTGGTAATCGACAACATCAACTAGTACGGAGACGCTGGAAGATTAGAACTAATAGGGACAAGTTCAAGAACGTCCCACTAAGCTGCACGTTGACGTACCCCATAATCATCGGGGGAGGAGATACGGCTACTCCGCCGAAGGCACTGTCCTGAGCCTCAAGTTCTCCGACCACGAATACTCAAGACACTATACGGAGAGGCGGAACCTGGCAAGGAGAGAAATCCCCAAGCTATACAGGTTTGGGAGACCTTAGCTCTGCCAACATTAGGAAGATATACCTGATGACGTCCGGGCTTAGCTCATCTATCCCGCAGTAGTGACTCAAGTGGTATACAAGATCTCAATGAGAAAAATGCAGCGAATACAGAACTTTGCATCCCTACTGATCAACAAAGTCAGAAGGCGGGACCAACGCCAACAGAGGGAACTGTGCACAAGGAAGAAACTGGATCCCATCAACACCTTCACCCAGAAATTGGGAAGAAGAGTCTGGTTAACTCTTACAAATGATGTCATTCCGGAATTACAGGGAACAGGTGGCAGACTAAACATTCCTGCACGACTGCATGAGAAGGTAACACGTAGTAACCAGTTCCCAAGTACTGTACACGTAACAAATACCCATAAAATCAACACAGCCTAAACGAAACAAATACAGAGTAACCATAAAACAAATCACCAGAACAACACAGGTGAATTGCTGAGCCAAAAGCTATCAAAGGCTTGAAAGCTCAAATATTTAATTAAAAAATAAGTAAAATAACAATAGAAACACCAACAATAAGAAGAACACACTAGCTACACGAAAATAAACCAATACATAGTAAACACTACATTCAATGAAGACGTAAAGGAAAATTCAAATAATTTAAAAGACTGCGATGCCCTCCTACTAGGAAACCCCCCCACTTTAAAATTTGCACCCACTTTTATCTACCACTATCCCAATATTTTCAAAGAGTAAATATACCACCGATGGTATCAGGTTTCCATACAATTACTATATTAAACTCGGCCCCATCATTCCGAGTGACCGCCAGGCTATCAAAATTACAGTAGGAGTAAATCCCATTTAAATAGCAATCCCAGAACGCAAAAGCTATAAGCAAGCGGACTGGAAAAGCTACAGAAATTACCTTCTAAATTATATCCCAGACCCTTTATTTGATGCCAATTTAGAAGAAATAGATAAAGAGATGGATAGAATCACTGACTACCTAATTAAAGCCGATGAAAATAGCATTCCCCATATTAAATATAAAACCCTTCCAGCTTCCCATTGGACCCTTCCCATGAAATCCCTGGCCCAAGAATATAAGGATCTGTCCAATGTAGTAGAGCTGATAGGCCCCAACAACAATGCCCACAGAAGAATAAGACAGATTAAAGACGAACTCCAGACACTAATTACAGACCAACAAATACTTATATGGGACAGACTAATAGAAAGACTCAACATAGAAAGAGACTCACACACATTCTGGCAGACATTTAAACGTTTAAAAGGAAGACCTCCACAAAAAGAATTACACTCATAAATGACGGTAAAGAAATTGATGAGACTGAGGAACGTGAGGAAATGTTTAGGATTTTCTAGTCCTCAATCTTCAAAATTACCCCAGAAGAAAATGACCACTAAGACCTCGAATTTGAGACTGATATAATCCAACAGCTAAACACACAAATACACAGAACCTCTCATCATCATTGTGTGCCACATAAAAGAGCGATGGAGGGCTATGGTAGTAAAATAACTGCCTTAGAACTCTCCATTGCTCTAAATTCCTTTCATCAAAGAGCACTAGGTACCACTAAGCTGACCAGGGAGAATTTCATCAAGGCCCCGCCTAACGTTTGGAGTGGTCTACTTAACGTTATGAACGCCACTCTGAACACGGGCTACTTTCCAGATCAGTGGAAAGTACCCAAGATGATTTTCATCACAAAATCGGGAAAGCCACCTGACTGCCCTGCCAGCTTTCGGCCAATATCTCTCCTATAATTTGCTGGTTAAAGTCTTCGAGAAGATATTAGCTAATAGAGTCAACTCTTTTCTCGACGAAGCCAACTTGCATAACGAGCAGCAACACGTCTTCAGAAGGAAGAGAGGGACTGATATGGCACTAGCCTTGTCACCGAAGAGCTTGCCAAGATCAAGGCAGACAAAAGGCATGCCGACCTGGTGCTTCGCGAAGTCAAAAACGCTATTGATAAGGTTTTGAAGAGAGGACTACAATTTAAGATCCTTCAAGTAGGCCTCAATCCCATTCTTGAGAGGATTCTATGTGACTACATTGAGACAGCCCCCACAAGGGGGCTGTCTCAATCTCCTTTTATACAACATCTACACACGCGACCTACCACAACCTTTCTCCGAGGGTACGATATACGTTCAAAAAAAGAAGAAAATGGAAATCTAAAAAGAAGATGGATCCATTGAAACAAGACAGAAAGATCGAAATAATATTCCGGCGTTATTGGAAAAAAGTCTTCAGTATATCCGAAGAAGAAAACAAAGATTTTGACATAATAGAGTTTGAAAATAACATCGTAGACGAGGTTAACACGGAAATACATAGAACGCATCCTTTCCTTATCATCAGGTGGACAGACTGCATGACAGAGACGCCAAGATCAACGAAGAATAAATTTTTGGCGCACTCCGCTCATTCCGCCAAAAAGCCCTAGGCCAATCGGGGCTTACGAAGATAAACTTCGAAAAGGCACCAGCTAACATGATCGAAGGAATGAGACGAATATTTAACGCATGTCTGAATATGGGGTACTCTCCAGATGCTTACAAGACAGCAAAGATGACCCTCTTGCCCAAGCATGGAAAGGACCCAACGTTGAGAGAGAGCTACCGCCCAATTTCACTTATGGAATTTGGCGGGAAACTCTTTGAGAAGATCCTCAACGGGAGGCTGGTGTCTCACCTGGAAGAAAACTCCCTCTACAACCCTTGCCAATACGGGCTTAGAAAGAAACGAAGTACGGAAAGGGCAATCAATGTCATTACGGAAAAGCTTCCTCAAGCAAACGGGACAGGATTTACGTGGATATTGTTTGTCGGGATGTATCAAAGGCGTTTGATAAGGTGTGGCAGCGGAACATGCAGTATAAGATCTTACGGCTGGGTCTAAGTAAAAACTGGGAAAGAACTCTCTGTGACTACGTCATGGAGAGAGCGGCGTATGTCAGTCTAGGGTGCACGGACGGACCTAAGTTTCCGCTCACTGCGGGCCTCCCGCAGGGAGGTGTCTGTCCCCCACCCTTTCCTCGATATACACCGCGGATGTCCCAGTGCCTTCGTACCCCTCTTCCCTTAATATTAAATACGCCTATGATTTCAGCCAGATAATCATATCTCCATGGAGGAATGCACCGTGGCAAGCTCGCATGGCAGCGATAGAAATCGAAAATATAAACAACTACGAGGCTTAAAGGAAAATTATAACTAACTAAGAAAAGTTAAAGGTGGTCCCCATGGGACGCACCAGAAGAACAGACGTGCGAGTGAGGGATACTCACTATCCCTACACCAACTAATGTAATGTACTCGGTATGAAAATCACCTCTACCGGGTACAAGAAGCACGTCGAAGAAAGAATTTCTCGAGCCTCGGCCGCTGTCAGAACTCTATATACGTTCAAAAATCTACGTGAAAGCAACAAGAAGAAGATCTACAATGCCCTTGTTAGATCTAAGTTGCTTTATACTTCCTCCACCCTCTCTTGTGTCTGAAAAACACAAAAGAGGCGACTTCAAGTAGTGCAAAATAAATGCATGTACCTAATCACAGGTACACGTAGGCAGGAAAGAAGACGCCAAGAAGAGCTTCACAGAGAGGCGGAGATAATTCTTATTTAAAAAGTCATCAAAGAACGGATCCGGAAGATGCAGGATCTGGTTAATCGAGAACTGAGTGAAGAAATTACTCAGATGATTAACCAGAACAGAAGAGCAGAATGTCATGCCAGTTTTCCAAGCTCGGCTAACCGAGTAGCTGGCGGGGATGAAGTGCCGTTCTACGCATGATGAGATTTATAATCTAATCTAAGAAAACAACTGAATCGAGAATATAACTTACAATTATGACTAAAACTCACCGAAAAAGACAAACGTAAAACCAAGAAAGAACAAAACAACCGAATACGACGAGAACTCTACCGACTATGAAAAAACAAAAAAACTAAAACACACACACATACAAAAAATATAAAACAATTAAGCACGCACTTAAAAGTTTGAAAAATATAAACAAACAAGCAATGCATAATCACAACAAAGCTAAACTAAAGTATAAAAGACAAATGGCTTGAACGCCATGAAAAATAAAAAATCAACAGAAACAACACAGAATACACGCTACAAAGAAATAATGAAAGTGATAGGCCTGATCACCAGGCTCTAGCATCTCTTTGCACCCCACCACACTTCTTTCTCCTTACACCGATTGTCTATTTTCTCTATCTATCCAGACACCCTATCGTCCTTCCCTACACGCACCCACACTTTAACTTAATTCAGAATTCAATTCCAGGCGAGGAGTGAGCTTGATCCCCCTTCCCCCCCCCTCCGAACTCTTCAGCGAGTCTCCTTGGGTGGACCAACAACCTGCAGGCATTTGAAAAGCGTCTACAAGGAAGGTAAAGTGCTATTTGCAGAATATTTATTTTGGACTGGGACACTTGCTTCAAACTATCTTTGTTCTTCTCTCTTAAATTGGTGAAAAAATCTCTTTCAAAAACTACACACACTCACACTTCCAAACACTTACAATCACTCCGCGGGGTATTTTCTTCTGATCAAGTTTATTTTTTTCCAACCCTTGTACATGAGGATATGGAGAGGTAAATGAGAGAGACCCGACGAATACTGCTGAGAACCCTCTCCGATGGCCCCAAGCCTGATCAAGGGGCGGTCTTCTTAAAAACTCATGGGCAACTAGGGGTTACTCTAGTAAGGCTTATCGATACACACAACGGATATTCGGCTATCTGACAAAAGGAGAGTGACTGCAAAGTCCTCACCTCTCAAAGAGCAGCAGAATGCTTAAAAAAGATAAAGCTCAAGCCACACACGCCACCAGAGATCAAAACACATCGCAGTATTGTACTTTTCTGTCTCGATCCTTGGGTTGGGGAACACAGCATCGAGGAAATTCATGTTGAGGTGGAAAAGAACCACAACTCGGCAAAGGTAGCGGAAGTAATAACATTTAAGGATTACACACATGTTCTTAAGATTGTTTTTTTTTGTGATTCGGCAATGGCGGTTAAGGCCAAGGAAGGAGGTATGCTCCTCTTTAACGTTCGTGGCTGCCCTGAGTAGATAGAACGTGAGGAATTTATCGACCTCCAGATGTGCTTCAAATGCTACAAGTATGAAGAGCACACTACGACCAACTGCCCCAGGGGGAATCTACTTCTGTGCTCTATTTGCGCGTCGGAAACGCATTCTTGAAGGAGCTGTAAGAACGCCTCTATGAAGTGTCTAAACTGCACTGGGGAACACAAGACGCTCTCCATGGATTGCCTGGTTAAAAAAGATATCTTGAAAAGAAAGGCTTACCTTAAAAGACCAGAGGAAGAAATTAAAGTGAATAGCACTTACACTGAGGTTGCTAAAGCTGCTGTAGTAGAGTCAAAGGGAAATCCAACATTTCTACAGGTCGAGAACGAGAACTCGACCAAAATTGTGTTGCATCTAGTATGCTCACCTTGCAAATCTCTCCTCCCGGGGTGCTTTGCTGATGAACTCAATAGAATGCTGACGCATAATGGTATGGAAAAAATGTGGTTTCCCCTAAACCCACGTTCGGAGGAGATTCTGAAGATTAGTCTTAAACTCCAGTGTGAGACTAGCTGCCAGAAGCTCCCAACCTCCAGCAGTGCCACAGCCCCAACTCCCTCCAGGGACCCCAGAATCCAGGCAGCAAAAGCACGCAGCGAAAAAACAAACGATACGCAAACTCCACAGGACACAACCTCAACCACTCACACACACACGCAAGTAGATAATGAGGCTACGGTGAATGTGACTGCGAGACCCGAGAGGGGGCGGGGGGCACGTTTGCTGCGCTCACAGAAAACATCACAGCCTCAGAGGCGGCCGAAATCGTGCTCTTCTTTAAGAAGGAATCTAGGCACGCTTACCATTCAAGGAAAATTAAGTTGAAGGTATTCGCTTCCCAAAGGTCCCCTTTTTCTAAGGAAATGGATCTCCTTGACGTATCGGAAGGTATGATATCCGGAAGATACAAATGGGAATTAACCTTGGACGACGATAGCGAGAAACAAGTCGAGGAGGCTCTATTACAAGGCTTGATCAAGCTGACATTCGAAACCTTAATAACCCTTACGGACGGTAAATACACAAAAAAATGGACAGGAATAACCATCACGCCACCTAACACTCCACAAGGACCTAAGCTCGTAAGAGAATAAGTCAAAAACAACATGACTACACATAGGAATCTTTAGTGAACTAGACAATGAAGACATTAAAAATATTACATTTTAACTCTGACGGCTAGAAGAACAAACAGACAATATACGGTAACGTAATAAAACAATGCATCCTAGACGTTATATTTATTTCAGAACAGGGAATGAATGACACAGACAGACTAAAAATTTTCCCCTACGAAGTCTCAACCAAAAATCACAGCGGAAAACGTTTCGACGGATGAGCTATAGCTGTAAAAAGAGGACTCGACGAGTCTTACCTCACTGTTGAGGTCCGTACGGCAGTGGGCTCCTTGGTTCTGGCAACAGAGTACCAGCCCCCAAGGAAGGGGTACTTGTTCCTTCCCAACTTCTTGCAGCTCTGTAGTCACAGCAGAACCGTTTTCTTTGTGGGCGAACTCAATGCAAGGAGTGCTTCCTTAGACTATACGTTGACCAACCCAGAAAGCAGGAATCTTAAGACACTTATTGAAAGACAAATCATGACAAGAATTGGACCAAACTTCCCCACATAAATCACATACATATCAGCCACAAAACCAGATATAGTGCTCCCTAGCACTATGTTCCCTTACAATTACTTCATTGAACCGGGTCCCCCTATCCCCAGCGACCACTAGGCTATCCTTATAAAAGTTTCAACCTTCTCCATTCAAGTCCCTATCCCATAACGCAAGAGTGACGCTCGAGCCAACTTGGATAAGTATAAACAACTCCTCAAAGATTACAATACTGACCCCCTAACTAATCCCACCCTAGAAGAAATTGATGAGGAGTTGGATAAAATTAATGCTAATATATTAAGAGTCAATAAGGAAGCCATTCCAAGAGTTCAATATAAAACTCTCCTGCCCCTTCCTGGACCCCAAGAATGAAATTCCTCACGAGGGAATATAGAGAACAGATCAATGAAGTGAACCTCACTGGCCCCAACATCACTACACACAGACAAACACGACACATACGTGACGAATTAATGACTCTCATTAGGGACCAACAGAGTGTACTTTGAGACAATTTAATTGACAGACTGAAAATAGAAACCAACTCACGTACATTCTGGCAGACTGTAAAAAGACTTAGAGGCAGACAGCCACAAAAGACGATAAAACTTAAACGTGAAAATTCCGAAATTACTAACGTGGAAAAAATCGAAGAGAAATTCAAGCTCTTTTGGGCATCTATATTTAAGATATCCCCGGAAGAGAATGATGACATCGATTTAGACTTCGAAGACGGAATTATTAACGACCTGAATGATCAGATACACAGAAGCCATCCTCACCATTGCGTATCACAGGAAAGGGAAATGGAGTGACTCGGTGGTAGAATTACTGCCGAAGAACTCTCAAAAACCTTAAAATCCTTTCATCAGCGAGCACCAGGGCGTACAGGACTGACAAGGGAGAATTTTATTCGAGCCCCGCCTAACATCGCATTGGAGCTCATGAATATCATGAACGCGTGCTGAATGTGGGTTACTTACCTTACCACTCGAAGTTAGCAAAAATAATATTCATTCCCAAAGCCGGTAAGCCACCGGACAGTCCAGCTTACTTCAGGCCTATATCTCTCTTAGAATTTGCAGGGAAAATCTTAGAGAAGATATTGGCCAACAGGGTAAATTCGTTCCTCGAGGATAACAATTCTCATAACAACAAACAACATGGCTTTCGAATGAAGCGAGGAATGGACACAGCGCTAGCCGTGATTACCGAGAAGTTGGCAAAAGTAAAAGCTGAAAGACGCCACGCAAATCTAGTAATTCGCGACTACAAATGGCCTTTGACAAAGTATGGAGGAGAGGCCTGCAATATAAAATCCTACAACTGGGCCTCAATCACATAATTGAAAGGATCCTATGAGATTACGTAATAGAGAGAAGGGCATTTCTGACTATCAAGAATTACAATGCCCGGAATTCGAGCTCGAGGCGGGGTGCCTCAAGTCGGGTACATAAGTCCCCTGCTCTACAATATTTACACCAATGCCCTTCCCTGACCTTTGACTGAATGTTTCTTTTACGTCCAATTTGCGGACGACATAACAATGATATGTACGGCACCCTATCGGAATACGAATTACATGGCACAGAGTACGGCGGGAGAAATCGAAAACATCAACTCTTTCGAGAGAAGATGGAAGATATCTACCAATTCCCAAAAGTTTCGTGTAATTCCATTATTCCGACGGACACTCGCAGACATCCGTGTAGGGGGTGTACGCATCCCATACCGCAAGAAAGGCACGGTTCTGGGACTCCATATTACGACTGGTAGGTATGGAAGTCATGCGGCAAAAACTACATCGAATTCACGGACGGAATTGGGGGAACTTTTTTAAATTCATAAACCTGAGTACCTCCAACAAACTTAAGCTCTACAATGCATTGATTCGATAAAAACTCCTGCATCCACCGGTCCCTATAAACGCGGTTTTCAAGACTCAAGTCCTTAAACTGCAAAGGGTCCAAAATATGGCCGTCTACATCATAACAGGAACCCGAAGGAGAGAGATGAGGAGACAGAGTGAGCTCCATGGTGAACTGGGAATAACCCCTATAAACGTGGAACTTCACCTGAGAGCAACTAAGATCTGGGAAAAGGTGCACTGGCACCTTCCTCCCGAGTTTGTGTTCGAGCATATGGAGTTTGATGACATAGGACGCGAAATAACCTTTAAAAGCAGCAGACTACTCATTGACGAGGACGTAGACCCAAGGTTCACAATTCACTAAATTAGCAAGTGCTAATTAATTTTCTAAACTTACCCCCAAATTTTGTGCGATAAACTCGCAAAAAATTCAAAAATCAATAATAAAAAAACAACAAAATAACCAAATAATAAAAACCCCCTCAAAATCTGGGCGTAAACTACCCAGATAAGAAGATGCAAATCTTCACAAAAAAAACACGTAGAGAGAAAATAAACCCGCTACTACAAAGGCTTGAATGCCTTCCACATATTTATATATATATATATTATATATAAATATATATATATATATATATATATATATATATATATATATATATATATATAATATATATCACATATTATATAACAAAACGCAAAGCCAGAGATGCCCTTTCTCTCGGGACCTGTCTTTCATACTTCTTTTCATTTTCGTTTTCCTATAATTTTCCCCATTTTCCACACTCAATGGTGTACTCAATAGTGGAAGAATTTAGATAGTGGTAAATGATAGATGGTTAAAGTGGGGTAGGGTTTCTATTGTTTGAGGGGTATTGCAGGCATTTTTTATTTTTTAATACTTATTTTTTCCTCTTTGTTTTATTTATTTTGTCAAGTGTTTGTCTCAGTGTGTATTCTTCTTTGTTTTTTCTGTTTATTTGTCTCCTCGACTCGTTTACTTTGTTTTCATGCAGTATTTTTGTTGAGCTTTCATGCCTTTATTAGTGTTCGAATTTAGTTTTTTACCTCTTGTTTTTATCTGATGTATTTTATTGTTATTTGTTGATTGTGAGTTTATTATTGTCTCGTACTCTATCTATAATGTCATCCTCTGTGTTGTTGATGTTTATGTGTAAATTGGTAATGTATTTTCCTCGGAACAGTGCTTGGGAATCGTTGGGTTCGTGGGACCTTCCCGTGCAATCTTTCATGGATATTAATAATGCCTCAAGTTCTTCTTAATTCTGGGATAATATCATTGGCCAGTTTCTGAGTTGCAACGTTTATTGGCTTCAGTTTCTGCCTGCGGTGCAGATCCCCCTGCTGAAGATGCTATCTTCATCTGGTTTTGTTTATGCAGAGGGATGCAGGGTTCTGCACTCGTTGGAGCCTCTTCATAGCAGTCTTGCTGGCCGTTTGAGTCACTACTGCAGGGTAGATGAGATTAGCCTGGATAAACGACAGGTATAGTTTCCTGATATTCACCGAGCGAAGATTACTGAACCTATATAGCTTAGAGATTTCTCTCTTCGCTATATTCTGCCTCTCCTTGTAGTGACTCGAGTATCCGTGGCCGGAGATTTATAGGCCTAGGATGGTGCCTTCGGCGGAGTAGCCATATCTCCTCCCATCAATTACAATGAGCCATGTCAACTTACGGCACAGCGGGAGGATCTTGAATTTCTCCCAATTTGTCCGGATTTTCCACCTTCTCTCGAATTTATTGATGTTCGAAATCTTTGCGATGGTGTTGTTAGCCTGATCCCTGCTTTCCTAACCCTACTGGGGACGATCTGCGTGACGTCATCTGCGTATTGCAAATACATCGTATACCTGTGTATTGGAGTAGGTAGGTCGATGGTGAAGACCAGGTAAATCAGGATACTCAGGCAGCTTCCCTGGGGAACGCCTGCTTTAAGTTCGAATTCTGGTCCTTTGTGCTCTTCGATTATGATACGCGCCCTTCTGTCCATCATGAAGTCACAAAGAATCCTTTCCAGGACTGGGTTTAGCTGGAGACCTAGGATCTTGTATTGTAGTCCTCTCAGCGAAACCTTGTCGAAGGCCTTCTGCACGTCCCTTATCACGATGTCTACATAATGACCCTCCGCTTGGCAGTGTGCGATCTTTTCTGTTAGGAGCGCCAGGGCCGTTTAAGTGCCTCTTTTTGGTCTGAACCCATATTGTTGTGGGTTGTGCGCTCCCAACTCGTCGAGTTGATTTTGTAGCTTGTTGGCTATAATCTTCTCGAAGATCTTGCCGGGTATTTCTAGGAGAGAACTTGGGCGATAGTTTGCCACTTGGACTGGGGGCTTATTCCCTTTCGGGATAAAGATGATTTTTTCCACCTTATACCCATCTGGGAAGTAGCCTGTATTCAGGGATGCGTTCATGATGTTCACCATGCCCTGAATAATTTGCCGTATGGCATTTACTAGGTTGTTCTTAGTGAGCCCAGACCAACCGGGGACCCTTTGTTTGAGGATTTTATGGTGTTAATGGTCTCTTCTGCGGTGATAGGGCGCCCGTGGTTAACCAGCTCTCTCTCTCTAGACATTTGCGGTTGTGAGTGAGTCCTATGTATCATCGCTCCGAGGTCCTCAAGCAGTTGGTCTTCGAAGTCCTGGTCGAAATCGTCGTTTTCCTCAGGTGAGATTGCAAAGACCTCTTTCCAGTGGCTCCTGAATCTTCTTTCTAGGGAATCCAGATCCTCTATGATGATGTCGCCTTCCTTTATCTTTATCCCAGGTCTGGGAGGCAATCCCCTAAGTCTTAGGATGCTATTCCAAAAACTTACAGGATTTCTCTCCCTGTCTAGTCGACGGGGCTCCAGGACAAAGTGGGATATCCAAAGCTCACCCAATTAATGCCCCAGAAAATGTGCACAAATCGGTAGTGAAGATCTTCAATGCCTGCCTAAATATGAGATACTTTCCCCAAGCATTTAAAGCGGCAAAGAGGATCTTCCTGCCGAAGCCAGTAAAAAAAGGTCAGATATCGATTAGTGTAAAAATATGTAAATGTTAACAATATGTTAACAATGTTAACAATATGTAAATGTTAACAATTATAAAATTCAGTGACTAAACGAATTAAAAATAAAAGCATTTAATAAACAGTGGATGATAATCAATTAAGAATAATAAGCAGTGATTAATAATGAATATAATATTTAGTGTTTAATAGTAAATCCATCGATTAAGCGAATTAATTTAATAAACAGTGGTTGAAAAGGAGAAAAAAAAGAAAAAAGTGTATAATAATACTAAAATTCAAAGGTTAGGCGATTAATAATGAAAAAATTCAATAGACAGTGGTTAATAAAGAACATAATATTTAATGGCTAATAAGAATAACAAAGTTAAGCGATTAAGAAAATTAATAATAGCATTAAATAAACACTGATCAATACTAAATATTTAGCAGTTGATAATATTAATAGTTAAGTGGTTAGTAATCAATATAATACTTAGTAGCTAATAATGAACAATGATTAATAATGAATACTTAGTAGTAAGCAAAAGGACTTCGTGAAATAATAAAAGAAGTAAATAAACAGTGATCAATATTGAATAATTAGTAATTAACAATAAAAGTTCAGTGGTTAATAATGAAGATAATATTTAGTGGCTAATAATAAAGTTTAGTGATTAAGAATATCAATAATAGAAACATTTAATAAACCGTGATTAATAATGAACATTTGGTAGTAAGCACAAAGATTTCGTGAAATTTGTACATAAGACAACAATATATTAAAATAAATGTAATTTCTGAGATATAATTCTCTGCCATGAAAAAATTCCTGATTGTAAAATCTCAAATATTTGACCTCCATTATTTCCTGGAGAACTCAACTCAATTTATTATGAAATATTAAAATAACTCTGTCTAAATATATAAAAAAATATGACCTCCGGTTGTGTACAAGGGAGAACCCATTTCTTTTTTTACCATTACTTGTAACTTTCTCTTCTCCGCTCAACTTTTTTACCACTATTAACTATTTTTTTAACGCTAATTTGTACTGTTTTTTTTTGCTCTCAAATAAATATACCATCAATTATAAGAGTTACTACCATATTTCCCTGAAGATGACCTACTACGGTCGAAAGACGTCTAGGAATAAAATGTGTCCTTTTTTGCTATTTTCTCTCTCCTCGAAGATCCTGTTAAGAGACTTGTAAGGGAAATCAAGAAATTGCAAGTCAAAATCAATCACACTGCCCCAGCTGTTGACTTTAATTACACATGCATACAAAATGTCCTCCTGCCTAAATATATATATATATATATATATTTGTATATGTGGGCTGTTCAAGATTTATATTATACTTATCCCGTACTTAAGAGCACTAAAGAATCATCGTTATTTAGAAGACACTTAAATGAGTAGAAAAGGTAAGAATAATAAAGAAGAAGTAAAGGAAACTTTATCTTCCTAGACCTATCTACTTAGATAGGTTGGTCGCGCTGATATTTCCGACACCGTATCTAAGCATTGACTGCTTTCTCATTCTTGTGTGTATTTAAAATGCCTGGATTTTCTAGTGCTTTAGATAACCGCGTCGTAGGGCACTATCATAGGCTGAACCCTTCAGTTTTCTCTCGATACAGGGATCTAGACACTTACCTTAAGATCCTTCGTTTGCGAAGGCATAGTCTCTTCATTGACCGATGATCTTCTTGATGAAGTTACAAACCAATGATCTTCTGTTGTGTCATCTGCCACCATCATTTCCCTCCTGTTCTGTTGACCCTCATTTGACGTCATTTTCCTAGTCGTTGTGCTCATTTTGGGGTTGTTTTTCTATCCGCTCATCTCATTTTGTTATTCCGTTACAAATACAAATGCCAAAGAATACTTATATTTTGCAGGCAAATACTCCCCCCAAATACTTACATTCCAATATTTCTTATAATCTACAAACACAATGAATACATCTCCAATATTCTCTTGAAATATCGCTTTCAATTAATCACCAAAAGTATTTTTAAGCACACTTAAATTATTCGTTTTAAATACTCTTCCACAAAAAATAACCCAATGATCAAGCAACCCATTCCAAATCAATACCTCAAATACCCTAAAAGTAAGGCAAGACTCGGAATTAGAAAGACCCGATGGGGGTATTTTGGACCGGAGACAATCAAGATGTTTCTGTCCTTCTTGCTCGGCCGACGTCTCTCGCTCTGATTTATAGCCTGTCTCTTCTCACACGACCGAATTCCAGCAGCGTTCAGCGAAACGCAGTCATTTGTAGCGGTAAAAAGCGGCGCAAATTCGAGCCTGGGTCGTGATGTGAACACATCGGGGAATGTTCCTCATTTGGTTGCAGTGTGTTTTTATGTGAGTATGTGAGAGAGATAAAGAAAATAAAACCAATAGAGTAGGATATGGACAATGAAAAAATACAATAATCACAAGGATTCAAAGGAAAAAGAGGTGCTTCAAAAATCCATACTTCAAATAGTCAAATATAGAGAGATAAGGACATAAAAAAGAATTAATAGTAAATAAAGATAGATGAAAAATAATTATATGGTGTCGGCAAGACAGCAGATAATAAACAGAGAAGAGTGGGGAACAATAAGACAGCGACTCAATATACACATAATTTCCTCCTATATAAAACACATACCCTCACCCCATTCTTATCATATCGTTTCCAATAGGAACTCTCCCTTCTTTCTTGTCCACCTTCCTTCAATATCCCACCGCATCTTAATCCCCTACACATAATCCTCCCCCTTCCCATAAAACTGTGCGTGAGTTTCAGCCATTATCCCTTGGACAAAATTTGAACAAACAACTCGAGGATTGGACCATCGCGACCCAGTTATTCCAACTCACGCAGCATTCATACGAAGCACGAAAATGTGAAAGAGAATGATAGAGATCATTCGTGAAGGAAATACACTCCTTTCCAGAGTGCTGAATCTCTTCCACCTCAATTACTCGTTTTTAAAAGTCAACAACCTCTTCAAATAAGAAGAATTATTTGTGTTTAAAGTTAATTTTAAGAGCTCAACATCATGGCCAACAACGTTGTTGTGTTGCTTTTAAAAATTCTGAAGGGACGCAAGTGAATTAAAAAGAGGAGATTCTATAAAAGAAAAAAGTATTAGTTAAAATGAATAAGGAAAATATAATAATGCTGGCAAATTTCACCTCGCTATAAAAAAAAAATTCTATGTTTACATCTCTAATGGATTCATTCAGAAGTAACATCTAGTTGAAAATTAAAATGAAAATAATTGGCTAAGTATCATAACAAATATCCGAAGGAGAGAATACAAAAAAAAAGGGAGCTCCATGAGTTGATTGGGGTAACACCGATTAACGTGGCGCCACACGAAAGATCGAAGAGAATATTGTAAGCGATTGGTGACCGCCTGCCTCCCGAGCTATTTCGTAGACACTTAGATATGAAGGGCGTAAGACTGATTAGACCTTTCAAAAATAGCAAATTACCAACTGACGGCGACGTCACTCCACAGCACATATAGACTGATGCATACATTCAATTAGTCAACCAAACCTAGTTCGAGTTACTTTAGATCGAAAAAGACTCCCCAAAACAATAAGTAAAACAAGGAAAGCAAAGGAATAAATATACCCCATTGCAGACCTTAAAGTTGTGCGAATACTAAGAGCCATTTAGACGCTGCTGCTAAAAAGGCTTTAATGCATCACTTATGACTATACGTCAATATACATATAAATAATACAGAATATAAATCACAGTACGTGCCAGTGATGCCCTTTCACTATGGAACCTTTCCATTTTTCATCTGCTTCATTACACATATTCTATAACTTCATCTAATTCACCACTTTAGACTCTGAATATATTTACCTCTTACTATGACCAAAGTCCAAATTCCCATCTCCAACAAAGGTTTTTGAAACATCAAACCGTAAACTAAAAATTAACGCGATTTCAAGTGTATATTTTATACAGAATTTATATTAAATAACTGAATTTATATAAACTATTTATTTGAACTATTAATAAGTATGTATTTGTTTTTAAAAAGTAATGAGGATGGCAACACCAGAATTTTTTTAAAACTTTTTTAATTGACAAAGTTAGAGGACGTATAAATTGACTAAATTTTAAATAGTGTAATTTTATCCTGAATTTATACAAATTATATGAATTTTTTATTTGAGCGCCGCCTTTGAAACGTGTTTTTGTCAAAAATCATAATGAAATCTTCCCAAATAATCACCTATACGTGGAAAGTCTGGCAACAAGATCTGCTGACCATAAAGTCGCGTGCCCTTGCATACCATAGCCTAGCCTAGCATATTATAGGCTAGCTTGGTATAGCCTATCCTAGCATAACCACAACTAACATAATATAGCCAAGTGTATCTTATTATAGCCTAGCCTAGTATATTCTAGACTGGTATAGCATTCCATACCCTAGACTAGAATAACCTTGCATAGGTTAGCCTTTGTTAGCTAGCCTATCGTATCCTAACATAGTATTAATTAACATAGCCTAACATAGCCTAGCATTGCAGATCATAGCCCTCCCTAGCCTTTTATACTTTAGTCTAACCCAGCATTGCATAGTATAGCCCTGTCTAGCCTAATATAACTTAGCATAGCTTAGCCTAACATAGCCTAGCATATCAGAGCATAGCCCTCCCTAGTCTATTATACTTTAGCCTACACAAGCCTAGTATAACTTAGCATAGCTTAGCCTAGCCTAGCATAGTATAAACTAGCCTAGCATTAGCTAACCTAGACAAATATAGCCTATACTATCCTATTTTACTCTAGTCAAGCATAGCTTAGTATTGTCTAGCCTAACATACTATATGCTATCTTAGCATAGCATTTTATAGCCTTAATTAACATAGTATATCTTACCCTTGTACATTATATCTTAGAATAACTTATCATAGTATAGCCTATTCTAGGCTTGTCTAGCAGAGTATAGCATATTATAGCCTAGTCTAGTCTAGCAGGGTATCGCCGAATAATTATGATGTTATTGCCAAAACCAAATAATTCCAGGGCTAACATAAGGAGGACTTTGACAATTATACCATTCGAACGAAAAGGTAAAACAACATAAAGGTTTCAAATTTCGTTAGAATCGACTGAATAGTTATTATGTTATTGCCAAAACAAAGTAATTTCCGGGCTAACTTTGGGAGGACTTTGTGAATTATAGCATCCGAAAGAGAATGTAAAACAACATAAGATCTTTAAATTTTGTTACAATCGGCCAAATAGTTATGATGTTATTACAAAAACAATAAAAAAAGCAAAATGGGGACCAACCGACACAGTGAGATGTAGAGTCACTAACGAATAGACTCGCACATGACTAAAAACTATATATACCAACCAAACAAATATTGCACAACTTATATCTAGCAAACAAACAAATTTCTAATCGGTTTGTGCCCAAGACAAACAAACATTCGATAATAAAAAGCAGTCGTTTTTGTTATTCGATCTTGGAAAAGAAGTTTACCTGTTCATGTGTATTTGTAATCATGAAGAATTATTTTGGTATGCGTATGTGTTTAGTGTGTAAAGAGTTTGATAAATATATGATATAGTGAAACTTACATATTTATGCTAATATTTAAGGATGCCGGGGGAGATATTGTGTATACATATTTATGTAAGTATGATTGGACATACAGAGCTCGATATTATTTGAGTAAAAGCGGAGAAAGAGAAGAATATCCTATCCTATAATTAAGGGAGGGGGAGGGGGGAGCATTACCTAAATCACGAGAGATGCGTTTTATATTTTCCTACAATGATATAAATATTTAAGTCAACATCTTAACCAAGGGTGGGCAATAATTTTAAGCAGCCAGCCACATTGAAAGTTATGTAAAGCTTTGCGGGCCGCACTTAAATAGTTGGATGCAAATTTCGAATAAATATAAGTTAAATGCAATTACCTTTGTGCATTTGTTTGCATATACTACATGGTCATAGATATAGCTACACATTAATAACTAAGAGTTATTTTTTTGCATAGTTTCGCTGCCCCTTTTAAACTGTTTCCAGACATATATCAGAGTATGGACTTACAATATTACTCGTATGTCAACCTAGCTTAACTTCCAGAGCGAAAGCGAGGCGTCCATTTAAGGGAACCAGAATGAGTATTTATTCAGTATGGTATTGTTTTTGAGAACATTTTATATACTAATGAAATATATTTTATAATTACTTATTTAAGAATATATCACTTAGATATTAAAATAATGAGATGAGATTTTGGCAGAATCTTCAATAATATTTTTTCAATATTTTTTTCGAAATCTAAAATGAAGGGCGGGCCACAAGAAGAGCCGCAGCGGGCTGTAGTTTGAACACCTCTGTCTCAACATGTCCAATAACATCACAAAATTTGTATAACGACAGGATTATAATGAGAGAATATACGATCCAAAGTGTACCGAAAAGAAGCGATAAAGAAAGTGGGAAAGTTAGGGGAAGGAAGTGTGGAGAATATATGTTTCAATAGCCCAAACAAGTTACATGAGCTTGCTTTATATATATATATATATATATATATATATATATATATATATATATATATATATATATATATATATATATATATATATATATATATATATATATATATTTTTTTTTTCTCTCAAAGTAGCACGAGAGAATGATGAAAATGAATCCATTAAACCACATTCAAAGAGAAAACGGAATAATTTTTCCTTGCGTAGTGTACTAACGGCATACTTTTAACTGAGTTCAAAGCGGTGCGCGCTGCCTCAGTGTGCCTGGTTCGAATCGCTTCCCTGCACGGATTTTTCGAAAAAAGGTAATAAAAATATTACTGCAAGGAAAAATTATTCCGTTTTCTCTTTCAATGTGGTTTAATGGATTCATATATATATATATATATAGAGATATAGATATAGATATATATATATATATATATATATATATATATATATATATATATATATATATATATATATATATCGTAACAAGTTTTGTTAAAAGCGACGTCTAATTTCTCATTTGTGATTTTCTTTTCACATCTTATAATTTATCGTATGTTTGCCGTTTGCCTTCACGGCTAAAGTTGATGCCGTGGATAATTTTTACGAAATTCAGTAAAATTCGGATTTTAAAGATAATGGAGGGAATAGGAGAAGATGCCTTTAACTAAACACTTTATTTATCTGAAGCGTTTCGATACCCTCGTATCATTTTCAGAGATAAAGTAAAATAACATATAAAAAGAGTAGAACATTGGATTATATATCAATGAATGAACACAGTTTTATACATCCATACAAAGAGATGAGCAAGTGCGAATGTACTGGCAAACGAGCATGTTAGGACAAGGTCGCTTTCAACAAAACTTGCTACCATGAATATATAGTTGTATAATTAGACAACTGATCTACTTCAGGTCTAGCGTGACATCCTTTCGTTCTCGAACTGGGAGACCACATTATAGGATAGCTCATCAACCAGTAACAAAAAAACTGCTTTCAAAGTTACACCTTTATGTTACTCGTTTACCGTCATAGAAAACTGTTAGTATTATTAAGATATTAACCGCGTTATCTTAGCTGTTAATATATTAATAATAATAGCCGTACCAATTTGTCCTTAATCTTTTTCCATATATATATATATATATATATATATATATATATATATATATAGGTAGTTATCCTTGAGAAGGAACTTAATAAAGTTCGAAAGTACTTGGAAACACCTTTTCATTTTTTCCTGTGGGATATTGCATTCATTTGCCACCCTCACGTGATACTTTGTGAGTTTTTCATTTATATATATATATATATATATATATATATATATATATATATATATATATATATATATATATATATATACATATATATATATATATTTATTTTTTCATATATCTCTCCGCGTAGCCGAGTTGTCTAAAGGGCGGTTTAGTTGAGATCAAATCGGTTGCTCGCTGCCTCAATGTTCCCTGTTCGAATCTCACCAGAGCTCGGATTTTTTTCGAAGTAATAAATAACTACTTCCGAAGAAAACTTATTCCGTTTTCTTTTTCCTGCGGTGAAGTTGGATATATATATATATATATATATATATATATATATATATATATATATATATATATATATATATATATATATATATATATATAAATGTATATTTCTCAGCCGCATTTTTTTCTTGTGTGTTATTTAAATCCAATACCTTAACTCCCACCTACACAATGACCGCATAAAAGCACCAAACAAGTGATCCATCCCTGAATTTCGCAATCTTCACCCCACACGTCGAAATTAACTTAGCTACCAGTATCTATTAACTAACTCTACACTTTAAATCCGCACCGCCCCTTACAAACTAGAGTAATTCGTAGATCCTGTAGATGAAAAATGATTACTAAATTACTGCTTTCCAAATTCCCTAAACCCTTTTGACTCTCAACAGCTCGTAGCAGTGAGTTAAACTCACATTTCCATCAAACTCTCCCTGGTCTATTATTCCCCGAGAGATATGAGCCATGATCTCCCGAGGCCTTGGATAATTGCCAGAAACTTTGCTTTAAATTGGTCTGCCTTTAATTTGAAAGATAATTACTAACATATGACCGCATCTTTAACCTATAAAATAGGATAAAAATAAAAGAATTAATCCGATAGAAGATCTCTGACTTGGATCCCAATTTATACACTCTAATTGTAGGGTTTTATAGTCAATCGAGGCTGCAATTGAATGACTATTTTGATTCTACCCAAACAACCGAATGGATTGCGGGAAGGAAGTCGTGAAAATGACCGAAATATCTATTTGAAATAGACAAAGCAATCCTTGAATAGTCTGGGAGAAATACTCACATATACTAAAAAATAATGAAACATAATACATATTAGGAAATACCTCTTGCATACTACCCTTATCGAATAATGGCCCTTAAATAGAGCCTGTGAATTTCAGGAGACCTCAAAATATCCCACAGATGACTAAAACATGTTAACAGTATATTTTAGAAATACTCCAAATACGTGACCAGTCTTAGATCACAGGAGTCATTTACCTCCGAAAGATTTCCTAACAAAACAAAAACACACCAAACATTTGTTCCCTGATGTGGCACACAAAATACTGACAAACAACTCTTCAAATAATCCATAGTACCTTCCAAATCTAAGTTATTATCTTATCCCGTTGTTCGTTATGTACTTATCGTCCAAAGTATTTGTTTATCGCCCTCTCCCGTCATCTCTTTGTCTCCTTAATCACTATATATTTAGCCCACTCACGATAAAAACTAAAAGAAAACCCTCTAAACTGGAACTGAGTAAAGTAGCCATCTTGGTAGCGATTATCCCAGACAAAAGATGAAATTAGCCAAAACGGCGCCGAGAGAGAAATCGTGATATTCCTCGGAGACGCTACAAAAGAGTTAAAATGTTTTCTGGCGACTCTGAATTAACTTCTCTCTGCGACGGGGAACCTTTGAAACTATTTTGTCACTAGAAAAATATAAGATAAATGGTTGCTATCATCAAAGATAGCTTATTTTTACGAGTTTTAAACCCCCTCCCCTAAAGGTTCTGCTACTAATATGACTGCGAATCTTAGATTTATATCTTTTCAAATTTCTATATCATTTCTACCCATTTGGTAGTTGTTTACAAAACTGTTCTAAACTATAGCGGCTAATTTTAGATGCCATTATCTATCTCTAAAGTTATAAAATTTCTAAAAATAAAATCTCAGATTGATAAAAACGAAGAAAATAATCGTCTAAAAGGGGTTTGGAATCCACTGACTGCTCACAAACCTTACTGCTCTAGCAATCTAATAACACTGCCCAACAAATTTGAACTTTCTTTTTTAAACATCAGATACCTGAGCAAACTTTTCTTATGACATTTTTCTCGCTGATTTCAAATCTAACTTTAGTTCTTCTTTAGCACATCAGGTTTTCGAGATATTTGAAAATGCAATATGACCGCTGTCGCTGATATAATGTAGCGTTTTACTTTGATTTCTTTGCCGAAGCTGGTAATATATGGTTGCATAGCACCATTGCTAGAAAAAATTGCCTTCTGTATATCTCCATGTGCATTGAGAAGTTGAACTGACACAAAATGATGCATTTAACATATAGAAACTCTAACATTTATCATTCTCTTTAGGCCTAAACATATGATAAAGATAAATAGCCATGTTTTGTTTATTCCACAATCATCATAAAGTTAATGGTACTTATATTGCATGTATAAGAATGGTAAACAATGATTCAAGGGCTAATAAGTTAAAACTCGAATTCATAAACGTTGTGCATGGGATTTGCGTTTGAATTTGTTCTCAGGATTATCACGATACAACATCCAACAATGATCTCCCATCATGCTCTCATTCCAAAATCCTTGATAGCGAGTTTCCATGGTCTTGATATCCTGGTGGAAACGTTCACCTTGCTCGTCACTTATGGCTCCAAGATTTTCTTGGAAAAAGTCGAGGTGCGAATGCAGGAAATGGATTTTAAGTGAAATACGGCATCCCATTTCTATTTCTTTATAAGATTGAAGAAGGTTTTCCACGCCATCTATGTATGCAGGTGACTTGTTGATGCCCAGAAAGTTTGCACATAACCACTGAAGGCTAGCCATGCATTTAGTTCAAGAGGAGTGAGGGTCTTCTTGAAGTCAGGGTCTGCTAAAACCTCCCTGATTTGTGGTCTCACAAATATGCCTTCTTTTAGTTTTACCGAGCTCAGTTGTGGAATCTTTTTGCACAGATATTGGAATCATTGAGAATTGTCCTTTGACACTGCTTTCACGAAGTTTTTCATTAGACCTAGTTTCAAATGAAGAGGTGGCAGATATATTTTATAAGGCTCTACCAGCGCGACAGACTGCACACTGCTTATTCCAGGCTCATATGTAGATCGAAGTGGCCAGTCATGCTTGTTATAATGTTTTGCAGTGGCACAGCTATGCTACACGCAGAGAAAGCAACAGTACTTCGTGAATCCTCATTTCATACTCATTAGAATGCATATGACTTTTAGATCACCGGAGATGTACCACTGATGGGCTTTGTAGTTTATGGCTTTAAGAAGAATATCCATATTGTCATATGTCTCCTTAAGGTGGATTGAATGGCCAATAGGAATGGGAGGCTTTATATTGTCATTGTGCAAGAGACAGCTTTTAGACTTGTCTTAGAAGCATCAATAAATAGACTCCAGTCAGACGCCTCATATGTCTGTAACAAGGCTTCCAACAATCTATTTATATCATGGCACTAGCAGAGAGGTCCATAAACTGTGAAGAATGAAGTTAAATCACGATTACGCTTATAAAGTAATTCACATGCCCATTTTTCTCGAGTAAGAATTTTCCTGTAGTCGAGATGCTAGAAGTTCTGCTTTTTCCTTTGACAGTGACAGATCTCTCACAAGACCATTCAAATCTTCCTGAGTAAATAACTTTGGCTCAGAGTTAGCATCCTCATATTCAACATCCGCATCTAATGTGCATGCACCTTGAGTACTGCTATCATCACTGATATCATCAGGTACGAGGCCATCATCAGGTGGAACTGGAATTGCCAAAGATACATCATGTGGAACTGGTCTGCACGCCGAATCCATGGCTGGATAAAAAATTTGGTGCTTGTTCTTTGTAGAAAACCCTTTTGTGGTCACACTGCAGAAATAGCAATCTTCGAGATGATCTCTGGGCTCTCTTCATATCATAGGAACAGCAAAGGGCAATGAAGCTTTCTTTTTGTTAATCCAGTCACATAATCCATTAGAGCAGTAAGTACAAATTTGGTGTGGTGCCCATGCTTTATTTTAGTCACCCAAAGAGCAACTGAAGTAGAGTTTGTACATTTTCTTTATATCATTTGTGTTAGTACGCTGCTGAGATTTTGTTGAGAAATGCTCACATACATAGCAGAATTTATCCGGATGATTTTTGCTCTCTCGAGGCATTGTTACTGCTTTGTGGAAATATTTGAAAGCCTCTTATGATCAACGCAGAAGGAGCAGCTTAGAAGATGCACATCACATGAAGAACCTGAAAGCATAAAACAGAATTAGAAATAATTGCGCAAAATATGCATGCGGGTTACAAATGTAAATGAATTCTTCTCTATACCCCTTTAACCAGCAAGAACTCACGAAACATCTAGTTTGCTCATCCTAGCAGTAAAATAATGATGCATGCAATAGAGTAATGATACCAGTAATATACTACATTTTATAATCGCAGGCGGTCATTTTGATTTTTTGGCATATCTTATAAACGGTACGTGCTAGAGCAAAACTGAAGGCAGATTCGGTTTCAGCATGGAAAATGGATTTAGAAAAGTATAGTAAGGTCTCTGATGAAAAATGTGTGTTAACCAGTGTAATTAATAACTACATGAATAATATAATTCATCACTATATCAGTTAATAGCATAAACTTTTATTTATTGGAAGTTTCCTGTAGAGGAGAAATAGGTATTTCCTTTTGTTTTGAAACTCTATGATTGCTCCTGTCTCATCTCTCTTCAAAGTTCCTGAAGTTTTAAAGACCTTTTTTGTAATGTATAGGATTTTATGGCGGAAATTCCCGTTGTGCCTGGCGGAAAACTGAAGAAGATAAATCATTTGATATTTTTAATTCCCGGAATTTATTTTTAAACAAGACGCACAAAACAAACCCATTGATGGCAAGTTCCTTCCCTTTCTTTCCAGGAATGGGAATAAGTGCAAATTCAAGAGAGTTGTGGGACGTCTAAATTATTAGTCTCTAGAGAATTATCCTCTTTGCTGCTACTTTATTATTCTCTTTAGTTCCTTAGTTGCTCAAAGGCTCCTTTGATCCTGTCCTCTATGGTCCGATATTGCTTACAATTTTGTTATAACTGGGTTCTTTACTGTGAATTGTATGCCCCCACCCTGACCTCGCCCCCAATGCTTACAAGAGGATCAGCGGCTGTATATCTTGCACACATTTTCTCTCGTTCTATCTTCACAACACTTTCGTTACAGATTTATCCTTAAAAACTCTCTTCGTGATGCGACCTCGTTGCTAATGATTTTGAAATTCCAGAACAAAAATCTTTACAATGTACACAAGTTTAGTTTTGAGTTAAGAGTGTAACTCACCTAAATGATGAGATTTAGAATACTTAAAAGTGAAAAGTACAATTATCTTAGATATTTAAATTTGATGTTTGTATATTTTAGGGAAACCTGTGGTGTCTAATTTTTTTTTTTCCATTTACCCGTTTTTTCCTGATATATGTTTCTATTTCTATGGACTATAATTTATTTGCTCAAAAATTCTCCTTTAAAATACCTTCAAATTTAAGCGTGGCAAAATGTGTCTTAATTTTGGTGAAAAAAAAAAGTAATAAGCAATATTTGAAAATTTCAGCTAATAACAGGTCATCAACAGCAACTGTCAAATTATTTTGGCAGAAAGATCTCTTTAACAACTTTTATATGATAAAATTAGGGTTATTAATGTACCTATTGAAATGAAGGAGAAGTGAGAAGCGAAATCTTATCCACCATATCAATCTTTGTGATTTAGAGAACTATTATAGCCTGAATTTCGTCAATTTATTAGGAGTTAGTTGGTTTACTATGTTAAATTCTGAGTGATTTTTGTGATAACCTCCATAAAGTTATTTTTTTGGCGCTGCTGAAAGTCGTTGTGAAAGCTACCAACCGGCTTCAAACATGAATACTTGTGGTATCTTGTTATCTGGGTATAAATTAAGATCGTTAATGATACAACTGGAAAACCGTCTGCTAATTTCAAAATACTAGTGGGTATTTAATAAAAAAAGTTAAAATTCAGAGGTGAAAATTATATCTACGTAAGCAATTTTGTAATGATCATTAAACTTGCTATAACATAAAATTTATAATTCCAGAAATTGTAATAAATTTTGAAAATAATTTAACCTATCTTTTTAGTGTATAGTAAATTAATAAGAGTTTATAATATAATAACGAGGTGTGGTGGGAGGTGGAGGGAGCACCAGCAGCAGGAGATACTAAAGTAATTTCTAGCTCTAAAGAATATAAATTACACATTTTTCTATTAACACAATTTAGGTAATAAAATATAATTAGCGTTACACTTTTAAAATACTTTTAGACTTACACTTCATACTTCATCCTCAACCACTACAAAGTTAGGACGGTGGGCATCAAGGCTACTAAATCTCTACTCACCCCTCCTCATCCTTATATGCCTTCTAAACCACTCTTGGTTCAACCTTTAGCAGAAGGACCCAAGCACGCCACCTCCTCATCACTCTCTATTTACAGTGCACCCCTATCATGCACAGCATCCTGGCAGCATCTCACCCAGGGATCTATTCAGCCCCTTCAAGCTAGGCTATCATCATGTCTGAGTGTGGCAAAGGAGGAAAGGTTAAGGGTAAACTGGAGAAAGACCACTCCAGACCCAACATTTATCATGCTCACGGAGAAGGAATAACCACAAAAGAATAAGAGTAGAGTAAACACAGAAAGGGAAGAAAGAACCTGTGCCGAAGGGGCCCATGGAGCCGTCTTCTCATGATAACAAGCTGGTCCCCCTCTGCACCTTCCGAGGGGGAAAGGACCTAACCAACCTGGATGACCGTGATGGAGGCGATCTCTGGTGTCGGCATTATTGCGCCAATAAGGATCATAGACATGCCCAACGGATACGCGACCATCTGCGACACCATGGAGGACGTCGAAAAGATAGTCTCTGAGGAGGCCAAAAAACCGCTCCAGAAGATCGGGCTGGAAGCCTCAATCCCGCATGAGAGCCTCGCGCGTCGGACTATGACCTTAAGAAGGCTTGATCCTTTTTCCACGGAGAACTCCTGTGAAGAAATCAAAGAACAGTTTCGAAAAAGCAAAAATGGGCCAATATTACTGAAGTGGAAAAATTCAGAAAATGGCGTGGCATCGTGAAGATGGTCTTCACTAACATCGAGATAGCCAAGAGGGCAAAGAATGAAGCCCTTCTGCGTTTTGTCGCCGGAGCATATCAAACCAGAGGAGTGCATCCCACTCAAATGCTGCTTGAAATGTTTCGCTGTCGAAAAACATCCGACGAATGATTTTAAAGGACATCACGTGTTCCAACTGTTCCGAATCTCGTCACGGGTGGAAGGAGTGTTCGTCAAAGCCCAAATGCGTAAACTACGGCGGAGACCACAAGGTCATGGCAATGAGGTGTCCCATCCATAAGGAGGCAGTTCAGAGCAAGAAGGAAGAAATAAAGGAGGCAAAGGCAAGGACATACGTGGAAGCAGCAGCCCCGAGCATTCAATAAACCGAAAGAATGAACACCCCTAAACTGCTTAAGCCAAGCGAGAGCAAATAAATTATGGCGATAATCATAATCGCCCATTTCTCTAACTTGGCACCCCCTGGATTTTTTGCAAAAGAGTTAAACCGTCTTTTGTAAAATAACGGGTATAAAAAGAAGTTGTGGCTCCCCGTAAATCCTCCATCGGAAGAGCAACTAAATATCCAATGAGTCGAGGACAAACAAATTCAAGAAAACAAGCAAGAAGAAGCAGTAAAAGAAGAAGAAGAAGAAAAAAAAGCAAGACTCCGATTAAAAGCCCGAGAAAAACACGAAAAATGGGAAGAAGAAGGAAAAAATCTAGGGCCAAGAGAGTCAAAAAAGCCAAGAAAGCAAACTCTCAACCACAGAGGACGAAGAGGAGAGAAGTAAATGTGAAGGATCACCAGTCACCTTGAAAAAAGAAATATTGAACATAGGATACCTACATACATATTTGACGGAGGGGACATCAAGCTCAAAGTCTTCAGGTCGCCCCTATGCAAACTGCCTAAGCAGGATTCAAGGCAAATTCTTCAAGGAATCCAAACCAGAAAATTCAAAGGGACATTTGAAGGACCTTACTGCCCGAAAGAACTGAAAGGTCTGCTATCAGAGGGTGCAATGGACATCCCAGTGTCCTGCGTCCACACAGTAAATATGCAAACCTACAACAAATCAGGAACAGAATGAAGACTTCGGAAATCTACTAAAATACAAAAGTGATCAAAAGTGAAAAGTGAATAAATAGACAGTGATATAATATAGGAAAAAATCTTTAAAAGGTGAAGAAATTTTAACAAAAATGAATAGATAAACTCTGAATTAACGTAAAAATGAATTAAATAGTGACGAAATCTTAATAAAAGTGAATAGATAAACATTGAATTAACGTAAAATTTATTTAAATTGTGACCCAAATTTTAAAAGGTTATATAAGCCAATTTGCAAAAATATGAACAAAGCGAATTAATGTAATAATACAAAATATAAATTACTAAATTAGAGCGACTATAATACTACGAATTACTGACTAATAATAAAATATTAAATAAATAAAAGGGCTTAAAATAAAGGTGACAAAAAATCTAAATTAAAGGGAAATTACTAAAATGAAAAATAATAATGAACGGAATAAAAATAATTCATGTGATCGAATACCAAACAAATATAAGGTAGTGAACTAAGGTAAACCAAAAATAAAAAACCCCGACTTTTAACTCATAAAAATATGAAATATTTAAATTTCTTAATAATATGTTTGTATAAAAATGCTATATAGACATAATATGATTATACTAGTACCAAAATAATTAAAAATATCCCATTCCCTGTACATATGTATATATTCAAAAGATTTAATATGGTATAGATTACTTTTAAATATATGATGATTAAGACACTTAGTAACGTATGAGTATATATAACTAACTATTGCAAATATTGCATTTCTTATATATATTTAAAAAATTATTACTGTATAGTGTCAATAAGTTGATCTCCATTGTCTCCCGGAGCCTTTTTCTCATACTTAGACTTGAAACTTTTTCTTTGCTGAATATTTCCGATTTTCACCACTATTACTATTTATTTTTACATATTTGTTCTTATGATTACATATTTGTATTTATTTTTACATATTTGTGAAAACCTATTGTATATTGTCGAATAGAGGCTCCTTGCTGCCATGTAGCCCATTGGGAACCACGAGGTCATGCTCGAGGTAAGTCCACGTGAGCAAGGACAGTGAGAACAGACAAAATATAGAACTGTTTTCCGCGATAAGCGAGGGATTAGAATCTCAAACGCGCGCTTCTGTCGTCTCCCAGGGTGTTACGAGTATCAAGAAACTCCCGCAGGAGTACTTCCCATCCCTCAAACACTGTGTTGGTTCGTAGAGAGATCCCCCTTCCCTTGGCGGAGGTAGTAATGGATCTGACTGGTCCTTATACATTGTTGATCCCAATAGGGCATCGACAGTATAGACCTGCCCTTTACAACGAAACACGTCACTCTCGATCGCGCTCCCGTTTATCGACGAGCCGAATGCAAGAATTATACCGAAGGATCTGAGCCCGAGTCAATTTAGCCATCCTTGGGTTCGGTACATTTCGTTTGGCACGAATACTCCCTCCAGTTAGTGTTACTACTAGAGGTTAAATTCCGTGAGGTTAAATCCCGTTGATTAACTACCTGATCCTGCGTTTCATCTCTTAAATCCTCGAACACAACCCAGGCTGAGAGGAATCATCTGTGGCTATCCGGCCAGTCATCCCTGTGTGTATTTGGACAGAGGCTCGTATCGCCTCTCGTCCCTCCCTTCGTAGAGCCCGCTCTGAGTAGCTCTGATACGTTCGGTTCTTGTATACATAGAGTATCTATTTTCATTATTTTATTGAATCTATTTATTGGATATATGTAACTGAGTATATATTAAAGTTTATTTTGTGTACCTACTTTTTCATAAGCCTCATAGCTGCAGCCTTCATTAGTTAATATCGGCCAACTGCACTCACTCTTTTGAATTTAAATCCCTTGCACTCGTTCCCCTTCCACACTTCTATCCTTCATCTCTGTTGAGACAAGAGTTCATTCAAGGTCACCCGTTTGACATTGAGCGTCCACAATATTGGATAGAAGTGACGTCTATGTCGGGGTCATTCTACGACATATATTTTTTCTTTAATAAATCGTTGAATCTCACCCAGTCGAGGTTCGACACTTAGCAGAAAGACCTAAGCACATACCCCTCCCTTTACACAGTGCACACTACCGATCATATGCAGCCTCATCCGCTTTCTCCTCGGTCAGCCCTTTCTCTCTCGAACAATTATTTCCATAATAATTCTAAGCGGTTTCTTCCAACCCTACACACATTCTTTCTCCTCTAATGCCCACTTCAACCACTAAACAGTCAACACTTAGTTCAGACCCTCTTTAAAACCATAAATACTGCTGGTTTTCAATCTATTTTAACCTTCACCCACCAAACATCTTTCTCAACTTGTCCATTTTCACTGCTGTCACTCACAAACTTTCTTTCTCCTTAGTCAGTAGGATTGGATTTAGGATTGAAATGTCTGTTCTTAAGGGATAAACCCTTGCTGCATAACCATTGAGCTTGCCGGACTTGACTGAAACTGGTATTATTCAGTTATTCCCAAAGGGTGAGAAAGCTTAGAAAAGACGCATTTTTGTTCTGTAGAAATACGAGAAGAAAGAGAAATATTAAGCTTTAAACGCTATCTTACTCAAGGACATCTGATAAGTCTGTTCTGCCTCAGTGTTTATAAGTGTTTCCCAACCTTTTTTCCTCCAGACCCCACTATAGCTCTCCAAAAAAGTATAAAAAATGATTACTATTTTATAATATTGTACGCTTAATTATTGAGTCCAAAAGAATCTAAGTAACATATTTATTGAGAAAGAATAAGTGAATCACTTTTATTTAGTGAGAAACTAGTACTAGCAATTAAAACAGAAAATTCGATGTCAATCAGAGATGCCAAGCAATTTGAAGAGACCTTGCTTAATCCAATAATGAGCCAATTTTTATCTCTCTTGAAATAGCTGTTCCTGGCTATGTTGTCATTTAGCAAAATTATATAAAGAAGATAGATGTTTATTGTCCCCAAAATATTTTTGGACCCCAAGTCCAAGCCGCGCCAAATTTTTTGCTTAGTACGCCTTAGGGTTGATTCACACTATAGGTTCGGTCACACTCTACTCTCGCTCGGGTCTTGGTTAGCTCACAGTCCTGGTGCATTCATATGTCCGGTCTGCTCTCGCTTCGCTCTCGGTCCCATCCTTTCCTTTCTTTCAACACCAGTGGAAGTCATACCACCAGTTTTACGGAGGATGTGTGACTTTTTGGCAATAGTGGGGTCTGGAGGAAAAAAGGTTGGCAATAATCGCCATTGCACGTGATGAAGAAGAAGAAAGAAAGCAAAAAAGGAAGAGATTGTGAGTTCAGCCTATGTTGTATGATAGAAAGAGTGAAGGAGAATTTCATACTTTGTATCATCATCTTATTGATGATGATAGTAAATTCTATAGCTATTTCAGAATGAACACTTTGGAACATTTGAAAAAATACTATCAAAAATTGAGGATGACTTGAAAAAGGAAAACACACCATACCGAGAATAAATCACTCCAAGAGAAAAACTGGCTGTTTCTAAGGTAAGACAAACAAAAGTTGTGACTCAGATTTATTTTGCACTACTCTAGGATAAGAGATAATGGCACAGACGATAAAAGTTATTCCTTTTAATTGTTACATTGTCTGTACAATCATTATGAAGGGAAATCAAAATGATCCTGCTGGTTACGCCACTGTCAGGTGCATGTGGGCTGCAGAGGTGATGGCTTCTCCTGGATGGACTCCTCGTATTGTGTTGCTTCATGTAATTGTTGCATAGATTGACTACTTGTGGATGAGGAAGTAGAGTACTGCGACAGAGCAGGTGATGCTGAAGGTAGGGGGCATACATTCTGTGCTAGGGGTGTATATGTCTGTACGTTTTGGTTATGGATGTATTTGATCTTAATTTCACAAACTAATGAAAACACGTTTGTCTTAATAAAATGTTGATTAGCTGGACTGAATTTCTTGACAGTAGTTGCCATCAATGAAAAGAAGGTGTCAATTGGTTCTGGGGCTCGTTCTTCTTCCTTTTTTTCTACTAAATATCTCATAAGAGTAGCAAATGCACTGTTGTTATTTTCCTGTTTTTTTCTTTTACGTGTGCAACGTTCTTGCTGAGGGAGTGTAACATGTGCAGCATCATCAACTTAGTCGTTTTCATCACCTTCTTGTCGACTGCAGAGTTCTTGTGTGCCAATGTTTTCATAATTATCTGAGTTTTCTGATTCATTTCCAGCCTGTTGTAGATATGTAATTCGTGTTCTGTCCTTCATAAATTCAGACAGAAATGACATTTGGTCTTTATACTTCTATTTCTGGCTATTAGTAGCCGCCTGCCAACTCTTTATTTTCTTATTTATGTGTTTGCGATATTGTGATCGCAGGCATTCCCAGCGTTCCTTACACTTAGATCCTGAAAGTAAGTAGAAAATAGAATTAGTTATTACCTATGTTGTTTCATTGCAGGTTTTTGGCAACTAGGGATTCTTACAAATCAATAGCTTTCAGCTATCGTCTAAGCCATTCAACCACTCAGGGTATTGTACTAGAAGTCTGTCATGCAATAATGACGAACCTTATGGCAGAGGCTATACCAACACCAGTGGAACTACTCAAACTGCATTGGTGCACTGGATGGTAAATATGTGATAATTGAAGCACCAGCAAATAGTGGTTGCCTATATTTCAACTATTAAAAGACATTTTCTGTTGTTCTATTAGCTTTGGTTGATGCAAAATACCATTTCATATGGGTTAATGTAGGATCACATGGTAAGAATAGTGACAGTGGAATTTTTACTAATTCCAAAGTTTGCAAATATCTGGATGAGGACCAATTGAATGTACCAGAAGATGCTGCATTTCCTGGCACTAATGTGCTTGCACCATATGTTATAGTAGGAGATGAGGCTTTTCCTTTGAAGATAAATTTAATGAAGCCCTACCCAGGTTCACAGACTGAACATGATTTAGAAAAAAATGATTTTTAACTATAGGTTATCTAGAATAAGGAGGATAGTTGATTCTACACTTGGTATTCTAATGCAAACCATCAGAATATATTTACGGAAACTTAAAGCTAAGCCTTCTAATGCTAATGCATCATTACAAAAACATAAATACTTCACAATCTAATACACCCTGACATCGTTGCATTACCAGATACTGTTGTCATGCCTTCATCAAATACAGTAGGCCTATGTCCAATGAGAGGAAGCGGGGAAAATGCTACAAAGGAGGCATTTAGCGTGAGAGAAACACTGAAAGAGTATTTCAGCTCATCAGTTGGTTCAATGCCTTGGCAAAATGATAAAATATAAGTATACATTATATTGAATTTCTTACCTTCACAACCCAGGTGCCTGCTTATTTCCACCCAGCTTCTTCTTCTCGCCACGTTATCACTATAGTTTGGGGAAGTCAGGTCATACAGTTCGGGTTTGTTTTTCACCAATTCTATTAATATTTAATCTGAAACCACAAAATTAAATTAACTTTTGTGTATTTTTTTCAGTTTGTGCCCATGTATAGGCTAGCTGTAAAAATTGTCCTTATATCAGTGATAAATAAAAAGAAAAATTAAAAAAAAAATCCTTTACCTACTTTTCCTACTTTCCTATACGAAGGCTGAATCTCGACTGGAGCGGAGCAGGACCGTTGCGCTAGTGTTCGCTCTCGCTCCAGTCAAAATATCTTTTGAATGTATCGTGAGAGGACCGAGAGTGAAGCCAGAGCGGACCGTTACCGCCAGTGTGAATGCTTACATTGAAATGCATTAAACATTATTGAATCGGACCGTGACCGGAGCGAGAGTGGAGTGTGACCGAACCTATAGTGTGAATCAACCCTTACGGTGGGAATAACTGGACTTTAGAACATCCTTGACACCAAGATTTAAAAACCTATTGTCTTGTAGTGTTTTTTTTTCCTTTCTGGTTTCATTCTGTCTCTATCCAGGCGAATCCCGACCAGATAATGAAATAGACATAAAGGTAAGTATGACAATCTCTAGTGATTTCGAGGGCACCAGGGGCCGTGTTCTCGTTGGGGAGAGTTGGCAGGAATTATTATGATTTGACACCAAACAGCGTTCAGGTAGAACCTTCGTCGCTACGGGGCAGAGAGACTTGTTCCGCGTCAGAGGTATGTAGATATAGATACCCGTCGACAGGAATCATTGGAACCAGGAGTGTTTGCGTTTATTGTACTGTGAAGACGGGAGAGAAAAGAAAGCAGTGTTGTAATTGGCTATGTGTGTCATGAGAAGGGTAGGATCTACCCACCCGAATGCATGGCTGAGCACAGCGCGTCCACCAGTCGGTAGCCAAATCTCTCCGTGCGCTGACGTTTGTGTCCGCTCATGCCGGGATCGAACCCGGTATTGCGACGTTGGCAGACCAACGCCGTATCCACTTGGCTATCAAGAGCTTGTGGGTAATGAGTATTACTACAAATCTAAAAAATGGTAATTCTATCTAAAAGTTTGAAAACTATTATCTTTAGACTTCGTCATTTATAGTTTTTTTTGTTTACTATGTCTCCTTTGTCTCTTGTATTTATTATCTTCTCTACGTCCTACTCTCCTTTGCTTCCCACACACAGATCCGTCAGTTCATTTTTCCCAACCAAAATATTGATATTTAATGGCCTATTTCCTTCTTCTACACTTCCATATAATCTATAATTGCTCCACTCCACAAACTCTCCCACTTAGTCCACATTTGTGTCTCACACTATTTCCTTTCGTTCAATTCTACTTAGTTCCTTCTCCCTCACACTATTTCCTTTCACCCAGCACTACATCCATCCCATCAACGCGCACTTCTAAAAACTCTCACGTTCCTTCCTCTTATCTCTTCTACCCCTCAAAACCACTTTCTTATACCGCTGTAGTGTAGAAATCTTGAAGTCATTAGAATAATAAAGCGGAGTGTGTTTAGTTTTATGTCTGTTTATGTGTGAAATGGTAAACAACTGTTTTTTAATTCTATTATATTTTAAACGAAGATTCGTGACTGTCAAATGTAAAGATTTGGTGTTGGGCAAATTTAATATTGAAATTGGCTGTCGACAAATTTTATTTTATTTTATACTTTCAGGTTTGGATATATATATATATATATATATATATATATATATATATATATATATTACAAGAGAAAGAGAAAATTGGACGCTATACAAGGTTTCTGCATCTTTCTTTCTGTCTTCAAATTTACTTGAAAGGCAAAAAATAAAAATGGCGAAAGCCCTGTAGTGTTGTTGTTATCACCCGCAGAACTTGAATTTGCTCTTTCTTCGTATATATATATATATATATATATATATATATATATATATATATATATATATATATATATAGTTTGTTGGTTTGTAAGTTTATTTATCAGAATAATGAATGACCTAATATTTATCAGTAGATTCAACTAAAAAAGATACACCTAGTTCATCTTTAAGATGAAGGCCCTTTTTTACTTGGAGGAGTTCATATCTTTCCGCATAAACTTCAATGCGATTGCCACACATCAATGGCAAGCCACCTTTACGCAGCATTGGGAATGCTGAGCGAACGCTTCTCATCGACGCTATGCAAGTGCCTTTCTTAAATCGAACCTTCTCTATTTGTAGAGTTGTTAATCTTATTTGTAATTATGAGGTACAGTCACTTGTTTGGCGTGGATGAACAGCATCACCCATTCATGTTCGAGGCAGGTTTTATTTTAGCTAGAATATAAAGCGCAATAGCAACGAGGCCAAATCGCTCAAAAAATTTGTAAGGAAAAATATGTAAAAAAAGTGATTAAGTTAGGGCAAGTCAAAATAGTGGGGAATATAGCCGCAGGTCTTGCTGCAGGCATTGAGGCTGGGAGGTTGCATAACTAGTGGCACTCGGGCCGGGAGGGCGCGTAACTGCTTTTTCTGGGTCCGGAAGGGCGCGTAACTACTGGTCCTGAGTCCGGGAGGGCGTGCCGTTCTTCCATCTTTCAGTTATATCGCGGCCATTTTCCCTGCTACACCATTAATTGTTATGTGTTATCATTGATACACGTCTTTCACATGAATTGGAACATTTATAATAAATATGATCGTGAAAAATAAAATACGCGAGTTTACCTCCAAACGACCGTTTTCTTTAAGATTTAAATGTTTTCAGGTACTGTATTTCGTTATTTTATTTTGCGCCCCTTAAATGTGATCAACCCCGGTTTAAGGAGTTAGATGACCAATATATGTATTTTGTTTTATTTATCTTCTCTGGGTAAGGTTTTAATTAAAATGAAGAACCTAAAACCAAAGAGGCTATTTTCATCAGAATATGTGTATGGGCAGATCTGTAAGCAAAGTGGTGAAAGAAGAAGTGAATATATATGCAGGATATATAGTAGCAGATCCACTTACAGAGGCTGGGGCTCGAATGGTAAGCAATCTTACAGATGTAAGCGGCAGGATGGTTCTTATGCGACACCTGTGAAATGAACAAGTAGCCCCTTAGGATAACCATAGAGGGAACTTATGATTAACCTAAATTGAAGGATAGATGTGTTGTAATACTTTTTACCAACACAAAGTAGCGTTCAAAAATAGAGAACAAAATACCATAATCTACATTTTCCATTTTCTAAAAAATACTCATTTAATTTCCATGAAAATTGCATAGAACATTCTGTAACTTTGCTTCGGATAGTTTCTAAGGTACATATATATATATATATATATATATATATATATATATATATATATATATATATATATATATATATATATATATATATATATATATATATATGAGGAATTAAACCACATTCTCCGAAGACAATTTAATTCAGAACAGTTTCGGTGTATCTCACACCCTTTTTCAACTGACACTGGGCAGAAAATATAAGAGAAATGCATATAAGCATAACACAAGATCCCTTCTTTTTTTCCACAATCCCCTACTTGTGGCTAATCTATGGGCAGGGGGGGGGGGGTGTAGGCCTAAACATATTGAAGGGCTGGCATTTTACTATTTTGTTTATTTGCGATCTTAGAACAGGATTAAAAGAAAATTGACCGAGAGATGGATTTAAATTAGGAACTGACGATATCAAGCTCGATTCTATGATTCTTCTCTTAACATAGTTAGCCGATTTAAATAACATTTTACTTCCATTGAAATCGATCGTATGATTCTTGTCTCTAACATGGCAAAATATTCCACTACTTTCGCTGCCCACTCTAATATCTCTTTTGTGTTCGTACAATCTTTTAGCTAGATTTCTCCCCGTTTCCCCTATATAAACTTTATGGCAATCGTTGCATGGTACTGCATATACTCCTATGTTATGATGTTCTTTGGGTTTCCTGGCCATCATCAATTGGTTTAAGGAATTATTATATTTAAAGGTAGATTAATACCCACTTTTCCAAATATGTCCTTTAAACTATTTAATTTATTGTTAAATGGCAATGTTATACATTTGTTGAAGTCGTTAGTGCGGGAAGTCTTATTACCATAGAATGTTTTCCTAGCTGCAAAATGGGCAGACGATATGAACCAATCGGGGTAATACAAATTAGAAAAATGGTCCTGATAATGACAATTTCTTCAACTAAATAGGAAGGATGACATATTTTATATGCTCTAAGGAAAAGTTAGAAATTACCAATTTTTTAACAGTATTATCGTGAAACGAAAAATAATGTATATAGGCATTCGAGGGGGTTGGTTTCCTATACACGTCAAGTTTTAATTCTTGGTGATCTTTATTAATGAGGACATCTAAAAAGGGTAATCTATTATCATATTCCCATTCATATTTAACTTTGATGGAGACATGCAAATTATTCAAATTATTAAAAAAGCTATCAAAATCATGGCCATTAGGCCATACAGAAAATACATCGTGAATGTACCTTAACCATATAAAGTTAGGGGGAGAAATTGTGGGGAGGAGTTCAGTCTCAAAATATTCCAAGAAGAGACAGGCCAATATCGGAGATAAACTATTTCCCATACTAAGGCCAAATATTTGTCTATAAAACTCATTATTTACTCGAAACACATTGTCAGAGAGACATAATTCAACTAAATCGATAAATTTACTCGTAGAAATGGGAAGATCCAAATTAAGTCTAGGCATTTTATTTACATCGGCTAACTATGTTAAGAGAAGAATCGTAGAATCGAGCTTGATATCGTCAGTTCCTAATTTAAATCCATCTGAGGGTCAATTTTCTTTTAATCCTGTAATAAGAAAGCAAATAAACAAAATAGTAAAATGTCAGCCCTTCAATATGTTTAGGCCTACCCTCCCCCCCCCCCCCCCCCGATTAGCCACAAGTAGCGGATTGGGGAAAAAAAGAAAAAAAAGAGAAAAAAAAGAGGGGATCTTGTGTTATGCTTATATGCATTTCTCTTATATTTTCTGCCCAGTGTCAGTTGAAAAAGGGTGTGAGATACACCGAAACTGTTCTGAATTAAATTGTCTTCGGAGAATGTGGTTTAATTCCTTATCTTTTCTTGCGATATTGCATTAATTTTCATCATATATATATATATATATATATATATATATATATATATATATATATATATATATATATATATATATATATATCAGTGGAATGCAGTCAATGTAAGCAAGGCTCACATTTTTGCATGCTTATACTTGTATTCGGTACCGTTCACTTTCAATCAAATTGGCGTTAGACCCTGATAGGCCCGGCTGCAATTGAAGAAATGCATCCTTTTCGACGAGATTTCTACTTTTTTTTCTATAAATTTCAAAAATAGTTGTTGTTTTTGGTGCTTTGGAATGAATGGTTAAAAGATCTTTTGCTTTTCTTAGCATTAATACAGGGTGACCCCTAAAACGGGCCTGCATACCCTTTTAGTGATATATCCTCCATTTATTCACTAATCACCCTTATTTTGCAGGATATGACAGAAGCAACTCCTGTGAACACAACTAGATCTCAATGGGAGCTCCAGCAAAGTATATACTGCGTCAAATATTACTACAAGGCAGGCTCGTTCAAGAAAGCTCAGGATAGTTTGTGCATCAGTTCGAATGTGAAAAAGCCCCCTCCAAGAGCAGAATTTAGGACTGGGTGGAACACTTCAAGAACTATGGCAACCGTTCAAGCCATTCAGAACGCCCCAGGAAGCTTACAGCTGAGCTATTCGAGAGCGTGAGAGAGTCAGTTCAGCAGAGTCCAAAACGCTCTGTGCGCAAGCGAAGTCAGTCCCTCGGTATATTCCGTGAGACTTGCAGGAGAGTGTTAGTAATGGATGTAAAGGCCTACCCGTACAGAATACAGAGAGGGCAAACCCTTACAGCCTCAGGCAAGGAGCAGAGGAAGGCTATGGCAGTCAAGATACTAAAGAAGATTCTGGAGACCCCAACTTTCCTTAACTTCCTTTGGTCCTCAGATGAAGCTCACTTCCATCTTGAAAGAAAGATAAACTCGAAGACAAATGTCTTTTGGGGGCCCTTCAGACCAAATGAGGTAGCCCCTAATCCCATATACTCATCTAATTGCACGGTATGGACTGCAATCTCAGCCAGAGGCATCATCGGACCATTCGTCTTCGAGGAATCTGGCGCGACAGTGACGGTCACCAAGGAGCGGTATGCTGAGGTCCTCAAAACCTTCAATAGGGAGATGCACACCCTGTTTCCGTCGCTCATGGGGAAGTTCTGGTTCAAGCAAGATGGAGCAAGCTCTCACACCTCAAAACTGTCACGAAATTGGCTAAAAAAGAACTTTGGTGGCCGTGTGATCAGTCTCAAGACTGATTTTGAGTGGGCACCTCACAGCCCTCCAGATTTCTTTCTCTGGTGCTACGTTAAAGACAGATTGTACTCAGGGAGACCCAGGACCGTCACGAAACTCAAGAAAGCCATCAGGGAGGAGGTCAGAGCCATAGTCGTTCGGTTTGTAAGGACGTCATGGACGACTTTGTGCTTCGCCTCAAGAAATGCACAGAGCTAAATGGAGGTCATCTCGAACACGTGCTATAGAATGAAGAAGAAAACTCCAAAGACTATTATTATGTTTTGATACTATGTTTTTAAACACAATAAACTAGTAATCACCAAAGTTTTATTCAATCCTTGCAGAAAATTAAGAAATGAGGCCTATCGAAAGTTGGGGCTCGTCTTTTTTGTGTGACCTTGTTTAGAGTCATAGAGTGTTATGATTTTTATCTAGATATTTCAACGCTGTGTTAGAATTAAGAAAAAAATAATCTATCCCTTTACGGAAAAGGAATCATATTTCGATCTGCAGTAAGCAGCTAGCATCTAGCAACCCTGTCGAGTTGCCAAAATCTCGGAAGAAGCTCTTATATCTTAAGCATTTTGTTTTTATTTCCGAGACTCTGGGAGGCCTACCATAGTCATAAGTCAACCTTCATATCTTTGAGATCAGTAGTCCTCAGGCAGTGCTTAGATAAGTGTGGCGCATTGCTTATTCCTTTTTTTTAAGTGATAACCCCCTTTTAAACAAAATGGATGCAAATTAAGTTAGGATAAAATGCGACTGCATTATTGAAAAATTATTAAAAACGAAGTTCAGTGCGATGACTTATAATGAAAGAGAAACAATTATTAAAACAGGTAGGCCTACGTCAACACTCGATCTGTCATCCAAAACAGTGTTGCGCTTGCAAATACAATGTAGGCCAATATGATAGAACATCTTGGCTAGATGGTTATGCATACTTAGAGAAGCTATTTTAAAATTTAAATAAAGTTGGAAAAAATAATATGTAATTAAAGTGAATAGATTACAATTTTACAGTTATTTTTAAAGAACAACATATTTATTTTTGTAAAACTTGAATTGCTTCCTCATCTTCAAATGTTACCGCACGCCACTGATATATATATATATATATATATATATATATATATATATATATATATATATATATATATATATATTCAAAATTAGCTGCGTTGCGTTGGTCCATCTGGTTATAGCAAGTGACGAGTTATGACTATCATGAATTACTGGGAGAAATAAGTCATCATTAAACTGTGATTATTATGAGTCTTTCTCGAATCGTTGAGTCAACGTGACTCTGTAATCTACGTTTCGTGGTTGGGATAAATCGTTACACTTCCAATACCCATTCCAAATCTCGCCACGCCAACTTTGCCCTTATCTGATGCAGGTATGGATATTCACACGGTTCATAACCCTAGTGTCCATATTTTAAAAATTCGAGGCCACTCGAATGGAAGCAGTTCGCTGATACAAACCGTTTATTCTCTATCCATTAAAATACCTCCCTAATACCCCCTCCCACTTTTGAGCTACCTCCTACCCCTTACTTACCCCCTCAGCACCATTATTCTTTGTCTATCCGGGAAAACTGCGGAGGCTCCAGAAATTGGCGTGCAAACCCCCCTGTCAGATCGGGTGGAGCATCGTTCTGTTGATGCGAAGATATGTTGAAAAAGAGTTCCTTCGTCTGGTACAATTAACGAATCGACTCTGGACTCTCGGATAGAGGAAAGAACAAAGATAATGAGTGGAAATATTCGTTTTGACGTTCAAATCTTGGATCATTCTTTGTAGAGCCACGGAATCCCGTATTAATGGAACAACGAAATGAGAAAGTGAAGATTCTCTCATATTGTGGACAGCGATCCTTATCAGCTATCCGGGTTGTTTTAGTATCATTGTTGTTGTTATTATTGCTGTTGGGGCAACGGGGAGGGAGATGAACTGATAAGACGAGAATGATGTTGGAAAAAACATGGAAATTTTTCTTTTTATATTCCCATACACGCACGCATTTACATGCGTGAGTTTGCTTGCATACAGAAAATATATATGGATATGAAGTCACGAAATAGCACAATGTGGATGCAATGAATCCAGAAAATGTCTCACAGGAAAGCGAAATGGGAAATTTCCAGCATAATGCTTCCAAACTTTAGTCAATTTATTTTTAAAGAGAAAACTGGGTAAATAATAGAGAGAAAATATAAAGCAACCACAAAACACCACCCAATAAGAACCACCAAAGTCTCTGAAATAAGAGTGACATCCATAAAAAAACCCACAAAACACCACCCAAGAAAAGCCCCTAGGAACTCTGAAAGGAGAGTGACAGCCATTAGAAAAATAAACAGAAATAATCTCAATACAAAATCTAATTTAACCTTGTCTCGAAGAGGCAAGTCAGCTATATACACAACAAGTACAGTAACTAATGTAAATTCTATAGGAGGCGGTCTCAATTCAATAGTCACTTAACTTTACCAAAGTCCTTAGGTCAGATATGTACAACTTTAATTTCGTCTTGAACATCACGATGGAACCTATATCAACCAGTTCTGATGAAATTAATGCCAAAGGTTGACCACCATAAGATTGAAAGCGTTTTACAATTATCCAAAAAACGAGGCTCTGAAAGTAGCCTCAGCCATTATCTCTGAAGGTATTGCTGGTATATATCTCAATGAAACATCGCAATGATTAACTGTAAATGGGTAAAGTGAGAATAGGTGGGGAGAGATATTTGATAAAAGAGTGTAAGAAATGGAAAAAAACCCGTATATAAAAATACGGAGAAAATAGAAGACTTCTTATGCTCACATATAAATGACAAGTAATCTTTATGGAGATAAGAAATCGCAATGAGTTCTTAGGCTAACATAAATATTGGCAATGGACTAGTCATGTGTACATAGAAATAGCAGGGAGTCCGTTTGCTCTCTTAAAAATGACCATGATTCTTTTTAATAATATAAAAGATCGCAAAAACTCCTTACCCTCACATAAAAAGGACAATGAGTTTTTATGCGTACATAAAAATAGCAAGGCGTCCTTATGCTCACATAGAAATGGCAAGGGTTCTTTATGATCGCATTAAATGGCAATGGTATTATATTTGCACATACAATAGCAAGCAGTTCTTCTACTCAAACAAAAATGGCAAAGAACATTCCTTATGCTCTCATAAAAATGACAAGGTGAATTATGCGTAAAGAAAAGCATATAGTTCTTATGTGCACTTAAGAAATGGTATGGAATCTTAATGCCAATTAATAAATGGCAAAGATTCCTAATTCTCACATAGAAATTACAAGGAATCCTTATGAGTAAATAAAAAAAGGCACGGAGTCTTTTGCAGTCTCCAAAATGGCTAGCGGTTCTTATACTAATATTAAAATGGCAAAAATACTTTTGCTCACATAAAAATGGCAAAGCGTCCTTATGCTTACCAAAAATTGGTAAAAACATAGCTTAACTCCTTATGCTCACATAAAAATACCAAAACGTTTTAATGTGCACATAAAATCGACATTGAGTGATTTAATTGTATTTACATAAAATGGCAAGAATTCCATATGGTAAGGGAAAAATGGGGAGGAGTCCTTATGCTCATATATAAATGGCAATGAGTCTCTATAGTAATAAAAAATCGCAAAGAGTCTCTATGCGCACATAAAATTAACAATAAGTCCTTATTTTCACATAAAAATGATATGTCTTTATGCGTAAAAATGGCAATTAATCCTTATGCACAAAAAAAAATAGCAATGATGCTTCTTATGATTACAATAAAATAGTAAGGAGTCTTTAAGCGAACATAAAAATAGCACGAATTCCTGCTTAGATAAAAAATGTCGAGGAGTTCTTTTCTCTCGTAAAAACTGGCAAGGAGTCCATATGCACATATACAGGGTCACCCCCCAAAACGGGCCCCAACTTTCGATAGGTCTCATTTCTTAATTTTCTGCAAGGATTGAATCAAACTTTAGTGATAACTAGTTTATTGTGTTTAAAAGCATCATATCACAAGATGAGAGTCTTTGGACCTTTCCTCTTTATTCTAGATAAAGCACGTGTTCGAGATGACCTCCATTTAGCTCTGTGCATTTCTTGAGGCGCAGCACAAGGTTGTCGATGACGTCATTACAAACAGACCGACTAATGGCTCTAAACTCTTCCCTGATGGCTTCATTGAGTTTCATGATGGTTCTGGGTCTCCCTGCGTATACTCTGTCTTTGAGGTAGCCCTAGAGAAAGAAATCTGGAGGGCTGTGAGGTGCCCACTCAAAATCAGTCTTGAGACTGATCACACGGCCACCAAAGTTCTTTTTTAGCCAATTTCGTGACAGGTTTGAGGTGTGAGAGCTTGCTCCATCTTGCTGGAACCAGAACTTCCCCATGAGCGACGGAAACAGGGTGTGTATCTCCCTATTGAAGGTTTTGAGGACCTCAGCATACCGCTCCTTGGTGACCGTCACTGTCGCGCCAGATTCCTCGAAGGCGAATGGTCCGATGATGCATCTGGCTGCGATTTTAGTCCATACCGTGCACTTAGAGGAGTGATGGGCTTGGTAGCTACCTCATTTGGTCTTGAGGTCCTACAGAATAGAAATGCTTATTGTGCGCACATATAATAGCAAGGAGTTGTTATGCTCCCCTAACAATTTTAAATCTTTTTTCCTCAAATAAAAATAGCAAGTCTTTATACCTAAAAATAGCAAAGAATCTCTATGATCACATAAGTATTTATGTTCACATATAAAAAGCAAGGATTCCAAGGTGTCGTATAATGCCCCTTTTGATCACTCCACTCCTGACTCCACTTTTGTCGTAGTATACCTTGTGGAACATGATGTACTTTTTTGATGAAGTAGGCTTTGATCTAAGAATGAGAATTTTGGTGTTTTAATGAACTGCCGCTTCAACACGTAAATATAAGAGGAAACACATAGGAATTATCCCAAAATAAACATATATTTTAAATTTAACACTTAACTATGAAAAACAAACAGTAATCACATTTATATCTTCGTCCTAAGCTAAACTAGACTCTCAATGACAAAAATAAACAAATAGGCTACACGTAAAAACACCAATTGCCGATTAGTATTTTTATCGCGACCCTTTCTGATTAGCGTTAAACATTAAATTAAAGTACTCTCGTCTTCTAGCAAATATTACAGGGGTTCACGCACAATGGTTTCTCCTTCCCTTAAATCGTGAGACGTACTAAACTCATACTATTGCAATATGAATATAAATGTTCTTTCTAACTTAAATGACAGGAGGGATCAGGGATTTCCGGATGTCGCTGGAGGTCTTATCTCGTGCTTTGGATGGTTTCTGTGACCGCTGATAGAATTTCGTAGAGACGGGAAGGCAGAAGAGAAGTGTCGGGGGGGGGGGGAGGTCAACTTCTTATTGCAAATTTGCTTCCGGTTACGTTAAGAAGACAGAGAGAGTTACGGTGCTCTTCGCTCCAAGAGTACTGTTTTGAATGATCTTGACGCCTCTTGGTGTCTGATTCTTTAACGTAAAGTGTCCAACTAGATTTGGGGGTTTTCGGTGAGATTTTTACCGTAATTAAAGAACTAAACCTCGTAGGGGCTGGGTTTTTCTCTTCTCACTCTTACGGAGCTTAAGATGTGAGAGTCACTTGAGTGTGAGCGGGTTTACTTTTCTACAGTCAGAATTCTAAGTCTGTAAAGGATTCTTTGGTATGGCACTGATACAAAACTTGACAATTTATGTTAACTTGCCCCGGGGAGGGGAGGATCGATCTTCTCAATCTGATCCTATCGTTTTTCACAGAAATCATCTTGTATGGCTGAAGGATCGATCTTCACGAATTGAACCTTCTTCTTTCTTATCGAATTCTAATCCTTCTCTTTCTTTCCGGAGCTTATTTATATGCGGACCACCGCCCCATCTAAGAGGGAAGGAGCGAGGCCACAGAGGGGAGCGCGAATGGTGAGTTCTCATCTGGTGAGAGCGAGAAGTGCAGAGGTTGGCACTGAGGTGCCCAAGTCGGCTTGCTAATTAGAGAGACTCTCAACCACCACACTCCTTGGCGTGCCTTTTGACTAGCACCGCCTTTTTTGTGACATAACCACGGGTTTATGGATCTCGTAGGTAATTGGATCGCTAGAGCATCGTTTAAGGGTCTTATGTGGTTGCCTTACAACAGATGGTTGCTCCAACTACCTAAGTGGCGGGGAGATCAAACAGGGTAGGCAGTTACTGTTATTCGCCGGCTACCATTCCCACGATTCTCCTCATGGGGCTCGCTAATCCGGCTTTCTCAACAAGGGGGGTGGGGCCTTCAAGGTATATGTCCTCCTGGCCCTCCGGGATGCTTTATGTAGCCATTTCTCTACACAAGGAATCTTTATTGTCTTAGGGTGATCCCACAAAAGGTAGCACGCCAGAAATTGGGATAGAGATCCCAGTGCGAGGGTTAAATAATCAAAATCGAGTGTGGTTGGCCTAAATAATCAATTTTTAGAGGTGCTGGGATTAGAGAAACTGATTGTATAAAAATAACTTTACTATATATGAAGAAAATATTGCACAAGTAAATAAATGACAATAAATAAAATGAGACCCGGGGTACCAAACCGAGGGAGAGGGATACAAATGACTCAACGGGTACGAGAGTCCGAGAGAGGATGTACGGTGATTGCTTTCAGGGAAAGAGAAAAAAAGTGCAAATGACAGGGAGACTCACGTTAAGCCTAATTGACTGGAGTCTTTAATACGACGAGTAAGCGGGTCGCTGCAAAGTTCCACTTGCAAAATTTCTTCTTCCTTAACCTCGCTGAGAAATGAATGAGGGAGTACTCCAGGCGAGAACGAAGTCTATACCCGAGTGTCTATCGTCTCTGTTGCACGAACTGTGGCCTTAGTTACGAGGAAGGCCGGATAGACTCGTCGCGTTAGTAGCTGGAAGCTGTTGAGAGGCGAAGCTGGGCGTATGAGACTGTACGTGGCTGCTAACTAAGACGGGGCTGTATGGTACTAATTTCTCAAAGCTTTTCTCGAAGTATTTATACTGTCTCAGCGTAAGTAGGTCGCTGGAAGCCCCCATTAGGAGGGCGGGGATCTCATTAGACTTGGCGTGCCAGGGATGGGCATATTCTCGGCAGGCATCACAGCCTCGCGCAAAGGTCCTTGGCGCTGTAGGTCTGGCGCTGATCAGGCGATAAGACGGAGAGATAAAGAGAACCCAACCCGGGTCAGCCGACCACACGAAGTCCTCGATGTTCCCTTGGGTCTGTCTGGCCATGCAGGTGCATCTTTCTCAGGCGCTACGGGTAGACGTTAGGTTCTAGGGGGGTCTCTAGTCACAAAAAATGGAAAAGTGTTCTTATGCTCACATAAAAATAACCAAGTCTTTATGCGCGCCTAACAATGACAAGGCTTTCTTTTGCGGACATAAAAATAGTAAAGGAGACCTTATTCTGAACTAAAATATTGTTATGAGTGTTTTTCTTACACAAAATGACAATGAGTCCTTATGTTCGCATAAAAAGGCAAGGATTCTTTCTGCTCACATGAAAAGTGCAATGAATCGATATGATCACATAAAATGGACAGGAGTTTTCATGCTCATGTAAAAATAGCAGTCTTTGTGCTTACACAAAATGGCAAAAGTCCTTATATTCACTTAAAAATGGCAACTACTCTTTATTCTAAAATAAAAATTGCAAGTAATCCTTATGCTTAAAAAAAAGACAAGGAGTTCCTATGCACGCCTAAAATGACCTGGATTCATTTTCGCACTTAAAATGACAGGGAATCTTTATGTACATATTAAAAAGGCAAGAAATACTTAAGCTTAAATTAAAAATGGCAAGTAGTATTATTCTCATAAACATGACAAGCAGTTCTTATGTTCATATGAGAAAAACAAAGATACATTCTTAATAAATATTACAAAGACTCTTTATGCGGATATAAAAATGACAACGGAAGGAATCCCTATGCTCGGATAATAAAGCAAGGCATTTTTTTCAAACAAACAATGACAAGTACTCCTTATTTTCATAAAAAAATGACAATGAGTGATTATATAAATGGAAAGGATTCCTTTTGCTCAAATAAAAAATCAAGAAGTACTTATGTACACATAAAAAATGCCTATATTCTTTTGGGGACATAGAAACAAGTAGTCTTTATGCACGCAGAAAAATGGCAGAGTCGTTATGATCACATAAAAGTTGAAAGGATTCTTTATGCTCACATAAAAAACGCTTCGAATCCCTATATGCAAATAAAAATGACAATGAGTTCTTATACTCACATAAAAAATGGCAACGACTCCTTATGCTGAAATAAAAAAAAGGCAAGGATTCCTTATGCACACCTAAAAATGGCATGGATTGTTGATACGCACATAAAATGGAAACAGTCTTTATGTACCCGTGTGAAATTACAATACATCCATAAGCTGACATAAAATTTTATAACTAGTCGTTTCTATCTCAAAACATGGCAAGAAATCCTTATGTTCACATGAAAAAACACTTACGCTTATATGAATATGGCAAAAAAGTCATTATGCTGACATAAATTGCAAGTAGTCATTCTCACAGAAAAGGGGAAAGGAATCTCTTTGCTCAAACAAAGAATAGCAAGGAACACTTATTATATCATCGAAATGACAATGAGTCATCATGGTCACAATAAAATGGCAAGAATTATTTATGCTCAAATAAAAAAAGGGTACTCATGCAAATATATAATAACACGGATTATTGGGAATGGCAGAGTTGTTATGCTCACATAAAAATCGCAAGGTTTCATTATGCTCAAATAAAGTGACAAGGAATCTTTATACGCGAATACAAATGGCAAGGAGTCCTTATCTACATATAAAAATGACAATAATTTTTATGATCGAATAAAAATGGCAAGGAATCTTTACGCGCACATAAAAATGGCAAGGAATTTTACGTGCACATAGAAATGACAAGGATTCTTTACGTGGACAATAAAATGGCAGCGTTTCATCCTGCTCACATGAAAAAGGCGTTATTCTTTTGCTCACATAAAATGGCTAGGATTCCTTATGCTAAACTAAAGATGGCAAAGATTCTTTATGCGTACATAAAAATGGCAAGGACTGCTAATAATCATATAAAAGTGGCAAACATTCCTTATGCTCACATAAAACTGGTAAGGAGTCTTCATTCGCACATAATAATTTAACAACATGGCTCGTATGCTCCTCATAAGCCTTTGCCAACGGGAAAATTTCACAGCTCTTCCATTCTCTCACGACATTTCAACCTGTCAACGCAAGGGATTCCCTTGGTTACTTTACACACCTTTTACTACCACCTCGGCTTGGTAATCAAGAAGGTAAGGAGAGAAAGCGGCTTGGTTAAAAAAAATAAAGCGAAATACCAACGAGGGCATCACACTCAGAAATTTGTAAGGAGAATGTGTAAAGAAAGTGGTGAAGATGGGGGAAGTGAATTTGTCTGGAAAACATAATTAGCCGCAGATGTTCTGGCATACATTGGAGCTGGGATGCCAAACTGCGATCGTAGAGGGCTTGAGGGATTGCAATGATCCAGATGTCAGCTGCAACATGGTTGCCATGCGACACCTGTCATCCCTTCGCGGATTAGATGAAGAGGAGAAAGAAGGGGCGGGGAATAGAAAGGGAAAATGGTGGGAAGAATGCACGCTAGTTACCCCGCCCCTCCCACCCGTAGCTAAGAAGGAGGGGTCGAACCCCAAACTCTAGACCCCAAACTGGTAGGAACGATTAGAAGTTCGTCAGTGACGAGCTTACGAAATGATCCACCGACCAAGTGAGATAGATAAGGAGTTGCTCCCAAAGAACGTGGTAAAAATGGGTGAAACGGGGCCGAGAAGGAGTATCGCTTTTCTAGGTGCCTGGTTTTACAGTCTACATGAGGGAACTCTTTTGCGGGGTGAGAAGCTTGAGGGAACTCTCGTTAGCCTTGTGGATAAGAGTTTGGACTTGTAACGCCTGGGTGTGAGGTTCAATCCTTGAGAAAGCGGAAACATGAGCGCATATATTATAACTCCATTCACAAACGTCGTCACATATTAGCTATCACATTACCGCTTTGTCTAACCCGTTTCATCATTTCGCACACATGACAATACTCAACACATCACTACCCTCTCCTGGAACCTCCCGAAGCGGTCTCTAGAACCCCAAACCCCTGGCGGGGAAAAAATGGCCTTACCACGGGTCAAGAAAGGTTCTTGCTCGCTGGTTAGTGTCAAAACACAGTATTAGCGCTCTTCATGCACCCCTTTCCCCAACAAGGTAAGCCTCTGTTGCCCTCACGCTTGTCAGCGATAAGGATTCTGATCTTTATGTTAATTTGATAATCTAATATAATTATGATATTAATTATCTGATATAATTATGCGGTAAAAAGGCAATGTTGTAGCTAACTAAACCTTTCATCAAGCCCTCGGGAGGAGCTCTTTTCACAGTCATGATAGGATATCGCATCAGCCAGCCTTTCTAACGCAAACAAAAGTTTGTGTTTTAATTAGCTATGTTAATTGTTATCTCTGATTTCGAAGAGAATGGAAAATTCACTTTTATCCATTCTAAATCTAGAATTATTTGCAATTATAATTATTAATTAAATTATGTGGTTAGAAAGGCAATGTTGTTGCTAACTAAACCCTTCTTCAAGCCCTCGGAAGGAGCTCTTCTCACAGTCACGAGAGGATATTGTATAAGCATAAGCAAGCCTTTGGTTTCCATTAGCAAGGCTGACTGATGCGATATCCTCTCATGACTGTGAGAAGAGCTCCTTCCGAGAGCTTGATGAAGAACTTAGTTATAGTTAGCTACTACATTGCCTTTTAACCACATAATTATAATTGCGCTATTGCAAAAATTCTCGTTATATATATATATATATATATATATATATATATATATATATATATATATATATATATATATATATATATATATATATATATATATATCAGCGCAAGCATGATTGTAGTGGCGATCAGGATATGATCGCTCGGTACTATGGGTTCTGGTCCATTTCTGATGTTGAAGGGGAAGTTTTTGCTTGCTAACAGTATATCCGGTTTAGTTGCCGAACGGCGTGTTAGGAACATCGGGAAATCACGTCTTACCATCTGTAGTCTGTTTTTTTTCGAAAAGTAGCCACAGGTTTCTTCCCTTTTTGTCGGTGTGACCGTAACCAGACGCTCTACATCTGGCGTTTGGTCCCCGCTAAGCAATACCAGTTTCCCGTGCCCAAATAGAGTGAAAAAGTTGGTGATCGGCAGGTAGGCAGCTGCCGCAGTTAGGCTTCCCACCAGAGCTGGGATTTCGACAGCCACTAATGATTCTTCTAGGTTTTGTTAAAGCCTTTGACAGAGTCCACCATGTGGTCCTCATCGACAAGCTGAGAGACCTGGGTATCTCGGGGAACCTGCTTCCCTGAATTGAAAGCTTCTTATTCAATCAATCCATGATAGTCACTATCAGTGGTCACAAGAGCGACCCAAAGCCTGTTCTTAGTGGCGTTCTCTAAGGTTCAGTCTTTGGGCCCCTTTCTCTTTCTTGTCTTCATCAACCACCTCTGCTCTCAGCTTACCTGCAAGTTCAAGATGTTTGCTGATGACCTCAAGTTATATCTCCACTTCGCCTCCTCCGACAACCAAGCCCCATTATAAATCCTCCAGCACAACATCAACATTCTCGCCAATACCTCCCAGTCTTGGGGCCTGAGGTTTGCACCAGACAAGTGTGTCCACCTTAGGTTCTCTTGTTCCAACCAAACCACATACCATCTCTACTTCTTGGATGGAAGGCCTGTTAAGCGGGCTTCATCGCACAAGGACCTAGGAGTAACATTCGACACACACCTAAAATTTCACCATCACACCAGACTGACAGTATCCAAGGCTGGAGGCGTTGTGACAAACCTTTTGAAATCCACAGTCTGTCACACGACCCAATTCATAGCAGCACTATTAGTAAGCGACATCCACCCCATTATCGACTTTGCTTCGCCAGTCTGGAATACTAACTATATATCTGACCTCCGACTCCTCGAGAAAGTACAACGCAGGTGGACTAAACAGGTCCACGGGCAGTCCGCAAAAATTCCTACTCCGAAAGACTCCCACAACTTGATCTATTCTCCACAAAGGGGCGGCTACTAAGGTTTGACCTGATCTACTGCTACCGCTTCTTCCACGATCTGTGCTCCATTATCCTGAAGACCTTTTCGTCTTGCCCACCAACTTAACCACCAAAGGCCACAGATATAAAATTCAGATCCAGCATGCCCACATGGAAGCCCGCAGGAGGTTCTTCTCTTGCAGAGTAGCTCCTCTGTGGAAGTCCCTTCCCTCCCAGGTAGTAGAAGCTCTATCCCTAAATGCTTTCAAACACTCCCTTCACACTACCATCAGAGTTAGACTTTTTGACTATGTAGACTAAGCCACACCTCCATCCCATCAATTATTCTGCACACCACCTTTATGATTTACTCAATGTTAAATAGCCCTCCTACTAGCTATTCTCACAGACATACAATCAATCAGTCATTATTGCTCCTTTTTATTCATGCTCTACTTCCTGCACATCTGACTGGCGTATCTGACTGGATATTGTGGGTCCCCCTTACCGTGGCCGACTGGTTGGACACCTGATCGGGACGCCCTACCAGGTAAGTGTACCAGGTAAGGTATACATAATATTTTTCCAGGTTGCGACGGATGCGCCGTCGAATCGATCCTGCGTATGATATTTGTTGATGACCGTCTTGTTTGAGATCTTTTTCCTGTTTGTCTCAGTGTTCACACCGTATTCGGAAATGAGGATTATGTCGCGACCCCCTGTACTCAATATGTTCTTGTAGGCAATGGATTTCCCTCCCTATCCGTTGACGTTTAGTGGGAGTATTTTTAACGTGTTGTTTGTGTTTACCATGTAAGATTTGGTATTTTATGTGTCGTTTATGTGCCTGTCTTCCTCTGTGCTTTTTGATGCCTTTCTTTTTTACGTTTTTTCTCTTGTTAATTTCTACATCTCTTAGGGTGATGCAGGAGTTCCTATATAACTTTATGTCTTCTGCCAGGAGCACTTCCTTGACCTGTAATTCTTGGACTGGCACGTCGAAAGTCTACTTGAATAGGCCTATTTTGACTCCCTTGATTACCTCCGCGGGGCAGGGGCTCTCGGTAAAGGGAACCTGTTCCTTAGAGTAGAAACGCAGGTTTAGCTCTTGTCCATCAAACTTGAAGGTCTGACAGGGAGCTATCCCCTTGCTCTTGATCCTCCATCTCTCGGCAGCTTTTGGGGGCTAGACGCACTCTTCTTCTTCCTCGGAAGATGAGGAGCTTTAGAGGTTACCCTGTACCTTCTTAATCCTCCTGGCATCTCTTTTTTTCTTCAGTTACCGGAGCCTTCTGGCCTTCACTCTAGGGTCCCTGCTTGAGGACCTTTTGGGTCCTGGTGTGGCCTCCGGGATCATGCTTTTTTCAGGTTTCTCTTCCTCTCCTGGGAACGCCGTTTCGGGTGCATCCTCCTCGGGCTGGAATTGTAATTAGAGGAGGGTTGTCCAGAAACCACATCTCCGCTAGTTCGTTATTCCTGAGCATGGTGTTAAACTCTTTAGCAAAGCAGAGTGGGCTGGCCAGATATCTCACGTGAGCGCACAGAATGCACGCGAGGATTTAGAGTGGGTATAGGGGAGTTTTTATTGCTAGCTTTCAGATATATCTTTTGGATAGTTTTAAGTGTCCCCTGCAGGGGCAGCTTTTGTTACCTGGGCCTATGAGGTGTTTGCTCTTCTATCTCCCTCAGATTTTTTCTCTTCAGCTTTTCTCTTTAGGGTCTCTTTCTTCTTGGGGCAGGGCATTTCCATAGCTCCATGCTTTTGGTCCCAGTTCGGACATTTCTATTCGGTTGCTGGTCGTTCGCGCCATCCGTTTCCTCTGCCGCTGCAGTTGGAACAGGTTTGTTCCTGTTTCTTACATTTTTTTTGTGGCGTGTTATTCTAACTTAAAGCACCGGAAGCAGACTTGTACTGGTGTGAACTCTTCTCACTCGATTTGCTCCTAGCAAATTTTGGCGTTAAAGAGAAGTAGTTTTCTCTCCTTCGCCTTTACCGCTATCTGTGTGTCTGCGAATATTATCTTAAACAAGTGTTGGTATTTCGTGTTATATCTTTTATTCATAAATGTCACCACCTCTGCAATCATTGTTCAGGGTTGGTTTCGTTCGATCTCCGAAGCTATCGCTCCTTTTGAGTGTTGGCCGACCCACGGGCTTGGATTTCGGAAAGCGTGCTGTGATGAAGGTTAATCTCTCTTAATGCCTTTACCAATGCCTTCTCTGTGAGGGTCTCAGCCTCATGCTCCCTCTCACAAATTGAGACATATCCTGTCTGAGAGTCGATCAGCCCGAGGATCGCAAACGTTCAGTTGGTCGAACAGGGTTTCGTACACCTTTCCCTCATTCCGGCTTATTTAGGCCACTCAGGGTTCTCAGGGGGACCCTGCGGCGCTGTGGGCCGCAATTATGATCAGGGTGCATTCCCCTATAAGAGGGGGTTGTGCACTAATGTTAGCCCTTTAAAGTCTTTATTTAGTATAGGAACTCACATATCTGTATGTTGTTTTTTTATTTTTGGCTTTCCTTTAATTTTTTTTTAATATTTACCTTAGGGAGGAGAACCCTCCTTCCTCGCTTATCCGCCTCCTCACTTGTAAGGGGATTTGCATTTAAGGATGAATGAGATGAATCCGGGGATATCTTGTCGGTGGGTGCCTCATGACGGATTTATTGACAACGCCGCTACCCCGAGGGTGTTTTAATCGTAACCGCATCCACCATGCCTACATGTCCCTCTATGCTCCTGGGTTATTCCCCGCGGAGATGAGCAGCGGGGATAGTGGGATCTGTCAGCTTTACTTAAGAAAGGCTGACAAATCCAACATATACGTCATTCTAAACACAGAAGAATATAAGAGTAAATTGAATACCATTTTAAGTGACACCGCTGAATTTTAGCGAAAGAAAAAAGATCCAACAGAAGGATTAAAAAAGAAAATAAATGGTAAAATGAATAAGGCTAATGCACTCATTGGAGGACTTCAATTCCAAAAGATTGTCGGCGATTATACACCAGGGTATCTCTACGGAAAAATCAAGATACATAAACAGAACAACCCAATGAGGCCCATCATTTTTCAAGTCAAGACACCAACGGATCGTCTAACTAAAACGAAAAGGAAATAATAAACCCGTATTTCAAATCAAAGTGCAGCGTAAAGTCTACAGAGGTGTTTATTGATATACTGCACTTCACAAGAGCGGTAGAACGAATAGCCTCTGTCGTGGTATAGGAAGGACCGAGTAATAGAAGGAGTTCGTACGTATGGGTTGTTTACGTACTACACCAAAAAAACTCCGTGATTAATGTAATATCTCTCTAATAGTGCTATATATGAGATTATTATTATCTTGATTATTAAAGTCTTTAAACTTTGAGGTCCCTTGTGCCAAACTTAGCGTTTCGAGGATAGAATAAAAATTTGTTAAAACAAAATAAAACTCTAATTAAAACACCAAACAAAAATAAACAGGAACCAAATAAATCTTACGCACTAAATACACAGTAAGGACTTCAATAATTTTTAAGCAAGGCTTTCTAACTTGACCTACTTGACATTATAGTGATGGTTGACCCACACTCACTTTAATATAAAAAACAAATGCTAACGGCCTTTACCGGCTGGATACCGGAGTTCAAATACCTTTGTGGATCCGGGTAACCAAACTGATTCCCTCAATCCGACATAAAAGTTATGAGGATAGACTAAGGGAATTAGATCTGTTCTCGCTGGAAACCCGTAGACTGCGTGGTCAGCTCATCGAAGTCTTCAAAATACTTCGAGGGTTCGACAATGTTGACTACCGGGATATTTTCACACTGTGTGAGAACAGAACGCGCAATCACAGCTTCAAACTTGAACTGAAGCGTTACAACCGCAATCTGTGTTGAAATATTTCCATCTACAGTATTTGCGGTAAGTGGAACGTACTTCCAGTGGAAGTTGTCAACAGTGAATCTGTTGACCAGTTCAAGTCAAGACTAGACAAAGTCTTGAAAAGTGGCCGTTTAGGGACTCAAAACAATTGAGCAGCCATGTGCCTACTCGATTTCTAGTCCAAAGGTACCCTCTTTGAATGGACTGTAAGGTCTCCTAGGGTACTTTCTTTCCTTGTAACTCCTTGTAACTCGTGAAGCAGGTTTGAGTCTGACCTTGAACTCAATGAGTTACTTTACCTCAGGAATGTTATTGTCTGGAAGACGCGTGCCGCTCGTCTATATGGTTGGTGGCGGATGAAATAGCGTTAAAGCCACAGAGGACTTTAGCGAGCGTGGCACATGGGGGGGCCACACACCTTCGGCAGGAAATGATATCACCACCGGATAGTGAAAGAATGTCCCTTTCTTCTCTTCGGATTATTCTGGGGAATAATTCACACTGGCTAGCGATGACTCAAGGGAGTGCTAGAGGGAGTGCACTCGGGGTCTTCTTCAAGGGCGAGGACTATCTCTGTGCTTTGGGCTGCACAAAGATAGGAGTGGGGAGGGTTTCTCTGACGAAAGTAAGTTGAACTTGATTCTTAAATCAAGTTAACTTAAAGTTCGGTGTGACCACCGGGAATTAGCTTGAGGATGAGCTTTTTCTTCTTACTTCCAGTCTTCCTCAAGGGCAAGGACTATCTTGGTTCTTTTTGCTACACCAGTATAGGGCGGGGGGTTCTCTGACAAGATTAAGTTGAACTTGATCAAGTTGACATAAAGTTCGCTGTGATCACTAGGAACTAGCTCGAGGATGAGCTGCTTCTTAGTCCGTTCTCTTGGGAGCGCGGCCTCTTGCCGGGGACTTCGTAGCCTTGCTGACTCACGTATTCTACCACGTTTTTCCCAAGCTTTTGGTATATATATATATATATATATATATATATATATATATATATATATATATATATATATATATATATATATATATATATATATATATATATATCTCTATATATATATATATATATATATATGTCGTCACCCCTACTGGTGTAGTGGTAGGAGGTGGGGGGGGGAGATTTGTGGACAGGCCACATGAAGATTCCTCCTCCAACGGTTTTTCTCAGGGCGTCGTACAGATGGCCCGGTAGGACCTTTTGGATTTCAGGCGACGCTTCTTACATTTCGCCTTGTAGTGTAATTGAATACCCGCTCTTAGTGGATATCTTGCAGTTTTAAACCGATGTTAGTGTCTCCAGTCCGATCTGAGCTGATTATTGTCTTCTGTGGTCTCGGAAGGTCGTTCAGCTTCTAACCACGAGGAGGGGCAAGAGCGACGTGTTTAAGAGTTTGAACCATGGCGTTTACACTGCCAGGATGTTTGTGGTCAACGTCCCGTGGCTCAACTGAAAGAGGAGGGAGAGTATCGATTCCTCTACAAACCTTCCTTCGAAGCGCTTAATGGGGGGAGGGGGAATACAGTGAACTACAAAACAACTAACTCAACCTAGTCGACGAAAACAAAGTTGCATGTCTTTGAACCTTCTCTTGATTATCCAGGCTAACTGAGATCAACCCTATTCTTCCCTTAAGTTTCTTTAAATTTTGGCACACACGCGCGCGCATACAAAGGTCTTGGGTCAAAATAAGCCTCGCGAGCCTACTGTAGGTATGTTTTTCAATACAATTTAACATACTCACAACACAATTTAACCTTCAAACAAAATAAATCCTAATTCATCGATTACACAACAAAAAAACAAAACAAAAACCAGATACTTCCTTTCATTTCTAATTTTTTTAAGAACTTAAATCCTAACGATAACTACTAACACAAAAAAAATTAAAACATGGTTTCACGATTACTAGGTACTGAAATCATCCTCAATGGGATTTTGACTTAGGTTATAGAGCGTCTTTACCTTATCGGCCCCTTTGATATAGCTAACATGAAAATGGTGCTCTATGACCATTAACTTACCGCGCCTGAGTCGGCTGTTCGATTTATCGCGTCTACCCAAGTAAGTCACAACATGGTAGTGGTATTTCAACCTGCTCGAATTACCCTACTTATGGTACTTGAATAATTTTAAACTGACCCTCATGGCTAGTGCGGCCTGTTGCAGTGTGGCATAAATGATGGGAGCGTGAGTCCTATACTCCTCCTTTAACAAGGTACACGGGGAGATCGAGTCTGGGTTCAATCTAATGGGTTCGGAGAAAAGTTTCACTACGGGATAGTTAGTGGGCGTGGTTCTCACGGCGAATTGGGGTTTTAATGGTAACTCCGTGGACGTTACGTTCTGGGAAAAGACTACTGGGGGTAGGGGATACTGACTTGGTTTACCTGGGTGTGCCACATTTACACTTCCACTTTGCTCCATCGTCGACCCATTTGGCTGGGTTCTCTTTGTAGGTATTTTCTTAGGTACAGATGCTTTTGCCTCTTCCTTACTTCCTACTTCATCCATCGTTACCCCATTTGCCTGGGTTTTCGCCGTAGGTACTTCCTTAAGGGCACGTGCTGGTACTACTTCCCTACTTATCCCTTCCTCCATCGTTACCCCAGTTGGCTGGGTTTTCATCGATGGTACTTTCATGGGCCCAGGCTAGGATAAAGTCGCCTCGACCTCCATCTATATTTTTCTTTCTTCTCCTTCTCTTTTTATCTTTACTCTTATTTCTTCTGCTTCTCTTCCCTTCTTTATTCTTCTTTCCTAGGCTTCTATTTCCGCTTTCGCTAGTTCTCTTTCCCGCTGTATTCTTATTTATTCTGCTTGTCTTTTCAACTGTATTAGTCTTTCATTTGTTTTAATTCCCCTCGGTATTCTTTCTTCTTTTTCTTCTTCTATTTCCACTGTATTCTTCTTTCTTGCATTTTTCTATCAAACTGTATTCTGGCCTCCTCTTCTTCTATTTTCCGGTCTCTTCTTTCTTCTTCGTCTTCTCTTCTCAGATCTTCCCGGACGTAGTCAGCCATATCTTTGCTTTCTAGTCGCAGGAATTTGGCCTTCTTGGAAGAATTTTTCGAACGAATGCATTTGGTGTTTGTCTGTCAACTTTTCACCGCTGTACGCTCAGGTCCTTATGCAACCACTAACCAGGTAACGCGATGCCTAACTTCCCCTAATCCCAATACTTTTCGGATTGGAATACCATTCCACCAACAAATTAGTTAATAACCTTGACTGGCTAATCACCACAAATTTATACACCGACCTTGTTATGTTTACGCGATATCTTGCAGTTTTAAACCTATGTTAGGGTCTCCAGTCCGACCTGAGCTAATTATTGTCTTCTGTGGTCTCGGAAGGTCGTTCAGCTTCTAACCGGGAGGAGGAGCGAGAGCCAGGATGTTTGTGGTCAACGTCCCGTGGCTCAACTGAGAGAGGAGGGAGAGTATCGATTCTCCTACAGCATCCCTTGATGCAGAAAGCCTTTCTACGAATGTGCCTATCTCCCAGACCATCGATATCTTTATACAAATTGCATATCACCATCCTACTATACCTACACCATCTTCACCCAAACATCTTAAAAAGATGCTGAGGTCATGTATATCAGAAGCTCCGTTGAGGACATCGGAAGGAGATCTATACACCCAAGTCGTTAAAGTGGCTATGGAATTGCGCTTGGTTTCGAACTTTGCCAATTACTACATGGGTCAACTCAAAGAGAATTTATTAGATAACATCGAAAATAAGCCACAAACGTACTGCTGATACGTAGACGACATCTACATCACCGTCCCAAACAAAGAATATCCTATAAACATCAAACAGCAATTCGAGGAAAGATCCGTCTTAAAATTTACTTATGAAGTAAGCACAGACAACAAAATCCCTTTTGTGGACGTAAAATATCAATGTAAAATACATCAAATAAGATTACAGGAAAAGTACAGATAGAAGAAGAGGCCTCAACGCAGATGGTGAATGTTGCAAAAGATACAACAAGAGTGTAATCTGCTCATACATACGCCAAGCATAAAAAATGAAGTCCCACGTGGGAACTATTCTATCAGGAGATCTCCCGCGTCAAAGAAACCCTCGTTAACAACTTTTTCCCAAACAACATGATAGAGCAACAACTTGAATCATTTATAAGTAAGCAATTTCAAGTCGCAGATAAAACGGACAGAAACCAGTAAATAAAAAATAACATAGAAACCAAATGTCATAGGCCTACAAAGTTGATGAAAAAAAAACACCAAAGAGAATGTTAATCGTAACACCCTCTTTCAAAAGTCAAACGAACATAATTTAACTTATTATAACTTATAGAACAACAAAACTAAAAAATCTCCTTGACGTAGGACCGGGTAGTCAGCCCTGACCTTTGCTGCCCTATCTAGACGGGGGGGAGGGGGGGGAGGAGGAGGCGACACACAAATATAGGAATGTCTCCCTCTTAAGTGCGTGGGAATTAAAGACGAGTGCAAATTCTAATATTGGCCGAATTTGAAACTATTTCAATAGGCTTCGAGTGGTTATAGGGTTCAAATAAGTAAAACAAAATAATCTTTAATACTATACAAACAACAAATGAGATTAACAAGCATGATACATTTTAACAATTACGTTAATGGTTGGGTAATTGAAAATTGAAGTGAATTTATAAAGAATGATATTGTCTGAGCCGTAGGAGTCACAATAATAACCCGAGAAGGATCGAGAGGAGAATATGAAGTGAGTCTTGCGGTTGGAGAGAGTTACGCCTCTTCCACTATGAAAAATAAGGTAATGGCTTACGATGTTCTGGAGGAGACCTCGAATATTTGTTCGGGGAAACGTAGCTAAGCGCATTATTCTTGACTGAGTTCTTTCTCCTAGACTTTCGTCGTTCTGAATAATAGTTTCTGTCTGCAAGCCCTTAGGGTGCTGGCGTGTCACTCAAGATGTGCGCCTCGTCCTTGGATGATTCCAATGACCTCTCAAGATGCTGCGTGAGCACTACCTGAATCTTGCTTGCGTGAAAGCGGCGCGGATACAGCTCGCATCTCGAATACTTTGAGAATACGCATTTGATCATTCCCCGAAATGGAAATATATGCGACTTTGCCGGAAGCTCTTTTGTTTGTCGACAGAAGCAATTCTGCCTCTGTCTCAAAGACACGGGGGTGATAGTTTTAGCGCTATATCGCTAAATGGTGTCCCGGCTCCAGTTTGACTTCGATATTGCTCCGGAAGTTTGCCGAAGGGATCCGATGGAATGTTTTTCGTCCGTGAGATACTCTTTTTTATCTTTGTCTGCGCAACTCTCTCTCTCTCTCTCTCTCTCTGACATCTCCTGCCCCCTTAGGTGGAACTTCTGGAAAAAGTGACATCTCAGGAAATAAATAAATAAGCGCATGAAATACCTCACGCACAAAATGAAAGAAAAAATATATACGCGCCCTAAATCCACAAGGAATAAAGAATCTGCCCCCCCCAAAAAAAATAAGTCACATCACAAAGAAAATAGCAATGGGATACATGGTAAATAAAAAAGACTACTAAATAGATACACGTTAAAATAAATACCTATAGACTTGAACAATGTACATAGATTGACTATTATAAAAAAGAACTAATTTACAAAATCAGGCTTATAAATACCAAGCTTTCAGAAGAGGGCACATCTCTCTCGGTTACAAAATAATGGTAGCGTTTATTTACAAAAGGGGTTCATATTTGAGACCGAAATTTATTCTGACATATTTACAAGAAAATAAAATAGTATGCTCAGGATTCATTGGAAGTGGATTCTACAGGATTTCGGCTCAGAATATCGGCTATATAATTCTAAGCGCCTTTTAAATACATTATTTTATATTGGAATTCTTGGAGGAATAAACTACAACGCATTAGTCTCCCATTATTGTTTTTGATGTTTCTAAGGTACGACAAAGTTTTATGGTCAGTCTCGATCACGAATTCTTTTCCTATCAAATACATTTTAAATTTTTGAATTTCCCAAATGATAGCAAGGGCCTCTCGCTCAGTCACTTTGTAGTTATTCGCACGCGGTAATAATTTTCGTCTAGCGTACGCTAAAGTTGTAATAGTATTTTCATCCAAAACTTCGGAGGAAAGGTTGATAACAGTTTCCGGTCGGCTATTCTTTGTCCAACTGCTATCCGCGATGAGGGTTTGTAGTTTCCGTTTTAATTTATGTTCCATTCTTGCAGGATATCGCGCACCCCTCCTCTGTGCTCACAACAAGAAATTAAAACTCTTCTTTCTTAAGAAGTGTTTTTCCTAAAAAGTTATCCCCAAGTCTTTTATTGGCAATTATTATAAATAGTTTAGTGGGCAGCCTTTTGGTGAAATTGAGCGGATTCTTCTCTTAAATCATATTTCTTTATCGAAATACGAGATTGCAATCTCCTTCAAGGAAGCTAACGCAAGACGCCATGCTTTCACAGTTTTTATCCCTTCTAATTTGTCCAATGTGTCACAAGACTCCATCTTTGGTACCCTCAGACATCATCAAGACTGGAACATAAACTAGAACGGAAACTACAAACTCTCATTGCGGATATCAGTTGGACAAGGAATAGCCGACTGGAAACTGTTATCAACATTTCTGTCGAAGTTTTGGTAGAAAATACTATTACAGTCTTAGGATAAGGTCTGAATTTCGCTATCCTATCTCACTCCTCTATAGTTTCCATTGCTAAATGTTTGGACAATTTAGATAAATTCAGTGACATCCACAGTGATTCAATTTCTATTGTGAAAGGTTGTGTTTATCAATGTCTGACTAAGCCTGTCCACCTTAATTACCCGCTTCGTTTCCGTCGTGTTTTATCGACTCTTCATCAAAATCCGTCCCTCCATATTACTAAGGCCGATAAGTCTTGAACTGTTGTGATTATGGATAAAATTCATATATTACTAAAATGAATGATTTATTAAATGATCAAGCTACTTACCTCCCAGTATTGAAAAATACCAGTCTACAAGTTAATAGTGATTTCCATAAAATTGTAAGGCTATTACTTAAAAACTTTCCTGAATTAGTTTCAAAATTCAAATCGACCGACGCCACCCTTCCTGATTGGTATGGATTGTAAAAACGCACAAACCAAACTTTCCTTTACGCCCTATTATAAGTTCTGTTGGTTCCGTTTCTTATGCTTTCTCTAGATGGCTTACTTCTTTTCTTACTCCTCTAGTTGGTACCATTTCTCATTCGCATGTTACCAATAGCTACGACCTTATTTCTAAACTCAATGCCATTTAGTATTCGAATAATTTTACCCTTGTTAGTTTCGATGCCTGCTCATTATTTACCAAGGTTCTAGTTAAAGATCTTTTAAATTTCCTTAATGATAAATTGCAAAATATTGTTCTTCTCGTACCTGCTACTATATTTAGGAAACTTATTTTACTTTGTACCCCAAATTTTAAGTTTTCGTTCGATGGCAAATATTTTCTTCAAAAGTTTAGATTAGCCATGGGTAATTAATTGCCTTTTCTCCTCATGGGCTTGATTAGAAGCGTTACCTATATATTCCTGTGCCGTATTTTTGTATAATTATTTTTATTTTGTAATGTTTTTAATCAATAAAGATTTGAATTTGAATATATATGGAGTTCTATGAAACAAGACTCTTACCTACTATCCTTGACTTCCCTATTGTTTGGTACAGGTAATTTGATGATGTCATTTGCTTGTGGCCTAATTCTATAAATGTTAATAGCTTTATTACCAAACTTACTTCACTTGTCCCTTCCATTAAATTTACCTATGAGGTTAAAAATAATAGAACCCGTCCCTTTCTCGTTCTTCTTATTCATAGAACACCGACTGGTTTTACATACTTCATCTATAGCAAACATTCTAATTCAAACTCTTATATTCATTTTTACTCTTTGCATCGTCCCAAAGTCAAACATTCCGTTTTTTCCTCTATGTTTTTACAAGCTTTACGAGTTGTTAGTCATGAATATATGGATTCTGAATTTTCCAATATCTTTGAAATTGGCCATAAACTATGTTACCATTATCCCTTTCTTCTAAACTGTCTTTCCTCTGCAAAAAATGTTGTATAATAGAGCTCCTGCTATCCCTTTTAATGTTAAAAACATTTTGGTTTTATCCTTCTCTGTTTGTTTTATTGACCTCCCCGTCTTTTAAAACACTTTAACATTTCAGTTGCTTTCAAATATGAATCAACTATAAAACTATTCTAGCTCACAATAATTGTAATAATAATGCGGAAGTCTATTCGGTCGAATGTTCTGTTTGTCCAAGTAATATTTTGGACAGACAGAAAAGCAATTACCTGTCCGTATTAATCAGCATAAATACAATGTTAGGAGAGCTGTAAATAATAGTGCGTTTTTGTGCATATGTCTAAAAATAATCAATTAATTAATAAGAATTCAGCAAAATTTATTTCTCGCTCAAATGACTCAATTAAAAGAAACCTTGTTGAATGTTCATGTATAAGCCAATTTAATAACTTTAACATTTCCCCTGGCCTTTTTAAAATTTATGTTGTTATGAAAAAACTTATTCTTAAAGAAAAAGCTTTGACTTATATTTCTTCTTTTTTTGGCTATTTTCATTTTTATGTAAACCCGATTGGTCAATTTAATTATTTCATTGATTTTTTATTTAAATTATTTTATTTCTCTTCCTCTCTCCTTGCCCATTTCTCCTTCGTGTCAATTTATTTCTCGTGTCCTTCCTAATCTCCCTCTTTAGACTATCGCTTAATCCGTTAATCTTTTTAACCATTTTGGCTCTGTTCTTAACTCTTTCATGCCTCTCGGTTTGACCTTGATACCTGTTATAGCTAAATCTTAATGTGAATTTACCCATCCCTCTCCTAGTTCCTCATTGGTGATTTCTTGTCTTAGAGGCGGTCCTTTATCTTTTACTAGCTTATAAATACCCTTATTATATTATTTTCTCCTGTAGTTATCCTTGAGAATGAACTGAATAAAGTTCGAAAGTACTTGACATCATATTTCATTTCTCCTTCGAGTATATATATATATATATATATATATATATATATATATATATATATATATATATATTTATATATTAATATGTCGTAGGATCACGACCTTTACTGCCATCCCTAGACGTGGGGAAAAGGAGGCGACACATAAATATTTGGAATGTCTCCCTCTTAAGTTCGTGGGAATTAATGACGAGTGCAAATTCTAATATTGGCCGAATTTGATACTATTTCAATAGGCTTCGAGTGGCAATACGATACAAACAAGTGAAACAAAATAATCTTCATTACTATACAAACAACAAATGAGATTAACAAGAATGATTCATTTTAACAATTACGTTAATCGTTCGGAAATTGAAAATTGAATTGAATTTACAAAGAATGATATTGTCTGAGCCGTACGAGGCACAATAATTACTCGAGAGGGATAAATAGGAGACTATGAAGTGAGTCTTGGAGTCAGAAAGCGTCACGCCTCTTCGACTATAAAAAAAAGGTAATGGCATACGATTTTCTGGAGGAGACATCGAGAAGTCGCTCGGGGGAGTATACTTCTCGGGAAAGCGTATCTAAGCGCATTATTCTTCACTAAGTCCTTCGTCCATCCAATAAAGGTTTTGGCCTCCGAACCCTTAGGGTGCCGGGGTGTCGCTCGAGAAGGGCGTGTCTTCCTTGGATGATTCCAATGACCTCTCAAGCTGCTGCGTGAGTACCGTGAGTGTACTGTGCGTGAGCACTGAGTGAATATTGCTTGCGTGAAAGCAGCGCGGATACATCTCGCCTCCCAAATACTCTGAGAATACTTATTTTATCATTCCCGGGCTGGGGAATATATGCGACTCCGCAGGAAGCTCTTTTCTTCACCGATGGAAGTGATTTTGACTATGTTCCAAAGACACGGCGGTGATAGTTTTAGCGCCATATCGCTAAATGTGTCGCAGCTCTATTTTGACTTTGATATCGCCCCGGAAGATTTGGCGTTGGGTTTCGATGGAATATTCTTCGTCCGTTAGATACTCCTTTTTCTCTTTTTCTGCGCGACTAGCTTTCGCTCTCTCTCTTTCTCTATTTCTCTCCTCATAAAAAAATAACATCTGGCAAGACTCCTCGAAACTGAAGTCTATCAACATAATTCACGAGTTTAACTGCCCACATGAAGACTGCAAGTTTTATAATAGCTCGGAGCACCTAAAAATCATATGGAAAGCATTCATAAAGACCAGCCTAACAAGAAATTAATTGGATGGAATCATTGAACTAAAAACTGTTCTATTTTTATACCTAAATGGAAGTCCCCCGATCAACTGCTGAACTATAGGCCAATATCCCTCCTTGAGGTGGTAGGCAAAGTCTACGAGAAGCTTCTAACTAACAGGCTACAAGAACAGCTAACTAAACTGGAAGCTCACAACCTTTGATAAGGTTTGGCTGATAGGTCTTCAATAGAAGATCTTTGGCCTCCAGCTAAACCTGATCCTTGAATGGGTCTTCTGTGATTACATCACGGAGAGAAAAGCCAAAATCTCGAACGAGGAATACAGAGGACCCACGTTCGAACTTGCTGCAGTGTTCCACAAGGTAGCTGTCTGAGTATACTGTTGTACCTAGTATACACATTGGACATACCTGCTCCAGTTTAGTTAGTGAGGGTTTGATATATCTGCAGTTTGCATAATGCATCACTTAAATCATCCCCAGTTCTTATAGGAACGCTGGAGTTCAAGCAAGGGACACAGCTACTCAAATCTAAAACATCAATCGATTCGAGTAAATGTGTAAGATTAAGACCAACCGCCTAAAGTTCTAGATCCTTACATTTAACCACCGGAAAGTTGAGGACGCCTAGTAGATGATAAACTTTTCCCGTATACCAACGAGGGTAGAGCTTAGGTTCTTTGCATCACCTCAATAGGGTATAAGACACATATAACCAACAGAATCTCCAAAGCCAAGTGCGAACTTGGGAAACTGTACAGGATCAAAAGCTCCAGTACTAACAACATCAAGAAGCTATACACTGCTCTGGTGCCCTCAACACTGGTGTACCCGGCAGTGGTAATGCAGGCAGAGAGCTCTATCTCTCTCAGACAGAAGCAGAGTTCACAAAAAACTACCCTGCTAATAGCTAGCGCACGCATGATTGGCCTTATTCAGTAAACAGAACTGCATGCAAGAGCAGGACTGGAGTCATTGAATATGTTCCTCCAGAGGGTAGGGAGAAAGACCGAGGAAAAGGTAGAGTACGACATACTCCCACTTATAGACGCTAACCTAGACATTCCACAACCACTAAGGAGAAACGTCACACGGAGGGCCTTATTCTCAAGCAGAAGAATGTGCTCCCGGGAGGAGCAAACCGAAATTTTGACCTAAATACGAGAAACAGTCTTTTAAACGAATCAAGAGGAATCACTGAAATGACAACACAAACGGAACAATACACACAAAGAGAATACAATAAAACAAAAGAGGCTAAGTGCCCTCAAAAGAACCAAAATGTAAAGTAAATAAATAAATACAAAGAGGCGAGGGGGGCACAAATTAACGATTCAAATGAAAACAAAAATGAACAAATAAAGGAGGCAAAGAACAGCTAGAGCTACTCTGAAGATGATAGCGTAAGATCGAAAGTTCAGGAATTAAAGTTTGTTTTTTATCAAACGCAATAATTTATAAACAAGAGATAAACTTAGGAGAGGTAATCTACGATCTACAAAATGGAAAAAAGAAGATAATAAGAAAAATAGAAAGTTTCCAAGTAAAATAAATTAAGGATAAATATACAATGGTCTTTAACAAAATATGTATTCACAACAAACTGCTATCTATTTATAATATATATATATATATATATATATATATATATATATATATATATATATATATATATATATATATATATATATATATATATATATAGCCAAGTGGTCTAAGGGGTGGTTTAATTGAGATCAAAGCGGTTGCTCGTGCCTCAGTGTGCTTGTTTTGAATCCCACCCTGTACAGAATTTGTCGAATTAGGAAATAACTTTTTACCGAAAAAAAATATCCTGTTTTTCTGTTTCTTGCGGTATGCTCGATTCATTTCATCATTCTTTCGCGCTCATGAAAGATTTACATATATATATATATATATATATATATATATATATATATATATATATTTATATATATATATATATATATATATATATATATATATATATTTATATATATATATATATATATATATATATATATATATATATATATATATATATATATATATATATATATATATATATATATATCGCAAGGACCCAAAATAGAGAGGTTTAATCAATGCCATATCTTTATTAACGACATTTCAGGCTCCATGCTTATCTTCGTGTCTGACAAAAGGAATCAATTTTTAATAAATAATCAAGGATGAAATTATATTGGTATTAAGATTAGTGCACATTATAACTGAATGTAAGCAGATTGTATTAATTATTAAATATTTAAATATTAGATTTGTAAAAAATAATGAAATAACTTAATTGAATGAAGTAAATGTATATGGTGCGATAACTTTAACTAAGGCAGAAACTCAAGTGGATAAGAAGCGGACTTTAAGTAAGAAGAAAACATGGGAGGCGGAGGGGGGGGGGTTGAGTTAAAATAATTGGAGGGGAATAGCAGCAGGTCATTGGTGAGGAATGGCTTCAAAATTTTAATATATATCTGCATCTATAAGTTGCTCGATATTTTCTTGAGGCCACAATGTTTTTCGCTCATAACTAACAGTCATTCTCGCGTACGCGTAAACTGCCGGGCGCGCGGTGAAACGTTTACTCGTTGTTAATATAATATATAATTTTATGTGATAGAGAGAGTGCACAACTCTCCCTAGTCTGCCTTATCCCCACAAATAATAAAAAATAAAACAGCAAGTAAAGATTATAGGAGTCTAAATACCTCCATGCATTAGTACATACATAAATACACCGACACAGCTGTGTCTCCCCCCACCCCTTATTCTAAATTTGCCTTTTCCCATCGAATCCCCTACACCCCTTTTCGCGCCTTCGGCATAAGCAAATTCGCGGCCGGCCACACAGGAAAATGTCTGCCTCAAAAGACACTTGCCAGCCGACGAAGGCCCGAGTTTTCGCGCTGTCATAAACATGCGATTTGAGACGAGGAAAGCTCGGATGGCGCCAAAGTGTAATGTTCCGCATGTCCTGGCAGCAGTCTAAAGGTCTTTTCGCACGACGATAAGAATTTTCTAAGAATTCGGTGCTCTCTCTCGATTTTAACTCTTGAGGGTAATAAAAGAGAAAGTTTTCCCTAGAGTCGAGCAGAAGATCTTGGACCTAAGTTGTGTGTGGAGCTAGTCCCACAAAGGAAACAGTTCCCCCTTTGCAAGGAAGAAACTTCGGGGAATTTGTTGTGGCCGTCATGGTACTTGTAGGTGCTAAACTTCTCGCAGACACTCCCCCCACTTCAGAGTCAGAGGTTACACAGGACATCCCTCTGCGGATTACCCTAGACGCAGCTAGGTAATCATTTTTCGCTACCCACTCTAGGTGCCAATAATCGGAACGAACACTTCGAGGAGAAGAATTTTGATTTGAGTCACAGTTTGACTCGCCTTCGCGATCCGGCCTAGGATCATTATATCAACACAACGGTCTAAGATTACCCCTCACATTCGGTAGCCTCGGCTAAGTGCGAACTTCGTCAGAAGAAGAAGTCATTCACCGTCATTCTCTAAATACTTAAGAACTCAAAGGTATCGTTAAAGTGAATTATTGCCTCCCCTAACTTCACCAGTTTAATTGTTAACTAGAATTTCCATCCCGAGCTCATAACCTCGAGTATTAGAAGTGATTAATTCAGTGCTTAATTCCGTGATATTATTCAATTCATTCTATCAGATGCAATTAAGACGCAAGTATCCTAGCAAGTAGATTTCAAGTGTAATCCCCACGACATTATATAGACTTACCAATTTCAGTGCGAAGATTAATCCTATTTATACATATATATGCTATTTCATATTCTCAATTTAGGTATATTGAAGTTTATTTTTGTACCTCTGTGTTTTAACTATTTTGGACGATCCTTTGGCAATTGATAGCAATCCACTCGGCTGAATTCTCAATATTACATAATTTCACCCATCATTGGCTTTTACTGAATAAAAACACACTCAGGGAATCATTATCTTAATTTTGATCAAAAGGGAAGCACCGGGGTTATTCTTATTCACCGGAAGTGGCTACAGTAGGTGTATTGACTACACTTCCCCCCCACTTTACCTTGGTGTGGAATTAAAATTGATGCCAAGGAAGTGGGACTGGGATTACTCACTCACTAACCCTCGACTAAGATTTTTTTTTTGAACAATATAAGATTAATTTTCAAACAATATTCATCCATATTTATTTGGGACAAGACTTTTTTCCAGGAAAGGCCGGCTATCTATACTAACTGATTCTAAAGTTCGTAGGGAACTCACATTGTTATAATGAGCTAAGATTTTAAAATTCTTGGCACTGACTTCAATGTTACATTTCATGACATATCCTTGATAGCTCTTTACTCTTCAGAATTTTGACAGTTCTATTGATGATACCTAAATGAGAACACATTCTTGACTCCAAAGACCGAACGGTGTTACCTACATACGTGCCTCAATCACAGTAAGAACAAATTCAATGATTTACTAGGCAGTTCCGCTGGTTTCGGGAGAGCGTGTCTTTTACAACCAGTTGGAGAATTAGTAGTGAAAATTATTTAAAATTTAAGATGGGTAAAGTATTGCCGAAGAAGTTTTGTTTTTCCTTGCGGAAATATCTGGTGAGGGAGCCTAAATATTGTGCGGATACATAAAATGAATCTTTGCTGACAGTACTTATGGGTAACTTGGGCTCGTATAGTTCGTTTAAAAATTTCTTGAGTAAAAACTACAGAACTACAAAAACAAGGATCACCAAAGACCATAAGATCCGCTCAAGGCCAGTCCGTTTACAGAAGATGTTAACTACTAAGAGGTCATATATATTAATGGGAATTGATTTATTTTTTAAAGAAATTGTGAAGAATTTCAAATTATTTGTGAAGAGATGGATAGGTTGAGCTTAAGTGATAAAGGCGGTAGATTAAGGTTTTTATGAGCTTAATTTGGATGAGTTCATCACCCCAAAATTGAACAAAATTAGTCCAAGGCCTGTGAACGTAAGTTTTCGATATACTGAGGTATTAATTGTATTTTTTGACTTATCAATCGAAATATCCAGAAATCGAAGGACATTAACCCTTTCGAATTCAAATGTGTATTTGAAGTTGATGTGCAGGGCATTGATATAATCCCCGAAATATTGACTTATTCTTTAGTATTGAATGGGGCGAAGCAATTGTCTACAAATCTGCGATGATAAAGGGAGGCAAAATTATGACGGCAATTATCAAAGACTCTCCTTTCCATGTTTGTCAAGATGATGCTGCAGCGATGGGAGCAATGGGGGCACCTATGCCAACACCATCTATTTGCTGGGTGATACTACTTAAGTGATTTTTCGGTGGATCCAATAAAGGAGTTTGAGTTAGAAAATGCCCCGAAGGATAATTAACGAAGTAATAGTATGTGACTTTGATTCGGTAGTTTCATTCCGCTGGAAAGGTCTACCCTAAGTTCTTGGACATACGCCGCGTTGGTTCCAAAGGTAATACTTCCATCAACTTCGTTAAAATATTCTCTGATGATGTCACAATGTAGTGTGACAGCAATGCAATCATGGTTGGCCACATAAATCACACTGCCAAGTAGTTAGAGGATAAATTTGGCATCAAGACCAGCCTAGAATGCGTTGCCTGGCGAGCAACCGTGTTTTCAACAGGCTTCGTTAAAACCCCTCAGACCCTTTGTAACACATAAAGTTTGCTCATTCATTTTTTGAAGTTCTTCTCTTTTTCTTCTTTAAGCTCTTCCAAACAAACGGAGATTTAAGGAGAGGTTCGTACCAAGCAGAGGCAGCTCATTCAAAGCTACTAAATGCGCTGGCTGTCGTGTAACCAAGCTGTTTTTGATGCTTTGTCAACAATCACAGCAGTTAGTGCAGCACTAGAGTACTTTTTAAATAAGTGTATCGACTCTACCATTATCTGTCTGCTCAGCCAGACCATAAAGGTCAACTTTCTCTTGAATTTACAATTGCTCAACTTCATTCTGCCTCACTTGTCTTACCTGTCCAAGTTGTTCTAGAAAGGTGACTTAAAGGTCAATTAGGTTCAGACTGCAGTGGATCTTTGCAAGTTACAAATCAATCAATGTTTGAGTACCTTCTTGATTGGAAGCGCACGCTGGTCACCTTACAGAAGTATCGTAGTGAATTCGTTGAGTATATTGACGAACACAATGGTAATGCGAAATCGGTGGCGTGTTGCTAATGCAAAGAGATGTTTAAGGAGAGTAACTAGTATTTGCTTGAAACATTGGTTCAAACCTACTTCAAGATACTCGAACTTGACTTTATTCCTCACAAGAGACAAAGTTTCATGCAGTATAGGGAAAATAAACTTCAGTGACTGTGGGTGGGGAAGTTCCCCTTTTAGAGTCTAAATAACTAAATCAACGTTATTTAGTTTCTTCTTAACGAAGGCTTGCTCCCCGTGTTTGGCCAGAGCATGGCTTTGATACCTTGTAGTGCAGTAAAACCTATTCCAGAACTGATTATGGAATTAAACTCTTAACACGCTGATCAACATCTCCAAGAATAAAACAGAATCTGTTAAAGGGTGAAAGTTTGACTCCAAATAGAGAAACGTTTTGGAAGAAAACAATGTATCACAACTAAAAGAAATGATAGTATTTTTTTTCAGGAAGTCTAGGAAAAACAAGAATGAGGTGTAAAACATCATACCTTAGATAGTAGTAAAGAAGTGTTAAGGTTAGCACTAAAAATGGCTGACGTATTTTCTTTGAGGGTGGAATGCCAGTATGGCGCCATTGGAACGAAAAAAAAGGATTGATACGAGCAATGCTATACCCTGAGTTTTTTCAATACGATTGTTGGGTTCAGTCTAATAGATACTTTCTGTAATATTTTCAACCCGTCTCATCTTTCGCCATTTGTCTTACAGTCTTGTCGTGGCCTCGTCTATTATTTTGGAGATGATTGTCTCATTTGTTAACCTAACAAAAAATTAGTAAGCTGGGACGGAAGCCTACCAAATAGCGTCTAATATCTTCGCGAGCCTAGATAAGAGCTGCGATTTGACGTGGCATGTACTGGATAAGGTTATGGAGGTAGTAAACATCAATATCCAGCCCCTTTACATCAAATAATTATGTAATTCGATCAGACTAATTGGACTTCGTCCTTGACGTTTAACAAGTTGTCGATGTAGTTTCATAGATTTTCAATTGAGTTCAGATTGGATGTTTTTGCGGGGCAATCTTTATGTATGATTTTTTCGGAATGTTCTTTATGCCAATCAGTTACAGTTCTAGCCCGATAAATGCAGAAATTGTCATCTTGGATGAGATGGATTGGAATGTTACGGTCCGCGTGAATATGAAGAGAAATCTGGTCGTTTAGCTACTCGATGTAAACATACTTGTCCAAATTGTTTTTCATCTCACCTAAAGAACCCATTTACACATAATTAAAACCAACTAGTACAAAACAAAGCCTCTTCCTGTTTGAAACGTACTATGCACGCAGTTTTCCTTGCAGGATACATGAGGCCTACGATGCACTTGACTAAGAGCATCATTCCCACACAGGCAGAAAGTTGATTCGTTTGACCCGATAACGTGTTTTCACTCATCCTCTCTCCACTGTGTGTGTTTTCCGCTCACTGTAGCCTGGTAGCTTTGTGGAGGGAAGCAAACAAAAAACTTTGGCATGCCCCTCTCCTCTATATGTTCATGCTATGCAGCTCTTTGCGGGGTGTTCTTTCAGTAATGGGCGCTAGAGGACCGGCGTTGATGTCTCGCAACAATTCCCACCTCGGAGCGAAGTGACTTTTAGCCACAAGCCGTGAAACACTCAGACACTCCTGGTATGTCAGTATCGTCTTTCAGCCACAATTCTGGCGGGAAATTCCTATAAACCGAAATTTTGGCCATTGTAGGTAGACCCCTATAACTGTACGCGTAAATACACCTGGAAGATCCGCTACATCATTCATAGGATGGCCTTTGGTGCGCCTAAATACAACTACTGCCTTTAGGCACTCAGTAACATTTGGATTTTCTCCTCATTTTATACACAGCGTACGAGACAGGCAGTGCACCGTGCCACATGTGCGAAATCTAAGAATCCAGCCAGACAATTATCAGTCCCTAAATCTATCTACCGATTCTCCTTGCTCATTTTCTAACTACAGGCCCCTGTAGTTTAACTATTTTTTTTTGTTCGATTGGCTTAGTTTCGGTTATAAAGTGGTTGCAATTTTTTAATTAAGATTCTGTCACTTGATCATTACGTTCATTAAACTCATTAGATAGTAAGGCAAACTGCATTGTATACACTAATGGTATACGATGATTATAACAATGAATAGCCAACTTCCCACTCTATCGGGCACACTTGGGGGCCACCCTCACTCTATCCTAACCAAGTGTTTGTTTCCAAGATGGCTACTTATTGCTATAATAACCGCATACCATCACTGCTCATATTGCAGTTTATCATAATATTGTAAGATACAGCGTGTCCCCACGGGTGGGTAAAAATGATCCTATTTACTTCGACAACAAAAGTGAAGATAAAAATAACCAATTAGTACGGATCTTCATTTGGGCATACAACCAATAAACACCGCAGGTATTTCTGTAAAAAAAAATCTAATTGTAAATATGTTGACAAGAATCATTATTTATATTTGGTTTTAGATATTTAATCTTAGAGTTTTTAAAGTTCTTAATATTTGTAAGTTATAATTTTATGCGAACACTTTAAATTTATTAACAGAGACGTTTCTTTTACATTTTATAGTATGTTTAAAAAATTTTATTTTTATCTTAAAATGTATCGCTGTTCACCACCTGGTGCTCATGCGCTCAGAGAACCTAGCTTTAAGAACCCAAACCTTCCTGCTGATATAAATTGCGCCAGTGCAACTGGGACAATTGAAAGATAAACAATATTGATGCAGTGCTAAATAGGGAAAGGATATTTTAATCGAAAATCTTTCTCATGGAGTTTCTGTTTATAAAAATTATTTTTATTTATTCAGAGAGAATAAATTTTGATGATAAACCAAAGTTTATTCTAAAGCATTTACTAAGAGAACACATTTCTGATATAAGTAAATGTATAGGCGTTTTAGGGACATTAATAGGCAACGGAGCCGGTCCATTTTGCCCATAAAAATTGTCTTAACTCTAAATGGAATGTCTTAAGATTAAAAGGAAATGAGTTAGTTTTAAAATATTTTTAGGGAAAAGAAACTCGTTATCAATAGATATGTAAGAAGTAAAATGGAAACTTCTATGTAAAAATGTTATAATCGTCGAATTTTCCTTTTGCGATATAATGTTGTTTAGAATTTACCGTGCAACTTATTATTTAGTTGTTTCCCAACGTGATATTTATATTGAGTTGTAAAGTGTTAAAAAAAGGCAAAGATTGGTGTGAAATACACGCCAAATCAAAGATTGCAAACAAATCATCAATAAAACACAGATAAAGGAATGGTTTATATTCAAAGTTAACTAAAAATATACTTTGCTCAAAGTACCGTGTGAGAAAGAAATCTGCCGCTAGTGGTCCCATTGGAGGTTCTATCGCAACGGTATCAATTTAATGACAATCCTGATTGTTAGAGGTGAACCATGAGTCAGATAAAGTTAACTCTATTGAATTTTTAATTGAATACACAAAAAATGAAATTCCCTTTAAAAATTAAATATCTTATGCAAAAATATAGTTGTTGTCCGACCAACAGGAATGTTGGAATAGAATGATTCCACATCAAAGCTAATCCTGTAGCCATCAATGACTCCAGTAAAGAGATCCTCTGTAAATTTGTCAAAGTTTTCTATGAAACATTGATTCTAAAAGGGTGGAGATAAAAAAATAACAAAGAAGTGTTTTAGTAGTTGCAAGATGAAGGTGAGTATGAGGCGAGAATAGGTCTCAGTGGAACACAGTAAGGAAAAGGTAAATAGCTTTAGGAAATCAACATTTATTTGTAAAGATCATTAAAAATAATGTTTAACTGTTTAAGGTGTGTTAGGAAGCGATTCATTAATTTTAGAAGCCTTGTTTGTCAACTGAAATGTGGAAGCATTATTAAAAATATTGGAAGTCGTAGAAAAATACTTCTGTTTGCCTTGTCTCACAAAACATTTTCCTTTGTTCGGTTTATTAATTATTATATCTTTCCTGCTGGCCAGTTGTTTTAAGTGTGTTAATATCTCACAATTTAATTATAAAAATCAATTTTTGAAGTTGAATTAATTTCAAGTAAAACGCGTAAAGAGAAACCAACTTTGAGAGGAAATTGCTGAATTTGCCTTTTATAAGAAGATCCTTAGGATTATGGGCCATGTTTGCGAAACGGAGTATGAAATTAAGTTTATTTTTTTTTTAAATTGTTGTTTCAGCTTAAGCCATTAATGCGAGTGAATTATTTACACGAAAACTTAAAATCTTATGCGATAAATTTAGAACTACCTTCCTAGGGTTCTTGAAGGAGGGTAATATAATTTATGGGTTTAAATACATGCCTTTGGTAGGATAGTTTCATGAAAAAAAAGCTTGACCAGAAGAAAATCGAAAAAGTGACAAATGTCATTTTAACGAAATAATAATTTGCAAAGCTTTTGTCGAAAGAGATGAAAAAGTCTTTGAAAAATGAATATATTTCATTATTTAACAATGAAATAACAAATCCTTGAAAAAGGTTAGAGTTATACAGACTTTTTTATAAAGTTCGAAAGAGAGGAATTTAGGAAATATAATTGAGTTACAAACTTCAATAGACACCATATCCTAATCTTACTTTAACATTTTTATGTTTCCTTTTGTATATCTCTCTCTCTCTCTCTCTCTTTCTCTCTCTCTCTCTCTCTCTCTCTCTCTATATATATATATATATATATATATATATATTCTCTTCTCGTGCACATATGGGTGTTCCAACTAGTTTATTCTCTATTGCCTTGAATTCATTACTTATACTTGTATATATTTTTTCATTGGTGCAATTCACGTATTGGGTGTTCCCTTTCTTACTTTCATGTTTATATATTTCATCCTCCTATTGTCTTAGGTTATTCCTTGATATAGAGTTCGAAAGTACTTGAGCTATTCGTTTCCTTTTCCTTGTGTCCTTAACATCAATCCATACTAAAGATTATCTCTATTATAAATAATCACCGCTCTTCCTTTATTCGTATTCCTCTCTGTAGGAAACATCAATAACCATCAATCTGGAGATCACGTCTAAAGTTCTTTCCTGCAAATTAAGCCATGGCTCTTTCATCGTACTACCATCCAAATTATCTGCACTAACTAACCCTCTTAACAATTCCATCTTATTCTTTATGCTCCTACTATTTGATTAAAATCCACAACTAGGGACGTACAATTATTTAAAAAATTATGGTTCTCAACGCAATGTCACTGTAGAATCTTGTGCGGGTATAAGGTTTCTAATGGTTTTATAAGAACGCTTATGTTGTTTCATTTATTCTTCGAAGACGCCTATCGAACATAAATTATCATTTTCCGGGACATGTTGATAATGGCTTTACGTCTTGCTAAAGTCAGAAATAATAGTGTATAGTAAGAAGAGAGAGTACAGTAATATTGAGTTAAAGAAAACTGAAAAGGCTAAAATATGTGTGGTCATAAAAGTTAGCCGGTTAACCGTCCATCTCATGTAATGTATAAATAACCTTTAGAAAATATAATAATAATTTTTGCCATTACTTATAATTGATTTGCAAGCGTCTGTTTTATTGTTACCTAGGTGATATCTATGTTATCACTACAAATTTGCTGATATTCCAAAGTTAAACTAATTATCTCTTGGGTTACCATTATTACTTTTACAATTTTTAATGAATTAGTTCTAATTGTATGCCTAATTTACATTTAGTAATAATATTATTAAAAGTTAGAGGAATGCTCTTTGTGACGATCCAAATATTGATTAGCTGAAATTATGAATAGCTGTCAATTTAGGCAAAAAGTTGTATAATTAATACTTCGCATATAAATACCTATTTTGAAAAAAGAATACATCTAACTATATTAGATACACTTAATGCATAAATAGCGTGTTACAATGAATTAAATTAAGTTTCACACTAAAGTTGTTTGCTTTCTCTCTTTAAATTTCTGCTAAGTTATTCTCCAAGCGTTTCAGGTAAATAGTGGGCAGAGGTTCTACTTTCGAAGTCAGCCTCCCGCTGCCCTACAAATTCCTTGCTCTTGTCGTTTATAAACGATCTTCTGTTGTTCATATTCAATGAGGATCCTGTTTTGCTATTAGGCACTTGTTTTTTATGTAATACTTGGGGTGTAGTTGCTCAAAGTTCACCTCCTGATGTATATCAACCTGTTATCTCCATTCCGATCTCTTGATGTTCGTTATTACAAAGACTCATTTATTTTGCACCCTCTATAGTCATTGCATAAATGTACCCTTTGTTGTATTTAGAGGGTCTGCCTGGTAAAACAGCGTTAATTTAATTAATACATTGTATATTTTTTTAAATTTCTATTTATTGCTCAGCCCTAGGAGCTGGTAAAATTCAATTTAATAGAATCCGGCTTTAGTTATCTGTGGGTCAATGTGTTTTTATATTCGCTCACTCTTAGAGTCAAGCAACGGAGAGTACCCCCATTATAATGACCATTAACATTGTCTTCAACTGCTGCCTCAACTCCTTTTCAACTGCCGACTATTGTCAGGGATTATCTTTAGGAAAGACAGATGATTATAATTAATATTATTATTATATAAAATCAATGAAGGCAACCAACTTCGAAGCGCAAAAGCCATAAGCTCAAAAGGGCCCAGCAGGTAGTATTATATTGAAAGTTGAAAAATGAAGAAAAAAAAACTTATTGAAGAGAAAATAAAGATGAAAAACAGAGAGCTCTGAACTGCATAAAACCAGACAAAGGAGAAGTGTTACCGTTGACCAATGAAGCTGCTCATCAGCTGGCTCGAAAGAGATTGGTTGCCATGTAAACATACTATGCAATGAGACAATACTTTGCAACACCTTAAGTGAAAAGAGTCGTGATTTTCGGCTCTTTTAGGTCAAAACGTATGGGGAAATGTATATAAGACTGAAAATGAGAAAATTTTATTTTTTAACAGGGCTTTCGTACCTCATTACTGAACCTCACTTGTCTACTTGTCTTAACTCTCACTGTTTATTATATACTTTCATTCTGGATCAACTCCGCCGTTGTGTACCACCCTCAAACCTTATTACCCAGAAGATTGGTTGCCTTACTGATTCCCAACCAACCTAATTATGCGTACGCTTCTTTCCCAGCGTTCCCTCAAAGGGCTTAGTTGGCGAAAAATCGTGCTTAATCCAATGCTTCATAATTTTCACTTGATTCATAAACGCTTTTATAGGGCTTACCATCCACATGGCGGACACTGTAGATACATATAAAAGAGATCATTTATGAAGCAAGCATCCTTTCTTCAGATCAAATCAAATTTTTTGAGAGATGGTATGAGGATTATTCGACGGATGACCCATCAACATCGGAAGATTATAGTGACTCTGATTCTAAAAAAGGGCACAATCTGTTTCTTATCCGAAGAAATTGACTAGTCTACTATTACCATACTCCCCTTGAACCATCATCTTATTTTTAAACGCGAGTGAAAAAATATATAGATCGCATTGTTATTCATCAAAGAAGGCTCTTTGCTTTAAGCTTTGATGTGACCTTTGAACATCGGGGAATAAAAGATTACTAGAATCGCGTTTTAAATGCACGTTATTACTATCTGCTTAGAAGGAGAAAGAGTAACATCACCTTGAATTACGAGGGGCGGTCAATAAGATTTGCGAATCGGTAAGGCAAAACAGAGGAAGGGCAATGGCTGTTTGTGGGGGTGTTAGGACAAGGTATGACAATTCAGGACCTGCAGCCGCACGCTTCTGCCTCGTCTATTTAAGAAGCAGTAGCTGATCGCAGATCGTCAGTCACAAAATTTTCAACAATGGAGAAGGTTGAACACCACGCAGTGATCAAAATTTTGACCAAGGAAGGAAAAATGCAAAAGAGATCCATGAACGCATGGTTGCAGTGTACACCGACACCGCCCTTTCCTATGCAACCATTGCTCGCTGGAATAGGGAGTTCCGCTATGGTCGTGAGTCCCTTGAAGGTGACCTCCGTCCAGGACGCCGGTCAGACGTGACCAACGAGGAAAATGTGGCCCGTGTGAAGAGGATGATCCTCGAAAATCGACAGGTGAAGGTCAAATAAATCGAGCGACAACTTGGAATATCACATGAAAGTGTTATCAACATCATCCACGACAATTTGGTCATGGCCAAGGTCTCACGTCCCATGATTGACTTCAACGTCGTCAAAGTCCACAAGGCCAGAGTTTCACAATCTGCCCTGCGTGAGTGCGGATTCGAGGAGCTCAACCATCCCCCTTACAGTCTAGATCTGGCTCTCAGCGACTACTTTTTATTCCGCCACCTCAAGGTTGCAATGCATGGATGCCGGTTTGGGGACGATCAAGATGTCCAGCTCGCCGTCCAGGAGTGGATTGAACAGTAGTCGGGAGATTCCTGGTTGTCGGGAATTCGAAGCTTCAGGGACAAGTGGTGCAAGTGCATTAAAGTCGAGGGTAGTTATATGAAAAGTAATAAAACACTTTTTCTCATATCTCGTTTCCTTATATCCGAATTGAAAGACTTATTGACCGCCCCTCGTATGTTGCTATAAATAACCTAAAACGCCTATAATTACACATTAAAAATACATTCTTGCCTACTATTTTCATCTAATACGTTATCGTGTTCTCCGATCCAGGTTGGAGAGTATAAGACGTAGGCTGAAATTTTAGCTCGATCAAGTGGTGATATACGATAGAGAATTTGAATGCATGTTTACTAATGTTTCGGTGGTCAGCTTATATTCACTGTTAAAGGATTTCGAGTGCAAGTCGTGCCTTCCACCTAAAGAAGAAATTAATGGTTTTTAATTTCACTTCTTTAAATGGTGGTTTTCAGGATCTCGCATACGTACTTAACGTTTAGCATATCTGCGAAGAATGCTGAAAAAGTTAAGCCGATGTTTGAGGATATGCTCTAATTATTAACTGATCACCTTGCGCATAATTAGGTGAAATCGCCGATATTCTGAGCTAAATCCACAAATCCGCCTGTTGACGACTATCATATTCCCTCTAAAAAATTCCATACATATTCCTTCTATTTTCAGTCAATGCCTCAGGCGCAAGGCAAATACAGCTGCCATAGAGAATTCGCGTTCAGAAGTGGATGCACTGCTTCTTACCACGCTACAATTGACGTGAAATGTCCCCTCTATATTACCACAAGCTGCGTTGTGTCTGTGAGTGTATGATTTTCTCAAAATAGCCGATGTCTAGTTAAATCTTTAGATACTTTATTGCTAAGACAAAAAAATATGTTTATCTTTATTAACATCTAATTGTGGGATTACTTTAAGGCTGAGTAGACAGAAGAAGAGATACTTGATACTCGTTCAGGGATGCTAAGTCTGTGAAAGTGCTTAGATGACTATTATCGATTAATTCAATCTATGGGTGTTCAGAGTCTCCAACAGTTCTATTGTGTAGGTCTGTCTATCAGGAAATTGAGCCAAATATCACATGAGTGACTCTATTAGCCGATGAGCCAAACTAGAAAATCTAGTGGCCTAGGGCATTGACATTTATCTCAAAGGATGAACTTAGACGTTGCCATGTGCATTCCAAAATAATGAGTGCAAGATGCTTCTTTTTCGTATGTGTTCCGTTTAATTCTTAATTTAATAATTATTTATTTACCCAGATCAATGAGCACAGTAAAAAATAAAGGTTTCTTGTAATGAATACAATTACAGTTGGAAATGTTTCAAGGGGGAACGATGGACATGGGCGTTGAGTTGGTGGTGTGGTCCCTCTCCATCCGGCCATCATTAAGAACACTAGGGACGACCAGCTTCTTCCTTTAGGAAAAAATGTTCCAAGAAACAGCAGAGAATTTGGCGCCCTTCCACTTATGGATCTTCATGTAATGCTACCGAAACAGGCCACTTTATCGCCAGGCACCTACATGATTGGGGTAATTTCATTGGCAGGATTAGCCATCACTACGGTAATTCATGTTTCCCTGCCTTCGGGACCTTACCCTTCGGATCACTCTATGGCCAAAACAAACGATAGATTGGCTTGTTTCAGGGGCATTACATAAGAATTCAGAACTTGAAGGGTCGCACTTCCTGTGATACTTTTGGAAAGTTTTTTGAAAAGAAAGAAGCTGGTAGTCCCTAGCGTTCTTGATGATGGCCGGATGAAGCGGGACGGGGCGTCAGCTTAAGTGGGGAAATTATAGGAGGAAGAGGAGAAAGACTTTGCGTATTATTATTAGGTGACGGTTCAGTAAAGGGGGAAGATCTTTATGACTTTAGCGACAAACTCGACAGACTCTAGCACAAAAAACTAAGTTGTCCCCTATTTCGTCTATTAGCGAGTTCCTCCAAGATGTGTCTCGCCACGGGAAGTCCCGCTCCGATGGCCCGTTCGGCTTCTTGGAGCCATTAGGCAGGCTTATTTCCCTGGTTTCCCATAACTTGTGGTTCATATCCGTTTTGAGCCTTTAAGGCGTTCTCACTAAGTATGAGATTCACCGCGAGAGTTGCTCGTTCGCGACCGTCAATCAAGGCGTGTCCCATTGCGTAATTGGGCAAAATAAAGTATAACCTTATTCTTGTGAGGAGGTGATCAAACTCTAAATTATTCAGATCCCTGCTCCCTCCTTTTAAATATAAGAGAACCCAAGTTTTTACTTAGTTTGTGAGGGGATCCCTTGAAAGACCACCGTGAAATAAGGCCCCCTCGTAAATATCACTCTCTTCTTTCAAGACTATGTAAGCCTCTTAGCGTGAGAGTTTTAGAAAGTTCGAGAAGGAATCAGTCCCTTGCTAGATCATCAGTCACAGTTGTGTTTGCTTTCAGACGCCACTCGTCTCCTCCCCCCTTTCTCCTGCAATAAAGCTGTGCGCAGCCACATTAACCTTACCCCCATATCACGAGGCAGGTTTGGCCGTCTGGACCGAATCCTTATCATGAAATATGTTTGCATAAACTGGTGCCAAAAATCCTCTAGGGACCGCTAGGCCCTGAGGCATCTATAGGACCAGCCACCCTGCTATATAACCCGAAGCTCACAATTTCTCGAGGAGATTGAAAGCTCGCCATTCACACCGTTCAGATTGCCGTATATTCTCCGTGAACCCCTGTAACCTGTATTCGAGTCGTCGTACTTGATCGAAAATCTCGCCAACAAAGCTATCTTCGTCAAGCTTTGGCCCCTGTTCAGAGGCAAGGTATCGAGCCCCCTTCTTTCCGGAAAGTTATGCGGCCCTCTCATCTTCACCACCCCATCAAGATTCCCGTTCTTTTGAGACTAAGACTCCCTGCTGGTCTGCAGAATCATCTCGAGTTGAGATTACGTCTCTCTGTAGCAGAGAAAATCTCATTCTTTATCAAGAAGTAATCCAACCCCATCTTCGAGTCCTTTTCATCAGGACACTCCGAAGTATCTTCTTGAAGACCTGCGCCGTTGTCTTCTACCCGCCATCCAATTTGCCAGCGCTTGAAAGTAAAGCGATCTGTATGGTTATTCCCAGATTACCTCGTTAATCTTCAATTAATTCATTTAACTACCTTAAGTAATTTGTTCTCCCTTTTGTATATAAATATATATATATATATATATATATATATATATATATATATATATATATATATATAAATAAATTTCTCCCTTTTATACCTCCCTTTTATACAGGTATACCTCAACAATATCCTTTGAACTGCAACTTGGCAAATCATTAGTCAAAACCCTGTCAACCGTAAATCGCACTCGCTATCTATCGCCCCAGAACATATCTCAAGTGGCCTTTGGTCAGCTGTCTGCCCGTGCTTATATATATATATATATATCATTATTTTATTTGGTGTCAGGTATCGTTGGGTACTTTTTGTAGTGAAAAAAAAAACAGATTTTTAATCATTATCCTTATCTTTATCTGGTGGCAGGTAAAGTTGGGTTATTTTTGTTTGAAAGAGCCATTTTATTTTCAAGTTACCCCCCACCCCCAGTTAAGTTGTTCGGTAACCATTTTGCCAAGTTCGTTCAAGGATATCCAAAGAAAGTGAAACAAATTCTTAACTGTGTTTGTTTCCTTTTTTTTGATTGATCATTTTTCTTGTAGTGACCGTTTTTTTCCCAATTATATTTTCGTTGTGCGTGTTTTCTGCTACGACGATCTCTCCTCAAACCCTCTATTAATTGCCATGCAGGATTAAAGTTTCTAATCATTGGTCACATAAAGATTAAGTTTTGAATTATTTATTATTTTACTTTCTTTATTGCGTGCAATCTTTGTGTAACAAAATCTCAGTTAGGATTTTGATACGATCGTCAGAGCTTCATAATCTTTTCCGTAAGTTCCATGAACGCGCTGAGCGGCCAGTCGCTAATTTACACAGCAAAATGTCGTCATTTGAGCGTTCCCATCAACAAGAAGAGATCCTTGGGTTGTCAGGCAAGGATCTAGTTGCATATATTCAGGAAGAAGAAAGAAATGAAAGTGCAATAAAAAGGAACAAAGAGAAGCTGAATAGATAAAAGAAAAAGAACAAAGAGAAGATGAAAAAGAACAAAGAAAAATGGAAGAAAAAGAAAGAATTCGTCAACATCGGCGTGAGCTTAACATGAATCATTTGGAAACCCTTTCTGTTAGGTCAAGAAATGAATCCCCCCCAAACTCCATCGGTAAAGTTGCCAGTGGTTAAGGACGGCGAGGATTTCCGCGCCTACCTTACTCACTTTGAGAAAATTTTCGGATTGAATCACTGAGATATTGAAGCCAAGGGAGTCTTTCGACTACTTCCTCTCCTTAATACTCACCTTTGAAAATTTTCATTTCGCTCCCGGCCGATTACTCTAGGTCAAAGTTCCGCCAGGCGAGAATACTTCCCGGCCAGACCTACCCTCAATTTGGATTCACCTCCCAGAGAAGGTTCCATTTCTTGTTGGACCCAGCCCAAGTCAATCGCGACTACGAGTCTCTATTTGCTTTCGTTTTACTAGATTAGTTGATGGCTGCACTATCCTCTGAAATCCGCGCATTCGTTAAGGATAGCCGTGTGTCTTCTTTCAAGGAATGTATAGAAGAAGCGAATGTGCACGCATAAAGCCACCATCTCTACCAGAAAGACCTAAATAGGTCTCATCCCCCATCCCCAAAAGTAAAATAACCTCTCCAAATTTCCATCGAAGAAGTCGCCCAAGTTTATTAAGGTTCTGGGTCCCTTTACCCCAAGTATCATCCCCCGCCAGAATCAAGGGATATTATGCCAATCATAAATAATCCCCCAGCGTCGAATTACCCTGGTAGGCCCGCAATTTGTTTTTCCTGCGGTGTTCTCGGTCATATGAGAACACACTGTGCCCAATTTCGTTCTGCTCCTAGTCATCAAATCCACCAAATAAGTGCCTCTCTCTCTCTCATCCGTCCACTCGCGCTGAAACGCCAGCAACTTCCCCAACAAGACGTCCCCCGGGACAGCAAGTTTATTTCCTGTTCAACAAAAGCCCCACCGGTGGGCTTGAGTCTGGAAATGGACGTGCTAATGGTTGCAGAGTGTTAACCCTCGTAAGAGACAACGGATATACTTGCTTCGTTCTGAAAAGTTGGCCCCAACCACGATAAATTCGCAGTATCCCCATGACTACTTGGGACGTGGAAATCGGTTCCCCGTGGTCCTCTGCTATCTCGAATGCAAATACTTTACTGGTTGAGCCGAAGTGATAGCAGCCCCCATTATGTTCTGCGCCATTTGATCCGCCAGGCCCGCATCTCTTCCCTACCCCGTCGCAAAGCACGTCATCACTAGGGCCCAAGCGCTGAAGGACACTGCTCCCCCCGTGTCATTAGAACTCCCTGGTGCCCCAGAGTTTGCAACTGTTCAAATCAGGACGTTTGCAAGCGTTCAAAAGGAATGCCCCACTTTCCAGTCCTTGTGGAAAAAAGGGAGAAGTCAAGAACGTTGATCTGCCCGTGGTCAAAGGGGAGTCACCTACCTCATTAGCGACGGGTTTTTTTTTGCTCCAGTTCGTCCGAGGATAAAACACTCACTCGCTCGTTGTGTATCCCCCGTTCATATGTTTCAAAAGAATACAGCAAAAGGACGAATACCACCTACCCACCTCCAGAAGACGCCAATTGTCTTGGAGCCTTTTTTTAGAGTGGCCATAGCTCTAACTGGCCAAATTCACCTCCCGTCTAGCGAAGGACACTCGTACGTCCTCACTCTTGTTAACTTCGCAACGAGATTCCCCGACGCAGTTCCCCTTAAAAAAATAGAGAGCGTGACCTGTGTAGAGGCGCTGATTTCTATTTTTATAGCGTGGGCATCCCAAAGGAAATCTTGTCTGACAGACTTAGACAGTTCACCTCTGAGCTAATGGAACACGTCAGAAAGCTCCTTATGACCAAGCACTTGTTCACCTCCCCTTTTCAACCCGCCCCTAATGGCGTCTGTGAAAAGTTGAATGGTACTCTGAAGACCATTCTGAAAAAGTTATTCCATCCCTAGCCCCAAGAATAGCATCAATACCTGCCGGCACTCTGTTTGCCTGCAGAAAAATCCCCCATAAAACTTTGGGATTTGCCCCCTTCGAACTCTTGTATGGCCGAAATGTACGTGGAACAATGAGCATATTGAATGAACGTTTTTCCAATCCCCGCCTGGATGAGGAGATCAAGTCCTCGTATTCTTACGTGCTAGACCTTTGGATTGGCTTGAAAGAATAGAACGATATAGCGTACACAAATTTGGACCTAAATTTAGAAAAATATAGGACCTATTTTGAAATTATGTCTAAAGATAGGTGATTTAATCCCGGTGAAGAGGTGCTGCTCCACCTATCCACGGAGACAAGCAAGGTCTTGTGCGAATGGAAAGGCCCTTTCCCAACCCTAGAAGCCCCCGGGAATAAATTGATTCACGTATATATGCTTAAGCGCTATCACCGCCGTGCCTGCATTAATAATATAATTGCCTTTGACAAAAAGAAAGTAATGGAAGCCTTTTATCCATCTGAGCCTCTTAATTTAGTCCAAACCGTATGTGTCGAAGCGGACAAAAACTACCCTCTCCCTTCGCTCTCCGGTTTTCGTGTAAACTCTACCCCGGAATTCGTTTTATATTCCCAGTTGGAAGTCCCTCAGAAGACACAATTGGCTCTTTTATTAACTGAATTCCCCGATGTAATTTCCGAGAAGTCTGGTTGCTCTTTATATTTTGAGCATGATATAGCCCTAATCACCCATGAGTTTATTAGATCTAAACCCTACCTCGTACCCGTTCACTTGTGCCTTACTTTTAACGCCAAAGTGGAAAACTTGATAAAATTAGCGATAAATGAACCTTCCAAATCGAATTATTTCTCTCCCATTGTTATGGCGAGAAAGCAGGATCAGTCATTCGTAAGTGCTTAGACATTAGAAAGCTGAACGTCGTACCGGTTTTCGATGCTGAACCTATCCCCTTGATAGACCAGAGCCTATATCTATTTGAAGACGCCAAGTTTATTTCAGAGATAGACTTGTGTAAGGCCTACTATAAAATCCCCCTTAAGGATAGTGTTCGGAAATACACCACATTTCCAACAGAAAAAGGCATTATGCAGTTTAAGCGCCTACCGTTTGGTTTAGTTACTGCCTGTAGTAACTATAATCGAATTATACGCAGGATACTGAATGGGCTGAGTAACATTTCCTTTTACTTCGATAATGTTTATGCGGCGACGCATACATGGCACAAGCATCTTATCTTTCTACAGTCGCTCCTCAATAAGCTTCGTGATCACGGCCTCACTATAGGTCCTAGCAAGTGCCATTTCGTCTATAGTAATATTAAATACCTCAGTTTCCACATTAGTAAAAATCAAATGGCCCCTCAGAAAGAAAAGGTAAAGGCAATCGCCGACATGCCCCTCCCGCGTACTAAAAAGCAATTACGCTCTTTTCTTGGGTCAACCTCCTTTTACCGACGTTTTGTCCATAATTTCGCCTCCTTAACGTCTCCCTTTAGCTCGCTTATAAAGAACCCTTCCCCGGACCCCCTCACATGGAACTCCAAAGCGACCGCCTACTTCCATCATCTGAAGAGAAAACTAACATCAGCTCCCATACTGAGACTTCCGAACACGAACAAAACTTTTGGGACACAAACGGATGCTTTTAATAAAGCCATCGATTGCGTCTTGCTCCAGTATGAAGAATACTTCATACTTCATGCTAGCCGGAAGCTTTCGTTACGCGAAAGGAGCTATGCGCTCATAGAACTTGAAGCTCTAACGATCGTATGGAGGGTACAGAAATTCCAAGCATATTTGTTAGGTAAGGAGTTCGTGATCGAAACCGATCATCGCCCATTGGCTTACTTAAAGAATTGTAAAAGCCACAACGGAAGGCTTATGCGTTGGAGTTTACTTTTAATGGAATGCTAGTTCCAAATAAGGTACATTAAAGGGACAGAAAACTGCGTTGCAGACTGTCTAAGTAGGAATCCGGTCGATGATCCTCCCCCTGCGAAGCAAATTGTGTTAAGCATTTTACTCCCGTGCACATAATCGACTCTGTGTAGTCGTTTAGTTTTTTTATAACTCTAAAACTCCGTCTAAACCATGTATGTTTATGTTTCCTTGGTTCTCATGTAAAATTTTGTTTTCTTTTTGTACATATATTCTTCTTTGCGTGTTTGTTTTTTGTATTGTATTTTGCTTTATTTTTATTGATATATTGTTCCACTATCATTTTATGAATGAATCCTTTTGATTTTTTTTAACTCTCATTTATTTACTTTGTGTATTTTTTTGCGCTGGTTAACGACGAGACCCTTTATAAATATACCCTGCGCCAGGGACTAAACGGAAGTCGTTCCTTCATTTAGTGACCGCTGTGTAGACTTATATTTAAATATCTGCACTTATTGTGCATCTGTAGACTCAGGTCAAAGTTTTCCCATACACGACTCCTTCCATGTTTGGGGATGCCCTTTTTACTCCTCTTCGCATTAGAAAAACGTCATCTTGGAAAAAGGAGGCGTGTGAGGGGATATCTTTGAAGGGCCGCTCTGAGAGGAAGCCCCCTCAGAAATACCCTTCTCTTCTTTCAAGACCACGTGTGCCTAGCATGATAATTTTAGAAAGTTCGAGAAGAAATCAGTCCCTCGCTGGATCACCCGTCACAGCTATCTTTGCTTTCGGACGCCACCCGCCTCCCTCATCCCCTGCGATAACACCGTGCGCAGCCACATTAACCCTAGCCCCATGTCACGAGGCAAGTTTGACCGTCTGGACCGATCATTATCAAGAAATGTGTTGGCATAGACTAGCGCCAAAAATCCTCTAGGGACCGCCAGGCCCTGAGGCGTCTATCGGACCAGCCACGCGGCAATATTATCCGAAGCTCACCATTTCTAGAGGAGATTTTGGGGTAATGTTCTTTATATATCCTTTGAACTGCAACACAGGCATACCTCGACATAGTTGAAAAACCACATGGGAATATGTTATAGACGAATCGGGCTGATAAGGTTGTGATGATTCACATGAGACGAACATCGAAAAGGAGTCGGTGATGGCTCTCGGATGAATGATGCCTCTTGGTCTGGGACTTTTTGCGAACTGGAAGTGTTGGATGCTTGGACCTGACTTGAAGGGGTAGGTCGGTGGTCTTTCAGATTCCCCACCTCTTCAACGAAGGGTGAAAGCGCACAGTTCGTCAAAGGGGCAAAGGGTTACGTGGGTGTGACCTCTTGGAAATATGTTCTGCCGAGCGCGTAATCCGATGTAGGAAGTTTGTAATCAGTGCTTTACCACCTTGGCAAATGATCTCAATGAGGAAGTGCTCTTTTTTAGCGAGTTTCTTTGGCGTAGTCTCTCTTTCCTTAGGTTTACATTTCGGCATAGTTTCACAGCGCTCGGATGAACCTCAATGGTTTCCGACACTATAGTAGCAATGAGTAAAGAATACACTGCGAATAAGAGAGGGTTTGACGGCAGGTTTACGAAACCCGCATTGAATCGTAAGGGGGAAGATGAGGCGACAAATATTTGACCCGTCACCTCGCGGTCAAATAGCGGATTCTAGCGGGTTCTTGGTCCCCGGCCCTTAAATATTCATATAAGGACGAGGGGAGCCAGGTTGCAGCTAACATAAACTATGCAGGAAGGTAAATTATTTAGGAGCTAAATGTAAAAAAAGTGGAAACATTGAAATAACCCGAACTCAAGTATAGTGTAAGATTTTATGGTCAAACTTTAAGGCACAAAAAAGGGAGGTCGCACTTTACACAGGTAATTTTGGCGGAATGAATTAAAGTTTACATATTTTCGACTAGTGTAATTTATAAAAGAGAAAAGTCGTATAATCTGGCATAATACCAATATATGTTGGTGAAAATCTACTGCAAGTTAGGCCCAGTTAATGGAATGTTGCGCTCTGATAGCCCTTACTACTATTGGTCAAAAGGAAGGGTCACATTGAACACAATGTCTAAGAAAGAACAGTAATTGTACTAATAAAGTCATTGGCCATACTATACAAGAGGTAGGCTTATAGAGGAGTGTATTCACTCTAAACTAAGCATTAATTTTACATACATACCATCTCTGGTATTTAGATTATTCTTCTATTTTTGAGATTCAATGTTGAGGATTTGAGAAAGGCATAAACTGTATTATTTGCTAAACTATGAGATGTAAATAAATGAATGAATGCATTAGCCAAATTTTGACATAAAATTAAGGCTTAGATCAATCTACAGGGTAGGGTTTAATATGAACTTCCTTGGACACCTCACACACCGTTAGCCATAAGTATGATGCGTGTTTGATTTCTTCACCCATAATTCAGGGTATCAGGTCGTCCAAGCTTGTGATTTTATACTCATCTAATTTTCAAGTTGCCGAACGTACCAAACCCTAGTAAAAAGCGTCAGTGTAACATTAGAAACCATGATGGACATAGTTGGGATCGGGCGGTGTCCTCATTGTATTTGGCCCTACTGGTGTCCTCATTGTATGCCGCGCTACCGGTGGCTAAGGCGACTTTTAACGTGCATGCTCTTCCCCCACCCGCTTTTTCCATGAGAAGGTATGATCCTAAGGCCAGTGGTAAATCATAGATTGGATTTTTTTTCTCCTAGATACACTGCCTTACGAGCCATACGAGCTCCGTGTAGCCGAGTCGAGGGTTACAGGGACGTTTCTCTACATTTGTTCCTGGTGAAGTGTCTTGCTTTTAACTATTTAAGCCAGCAAGATGGGCTTACCCTATACCATTTCAACCTTTTAGGAACCACCCCTAAAAGTCTCTGTACCTAAACCTGAGCTCACCTCTCTTTATTTACTAAATGAACGGCTCATTACGGTAGATTTAAATTCATAAGAACGGTGGGGCTTTGGGCTTCGCCATCCGCTTAAAAGGTTATTTTACTCATCTATCAGAGATAGGATGAAAGTTAGGCCTTTTTTCAGGCCCACCTTATGTTGACAACATGTGAGAGCGCGCTATTCCCTGGGAGCAATGCTGCCCATAGCAGACTACGCTTTTCAGGGTGGCTTATCCCGACGTAGATAATACGAATACACAGCTGACTACCTCATGGATTGACCTTGGGGCTAAGTAAATAGGAAACCCTAACACCATTCCCCTCTCCACAAGAGATTCGGATAAAAGTAGTTTCGGCTCAAGAAAATGGGAATCATAAAAGGAGAGAAGAAAAAAAGTCAATAGATACTGCATCTGACTCGCCCTCTAAATCGGGCATGGAATCTTTCCCGAGCTCGACCTATGACATAGCTGAGGCAAGGCCAACTAGCGTTGAGGCCTCCTCGGGGAATTCTTAGGATCACTTTGGAAGAAAACGAAACATATCCCCTCACTCCTTTCCACCGAGGGAAAATTCCCTCAGTAGTTAACTTTATTTCGAAACCGTAATCCCTTCAAAACAAATTTAATTCTTCTTCTTTGCCAACATATTTTTGCAAGGCCATCTATTTATATAGAATATATTAAGTGGTCGAAGTCGTTAATATTATAATTACATTTAGAATTTTCATATTTTTTCTGCCTTAATAATGAAGACGTCATATTTTCGAAGGATTTTAGGCCAAAATTATTATAGTGGGGGCACATTGGAAATATTTACAAACGAGATTTTTTTTCCTCACCTTTTCTTTCATTTTTCTGTTTTAGATTTGAGAACTTTGCGTGGCGAGTTGTGTTAGGTACGAGATGATTATTTGTTCAGACCTCGTAAAAGAAGTTCATAGCTACTCGAATCATGCTTTAGAATTTTCGTTTGATATTATGTGTTCTAGCTCCAGCCTCACTACTAAACAAAGGCCCACCTTATTTGCAATATGCCTATAGCATCACATTGAGGTAAACTTTGATTTAATTAAGAAGCAGAAGGGTAAGGGTTAGGAGCTAGTTTACACAGGATTAGCTTTTAGGTATTTCATTTGAATGGTTAGTGCTGCCCTGTTGTATAATTTTAAGTTTCATTAAAATAAACAAAACCACAACAGCACTGAGCCGATATAGACTGCAATGTCAAAGTTTAGGTTAGTTTAATTCTTTTTGTAATATTGTGGTTTATTTATCCAATTCTATTTTTCTTTTTTGGTGTCAGAAACAATTTTAATGGAGATAGTTTATTAACCATTTAATATGTAGAGGATTGAACATAAGAATCATTAGTTAATCACAGTGCAGGAAATTTTAAACATATAATTCAAAATTGACAAATAATAGTGCCAAAAATTTGAAATTGCGAATACATATAGAGACAATTACAGTGTTATGAATTATAGGTAATTATCAGAGGTGGGCACTAAATACATTTAAAGTATTTAAATATTAAATACATGAGAAAAATGTATTTAGTATTTAAATACTAAATATATTAAATGTTTTAGATATATTTGTAAATACATTTCAAATACATGATATATAATGACAATCGATAAGAATCTTTGTTATAACAAAATAATATCCATTAAAATGAAATTGTATATTATAATTACTAATGAGGAATTGATGACAATTGGACTTAGGTACTACAAGAAAATAGAAAGTTCCATATAATGAAATTTCAGTTAGCTATTTATATCAGCATTACATTTAAGTAATATCAGTTGCTGAATTATTTCGTCAGATAAAGAACTCCGTTTTCGAGATGAGGTCAATCCTCCTAAAGAGAAGGGCCGTTCTACAGGAGCTGACGACGGAAGGGTGGTGTTGTATTTAATAAATAACTTTTTTATGTTTAGATATCTATCTAAACTTTGAAGTGTTTTATTTAAATCCTGAAGGCAAATGAAGAATTCTAAATCTGTGGTTGATCGTGTTTGAGTGGGTTTTGTAAATCCAAAATAATCGTCACTGTCCGATACACCACTGGATGATTCAGCTTCGGGTCCCTCTGCTAAATTCTCAATCACTCGAATCATAATATTTTTAACTAGCGGAGTTTGAAGAATGGATGGCTTTTTGATGCAATAATGGCACCTATAACGCTGGCTTCATTTGCCAAGGCCAAACAAGATTGGTAGCGCTTTTCAAACCCCTTAGTGACTGTACTTAGAAGAGGTTAGTAAAATTTCAGAGAACGTAACTGAAGGCTCTTCAGCTCTTTCTTACAGGTGAGCAAGGTAGTGAGCAATTTTCCATAAAAACAGTTTTTTTCTTCATGTAGGCAATTAATTGCCACTGCAATAGGAGCCAAATCTGAGACATACTCTCCAAAAAATTCTATTTCGTGACTTCTGAACACCTAAAGTTCAAAGAAGGTCATAAGTTGATGTAATTTGTCCTTGTGTTTTAATAGTAATGGCGATGGATCAAACAGAGAGTTCCACCTTGTAATGCAAGGCACCTTTGATGAGCAGTTGATAAAAGTTTTGATAATCTCTGCTGATTTTGGACGACTGCTTTTGTTCCATAATACTGAGCATTTTCCCATCGCAGCATGATTGATATTTGCAAAAGAAGATTTTCAGTGCCTGTTTTTCATCAGTTATGACGACGAGACTGAGTGCGTGTGAAGCACAGCGAACTTTCTTAGGTAGGCTGAAGCTGCACAGGTCAGACGAAAGATCTTCTTCCTGATCTAAGGCATTTATCATTAAGAACTATACTTAAAATCATGCTCACCCTGATCTTCTTCACCTACCTGAATTCCATCTTCTGAATCTGTGGACACATTTGCAGCAGTGACTGCAAATTCCTTAAACGCTTTAACAAAATTAGAGCCGTTATCAGTGACGGTGCTAGTGATTTTCTGGAGGGAGATATCGAATTCATTGATGATATTCTCCATATATTCAGCAATCTTGATGTAATCATGTTTTCCTTTGAAGCGACAACATGCCAATACTCCACTCTAACGGACAAGAGAAGCTTCCACAAGCTGAAAAAAAATGAAATAACAGTCCAATGTTTGTCTCATAAATGTTTCCATGAATTTTACATATTAATATAATCGAGATAAATTCCACTAACAAATAGGTCTGCTTTCAGCCAAGAACTGATAACTCCCTAACTGTAAATACATTTTCAATTTCATATTTCATAAAGAGCAAAATCTTAACATACCCAATGAACTGTAATGCCCAATAAACTAAGGGGACGAGTCGACCAAATATTTGCGGTAAGACATAAGTAAGAGGTGCTGTCTAGTTAATTCTTCAGTAGATCTCTTGGTACTTTCTCTTTTATAAGATTTCGGCCTAGCGTCCACCTTGAAATGAGGTCAACTGAAGAATTTAGACCCGCGGTAGTGGAATGTGTGATTATTGTGAGTAAAAGTGATTTCCACAGTGAAATGAGAATATATGGTATGCATATAAAATTTTATATATAAATTGTAGCTATATGAATATCCTATAACTATATAGGAGTGGTATATTACTTCATAAATATATTATTAGTCCTTCATATTCAGAATTACATAGTAAAATATTGACTTTCAGTTTTGTTAGGAATATATACATTATCAAGCTTTATTTCCTACATTTTTGACTGGGGGGCATGCTAGTTTTGACTTAATGATATACAGGTATTGCTACTATAACAAAATACATCGTTATAGGAATTCATCTATTAACTACATATAATCGATCAATAATTGTACTAATTATTCCTGAAATTTTTATTCAATAATATCTTCAAATAAATGATGGCGCCCTTTAAGAATATATGTATGTGGATTCTCATGAAATTATGGCAATATATTGACCTCCGTTGTTTTTATATGTCTTCCTTTATTTAAATTTGTTATAAAGCCTACGTAGTGACCAATGATCCAAAGGCTTTAGTATTCGGTCATTTTAAGGGATTAGCCTGTACTACCAATACTATAATTGTAAACGAAATTTGTAACTAAGAAATAACCTTTAATTAATCTCACAAAAGCTGGTTGCTCCATGGTTGATAGAAGATGCAAACCTTGTATGATAAAATTTGTAATCAGCTTATCAACTATAGATTGTTTGACCTTCTTAGTATTCACTGCAAAACACTTAGGTAATGTTTTTACTTTAACATCGCTGCATCGTCTAATACTGAACATTTTATTTTGAATCTTTTCTTTGAGCTGTCACGTAGTTAGCCGCTTTTTGCATCAAAGCAGGATGATTTATCTGTTGGTAAATGTACATGATCAGATAATTGAAGGACATTTGTTTTAGGTTAAATTCAATCAGCATATACTATGAATAAAGTTGTTGCAAAAGGAAACAGGTAGCTTCGAGCATGGTAAACCTACGCTACTAGCAATTTTGACATTTTTTCAAAAATAAGAAATAATGAAACTTGTCAATTCAATTAAGTATCATATAATTAGCTTTAATACATTCTTATATTCAAATGAATGCGTAGATTGGAAGTAGCATTGCTCTCCGCATAGATTTCGCCATTGCTTGATATACATACACACTTCACTTTTTTTCTGTCGGAAGATTTAACTCAAAAGATTTGTCCATCTATTAAAAGATAACTATAATTACATGATTCTTTATCTTTCTCGTATTTATTATTCTCTAATCTCTCCATTTTACAGTCTTTCGAAGCAGCTGAAGTTACCATGCCTCAGTTGAAATAACGCTGAGCGCTCTCACTATACAACCAAACACAACTGTAACCATCTGTTAACAGAATTTGAACTGATGCAAGCAATCTTCCCTCACCGGCTCACACAATCAAACGTCTGTGTCATACAAGTTGCGACAAGCTAAAACATTAATGATACCTTCTTAACAGTTATATAAGCTTATTATCAATGAAGTATTTAAGTACATTGTATTTAAATACTTTCAAAAGTATTTAAATACATGATTTCAAATTTTATTTACAAATACAATTTTTAATACATAAATGTATTTAAATACAGGGTTTAAATAAAAAGTATTTAAATACTGGCCACCTCTGGTTATCAGGTAGCACACTTTCCAAAAAATCTCTGGATTTCTTTGTTGAGTGCGCTACGTGATTGTGTTGCCTCTACGAGTCGTTGATAGGGGCAATCCTGGCTTATGGGAGGTTTTTCTTGATCGATAAACAATGCCTCTACCATATTGAAACTGAAGGGATGACCTTCATGGCAAGTGATTTTAATGTTGTCATTGAGCAAAGTTCAGGTCAGTCGGGGGTACTGCTAAACACTATTGTGCTATTTTATGGCGCCGTTGCATGTGTTAGCCGTTAATTGTAATTTCAGGTACATTGGAGTAACGAAAACAACCTTATTGGAATATAACTATACTAATTTTCTTTTACTCCGAAAAGGAACACGTTTATCAAATTGATAAGTTGGTTATTTCTTGCAGATTTTCCTTGCTTTTCCTTGCATTTGTTTTTTAAAATCCTCCTTTGTGGTGAATTGATAGTTTTTATTTCTTCCATTCATTACCCTACTCGTATATTTGCTCTGTGCCTCGTTTCTTCCTTGCAATAATTCCAATTTTCCCTCTTGTTTATGCTATTCTGATTCATTAGTTTATTATCATACTTTAATGTATGACAATGAATTTGATTATTTATTGTTGTATATTTGGTCATTTTATTTTACAGTTTTCAGAAGCCACGCGCGAGCTGTCCATTGAGCCGTAGCATCGATAAAAAATTCAGCAAATCTAGATGCACATTTCAGGTTTTGTACACTTGAGTACATAAATTTCATAGGTGGAAAAAGTTAATTTGAGAAATATTTGGAACCCCCTCCTTTTTAGATAAAAGTTTCATTTTTTACAACTTTCGAACCAGAAAGATATACACCATCACAGTTGTTGGTTTGTTGTTATACGTGCTTCTAAATACATTTGAGTTGAGTTTAAACTGAAGAATTATGACAAACAAGCGAGGAGTTCAACCTTTTTTACCTAACTGATACATAGTATTTGTCAACTGATACATTAAAATCATGCTGTGTCTCAAACGATGCCATGAAGTCATAGGAGTTTAGTACCGCCCAAATGTAGGTATCTTTTGCTTATTTTCGATAAACTTTGTCAGAAGCTTCCGTTATCATTCACACACACCGCTCCACGCCTTGAGAATGCCATGGAATGTCAATAGAGAGTGGCTAGTCGATAATATTTTGCAGGTCCGCATTAGATAGATGCATTGTAAGTGGTGGCTCAAACCTGCACTCATCTTCAGGACGAAGTAGATCTGTTAGGTTCTTAGAAGACTGATCTATTTTTGGTGGCCTGAAATCACATATCTTCTCCTCATAGTCAGTAACTTCTCGGATTTTCTTGATTGTGTCATTAGCTAATTTCCTGTTTTTCTGATCAAGGTCTGCCAGCATTGCTAAAAGGACTTTCTTAGGATGGGCCCGGTAGGAATTTATTTGGATTGTTTGCCATGCTATGGCTTCACTGGCAGGTTGGAGTATTTGCAGAAGATTGATCTGCCCAGGAGATGTTTAGATCTCTCCGTGCATTTCTGAGAAAATTTAATGTAAAACCGGATGGGCCCATAATGACACACGATAAGCTCTGCGAGGACATACAAGTCATTATTAGGTTTTTATGTTGACACATAAATTCGACATATTCTGCTGGCAGTAGTGAGCCATCTTGCATGAGACTTTGGCCCTGGTTTCATATGTAAGAAATCATCGTCAATTACACCACTTCTAATAACACTGATAATTATGTACAGGTAAGCTTGGTCCCGACTAAGCTCATTCATATCTACATCTGGAAGAGGAGCTCCTTAAGCAATACATTGAAGGCCATTTGGTGATACTAGAAGAGTTTCACAGGTCATCAATTATTTTCCAAGTGGTCCTTTCCATTGAGTTCCACTTTCTGTTGGACCAATATATTTCCTGCACAGGTGCCTCAAAGGAAGCTCATTTAGATGCAAGTTGCAGATGATCCACTGCAAAGGACGATGTAATTGACATTACAGTTCTCTTAGGGCTCCATTCTTCAACCCAGTATTAGTTGCCCTGCTGTCAGCTCCGACTGCTTTTATTTTAAATATAATTTTCAACAAAACATTTCATTAGTCCGTTTGCAATACCTGCACCTCTTTCTCGTTCGATAGTTAGATGATCTAAATAGATATTACCAGGTAGTGAACTTGAATATCTTTTGCTCCATACCATTTGTTACCTTTCTTCTTTTAAGTTAGTGTCGTGTCTCTTCTCGCATCAGAAAACAAAGCAGTAATTTTCTTATCTCACAAACATTCAGATTCGGTGAAATTCCTCCTTAACTTCCGTCGTGCCCTCCAGACTTTGTGATGGCCTTTACATGGTAGCGGTCTTCTGAATCTTTAATACAATAGTCGAATAGGGCTGCACTACTAATATCAGCAGCAACAGCTCAATTTGTCACAGAAAACTAATCTGCTTCCATGGCAATTGTTGGTATTGATATGACGATGTTTTCTGTTCTCGCAAAGACTTTCTTCCATTAATCATCAGAAATGTCAGAAGATGAGGTTTCGTCATCCAAGGCTTCGTCTGAAATTGTACTTTTCTCTTCCCTCTTTTCTTTTTGTTACACTTCTTCTCTTCTTTTCTGAATTCGATCTCTGATTTTTTCCTTTTTTAATCATTTGACTTGTTATTACATCCACTCCTCCAATTTCCATGTGACGTCCAGTTCTTTGCTTAATAAGAAATTCGTTCTCTCGACGTTGCACTTTCATGTTCTTTTCACACTTTCAATCCAAGAGATCAGCACACTGGCAGTCTGCTATATCAAAAGGTTGACCCAATGATGAGATAAACTTCTTACTCTTAGTGGCATTCATTCCTTGTTTGATACCACAGACGCTTCTTCCAGTAGTGAGAGCAATTTGGTTTTAACATTCTTGATCGGCCGAAATGGAATACTGGCTTTTTTTCCAAATCCCACCAAGGTTCTCGGATACTTCAGGAATAACATTCTTGTTCCTCTTGTATTTAGTGTATTTAACATACTGAATATATCCTCCCACCTGTAGTTTTGTTGGCAGCTCATAAAGGGAAAGTTCTGGAAGTGGGGAGCAAAAGACGCTGTGATTTGTTGATGTTCTAGTTCTTTTACTTATCTTAGCCTTGAAAATTAATAATAGAACGACCCGTTAGTATGAAATAGAAATAATACATGCGATGAGTGAATCTATAACATACATTCAGAAAGGTGAAGCCATAGCACTCCATAGGAAATACTCTGTAAATATCTCCACAATTCATCATACATCGATTAATTTATAGTTCCCTCCGAGTAGTTTACAAACAAGGAATTCCTTAATATAAAATTACCTAAACCTTAGATATATAAGGAGTTTATTTGCAAATTTTCTTCCTGTACGAAAATTACCCATTTCTAGCTACAGAGACGAGAATAATTGTAACTAAATAAAATTAACTTCACACTACGCAAAAGATAAATTTGAGCAAAATCTGACCCCCGAAAATGTGTTAAGATTTTTTTAGATATTTTCGTCTTCATTTCCAAATTTTGGTTGGTATTTTCTACAAAACCCGAAATGTGCCTTAAAATTGGTGGCGACACTATGCCCTAATACCCATCTTCCTTGGTTTGTTCGGATCTTTTGCAACCGTTCTTTTGAGGGGCTTGAGAAGGAATTAGTCCCTTAAACCATCCTTTCCTTACCCCTTGTGACTATATTAGTAGACCTCGAGTTCTCCTCATGAATATAGAATAATAAAAAAATGACATTTAACATAGGTAAAACTTATGTACACTTCCCAGAGAATCAAACAACTACACAAGTACATTTGTAGGAATATAGACATATTGCGTGTACATAAAAGCGATTAAAGATTCACTTGACACACGAGTGTGGATATAAATTGCACTTAAGGGTACCCACATATAAGTATGTGAAACATATGTACTCATATATATAAATAGACCCGAAATTTACAGCTCGATTGACCCATTATATGTCAGTACTCAGATTACGGTCAAAAGATCTAGAGATTATCACGAGCTCCTCTCTCCAAAGATATCCAACCGAAACCCTTACCTCTTAATCTCCTGTCGCCATAGCCACAATCTTTACACATCCATTACACCCTTGTTCGCAAACCTCCTGCTCCCATAGCTCCGATCCTTACACACACATACACCCTTGTTCGCAAATCGTATCACCGAGCGGCCCTGTCATATAGAAACATAAATGCGCCTGTGACAAGAGATATCCTATCATAAACGGTGCCATCTTTCTTTTATTAAACTATAAAGATCACTTAACCCTTTCTCTCTCCCCTATTTCACTCCCCTACACAACCCCAAACCTCTAAGAAAGCAATGCCAAAAGACAAAGACCTGGACGCCACCTGGTGTCGTAAAAATGTATCTTTCATCAAAACACGACTAAATCCGTGGCCGTTTTTTGTAATTAGTCCCACAAAGCTTTAGTAGACGGCAAGTCGCGTCTTTCGAAAGAAGCCGAAGGTAAAAGGTTCGTTTCATTCGTATTGGAAATAACTGGAACCAGGTAATTGGGTAGGTTACCGTACTAGTTATTACACTAGATATTCATGTTCTCAACCTACATGAGATTAACATTTTACTCATATTGTGCCAAAGATTCGTAGGAATGATATTGCACCAATATGTTAACATTTTATCATAATTTTCCTGTTATAGTTATTATACAGGGTGTTATTATTAATAGTGCAAAATAATGTACATGTTAATTAACATAATCATTTGACATTCAAAATTCAGTGAACTGATATTAATTATATAGTATTATGTGTCTCTTTAGTTATTCGAGGTGGTTTAAGCCCCTATTTTTAAACAAAGAACATTACTTTTTAAAAATATCCATCTAACATTGAGCCAGATATATACACCTGTACATACAGGGTGGTCTGAATGTCTTGTTCCCCCTCCTCTTAATATTGTTTTGATTTTCTATTTCAGATGGCAGACTCGAGCTCCTACAGTGGCCCGAGGCGCACGATTGTGTGCACGATGGCGTTCAGACAGACCTTTTCTATGTGTGACAGTGTGAATGAATACACTAAAACGGGTACATGTGGTTGATATTATTTTATTGTTCCTTCTGTGTTCTTATTAAGTTTCGGTAAGGGGTGACAAACCATTCACACCACCCTGTAGATAGATAAAATTATGGATGCTCTTCCAATACATGACTTACAACTAAAACTAAGAACATAATAAAACATATTTTTTAATCCTAAATAAAAAACAACTTTAACATCATTCATAAAATCAGAGAACCTAACCTAACCTAACCTAACTTAATTTACGTTAGGTTAGGGACTCTTGTTTTATACATGATGTTGAAGTTGTTTTGCGCTAAATATTAAAAATTGTTTGTTTCATTGTATTACTATTTTGCAGTTTTAACATGCATTTTTTGGCTAATAAACGTACAAATCATTATTATCTCAATGTAACTCCCTTACGCTAAATAAAAGTAAAGTTAAAAAAAGGTTGATAAGTCATGTATTGGAAGACATCACATTATCAAATTAGTTGGGTTACGACCTAGCATAGAGGAACCTCTTCCGAGTAAACACATCTGGTTTGGTTAAGCTTTGGATGGAGCACCAATTCAGGTTGACTTTATGCCTGCTACCATGCGCTTTACTGTACCTAAATCCCAAGTTAAACTCTCGGTTCACACTGAAAATGAAAGGCTCGAAAATAATGCAAATTAGTAATAAATACCAGTAAAAAGCTCCCATCCTCCTTATTTTATCACCCATATTATAACTAGAATCGTGCGCGAGACTCATTGGACTACCATTAACTTGCTGAAATCAATTTAAGTTTGAATTTCTGAAGGAAGACAAACGCTGCATTTAAGTGAGGCTCAGCAGAATTGAGATACGTAAGCAGAGGAGTCCTACAATTATTAGTTTTGGAGTAACTAGTTTTTTTTTTAAATATCAATGCTTTTTACTGCTGACTTTCTGAGTACCGTATCTAAAATTCAGTAAGAAATTAAGTTGGTGAAAAAATAATTAATTATGAAGAGAGAATAAAATTCAATTGATATCAGTTGTTAAAGGGCAAGTTAATTGGCAAACTAACCTTAACCTTGAGAAATACAAGGTTCTACATATTAAATGACAAAGAAATAGGAATACCTATGAGTAAAATATGTCCAAGTCATCAATAAAAGAATACATGATTGAAAAGACTTGAAATATCGAGAGTGGCGGGTAGAGTCGTCTAAAACAGTCAAAGAAATGCTCAGATTGATTTTCAGGAAATTTATCTATAAATTAAAATACATTAAAGTTTGTCTATATAAATCCCAGCCAAAATATATTACTGCGAAGGAGCAGATAAAAAATAAAAAGGAGAATGAAATCGTGAGGAAAACACAAGTGAAGCTAAATCAATGAGTTGAGGCGGCTTGTACAAAGGAAAGCTAAGATCTATTTTAAAGAGGAAGCCTAAATTCCAATGGAAACCATGCCTTCGACTATGGTCAAATTAAATGTTCGGAACCGGGACAGAAAGATATACAAGCAAAGAACTGCGACTGGTGTAGAGAGGATACAAAGACAAGAGCAGATTAGTAAATTAGCTGTGACAGTTGTTGTAAGAGTGGTCTGGGGGTAGTCTCGTATAGCCCCAGGGAAGGTGGGATATAACTAACTCTTCTAAATGGAAACGCTGGAAGCATGAGAACCAATAATTGCCAAAGCATCTTTATAAAAGTCAATTACGTTAAATGGCGGATTACCAGTTAGCGGGCCATTGGGAATCTGGATCTTCTTCAGGGATAGAAGAGCTTCATTAAGCAGAAGAAGGACTATTTGGGTCTGGTCAGAAGCCAATTGAACAGCTTGAAAAGGTACCCAACAGAAGGTGATTCCCATATAAACGTAGCTGGGGCATTATTTAACAACATACAAATCCTGCGATTTGTATGTTGGGTTGTGGGTAACCCCAAATGAGCTACTATATTGGGGGTTAACCCTGAGATATAGAAAGTGGAGCCTGGATATCAACGCATCTTAAATACTCTTGTTTAGTTTTTACCGCAAGATAAAATCACTCAACTTCATAATGGGTCAAAGTGGTTGGCTTTCTAATTCCAGTTCCTCAATGGTGACATACCCCAGATGGCACCCGTTCCTCTGAGTCAAGCTTGAGAACACAAGTGCTCTAAGAATCTCCAGGTTTATGCATGTAGAGAAATGGCTACATTAAGCATCCTGGAGAAGTATTGTTACATTAAAGCCCCCCCCCCCTCATGAGAAGAAGCGTGGAAAAGGTGGTCGGCGAATAACCATAACTGCTTACCCTGTTTGATCTCCCCGCCGTTTTAAGCAGTTGGAGCTAACATCTGTTTTAAGGCGACCACATGAGGTCCTTAAATGACGCTCTAACGATCCAATTACCTACGAGACCAATAAACCCGTGGTTATGAACAAAAAGCGGTGCTAGTCAAAAAGCACGCCAAGTAGCGGTGCGGTCGCGAGCCTCTAATTAGCGAGCTGACTTGGGCACCCCAGTGCCACCCTCGGCAATTCTCGCTCTCCCCAGATGCGAACTCACCCTTCGTGCCCCTTAGCCCTTGCCTCTGTGGCCTGGTCACTTGCCCCTTTAGATAGGGCGATATTCCGCCTATAACTAAGTCCCACAAAGAAAGAAAGAAGATTAGAAGTCGATACGCCAGAAGAAGGATTAGTTCGTGAAGATCGATCCTTCAGCCAGACAAGAAGATTAGAAGTCGATACGCCAGAAGAAGGATTAGTTCGTGAAGATCGATCCTTCAGCCAGACAAGAAGATTAGAAGTCGATACGCCAGAAGAAGGATTAGTTCGTGAAGATCAATCCTTCAGCCCGACAAGAAGATTAGAAGTCAATACGCCAGAAGAAGGATTAGTTCGTGAAGATCGATCCTTCAGCCATACAAGACTATTTCCGTGAGAAACGATAGGATCAGATTGAGAAAATCGATCCCCCCTTTCCCGGCCGTATTAACCTAAATAGTCAAGCTTTATATCGGTGCCATACCGAAGAATCCTTTAAAGACTGTGAAGAAGTCTGACTGAAGAAAAGCAAAGCCGCTGACACTTGAGTGACTCTCACATCTCAAGCTCCGTAAGAGTGAGAGGAGAAGAACCCAACCCCAACGAGCTCACGTTCTTTAATTACGTTGAAGAATCAGCCCCTCCCTCGACGAAATTTTAACCATTGGCCACAACACTTCAAAGCGAGAGATAAGTCCTCCAGCGACATCCGGCAATCCCTAATACCTCCTGTCATGTAAGTAAGAAAGAAAATTTATATTCATATTGCGATAGTAGAAGTTTAGTACGTCTCACGTTTTAAAGAAGAGTAGAAACCATTGTTCGTGAACCTAGGTCATATTTGCTTGTAGACGAGAGTACTTTCCTTTAATGTTTATCGCTAATCAAATAGAGTCGCGATAAAAATACTAATCAGCAATTGGTATGTTTACGGGTAGCCTATTTGTTTAGTTTCGTCATCGTATCTGTGCGAAAGGTCTAGATGCCAAAGATCAAAATGTGTTAACTGTTGGTTTGTTATAGTTAAATGTTTCATTTAAAATACATGTTTATTTTGGTATATATCTAGTGTTTCCTCTTATCCTTATGTGTTTAAATAGCTCTTCCTTAAGAACAAAACTACTGAATTAGCACTCTTAGAACAAAGTCTACTTCATCATAGAAGTAACTCACGCACCACAAAGCATACCGCTACAAAAAGGGTGTCAAAGAGTATAGTGATCAAAAACAGAGGGACATTATACGACATATTATAAAAGTGGTGTCAGGTCTGTAGGTTTAATATTAGAAAGAACCCAGCAGTGTCTATTTAAGGAAGAGCTAACACGTAAAATGAATACCAGGAATAATAGAATATTTGACGAGAGGAAAATTGGTAAAGTTAGACGTGGAAACAATATAAAGGTAATTATTAGGCAAAGTGGTAAGTTTCGGTGGTGGAGTAGGTCAGGCTTGATTAAAAACAAGGTAGATGACTTATAAAGCGCGATGGCATCGTTTGACCTTTCTCGGAAGCAAGGTCAAAGCCTCAGACTGGAAGGAACCCATCTGAGCTCGTTTATTCAGGAGAAAGAGAGAAACGAAAGAGAAGAAAGAAGAGAAAAGACAAAAATGGAAGCTGATTAAAGAGAGAAGATAAGGGCCCACGAAAGAGCTCTTAGTAAAGACCAGTTAGAGGTGTAGTCAGTGTCATCCAAAACAGGAGTGTCACCACCGGCCAGCATGAAACTCCCGGAGTACAAGGACGGGGAAGATTTATGCTCATATCTCTCCCATTTTGTGAAAATATTTGAAGTCAATAATTAGGACCTAGAAGAAGATGGGGTCGCTAGACTGTTTCCGCTACTCAATCGTAGGATGAGAGAGATATTCTTATCTTTACCATCAGAAGCGACTGTGGACTATTCCACTCTCAAAGCCGAACTTCTCAGCAAAAAACCTTAACCCGGAAGAATATAGGATGAGGTTCAGGCAGGCTCGTATAAGACCTGGACAAACATACAAACATTTTGGCTTTGAGCTTCGTCGAAGCCTACATTTTTGGATGGAGTCAGAAGGGATAGAGAACGAAGTCGCTTCGGTCGTCGACTTCATGCTTAGAGATTAGTTACTAAGCACACTACCACAGGAAATCCGTACATTCGTTAAGGACCGAAAAGCTTCTACCTTCAACGAGTGTCTGGACGAGGATGACCTCCACGCGGTAAATCATCGTTTATATCCAAGGGAGTACAAGAAAGAGAAGGTTCCCTCCGTAAAGAAAAATGGGCCGCCACCCAGGCATTTGCAGAAGAAGCCCTTTAAGTTCTCAGTAGCAAAAGGAACTTATAAGCCAAATTTTGGTGGAGAAAAAAATCAAAAAGAATTTAGGATTCCACAAGAATCATACCCTAATACCGGCACGTATCCCAGGAAGCCTGTCACTTGTTATATCTGCGGGATAATAGGTCACCTGAGTTTCCAGTGCCCACAAAACTCCCGACTGAGGGAGACCTCGAGACAACAGGTGCAAAACCTGACTGCCGCGATCCCAGCAGGACAAGCTGATTCGTCCTACGTCCCCGCGCCAACATCCGAAGGGCCCCAGCAACAGGTAAACTTTCTATTCAACAAAAGTTCGCCAGGCGGCCTACAATTTGAAGAGGGCACTGTTAATGGGTGCCGAGTATCCACTTTAGTCAGAGAAACCGGATGTACGTGCATAGTGGTATCCGACAAGTTGCTGCCCCCAGTAAACCCTAACCATAAGAAATTCGCAGTCGTCAAGGACTTTTTAGGACGCGACAATCGATTCCCCGTCGTGAGATGTCATATACAATGCAGATATTTCACCGGTTGGACGGACGTGGTAGTAGCCCCGATTAAGTGTTGCGCGGTACTAATCGGATAAAACGCCTTAATTCCCCAGCAAGAAGTGGCCCAACAAGTAGTCACCCGGGAACAGGAAGCCCAGAGGAAAGAGAAACCTGCTAAGTTGACCCCGAGGATTACCCTCGAAGACAATGGGTTCAAATTGACTTCCTTCGCTATTGCTCAGAAGGAATGCCCCACTCTCAAACCTCTATGGGAGAAAGCTATTAAAGGTGAAACTCACTAAGTGAAGGGAAAGAAGCCTATCCAATATATCGTAGAAGACTCACTTCTCTACCGTACTATCAGCGAGGAGGACAAGGAGAGCAACAAAGCACTGTGTGTACCTCAAGAATACACTCAGAGAATTTTGAATACCGCGCATGATGGAATATTAGCCGGACACTTTGGGCACAACAAAACGGCGCACCGGATATTCCAACACTTTTATTGGTCCCAGCCGCCAGGGAAATTGTGGCCTATTGTCGATCATGCGACGTGTGTCAGAAGGATCCATCCAGAGGACGGGTCCCTTCCGCGCCCTTACAAAAAGTGCCCGTTATAACCGAACCATTCTTTCGAGTGGCTATTGATTTGGTGGGACCAATTCACCCCCCTTCAAGTGGAGGACACTCATACATCCTTACCCTAGTGGATTGTGCAACTCGGTTCCCAGATGCCGTGGCACTACGAAAGATTGACACTATTTCCTGCGCGGAAGCATTAATTTCAATATTTGCAAGAGTAGGCCTGCCTAAAGAAATTCTATCGGATACAGGGCGCCAATTCACCTCAGAATTTTATGAAGTATTTTAATGAACTAATGCTAGTCAAGCCAATTTATACGAGTCCATTTCATCCATCCACTAACGGAATCTGCGAGAGATTAAACGGGACTCTCAAAAATATATTGAAGAAGTTGTGTCAAAACAACCCTACACAGGGGCACAGATACCTGCCTGCAGCCCTTTTCGCCTGCTGAGAAATACCCCATGGACGTTGGGATTCTCGCCCTTTGAGTAATTATACGGAAGAAATGTGCGAGGTCCTATGAGTATTCTTAAGGAATTATTTTCAAACGCGAATCTCGACCAAGAAACCAAATCGTCTTACGCCTACGTGATAGATATGCGCGAGCGCCTAGAATACTGCTCTGGCTTAGCTCGACAGAACGCCGAGAAAAATTTAGCTAAATACCGGGACTACTTCGATATGAGAGCAAAGGCGCGAAAATTAAAGGCAGGAGATGAAGTCTTATTATTACTCCCGGCCGAAAATAATAAGTTATGGGCCCAGTGGAAGGGACCGTTTGAATTAATCGAGGCACGGGGTCCAGTCGATTACTTGATAGATACATCAACAGGGCGAAGAACCTATCACATAAACATGCTAAAAAAATATCACCGATGCGCGTGCATAAAGAATATTACCCTTCTAGACGAAGAAGAACCGATGGATGCCGTTTACCCGGGTACGCCCCTGCAAGTCATACACACCGTGTGTGTGGAACGAGACGAGGAATACGAACTTCCATCGCTCTCACCTACCCCGGAAGACCCTCGGGTGGATTTAAAGATAAATCCCCACTTAGAGATTCAACAGAAAGAGGAAATGTTGAACTTGCTCATGGAATTCACAGAAGTCATTTCTGAAACCACCGGATGTGCCAAGGATTTCAGCCATGAAATAAAACTAAAAACTAATTCAGTGGTGCGAAGCAAACCATATCCTTTACCGATCCACCTAGGAGAAACCTTTAATAAGGAAGTCCGGAATTTATTAAAATTGGGAATTTTAGAGCCATCGGAGTCCGATTATTGCTCCCCCATAGTAATGGTTAAGAAACCTGATTAATCATTTCGGATGTGCGTGGACTTCCGAAAATTGAATTCAGTGACCGTTTTCGACGCCGAGCCCATCCCGCTAATAGATCAAAATCTCCATTTATTTGAAGACGCTAAATTCATCATCGAATTAGATTTGTGTAAAGCGTACTATAAAATACCTCTCGCTAAAGAGTCTAAAAAACTGACGGCTTTTGCGACTGAGAGAGGTCTGTTACAATTACCAGGCTACCCTTCGGACTACTTACAGCCGGTAGCAATTATTATAGGATGATGAGGCGAATTATCGCTGGCCTAAGTGACGTGTCGTTTTACTTCGACAACGTGTACGTAGCTCCCCGTACATGGGAGTCACACTTACACGCCTTACGCTCATTGCTGGAGAAATTGAAGGAGCAAGGTCTAAACGCCGGGCCGACCAAGTGTTATTTTGCCTTACGAATCCATTAACTACCTGGGATTCAAAATAGGACAAAAACACTTGACTACGCACCAAGAAAAGGTGGACGCCATAGTCAAGATGCCCCGGCCGAAAACAAAGAAACAACTCCGATCTTTTATGGGAGCCGCATCTTTTTATAAGCGTTTTGTGCCACACTTCGCTTCCATTGCGGCCCCACTGAATGATTTGTTAAAAAAGACCGTGTCAGGCGCTGTCACGTGGAACCCCTAGGCAATAACTCAGTTGGAGGTTCTAAAAGGAAAACTCGTAACTGCGCCCATTCTTCGCTTACCAAATCCCAACAAGATCTTCGGCATTCGCACGGACGCTAGTCAAAACGGGTTAGGCGGAGTATTGCTTCAATACGAAGATGACAAAACAGCCTATCCCATAGCATATGTAAGTAGGAAACTTTTGAGTAGAGAAAAAGCCTACGCTAACGTCGAAATCGAAGCTTTGGCCATAATATGGCCTATAGAAAAATTCAAATATTATCTAATAGAGCGCGAGTTTGAGTTGAAATGCGACCATAAACCGTTTTCATACTTAAGTAAAAATAAGAGTAAGAATAGAAGACTTCTGAGATGGAGTTTACTCTTGATGGAGTACCAGTACTCCATTCACTATATAAAAGGGTCCAACAATTGTATGGCTGACTCGTTAAGTCGGAACCCTGTCGATTAAGGAGCAGCCCAACTATTGTATTATAGCAAAGTTAGGTGTAAATCAGTAGAATTGTAATTAAGTAAGGGCGAGTAACCCCCTAGTGGTAGGTAAGAAGATCCTAAGTTGACACAGTAATATAGGAATTAATGTAAGGTCAGGTGAAATGTTATCGAGGCATTCCCGAGTGAACTAGAATTTATTGTATAATATATTGTTCCGTAAGTTACCTATGTATATTATTGTAGGCGTCGGATTGAAACAACCCCCCCCCATTAATTTCTTTAGCAGGTAGGTAAATGTAGAGAAATGGCTACATTAAGCATCCTGGAGGAGTATAGGTACATTAAAGCCCCCCACCTTCCTCATGAGGAGAAGCGTGGAAAAGGTAGCCGGCGAATAACCATAACTGCTTACCCTGTTTGATCTCTTCGCCGCTTTGGGCAGTTGGAGCTAACATCTGTTTTAAGGCGACCACATAAGGTCCTTAAACGACGCTCTAACGATCCAATTACCTACGAGACCCATAAACACGTGGTTATGAAAAAAAAGCGGTGCTAGTCAAAAAGCACGCCAAGTAACGGTGCGGTCGCGAGCCTCTAATTAGTGAGCCGACTTAGGCCCTCCAGTGCCACCCTCGGCAATTCTCGCTCTCCCCAGATGCGAACTCACCCTTCGCCTCCCCCCCTTGCCTCTGTGGCCTGGTCACTTCCCCCTTTAGATGGGGTGGTATTCCGCCTATAAATAAGCCCCGCAAAGAAAGAGAGAAGATTAGAAGTCGATACGCCAGAAGAAGGATTAGTTCGTGAAGATCGATCCTTCAGCCAGACAAGAAGATTAGAAGTCGATACGCCAGAAGAAGGATTAGTTCGTGAAGATCGATCCTTTAGCCTGACAAGAAGATTAGAAGTCAATACGCCAGAAGAAGGATTAGTTTGTGAAGATCGATCCTTTTGCCATACAAGACTATTTCCATGAGAAACGATAGGATCAGATTGAGAAAATCGATCCCCCCTTTCCAGGCCGTATTAACCTAAATAGTCAAGCTTTATATCGGTGTCATACCGAAGAATCCTTTACAGACTGTGAAAAAGTCTGACTCAAGAAAAGCAAAGCCGCTGACACTCGAGTGACTCTCACATCTCAAGCTCCGTAAGAGTGAAAGGAGAAGAACCTAACCCCAACGAGCTCCCGTTCTTTAATTACGTTGAAGAATCAGCCCCCTCGTCGACGAAATTTTAACCATTGGCCACAACACTTTAAAGCGAGAAATAAGTCCTCCAGCGACATCCGGCAATCCCTAATACCTCCTGTCATGTAAGTTCGAAAGAACATTTATATTCATATTCCGATAGTAGAAGTTTAGTACGTCATATTTGCTTGTAGACGAGAGTACGTTCATTTAATGTTTATCGCTAATCAAATAGAGTCGCGATAAAAATGCTAATCGGCAATTGGTATATCTACGGGTAGCCTATTTGTTTAGTTTTGTCATCGTATCCGTGCGAAAGGTCTAGATGCCAAAGATAGAAATGTGTTAACTGTTGGTTTGTTATAGTTAAGTGTTTCATTTAAAATACATGTTTAGTTTGGTATATATCTGGTGTTTCTTCTCTCCTTATGTGTTTAAATAGCTCTTCCTTAAGAACAAAACTACTGAATTAGTACTCTTAGAACAAAGCCTACTTCATCATAGAAGTAACTCACGCACCACAAAGCATACCGCTACAAAAAGGGTGTCAAAGAGTATAGTGATAAAAAACAGAGGGCCATTCTACAACAATGCAAATGCCTGTCAAGGGCTTACGTCGCTGGCTACCTCCATTCTTCCCACACACCTAATTTACAGAGTTCCACGAACTAGCAAACCTTGATGACGATAGAATGGAACATCATTAGGCTCACTAAGCTTAATGTGAAGGAAGAGGAAGGTTAAAATTGATAAAAAAATGATTACATACGCTCTAATATATTTACAAACGGCATGCATATTATTGCTAAAAGATTCCATATAGAACGTAGTATAAAACAATAAATATCAGATATTAGAGGAATATCTCATAGGTTAATACAACTTATAGAGAAATATTAAGTTTGTGTTTCTTAGAAAGTTCAAAACTTACCCATCTCTAACATTTAACTCGGATGAAGAGGGTGAAGACTTCAATGTAGCACAAAAGAATACACTTAGATAGCGAAACCATATATTCCAAATGGTTATAAGGACTTTCAATGCAAAACCCCGAGAACAAGAAAACAATGGTCATTCATCAAGAAAACATTAAGCTAAGGAACCCTCTCAAGCGTTCTGACTGCGTCCGTACGCCGAAATTCATCTAACAACGGCAAGAAAAGGTGATGGAAGACCAGGGAAAAGCAATCCGGCTTTGGCGAGACAGATAGATGTTGCAGTCACCGCCATGAAACTGGCCTTGAATGAGGCCTTCGTTATATCTCGTACAAGAGACACACGGGATCGATTTTGACAGCTAAAGCCAGGGATAACAGCTTGACGAAGGCAAAGAAGCTCCTGTACAAATTAAAGCAGCATTTTGAGCCGGGAATAATCTGGTTCTTCTTAGATGAAAGGAACTTCTGCCAGGACCATTTGCACAACATCCAGAACAAAATGGTTGTTTGCCTATGATCCGTGCAACATTCAAAGTATCATGAAGACTAAGTACCCCCAAACTGTGATGGTCTATGGTTGTGTCTCCAGTAAAATAACGCTATGCCGCCCCACATATTTCCGTAGGGTCTTAGGCTAAATTCAGACGGTTATGAACAGCTGCTGGAGATTGTGGTCAAACCTTGCCTGGAGAGGGTGGGTTGTAGAAAGCCATATCATTGAAGAGAGTCAGAAGTGGTTGTCCAAGAATTTTCACAACTTTACCAAGCCCATATTTTACCTTTTAGATGCCTAGATTGTAATAAGATAGGGCGTCTAGGGCGCGGTTGAGAAAGACACCAACGGCATTGCCTGCAACCATAAAGCCGAACTGGTGGACATGATTAAGGAGGTGTTCGAACATCTTCTCAGTGACAGAGTGAAAAACGCATGCAGCAGGTTCTGGAGCCGTCTTGAAGACCCGGTGGACACTGAGGGTGGCTACTTTGAGTCAATGGTTATCTCTTGCCATAATCTAGTTATTTTTTTCTAATTTTTAAAATATGTTTATATTTAGCTGAGATATTGCCGGATTTTTCTTTTATGCAAACCGTCACATGTAGCCCGAACACCATGTATATTATGTCATCCCATTAGTAATACGACATTTTTTAGCTCAAAAAACTTTAGTCTCAAAGGCGAAAACCGTTCAGGGCCACCAGTGGAATTAGATCAAGATCTTTGTCGAAGAATAGGTCACCTCCCCAAACAATACGTCTATAAATATATACATGTATTTTTTGTTGGGAGGAAAGAGATAAAAGCCACGAGAATATGTATATATACAGTTATATAGAGATATATTCTCTAATGTACGTACAACTACGTTCACTTCTAAAAGTAATCCGTTGATTACGAGGTATAAGAGTGCGATTTTAGTATAGGGGCGATAGCTTTTAATAATTTTACCAAGTTGCAGTTCAAGGATAAATTTAAAGAGTCGAAACCAAAAATATAATTTTAATAAGTCACTAGTTAACATATATATAGGTACGAGTAATATAGGTAATGTAAATAAGGACAATACTGAGAAAATATAGATTAATTGGCAATCGGGTAACGTTAATTACTTGTTAATTAGCTTTAAAAAGGGATACTATAAATCAGTTATACAGAAGGAATCTTTATATGTCGGAAAGTGGCTCGATTAACGGGAGATACTAGCAAGGGTCGTTTTACCTTGAAGAGATCACCTCGAGGAAGGGAAATCCATTATCAGCGGGGTGGAATGGAAACGGAAAATGGTCGTGATTCTTGGTTAAATATCCTGATGGTGACGAGGATAAAGGTGGGAGGGGAGGGGGAAAAATACGAGTTCACGATCCTCCTTGAAGACGGATGATGGCACCTCTGCTCCAGAGAAGTGCAACTTCCAAAAATTTAGACTCTGATGAGGCTTGGCGCAAAATCTCACACGGAAAACTGGAGAGCCTTGAGGGGAGGTTCTAGATGAGTCGAGAGGAATCCCAGCCAATCCTTTGGGGATGAAACGATTTGAGGCTTGCTCTGAACAGATTAAGCCTTCACAAAAGAGATGGATCTGACTGGTGAGATCCAACCTCGATGATATAAGCGAATACCAGGGACTTGTAGAAATAGATACACGATCTGAATCGAAGGCGATGGGTTCTTAGACTCAATCTGCCGATATTCGAAAACCAAGGCTATTTATATTTTTTGGTTTCTCCTCGTTGTCAGGCTCAGACGTCTGGCTGACCACTTCTGGTGGCCAGATGGATTAGCATCTGTCGCCTGACCCACGTCTTAATGGCCTTTACGATGTGGGTGGAAAACTTCGGCTAGCAGTTCCCCGACTTTGGAGATTAGCTCTTCATCGGCGAGGTTATAGCTTTTAGCGCCCAACTTAATTAACTGCACCTATGAGGCGCTGACGGATACTCAAATTCTTTCTTCCTTTATTTTTCTCTTTGGAGTCAGAGATTACTCCACGTGAAGTTATACTTAGGAGACATAGAGAGGTAAGGAATTCCTGAAAAAAATGAAGGGGGTATTCTTCTTTGCGTCCCTTCCCTTACAATCTTTGAAAAAATAGAATTGGAAGAAAACCCAATTGTAAGTGTTGAACAATTAGGCAAATAAGTGCATTCAACTCATTACACTCATGCATCGTCATTTAAAGGAAATATACAAAGTTCCTCGATTGGGTGAATGGATTCCTAACGATCTGTCAGAGGTACACTTGCAATAAAAAAACCCCATTTGTTCATCTCTACGTTCTCGACTAAAAGTGAATCATTTTTAAGTAGGGGTTGTACAGGAGACGAAAAGTGGGTTATGCACAATAATATTTAACGTTCTAGAAAATTGAAGAACTGACCAAAACAGGAGCCTCATCCAGGGAAGATTCTTTGGTGCATTTCTAGGCATAGGAATGGCATATTCCATTATAAACTCTTAATCCAAATCAGAATATCACCCCAGAGATTTGCCGTCAACCTTTTACATTCAGAGATTGACAAAAGGCCAGAATTAATTAATAGAAGAAGAGAGCTCTTTCATCAAGACAACTTATCTCTCAATAGATACCATTCAAAAGCTTAAGGATTTTAATCGCGAACTAATCACCTTAAAAGAATGAGGATGTCAACATCAGAAGAAGTCAAAATAACCTTGAGGAGCATTTTAAATCAAAATCAAAGGATTTTTACTAATATAGTATTGCAAAGTTAGTAGTAAGAGGAAAATTACTGGAAGAAACTGGTAGAAATTGTATTACTTATTAGAATAGTAAATAAATACTTATTTAAATACAAAAACTTCGAAGTTATTTGATTTATAACCATAAAAATAATAATAAACATGGAAAAGAAGGATGCATTACATATGGAACGAGGTTGTGATTGGAAATCTTCTGTTTAGTACGGGCATATAAATAAGATTGGATAGTTGTAGAGGTTTAGTGAGTGGGTAGTTCCAGTCCCACTTCCTGGACATATATTTTATTACCGCACCGAGGTGAAGCGGAGGTGAAGTGTATAGGAGTTTCGTCACTCCCCCGTTCTCTCTCAGTGGAGACCCGGGAGGATAACCGCCAGAACATCCGGGCCAGGCAACGCGGGCCAAGCTCGTACCCACAGACTTTCGCCACTCGTCTGCATTAAAAGCCGAACGGCTTTAAACTGCAAGATCTCCTCTACGAGAGTATATTCAATTTCACCTCAAATAAGAATTGGAGACGCGTTTCTCTCAAGCTCGAAGACCAGCGTGAGCCGAGGTAAGACTTGGTGAGAAAAACCGTTGGAATAAGAACCCTCCTGAGCCCGTCTACAAGCTACCCCCCTCCGAGCCCTACCCCAGTGGGGTGACGAGGTATAAATAAGAAGCACTCGGGAAAAACGAGGTAGAATACGTCAGTCTCCAGGCTACGAAGTGCCCGGATAGAAGCCGGGCTACCGAGACTGGACAGGTAGAATACTTGAGTCGCCAGACTACGAAGTCCACTGCAAGAGAGGCAGGGCTACCTAGGGGGCTAAGAAGCAGCTCATCCTTGAGCTAGTCCCTAGTTATCAAAACAAACGTTAAGTTAACTTGTTCAATTTCAACTTACTCTCGTCAGACAGACTCCTCCTATCCTGGTGCATCGTAAAAGACAGGGAAATTCCTCGCCCTTGAAGAATTACGAAAATAAGAGGAAAAAGGCTTCTTCTCGAGCCCTTTACCCGGTGGCTACACCAAACTCATAAGTTAACTTGGTTGAGGAACCAAGTTCAACTTAGTCTCGTCAAAGAAACACCCCTCGGTTATCCTCGCCCTTGAGGAAGACTGGAACTAAGAAGAGGCTCATCCTCGAGCATAATTCCTGGTTACCAAACCGACCTTTAAGTTAACTTATTCAAGTTCAACTTATTCTCGTCAGAGAAACCCCCCCTCCTCGATCCTCGCCCTTGAAGAAGACCCTCACCGAGTACAGTCCTTGCCCATGAGGAATTACGTAACGAAGGAGAAAAGCTCCCCCTCGAGCCCGTTACCCGGTGGTTACACCGAACTATAAGTTAACTTGGTTTATGAACCAAGTTCGAACCCCGTCTACCTTGAGTCCGTCTAAAGCACCGTGATTGTTCTGTCCTTGAAGAACCCCCATTGAATACCGTGTATACAATCATCCGCTACACTCGCCAAAGTACCTCGTGATCTCGACCACCTCCAACAATCTGGTCGAAGCACGCGTCAAAGGACCTACCAGATTCCTGCGGTGTCTGGGGCTCATTGAGTTCAAGGTCAAACTCAAACCATCCGCCAGAGCAACTAAGGTATTTAAACTCCAGTAGAGACAATTAGCCTATTTCTTGTATATTAAAGTGCGTATCGAATTTAGCCAATTTTAGAGGGTCAATTTGATTGAAGTAATTATTGTGTATTTAAATATTAAGAGTATTTCTTTGGTTCATGTTTTGTTTTTGTGTATTAACTTGTTAAATTTAAAATATAAGTTTATTTTGAGAATTCCTGTGCGTTTCTCTATATCCTTACGTGTTTAAAGCGGCTATTCCTTTAAAACAACAAAAATAGCACTCTTAGAACAAAGCCTACTTCATCAAAGAAGTATATCACGACCACAAAGAATAACACGACAAAAGTGGTGCCAGGTGTGGACTGATCAAAAGAGGCATACTGCTACAAAGTGTATCCAATAAACCTACCTTAGCCCCTTCCGGTGAATAAGAATAACTCCCGTGCTTCTCTTTTGATCAAAATTAAGATGATGTTCCCCTGAGTGTGTCCCCACTCAGTAAGAGCCAATCATGGATGGATCCGTGTAATATTGAGATTTAAGCCGAGTGGATTGCTTAATAATTGCCAAAGGATCGTCCAAAATAGTTAAACACACAGCTACAAAAATAATCTTTAATGCACATGAATTTGAAATAAGCAACAGCGTATATTAATATAAATAGAATTAATCTTGCACTGAATAAATAAGTCTGCAAAAATCTCGTGTGGATTACTTGAAAATCACTCACTAAGATGCTTGTGTCTTAATGGCACCCGACAGAACGAATGGAATATTATTATTGAGTTAAACACTAAATTAAGTACTTCTAATACTCGAGGTTATGGGCACGGGATGGGAAGTATAGTTCACAAACAAATTGGTGAAGTTAGGGGACGGGATAATTCAATTAAAAAAACTTTTGAGTTCGTAAGTATTTTTTTGAGAATGACGTTGAAGTTCTTCTTTTGGTGATGATGTTCGCACTTAGTCCGTCCGTCCGAGGTTACCGAATGAGAAGGTAATCCTAGACCGTTGATATGCTGATCCTATGCCGGATCACGAAGGTGAGCCAAACGGTGGCTCAAATCGGACTTATTCCTCGAAGTGACTGTCCAATTATTCGGCTCCTGGAGTGGGTAGCCAAAACCGATTACCTAGCTACGTCTAGGGTAATCCGCAGAGGGAGGTCCTGTGTAACCTCTGACTCTGAAAGAGGGAGGGTCTGCGAGAAGTTTGTCACCTACGAGTACCGCGACGGCATCACACCAATTCCCCGAGAAGTTCCTTTCTTGCACAGGCGAACTGTTTCTTATGAGGAACGAGCTCCACCTCTCAACGTAGGTCGAAGATCTTCTGCCTGACTCCAGGTAGAAGTTTTCCTTATATTTTCCTTGCGAGCAGAAATCGAAAGAGAGAACCGAATTCTCATAAAATCCCTATCGCCGCACGAAAGACGTTTTTTTCATCTGTGGGCAGACAGTATGTCTTTCACACCTATAAGCCACGTCGCAGTTTAGGATGGCTCGAAAAAGGGGCGATAGAGAATTCGAGGCTGGTGCATTTAGGAATATGAGAGGGACACTTAGCTTGTGTCGGAGTATTTATGCGAACACTTATTTATGTAGTATTTAGACTTCTACAATAATAATTGATTTATTTAGTCTACGAGCATAGGATTGTAAGTGCCATGTTTTTCCGATTCTTGGAACTCACGTACTAGCTTCATTGATTATACGCGAGAGGATTTGAGAGAGAAGGGACAAATGAATGAGCCTTACCCTATCCATATGAAGAGCTAATGATTAGGGAAAAATTGATCGAATGCCTTGTGCTTAACATGGTTTAAAGTGGGAATAGAGGGTGGATGATATTTAATGGTGTTGATGTATGCTTCCCTTCTCCCCTTCATGGACAAACTCGCTTTTTTCGTGTATTGATTAATCCAACGAGTTCACTAATAACTCACGCCACACAGAAAATGAGGTGAGGAATGTTGGTAGAGAGTAAAACCAGAATAAAATATAGTGCTCATTGTAAAAGCGATTAAACCCTGAATGTTGTATGTATAGGGGTGGGGAAATAAGAATACCCACGATGTTTTCCAGTCTGTGCTGTTGAAGACATCTAAGCCCAAATAAGGGTTTCTGGTGTAGGCAGCCGTTTCTTCAAAGATTGCATGACAGGCAATGGAGGTAATAGGTGGGACTGTCGCGGATCTCATACTATGAGGCCAGTTGACCTGTGTCAATGTACGAATCGAGGGGGTGTAACGAATGTGTTGGGTATATGGGATGTGGGAAAGAGGAGGGAGTGGAAGACATGTATAAAAGAGGGAGATTGCAGATGAATTCTACTTGTGAAACGAGAATGAGTGGAAATGAAGAGTGTGTTCAGGTGGGGTGAAGAAGGTGTGACAATGCTTTTGAGTGGGAGTGGCAGGTGCTAATAATGTATGAAGCTAGTGGTAAACTATTGGGTGGTGTACAAAAAAAGTTGGAAATACCGAGTGTTTTAGGGTGAAAGAAAGCCGGAGTGAGTGTGTTGATATGGGTAGGTTTGTGTATAAAAAGCTATCTTTATGGATGGAGAACAGAGAAGTATGTATGGTAATTAAGGAAAGGTGAATATGATGTATGTGTGTTTGATGCGAGTCAGTAAGGAATGAGTTATACCTATTTTAATATATGCTGATGAGCTGGTATTGGTGGTTAAGAGGGAGAAGGATTTGGAAATGTTGATCGAAGCATTTGTCAGGGTGTGAAAGAGAAAGGCTCTAGAAGTGAATGTAGAAATAAATAAATAGTATTTAAGGATGAGTTCGGGTGGGGTAAAATGATAGTGGTAAAAATGAGGCAGCTTAGAGCGTGAAAAAATTCTAAGTGTTTGAGGTTGAAATGTAACAGGAATTTGTACGAGACTATGCTAGTGCCAGAGTTTGTGTATATATGAATGTTACTAGGATATGAAAGGAGAAGGAAAGGTTTCGAATGAGAGGAGTCATAAGAACATAAGTAAAGGAGTATGCTAAAGCCTAATCAATAGTCTATACGAGGCAGCTCCTGTCCAAATACAACACTTACAGAAGACAACGTATGGAGCCAGGCAATGCCGCGACTCAAAAACTGGGTAAAAAGGTCTGGTCGACATTGACAAATGTTGTCATCCGAGACCTACAGGGAACAGGTGGCAGCATGAATATCCCTGCCAGACTAGGATATGGAAGGAGAAGGAAAGGTTTCGAATGAGAGGAGTCAAAGGAACATAAGTAAAGGAGTATGCTAAAGGCTAATCAATAGCCTATAAGAGGCAGCTCCTGTCCAAATACAACACTTACAGAAGACAAAGTATGGAGTCCGTCAATGCCGTGACTCAAAAACTGGGTAAAAAGGTCTGGTCGACATTGACGAATGTTGTCATCCCAGACCTAAAGGGAACAGGTGGCAGCATGAATATCCCTGCCAGACTGCGAGAGACAGTCTCTCGCAGTTGTCGTTTCCCAGCAGTAAGCTATGCTCTCAGGAAAACATTATACTGATATATACTTAACTGATACACAGAAAGTTAAACACTATGCATAGTACAACACAAAACAAAGAAGAGTGAGACAACATAAAAGACAAAAACACACAGTAAATTGCTGAACCAAGAGCTAACAAAGGGTTGAATGTTCAACAATTGAACCTAAAATATCTGCACCAAAACAAGTTCCCCAAAGCAATAAAAAAAACACACTTTAACAGAACATAAATAGACACAAACATAAGAAAACCCCCCAAAAAACAACAACAACAAATACGAAAGAAAAACAAGGAAAGCGATGCACTTATCACCAGGGCCAAAACTCTACCCTCCCTTTTTTTATTTTCACCAACTCTCTTCTCCCACTATTCAAATTATCTTCCACTATTGAGTACATTTTCCTAGGACACTTGAGATGCATGCTTGGTGGGCAAAAAATGCGTAGAGTGAAGAAATCTTGTGTAAGAGATGCTTTTTGGTCGGAAGAATGATGTGAATGAGGTTGTGAGTAAAAGTGATCTTTGGCAGGATGGACATGTAAAAAGAATGGATGGAGATAGACTTGCAAATGTACGAGCCTCACGTTGTGCGAAGAGTTGTGGGGATGAATATTTGAGAGCAAAAGGACAGACTAAGGAGGAAGTGGATTTTTGATTTTTTAAGGAGGTGTGTTTGGGGATGAACCGTGACTAAGCGAAATGCTAAAATAAATAGCACCCCATCACTAAGAAAGGCCTTAGGACTGGAGAAAAAGGCTTTTGTGCTTAAGAGGGCATAAAAAAGGTGTTAGAGTTGGGTAGTTTTAGTAGTGTTGAGGTGCACCGACCCCAATTAATTGGGAAGCTGGTAGATATTGAGTTAAATATTTTAGTCACGTCGAGGCGAACTATCGAGTTATTCGTGAGCACTGGGCGGAGTGTAATGGTAGGCAGGCAATTCTTTTCAGTCTTTAAGTTGTATTAGTTATTCCTGAGAGAGGATAAAGCCGAGATAAGGTACTTTGATAACTCATATGCTGGGGTATTGAAGGTGAGAATGCATATATAACGGAGTGGAAGATTCGGTTTGTAAACATTGAGAAGCCCGTTAAAAATTCCTGGCGGAGAATTCCGAGGCAAATAAGCAGTTGTGAGAGTCGTCATCGATTATTTATTTTAGGTAATTGAAAAAAAATGGTTAATTTTATCTTCAATTTGAAATAATTTTGGTTTTCATGGTTGAATATACTTTAAATAAACTTTCTTATTTGTGTTGGGTAAAGTGAATTCCTGTAAGGATGAGTGAGGTGTATACATGTGTATTTAGGTGAAACTGAAATCGTAGGCAATGGAAGTGCTGAGCTCCAAATGCAAAGTGAAACCTAAGTCGGACAAATCGTTATAAGAAATTATTAGATGATTGGCAGATGTTCCATTTATCTCATGTGACTTTATTCACCCTAATGTGAAAATGATGTATATGTGGAGATGCAGGCTCACAAGTAAACGAGAAAAACTAAAAGAAACTTCAGTAAGGAAAAGAGAACACCTATAGATCCTAAAGTAGTTTTAATGCTGACGACTATTCTAGCTTGATTTCTACCCATTAAATAAACGAAATTAAGCAATATAAGTGTTGTATTCCTTTGCTTTTCAGAACCACAACCAACCTTTTTAAGGAGGTAAAAGGTGTCAATATATTAGGCGAGGAGTTTAGAAATTTCTTATCAACTAAATAAAAAATATTTTTTAGATAACTAATTTGAATTTAGAGTGGTAGCTCATGAAACAGTGTACAGCTACAAAACGCATACAGATAGATAGATAAATAAAAAAAGAATATATATATAAATATATATATATATATATATATATATATATATATATATATATATATATATATATATATATATATATATATATATATATATATATATATAGAAAGAGAGAGAGAGAGAGAGAAATAGAGAGTAACAAGGAAAGGAAGTACCCTAGGAGACCTTACGGTCCATTCTGAGGGTACCTTTGGACTAGCAATCAAGCGGGCACATTACTGCTCAATTGTTATGCGTCCCTAAACGGCCACTTTTCAAGACTTTGTCTAGTCTTGACTTGAACTGGTCAACGGATTCAGTGTTGACAACTTCCACTGGAAGTGCGTTCCCCTTACCGCAGATACTGTACGTGAAATTTTTTTCACACAGATTGCGGTTGTAACGCTTCAGTTCAAGTTTGAAACCGTGATTGCGCGTTCTGTTCTCACTGAGTGTAAAAATATCACGGTGGTCAACATTGTCGAACCATCGAAGTATTTTGGAAACTTCGATGAGCTGACCACGCAGTCTACGGGTTTCCAGCGAGAACAGATTTAATTCCCTTAGTCTATCCTCATAACTTTTATGTCGGATAGAGGGAATCAGCTTGGTTGCCCTGGCTTGTACGCGTTCCAATCTCGCGATGTCATTTCGCAATGAAGGACTCCAAAATTGTACGGCATACTCCAGGTGCGGTCGGACAAGTGAGTTGTACAGGCACAGTACAATTTCCTAGCTCCGATAATAAACTGGCGCTTAATATAGCCTAGCATCCTTTGGGCCTTTTTCTCCGCCTCAATGCACTGTTTCGAGAACTTGAGGTGGCTAGTAATAGTTACACCAAAGTCCTTCTTAGTGTAACAAGATTCAAGAGCAGTGCCTTAAGAAAATACTGAGATTGGGGGTTTCTGTGGCCGATATACATTACTTTGCATTTGTTCACGTTAAAAGGCATTTGCCACGCCTCCGACCACTCCCCAATCTTCCCAAGATCTTCCTGCAGGCGAACAGTATTTCCATCCTCTGCAACGTTCATACCAAGCTTGCTATCGTCGGCAAATTTGGAAATCTTGGCAACCATGTAACCGTCCATGTCGTTGACGTAGATGATGAATAATAGTTGTCCCAGGACAGAACCTTAAGCCACCCCGCTAGTAACGGGCACCCACTCAGAAACCTATCCATTCACCACCACCCGTTGCCGTCTGCCCCTCAGCCAGTTCTCGATCCAGCCGGCTACTTTTCCGTCTATGCCCAGCGCTCGCAATTTCCGAAGAAGGCGGCGGTGTGGTACCTTATCAAAGGCTTTCTGAAAGTCTAAGTACACCACATCCACCACCTTGTCCCGATCGTGCTCACTGAACACGAAGTGGAAGAATTCCACAAGGTTCGTCAGGCATGACCGTTGCCGTTTGGAAGCCGTGCTGGGAACTCCTTAGTAGCAGGTTTGACTCTAAATACGACGTAACTTTGTCCACCATGATGCTTTCCATGAGTTTACCGACTATCAAAGTCAGACTGATAGGCCGGTAGTTCGACGGTTGGTTACGGTCTTCTTTCTTGAAGATTGGAGTCACCTCCGCCTCACGCCAGTCTCTAGGAACGCATTTGGTTCGGATTGACATGTTGAAGATTCCGCTCAGGTTTCGTGACACTTGATCGCGCACTTCTTTCAACACTTTCGGTAGAAACCCATTCGGGCCAGGTGGCTTATTCGTCATTAGGTCAGTAAACTTCTTTTTGATTTCTCCTTCGGTGAAGTCCATATCCTCCAGCTTTTTCCCCGAGTAGGAATCCGTCGGCTTGGGATGGGACCAGACTCTTCAGTAAACACTGAAGAGAAGTAGTCGTTGAGGAGGTTAGCATTTTCTGCATCTGAATGTTTTAATGCCCCCTCCTGATTCCTCAAAGGGCCAATCGTTCGATGGATTGGTTTACGGCTGTTCACATATCCAAATAACTCCTTGGGATTCTCTTTACAGAGTCTCGCCACTCGGAATTCCTCAGACCACTTAGCCGCCCTTATGCTGGACTTCACTATACTGGCTAGCCTTCGGTATTCATCAAAGTCACCCAAGATCTTCGATTGCCGCTACACAGTTCTCTTCTCCCTAAGCAGTTGGCCGATTTGTCGATTAAACCACTTTGGTTGAACAGAAGCCCGACGGGGGCATTTCAGAGGGAAGAAACGCGATTGAAGACTCATAAATGTGGTTTGGAAACTATTCCACGACTCTTCAACAACATCGCACACTTCTACCCTCACGTCAGTCAGTCCAGCACGAAGGCTTGCAAAGTCTGCTCTTATCAAGTCAAGTTTCCTTGCTTGACTGGCAACAGACCTTACCTTCGGTATCTTGACGCTGAATCTAACTAGCTGGTGATCACTGCCACCGAGCTCTTCGCCTACAGAGAGATCCTCAACGATATCATCCTCAGAGGTAAAGACCAAGTCGAGGATATTGTCTCCTCTCGTTGGCTCCCTCACCCATTGAGTGAGGAACTCGTTGTTGGCGAACTCGAAGAGTAGCGCGCTCTCGCCACAGGCTGCTCTGGTTTCCCAGTCAACTTGGCTGTTGAAATCGCCCATAACGATGCACACTCTGCCTTGAACCAGCTCACCCAGCAGCTGGTACAGTTGCCTGTCCTTCTCAACGGGTTAGAAAGGGGGTCTGTAAAACAGCAGGGTCATGTATCTGACAGGACCGATCTCTAGGTCAACGCCTAGGAGCTCGTGGTTGGATGTAACGTTGGAGTTCGTAGATTTGATTGTATCCTTGACATACAACATTACACCGCCACCCTCTCTGTCTGGCCTATCTTTGTGGAAGAGTTGGTAGCCAGGATCCGTGAATTCGCCTTCAAAGTCTCGGTTTGAGGTTTTTATCCACCATTCTGTTATGGCTACCATTTCTGGTTCTTCCGACGCTAAGAGGCCACGGAGCTCAGGAAACTTGTTCCTGATTGACCTCGCATTGAACAGAAGAACTTTCAGGGAGTCCCCTAATGTAGGACCCCATATACTCTTCCGGTTCCCGGCTTCTTGTTTGTTGCAGTGGCACCATTTTGACAACCTCCAAGAAGGTTGTTTGGGGAGTGAGTCGGGCGTACTGGCCTACGTCCGCCTTCCCAATGGGCCGGACACTTCTTTGGGTGCGATTCACGACATCCTGGATGAGGTTAGCTAGGAACGCCTTGCCCTTAAAGGAGAGGTGCACCCCATCCCTTTGGTAGAGGTCTTTTCTACCATAAAATATGGCGTACGGGTCAACAAAAAAGACACCCTCCGCCGTACAGAGGTCTGCAAGGCGCCGGTTTAGCGACATGTTCCTCAAGTGGGCAGTCCGGCTTGGACCCCACCTCGGGAGCATCCCCACCACGACACCTCTGTGGGTTTTCAATCCACAGTCGTCGACAGCGCCCGTAACTGTCCTCTTAATCTTACCTGTAGGGCCTACCCTACCTCCTCTGAGGTAGAGGTCGTTGCCACTTACCATAAGGGCAACGACTGAAGTCTCTGAAATCTGAGACTTTTCGGCCTCAGCTCTTACCTTCTTATTCCCACAACCTGGGATGCAGCTCACCTTAACGCTTGTGCGAAGGCGGGCCGCAAGCAGGGGCTTCAGACCCCGTGCTTGAGAATCCCCAATAAGGGTGACTGTTGCACATTTGTCTGCAGACGTCTTAGTTTTTCCTTTCGGAGGCGACTTGCCACTTTTCTCTTGTATCTCTAAATTTTTCTTTTTCTTCTTCTTATTCTTCCTCTTATTCTTCTTCTTGTCTTCCTGTGTTATCTCTTCTTTTGTTTCCAGTTTCTCTTCTTCTGCTTCAACTTTCTCGTCCTCTGTTTCCACTTTCTTTTCTTCTCTTTCTACTTTCTCTTCTTCTCTTTCTACTTTCTCTTCTTCTCTTTCTACTTTCTCTTCTTCTATTTCTACTTTCTCTTCTTTCTTCTTCCTTTTCTTTTTTTTGGCTCGTTGAGGAAGCCCTTCAGCAAAAGAAATCGGCTGTTGGACGTCGGGAGCCTTCTCGCCTGAGCATCTGCATCTCTCTGTTTTTAAGAGTTGAACTTCACTTTTAAGGAGGGAGTTCTCCTCTCTCAGTTGAGCGATGCTCTCGCCCTGGCGCTTCTCGAGTTTGCAGAAGTCACAGACACTGACAGCATCTGCGAGCTCCTTGCAACTCCTGCCCCCGAAGTCTTCACTCCATCTGTAGACTTTGCATATTTTGCAGGTTAGCTTTCGAAACGGAGGACCATTCTTCTTCGCCATCTTACAAAAATCTCGCACCATACGCATTGAAAAAGGGTTTTTTGGTTGTGATTTTCTCTCGCACTAATCACATCCACCTATTTCCAGGAGGTTTTCGGTCGTTCGGCAAACAGAAACCCTTTGACCAAGCACACTAACCCTAAGGTCTTCCCTGGGCCGGACGTACCCAATCGTGCCGCAGCTCCCAACTGAGCAGCATGAGAGCCCCAGTGAACTGGTTCTCTGATTTTTCGACAGGGGTGCTTGAGGTGTAACTGTTTTCCTACTATGCCCTACTATCAACTAAAACCGTCGAGACTTGAGGCAAATAGTAAAGCTAAGTGCCCACGACTTCATCCGAGATCTTTAGCTGATCTGGCAACCAGCAAGGCACAAAAGCTCTCTCACCAAAGATCAGTTGAGCCTTTATTCACCAAGTAGCGGTCACAGGGAGCTGGTCAGGCAATTACACGTTAGGAGAAAGCTTTTAAGGGGTACCTACCATTTCTCCATTAATCGTACCCCAAACGCCTGAAATCCCCTTAATCTCAGTCTCTTGTAACCTATGAGTGCTCCAAGGCGTTATTTAAAGAGGTTCCAAAGCCTCTCTTCTCACGCGGCATAAGGGGGCTGGTGAGGCCCTTATTAATAAACAACCTTTGTGTAATAGAGATGAAGGTTTGTTTTTTGTTATTTGGTTTTTGTTTTAATTTTCTGACAGTTAAAGAGAGTTAGTGAAACTTAGTACTAACAGAATCGAAGCGGTTGGTAGGGGGATGCAGGGAAACGCATCAAAGAAGTGGTAGAGAAGTTTGACAACCATTAGTCTGGATCCTACTACAGCTACCTTACTGACATGGGTGACCCTACCGGACTAAAAGTCCCCCAGCTTAGCTAGCTTTACTCAGGCAGATCACGCAAGCTCTCTCACCGACGACAAGGTGGTTGTGCAGAGAGAGAGTAACAAGGAGTAACATGGAAAGTAAGTACCCTAGGAGACCTTACGGTCCATTCAAAGAGGGTACCTTTGGAATAACAATCGAGCAGGCACATTACTGCTCAAATGTTTTGAGTCCCTAAACGGCCACTTTTCAAGACTATGTCTAGTCTTGACTTGAACTGGTCAAGAGATTCACTGTTGACAACTTCCACTGGAAGTGTGTTCCACTTACCGCAGATACTGTAAGTGAAAAAATTTCCACACAGATTGCAGTTTTAACGCTTCAGTTCAAGTTTGAAGCCGTGATTGTGCGTTCTGTTCTCACTCAGTGTAAAAATATCTCGGTAGTCAACATTGTCGAACCCTCGAAGTATTTTGAAAACTTCGATGAGCTGACCACGCAGTCTACGGGTTTTCAGCGAGAACAGATCTAATTCCCTTAGTCTATCTTAATAACTTTTATGTTGGAAAGAGGGAATCAGTTTGGTTGCACTGGCTTGTACGCGTTCCAACCTTGCGATATCCTTTCGAAACAAGGGACTCCAAAATTGTACGGCATACTCCAGGTGCGACCGAACGAGGGAGTTGTACAGACAAAGTACTATATTCTTGTTACGGTATCCAAACTGGCGCCTTATGTAGCCTAACATCCTTTGGGCTTTCTTCTCTGCCTCGATGCACTGTTTTGAGAACTTGAGGTGGCTAGTAATAGTTACACCAAAGTCCTTCTTAGTGTAACAAGATTCAAGAGCAGTGCCCTTAAAGATATACAGAGATTGGGGGTTTCTGTGGCCGATATGCATTACTTTGCATTTGTTCACATTAAAAGGCATTTGCCACGTGTCCGACCACTCCCCAATCCTCCCAAGATCTTCCTGCAGGCGGGCAGTATTTCCATCCTTTGCAACGTTCATACCAAGCTTGGTATCGTCAGAAAATTTGGAAATCTTGGCAACCATGTCACCGTCCATGTCATTGACGTAGATGATGAATAATAGTGGTCCCAAGACAGAACCTTGAGGCACCCGCTAGTAACGGGCACCCAGTCAGAAACCTGTCCATTCACCACCACCCGTTGCCGTCTGCCCCTTAGCCAGTTCTCGATCCAGCCGGCTACTTTTCCGTCTATGCCCAGCGCTCGCACTTTTTGGAGAAGGCAGTGGTGTAGTACCTTATCAAAGGCTTTCTGAAAGTCTAAATACACCACATCTACCGCCTTGTCCTGATCGTGCTCACTGAACACGAAGTGGAAGAATTCCACAAGGTTCGTCAGGCATGACCGTTGCCGTTTGGAAGCCGTGCTGGGAACTCCTTAGTAGCAGGTTTGACTCTAAATACAACGTCATTTTTTTCTACTATCATGCTTTCCATGAGTTTACCGACTATCGAAGTCAGACTGATAGGTCGGTAGTTTGACAGGTGGCTCCGGTCTCCTTTCTTGAAGATAGGAGTCACCTCCGCTTCATGACAGTCTCTAGGAACGCATTCGGTCCGGATTGACATGTTGAAGATCCCGCTTAGGTGTCGTGACCCTTGATCGCGCATTTCTTCCAACACTTTCGGTAGAAACCCATCAGGGCCAGGGGACATGTTCATGATTAGGTCACTGATCTTCTTTTTTATGTCCCCTTCGCTGAAGTCCATATCCTACAGCTTTTCCCCGGAGTAGGAATCCGTTGGCTTGGGGTTGGGACCAGACTCTTCAGTAAACACTGAAGAGAAGTAGTCGTTGAGGAGGTTAGCATTTTCTGCATCTGAGTGTTTTAATGCCCCCTCCTCATTTCTCAAACGGCCAATCGTTCAAAGGATTGGTTTACGGCTGTTCACATATCGAAAAAGCTCCTTGGGATTCTCTTTACAGAGTCTTACCACCCGGAGTTCCTCAGACCGCTTAGCCAGCCTCATGCTAGACTTCACTCTCCTGGCTAGCCTCCGGTATTCTTTAAAGTCGCCCGAGGTCTTTAATTGTCGTACACAGTTCTCTTCTCCCTAAGCAGTTGGCCGATTCCTTGATTAAACCACTTTAGTTAAACAGAAGACCGACGGGGACATTTCAGAGGGATGAAACGTTATTGAAGACTCATGAACTTATTTTTGAAACTGTTCCACGAGTCTTCAACAATATCGCACACTTCTAGCCTCGCGTCATTTAGTCCAGCACGAAGACCTGCAAAGTCTGCTCTTTTTAAATCGAGTTTTCTCGATTTACTAGTTGCAGGCTCTGCCTTCGGGCCTTTGACTACAAATCTAATTAGTCGGTGGTCACTGCCACCGACCTCTCCGCCAACAGAGAGGTCCTTAACGATGTCATTTTCACAGGTGAAAACCAAGTCGAGGATATTGTCTCCTCTCGTTGGCTCTCTCACCCATTGAGTGAGGAACTCGTTGTTCGCGAACTTCAGGAGTAGTGCGTTCTCGACACAGGGTTCTCTGGTTTCCCAGTCAACTTGTGTGTTGAAATCACCCATGATGATACACACTCTGTCTCAGACAAGTTCTCCTAGTAGCTGGTACAGATCTCTGTCCTTTTTAACGAGTTGGACAGGAGGTCTATAAAGCACCAGGTTCCTGTATTTGGCCCGACCTATCTCTAGGTCAACACCTAGTAGTTCATGGTCAGATACGATGTGGCAATCCGTCGAGTTGAGAGTATCCTTGACATACAACATCACACCGCCACCCTCTCTGTCTGACTTATCTTTCAGGAAGAGCTGGTAATCGGGAATTATGAATTCACCTTCAAAATCTCTGTTTGAGGTTCTTATCCACGACTCCGTTATGGCCACCATCTCAGGTTCCTCTGTTACTACGAGGCCACGGAGCTCAAGAAACTTATTCCTGATTGACCTTGCATTAAACAGAAGAACTTTGAGGAAGTCCCCTAGTGTAGGACCCTCTACGCTCTTCCGTTTCCCGGCTTCTCTGTTTTTGTGGTCACACCCTTTTTGACGACCTCCGAGAAGGTCGTTTCAGGAGTGACGGGCGTGCTGGCGCACGTCCTTCTTCGCTCTGTTTCGAACGCTCCTTTGGGTGTGTTCCACGACATCTTGAGAGAGTATGTGTGAGAGTGTGTATGAGAGAGAGTGTCTGTGTGAGAGTGTTTATGTTAATAAGTGTGTGTGTCTGAGTGTTTGTATGAAAGAGAGTGTGTGTGAGAGTGTGTATCTGAAAGTGTGTCTGCATCTGAGAGCGTGTATAGGAGAGTGTTTGTGAGAGAGAGAGAGAGGGTGTGTGTGATAGAGTGTGAGAGAATACGTGAGTGTGTGTGTGAGTGTGTGTGTGTGAAGGTGAGTTTGTGTTTGAGAGAGAGTGTGTGTGTGACAGTGTGTGTGTGAAAGAGAGTATGTGTGTGTGAGGAAGAGAATGTTTGTTAGAGTGTCTATGTGAGAGAATGTGTGTGTATGCAAGAGAGAGACTGGTTGTTTCAGAGTCTGTGTGAATGAGTGAGTGAGAGAGAAAATGTGTCCGAGAGAAAGAGTGTGTGAGAGAGAAAGAGTGGATGTGAGTGAGCGAGAGTGACTGTGTGAGGGTGCGTGTGAGAGTGTCACAAGCAATGGAGGTACCTCACAGCAACTACTGATCCAGTCATAGAAGGTACCAGTATTGTATCTCGTCTATCGTGTGCAGTACTTTGTCCAGCCTAGACTTGAACTTATCAACTGATGAACTGTTAACCACCTCCGCTGGAAGATGCGCCCATCTGTCGCAGATCTTTTATGAGAAAAAGTTTCTGTAAACGCTAGTGCTAAATTAGGGTAGATCAAATTTTGTAACCGTGGTTGCGCGTGGAATTCATATTCAATGTCAAAAACTTCCTGGGGCCACGTTTTCAACTCTCCGTAAAATTTTATAGGTCTCAATCAGTTGATTTGGGTTCCGGGCTCCAGTTTGAGTCATCTCGCTTCGTTATCGCCCTGGAAGTTTACCGAAAGACGCCGGTTACAGGTCCGTTCGTCCGTGAGATACCCTCTTAGGCCTCTTTCTCCGCGTGAATCCTTCTCTCTCTCTCACACACATCTCCGCCCCTCTTAAGCAATTAAGGAGGGAGAAAATCCGAGCGAGAGATTAACATCAGAGGTCAGGATTGAAAAACCTAAAGGCTTAGGCGGTATTTTAATCCTCTTGTCAGCCTTTAGTATTTTGAATTTACCTGATTTAATTATCTTAGTTTGTATTTATCTTCGCTCTTCCTAAGGTTTCCATTTCATAACAATTCCTTTTTTTGAGTGGTTTTTGCTTTTTTGTGAGCGTTCCCTTTCCTCTGTATCATATATATATATATATATATATATATATATATATATATATATATATATATATATATACGGGGAGTCCACAAAGTCTGGGTACATAGGAATTTTAATATTTTATTTATTTATGCTATTTTAACATAAATAACATAAATAAATAAAATATTAAAATTCCTATGTACTCAGACTTTGTGGACACCCTGTATATATATTACAATTTTCAATACTTTTGTTATTTCTTGATAAAGAACTCGAAATAAAGTTTGAAAGTACTTGGAATCCTCGTATTAACTTCCCCTCTCGGCTTTATTGCATTTATTGCTTTCTCACGCGATACTCTGTGAATTTTCCACACACATATATATATATATATATATATATATATATATATATATATATATATATATATACCAAGCAATGGCTTCGCCAATCCCCCCTACGGGGAAAGCTTTCGCTTTGCTCTTAAGATTAAAATTTAAAATCTAAAAATCTAAAAAAAGCATCCATGGAAAAATTTTAGAAATTTTCTGATCTTCACCAATTATAATAATTTTAAAAAGGAACTCTAAACTAAATTTCCCCCTTTTCAAAATATCACGTTGCTAAAATATAGTTATAGAAGATATATAAAATTTTTTTTTTCTGAACTTCACCATTTGTAATTCTTTGGGTTTTAAAAAATTCCAAAAATTTCGATACTTATATTTTTTTTTGAACGTCACCATTTTGTTTTTTTATATTATAAAAAAATATCAGAAATAACTTTGATAAAAAAACATAAGTTATAACAAAACTACGATGCAATTATTATTCAAATATATATAATGAAAAAACTCACAAAGTGGCACATGAGGAAAGCAATAATATGAAAATTAACCCACATGAAAATGAAAAGATGAATCCAAGCACTTTCAAACTATATTTGCAAGTTAATTTTCAAGCAATAGCATGAAAATAGAGAATATAACCTTATATAGGTTAATTTTCATATATATATATATATATGTATATATATATATATATATATATATATATATATATATAATATATATATTTATAAAACAATAGTAGGCTCAAGATTCACTTGAGAGGGAATCTACCGGGTTTCGGCTTAAGCTATCTACCAAAACATTCTCAGAGCCTTTTACGTACTCTATCCTAAACTGGAATTCTTGGAGGAACAAAGTCCAGCACATTAATCTACCATTGCATTTTTTAATATTTCGGAGGTACACCAAGGGTGTGTGATCGGTTTCGATTACGAATTCCTTGCCTATCAAAACCTGTCAACTTTGTAATTCCCCATATGATAGCGAGTAACTCTCGCTCAACCACCGTATAGTTCTTTTCGCGTGGTAGTAACTTTCGGCTAGCGTAAGGAAAGGGAAAACTCTCGTCATTGATTCCCTATTGAACTTAAACACAACCGATGCCGTCGTTGCTTGCACCCGTTTGGATGCCAAATGGTTCAGCGGGATTGGGCAACAGTAATATCGGAGCCGATGCGAGTTGACCTTTAAAATCTTTGAAGCTGGTGGTTGACAACGGAGTCCAAACTAATTGTTCTGGGGCCTTCTTCTTCAGGAGCTCGCAGAGGGGAACAGAAAGAGTGGAAAAATTGGGAATGAACCGCTGATAAAAGGAGGCGGAACCCTTGAATACCCTAAACTGCTTTTTATTTGTGAGCAGCGGTATTTTTACGATGGTTTGTATCTTTTCCTTTTGATGTGCTATTTGATTATTTTCTATGCGGAAGCCTAAGTAATCTATTTTATTAAAAGCAAAATGACATTTGCTCGGACCAATTTTCAAATTATGATCCCTGAGCATTTGCAGCAGCCCTTGAAGAGAGGTCAGGTGCTGATCCCATTCATTTGTAGCTACCTATATATTGTCGAAATAGAATGATACATGGGGTTGCCCATCTAAAATTCATATCATCATCCTATTATACATGTAGTTACTGCAAGCAGTGACGAGCCCAAATGGGAGCACACGAAACTGAAGTAACCCCTTTTCTGTCGGGAAAGCGGCGTACCTTTTAACCTCTTCTCGCAATAGAATCTGGTAATAGGCCTCATACAAATCCAGTTCTGAAATATACTTCGCTTTCTCAAATAGATGCAGATTTTGGTCGATAAACGGAATTAGCTCCACATCGAACACGGCAATGGCGTTTAGTTTCATAAAGTCGATGCACATCCTATAGGAATTATTGTGTTTCTTGACCATGACGACCGGGAGCAGTAATCGGATTTTGATGGCTTGATTATCTTTAAATTTAGCAACTTCTCAACTTCGGTATTAAAAGCTTTTCTTAAATGTACGGATAAAGGATACGGTTTAGACATAATAGCCTTTTGGGTGGCCAATTCAATATCTTGCTCAAACTGAGTAGCACGACCTGTAATGTCGGAGATGAAGTCATCGAATTGATTCAGGAGATATGTGAGCTGCTTTCTTTGAGCGGACGATAACTGGTAGCTTATCTTGAGCTCGGTAGAGTAGGATTCCATCACAACTAGTACAAGCAAGAGGTATTCTCTATCTTGCTCTACGCATGCAATTTGTACTAAACTTAGGGGGTTCAGTAGGGTAATTTGATTTAATGACCGATTCTTCGTCTATAGCTAATATTTGGTTAACTCTTACGCGCTGATGATATTTCTTAAGAAGGTTTATATGGAAAAGCTTCGTCCCCGTGGATGTTTGAACCAAATAATCGACGGGACCGCGTTCTCCTATTATTTGGTAGGGGTCCCTTCCTTTGGGTTAGAGGTTTGTTATTGTCGTTCGGGTGCAATAACAGAACTTCCTCACTGGGTATAAATCTCTTATCGTTGGATTTACAGTCGAAGTAAGTCTTATATTTGTTCAGGTTAAGGTCGGTATTTTGATAAGCGATTTTGGCGCATGCTTCCAACCTCTGACGGAGTTCGATTAGGTACGAATACGATAACTGTACCTCCTGATGCAATTTTTGTTTAGTGAAAAGTTCTTTGAGAATGCTTAAGGGTCCTAGAACGTTCCTACCATATAGTAACTCAAATGGCGCAAACCCAAAAGTGCGATGTTGTATCTCTCTATACGCAAAGAGGGCCACTGGCAGATAACTATGCCATTCTCTTGGCCCCTCGGCGAAAATCTTCCGCAGAATAGCCTTGAGATTCCCATTCAGCCTCTCGCACATACCATTTCCGGCGGGGTGAAATGGAGCGGTAAATAGGGGCTTTACCATGAGTAATTTTCCTACCTGCTTCATCAAATAGGAGGCAAATTCACGGCCTCGGTCAGACAATATTTCCTTCGGTAATCCAAAGTGGGCAAAGATAGAGATAAGGGCTTCGGCACACGAACTGCTGTCGATCTTTTTGAGGGGGACAGCCTCGGGGAACTTGTAGGCAAAATCGACAAGATTGAGGACATAACTATGGCCCACACTAGATGCTGTGTGGATTGGTCCAACCAAGTGGATTGCCACCCGAGAGAAATGTTCTAATATTACGAAGCCTTTCTGCCAGGGTACAGGCTTAACTCACCCTTTAATGGCAGGTTTCTGGCATATGTCGCATGATTGAAAATAGCGAAGAATTTCATCCGACGCTCTGGGCCAATAAAAGTACCTAAAATTTCATTGGGGAGTCTTTGGGTGAGTGAAGTGACCCGAAAAGGCTGTCATGTGCGGTTTGTAAAATAAGTCGCACATGAGAGCCGGGAACACATAATGCTCGAGACTCAGTGGCATCTCCCTCGAAGCATGTGCGGTAGAGGAGGTTATCTTTAACAATGAAGGAAATTAATTTGCCACCTCTAATGGACTCTTGCGTTTTCTTTTGTGCCTTAGTCCACAAAGCAGGAAGGGATTCGTACTCCTTCTGTTTTTTAGCAAAGTCCTTGTTTAAGACATTGCTATACTTTGAAGTACCAGATGTTCCCAGTGGTGTGGGTGCTTCCAAATCCTGCTTCGCTTGTGAGCTGGTGGTCACGGGTTGAGCCACAGGGGGTGAAAAAACTTTGAGGCTCTGCCCAATCAGAGCAACACAAAACTTGATGGGGGTGCCACTACTTCGGCCCAACAAGTAAAGTAGGCGCAGTATATATGACACTTAACGATGGGAAACCGATTAGCCTGTCCCAGGTAATCATGCACGATGGCGAACCGATCGTGATCCGGAGCTACAGGTGGGAGTAGCTTATCCCTTTCTCTTCTTTCCTCTCATGCTGATCTCTCTTTTTGCTGGATATAGGACATGACGTCCTTGTTTCACTTAGCGCACTTATGTCCAATGACCGAAGTGCCAATGGGTTTTACATGACCTAGTAGTAAATACAAAAACACACACACATGCGGTAAGAACTCGCTTAATTCGCACGATGCGAATTCTGTGATTGAGGCGAACAAGCCTTGACGCCTACCCCTAAGTACGCCAAACAAAACTGAACAAATACAATTTCTCTAAATCTTTCAAATGAAAGAGTATACGGAACCGAAAGAACAGATATAATATTCCGCTTGGAAAAACTAGTGATGCACCCATACAATAATCGCCAAGTAATTAACTTCAAATATCTACGTGGATCGTGTATTTAAATTTGCAAATAGTTTAGCAAGAAAATTATTGTTTCCTTGAGATCCAGAACCACAATCTTAAAAGCCTATAAATAAAAACCCTTTAACGACCCTTAAAAACCTAACACCAGTTTATATATATATATATATATATATATATATATATATATATATATATATATATATATATATATATATATTTATATATATATATACATATATATAATATATATATATATATATATATATATATATATATATATATATATATATATATATATATATATATATATATAGATATATATATATATATATATATATATAGATATGTCAGATAGGCTTCCCTGACATTCGCTTGCCCTCCCTTGACGTGGGGTGAGTCCCTTTTAAGTATGAAGGATATTTGAATGCATTTATTCCGTTGGCCGACTTAGAAAATAGATCAGTGGCTTTTTATGTGATTCTTGGATTTAAACAAGAAAAACAAAAAATAATCTTTACTATTATACATATAAATAACATAATCTAACAGTAATTTGTACACTTGGGAAAACGAATCGTTCAGCAAAAGGAAATCAATTTACAATGAATGCTTTGGCACGAGCTATGGGTAGCACAATATTTACCCCCCAAAAAACGGGATGAGGTGAAGATTTGTATTCGGAAAGCGTCACGCCTCTTTGACGCTGATAGAGAAAAATGTAATAGGCTTACGACTTTCAAAGAGGGAGAGAGGGCCTCGAGTGAATGTTTGAGCAAATATCCTTGCAGGGCACGGAGCGAAGCGCGTTATTCCAGAATGATTGCCTACGACCTTGGCTGCCGTAATTCTGAATAACTGGTTTCTTGCCTGCGAGTCCTTAGGGTATCAGAGAGTCGCTTGTGAAGTGGCGCGTTGTGTCCTTTGGCTGATTTCAATGAATCCTCTTGATTGCTGCTTGGATACTACGTGAGCAGTGCTTGCATCCTGGTTGAATGATAATTAGCTCGTGAATCTCTCTCTCTCTCTCCTTCTGACATCAACCATTTATCAAACTGTGGCACTCCTATCAACCATTCATCAAACTATGCATTTCGATCAACTCTCTATCAAACCATGACATCTGATCACCCATTTATTAAACTCTGTACTTTAATTAACAATTTATTAAATTATGGCACTCCGAGCAACCATTTATTAAACGGTGGCACTCCGATCAACCATTTATCAAGCTCTGCCCCTCAATTAACAATTTATCAAATTATGGCACTCTGATCAACCCTTTATCAAACTGTGACACTCCGATCAACAATTTATCAAACTTTACACTTCGATTAACCCTCTATTAAACCATGATATCCGATCAACCATTTATCAAACTCTGTACTTCAATTAGCAATTAATCAAATTATGGCACTCTGATTAACAATTTATCAAACTGCGGCACTCTAATCAACTATTTCTTAAACTGTGACACTCCGATTAACCATTTATCAAATCTGTACTTCAATCAACAATTTATCAAATTATGGTACTCCGATCAACCTTTTATCAAACGGTGGCACTCCGATCAACACTTTATCAAATGGTGACATCCGTTAACTATTTATCAAACTCTAGCACACTTTCATCAACCATTTTTCAAACTGAGGCACTCCGATCAACCATTTATCAAATTGTGGCCTTCCGATCAACCATTTATCGAACTGTGCACTTCGATCAACCTTTTAAGACACTTGGACACGATCAGCCCTTTATCAAATGGTGACATCCGATCAACCATTTATCTAATTCTAAACTTCGATTAACCATTTATCAAATGGTGACATCCGATCAACCATTTATCAAACTCTGCTCTTCAATTAATAATTTATCAAATTATGGCACTCTGATCAACCCTTTATCAAATTATGGCACTCTGACCAATCATTTAACAAACTCTGCTACACCGATCAACCATTTATTAAACTGTGCACTTCGATCAACCTTTTAAGAAACTTCTAGCCAATCAACCTTTTATCAAACTCTGCACTTCAATTAATAATTTATCAAATTATGGCACTTTGTTCAACCCTTTATCAAAGTGTGGTAGTCTAATCAATTATTTATAAAACTGTGAAACTCCGCTCAACTTTTATCAAATTGTGGTACTCATATCAACCATTTATAAAAGTGTGACACACTCCAATCAACCATTAATCAAATTGTGGCACTATGATCAACCATTTATAACACTGTGGCACACTCCGATCAACCCTTTATCAAACAGTCGCACTCTGATCAACCATTTCTCATACTGTGGCAGTTCAATCAACCATTTCTTAAACTGTGGCATCCGATCAACCATTTAAGAAACTGCGACCCGATCAACCCTTTATCAAACTGTGGCGCTCTGATCAATCATTTATAAAACTGTGCACTTCGATCAACCTCTTAAGAAACTTGGACTCGATTAACCCTTTATCAAATTGTGACATCCCATTAACTTTTTATCAAACTCTGCACTTCAATTAATAACTTATCAAATTATGGAACTCTGATTAACCATTTGTCAAACTGTGGTAGTCTGATCAATCATTTCTTAAACTGCGACACTCCAATCAACCCTTTATCAAACTGTGCCACTGCGATCAACCATTTATAAAAGTGTGACACACTCCGATTAACCATTTATCAAGTTGTGGCACTCTTATCAACCATTTATAAAACTGTAACACACTCTAATCAACTATTTATAGAACACTGGTACTCTAATCAACCATTTATCAAACTATAGCACATTTCTATCAACCCTTTATCAAACTGTGGCGCTCTGATAAACCATTTATAAAACTGTAGCACCCTTCGATCAACCATTTATTAAATTGTGGTGCTCTAATCAACCATTTATAAAAATGTGGCACACTCCGATAAATTATTTATCAAACCCTGGCTCTCCTATCAACCATTTATCAAACTCTAGCACACTTCCATCAACCATTTATCAAACTGAGGCACACTTCCATTAACCATTTATAAAACCGTTGCACTTCGATCAACTATTAATCAAACTGCACTTCGATCAACCATTAATAAAACTGTGGCACTCCGATCAACCATTTATCAAATTATGGCACTCAGATCTCCATTTATCAACCTGAGGCACCCACACTTCCCTCTTTGTGTATTAGAAAACAGAGGTTAGTTGTTGTAAGTAACTACCCTCCTCTCTCCCCCAAGACCTATCTTCCTCATTCCTTTTGTTTATCTTTGTCACTCTCGATCCTACAACCCTTTTCAAACATATATTATAGTGCCAGTGGCAGATCTAGGCTGGGGGGTAGGCTATCCTGAATTACACCCTCTGAGTAGCCTGAGAAAAGGGCCTTGAACATAAATAATGGTTATCTTGCACAACATTGATAATAAATAACAGTATCTCGCACGATGGGGACCACAAACTCTATCAGGTCCGATTTTCTTTCCACACATCAGATTATGAATTGTAGTTTTTGGACGTCAGTTAATTTAATAATTAGTTTTTAGATTTCCCCCTATTTCAGACATGTATCATATAAGATACATTCGATTGAACTGTTCTAAAAACTAATTTTATATATATTCTATATTATTACATATCTCTTTGTGAATAGCAGAATACAAGTATGTTTTAGAAATAAAGAAATATAAACATAAACTAGTGTGAAACTTTAGGGAGGAAGGGTCAGCTCCTAGACCCCCACCTGACCCCCACCTGATCCCCTCCTGTATACTCCTTGCTGTCGTTTACCAGGGAAGTCCTCCCGTTGGGTTTATTGACCTCAAAAATGTATGATCATGTTTGGCAGAAAAGGATAAGTTGCAATGCGGTGGTTTGCAACCACAAGTAGTACTTTCACACTGGTTTTATAACCCTTACTTACACTGTCTGATGCGAGAACATACAGTTTAAAATGAAATTGTAACCACTGGTCACTGCAAAATATGGCGCTTCTAACCCCGAAAACGATACCAATTAGCTCCATTTCCTCAGGAAATTTTCAACTAAAAATAGAATTTTGAGAAGACTAATAGGGAGACAGAAACGTGAACGGGAGGATAAAAAATAAATAAAAAAAAAACAATCGAGATTTAAGAAGATTTACAAGTTCATCGAAATTCAATGTCTAAGGACGGACACCCATTATGGAGAACTTTTAAATCTGGCACAATACATTCCTAAAATAGATTACACAAAACTCTAACGTCTCACCAAGGGATCTTACATTATAGAAAAGATAAACTATAAATTTTATCTTATTCTTTTACTCTAATTTCTTAAATTATCCGCCATGGCCCTCAAATAAACAAATAATTTCTGAATCGGTTCATAAACGGGAGATGGAAATTATTGTCGATTCTTAATACAAGTTTATCGTCCTAATTCTTAGTCATTATTTCATATCTGTCCATTCTCTTCGCTGACAGATGTACAAAAGGAACAAGGGATCGTTCATATAACTGTAAAACATGGGCCATCATCGTGTTTATGAAATGAAAATGGATGTTTAAAAGAACAGCCAGATTTTAAAAGGCGTTTAATCTTGCTTAAAAGTCTTCTTTGAAATCATTATAAGGGCAATTATGTAATTATCCAACTTCTGCTAATGATTTGTAATACAAGCAGACAATTTTCCCCCGTCAAGATGCATTATTTATTCAAGGCTACCCTGTGTTTAGTCTGACCATAACCTTCTAAAGTGATGGTCTTAACGAGTTTTGAACATGTTTATTGGAACACACTAGTATTCATTGCAGCAAGTTTTCCGGTTCTATGGTGTCTAAAAAAATCCTGCAATTGCTGCAGTAATATCCTTTTGTTCAACAAAGTTTATAACAAAGGGAGCAATGCATAACTGATAATTAAAGTATTCCTAGTTAAATAAACAGTTAGTTTCACCTTCTTCCTCCACTCTCCTTCTATTCTCCCTGCTTCAGGAAAAGTGGAAATAACGATGAAGTTTGTTACGAAGGAGGTTCTATTGTTTTCTTGATAGAGCACTTTGTCAAGGAAATCCGTGACTGATATTTGTAAATAAACAAAGCGAGAAAATCTTCTCTAAAAAACAGTTGAGAAGGGGTTCATAATGAAAAGTATGAAGGTATCAGAAGTGAAAATGTTTGGAAGATACTAAATAGCTAAACTAGGGGATTACTTGATGTATCATGCACTATGAGGGCGTATAAATATAACTTTTAAGAACCAGAACAGGTTTCGTAACCAAGGCAAGCTAAATTGCAGAGGTGGTCTAAAATTAGCTAAATAAAGTGGTGATACGCAAAGAAAGATTTTAGGCCTTTTTTATTTTTGATACCATCTCTTATGCTATCAGTTTATATATTCAGGCGTCTTTATAGTGAATAAAGAAAGTGTATGATTTGACACACACTTTCATGTACGGACATTTACATACAATTTAAGATAGAAATTCCTTATTTAATAAGCCATGTTTTGTCGCTTGCGTCTAATGCGTTGACGATAGAACAGTCACGATCTTTCTATTTCATTTTATACCAAATCCTTAAATGGCACAACTACTTTGATTTTCCCCCAAGTTTCTCTAAAATTCGGATTTCTTTGACTAAAGAATCCACAGAGTTAAAAAATTGTGTGTTCACCCACTTAAGTATGTGTATACATTATGCACACAAATTTCATTCAGCGAAAGATATTTTTTAATGAATTTAACTCTTTTTTTTTTTCCCCACTTACGTTAAAGAGTCCCTTTCTGAATACTATTTGCAGCTTTATAATCGGGCATGAAAATGCACGTGCACAGGTGCACACAAATGTACTCCTACTAGTGTAGGATTTTTGCCCTCAAAAATGCGTACATTATTAAGGAATGATTAGTATTATTGAAGACTTGGCAATAATAAAAAAAAGGATTAATTGAAATTCAGAAAACGGGACGAGGCAATTTTCCCGTACCATAAAAAAGGACGGCAATTTTGAAGTAATTCTAACTATCATTAGCAGTAAAGCGGCTGCGGCCGGGGAAATATCGGCATAAAGATGGAACCGTTTGCAAAGTGAGATAATGAGAGAGAGAGAGAGAGAGAAAGAGAGAGAGATAGAGACAGGCAGAAATATATATATATATATATATATATATATATATATATATATATATATATATATATATATATATATATATGGAGAGAGAGAGAGAGAGACAATGCTGTTGCTGCTCCTGGTGGCGGTGGTAGTGTAATACTCGCGTGGTGTAGTACTCGGGTGGTGATGGCTTAGTACTCGTGGTGGTGGTGGTGTAGTACTCGTGATAGTGGTAGTATGGTATTGACAGTTGTGGCAGTGATGATGGTGGTAGTGGTGTAGTAGTAATGGTAGTAGTGTTAATGGTGGTGTGTGTAGTAGTAGTAGTAGTAGTGGCGGTGGTGGTGGTAGTAACTGCGGTGGTGTAGTAGTGCTGGTGGTAGTTGGGATGGTGTATTGGTGGTGATAGTGATGTTAGTAATAATAGTAGTCGTAGTGAGGGTTGTGGGTGTAGTAGTAAATGTGGCAGAAGTGGTGACGTAGTAGTGTTAGTAGTAGTAGAAGTAGTAGTGGTAGTGGTGTAGCAGTAGTATATGGTGTAGTAGTAGTAGTAGTAGTAGTAATCGTAGTGTAGTAGAAGTGATGGTTGTGGTGTAGTAGTAATGGTTTTGGGGCTGATGGTATCGTAGTAGTTGTGGTTGTGTAGTAATAGTGGTGGTGTAATAGTAGTGGTGGTGTAGTAGAAGTGGTGGTGGTGTAGTGGTAGGAGTGATGTTGATATAGTAGTAATGGCGGTGGTTGTGTAGTAGTAGTGATATTGGTGGTGGTAGTGGTGGTGGTGTAGTAGTAGTGGTATTGGTGGTGGACGTAGTGTACTAGTAGTGGTGGTGGTAGTAGTCTCGAACTCAAAACAAGAACCTATAGAACAGTTGAACTCAAATAAGTATCCAATTACCATTTCTGGAATCAAGTAAAAAGAATTCTTTTTTATATCTTCGCCGCAAAACGATTCGGAAAAATCGTCTTTTTGCCGATTTTTCCGATTATTTTTAGTGACTTGGAAAAACTAAAATGTAGGTATTAATTGAATTTTAGAACCTTCCCTTTTAAAAGGAAATTTACTTTCTCCAGGAATTCGATTTTGCAAAAGTTAACAAACGAAAAAATAAATGGCACTGTAAATTCTTCCATTAGATTTCAGTCAATCCATTGATTATATTTGTATGTTGTGTGCATAAAAATATTAATGGCTGAAGTTTTGGTGTATTAAGTTATTTCCTGTTTTTGAAGGGAAGGTAAGATTGATCTTTGGTCATTTTGAACTAAGTAAATCTCATACAGTTTTCCCCGTTTCTCTTTCTCTTTTCTCAAATTTTCCTATACAGGTGGCTGCATGATTTGTCGCTTTGTTTTCTAAGGCGACAAATAAATGGAAAAAAAATTATTTAAGCTTATACATCCTCACCAATAATGAGAAACAAACATGTACAGTCATAGCCGAAATAATTGACAGATGAAAATCTCGTTCCAAAAGTACCCGTAGAAATTATCAGTGGTATCAAATTGTCCCAGGGGTCAACTCCTACGAATGATTCATGTGCATTTGGTGGTCATCTCTGCGTTTTTTAGCATGGCAGAGAGTCAGGTGGCTTCGGCCACAATAAACGAAGTGGCTCGTACATAACCACCATATATATGGGTGCATAGCTAGGAGTCTTAATCCGACCGAGAACGTGCAATTGATCGTCGGAAAGGTAGGTAGAAAATTGAAAGCTCACACAGAGTGACAACCCCTGACCACCGGCATTAAGTCAAAAGTGAAAGGTCATCTCTTAAATTATTGCTCCGGAAGTTGATATTGAGGAGGAAAGAAATCATACCAGTCACTCACTTTCATCTTTTTTACCAGAATATGGGTCATTAATCCTATACTAAGATTTTTTCATTCTGTAAGATGTTCCATATATATGTGAACTATGTAGTTAAAATATCTGAACCATTGAAGCTTACAAACTTCCAAAATTTCCTCTGGCACTATCTTTGCCAATGATTATATTTGCGTCAATTAGGGTGCATAGTCGAATGAAAATACTATACAGAACTATTATAAAGGTTCCTATGCACTCTATTAAGCTGGATGATAAAGAGTCGGAGGAAAATGCCACATCTTGTAAGATGAAAGTTGATTCTTATATATACCAAAAAATAAAGATTTTTTAACCATAGACATTTTTCAAGTATCTATTCTGGATTTGGCTAAAACGACATTGGTGGCGGCTTCCTTTCCAGAGCCTGAGACATTTGGTTTGTCAGGAAATTTATTATTGTATTTATCTAATGCTCTTTTAAATGGTTCTAACTGGAGCAGATATATATTTAATTGATCGATATAAGGATATGTGATTCAACACTTGGGCACCCTGCAGGGGGAGGGGGACGGGGGTTTGTTTAGTCTGCTGAGTGCAAATTAAAGAAGCAGTGTCAATGGGTTGACTTGAACTCTCTGATGGGGCCAAACGGGGAAGAAAGAGAGCGTCCTGCAAGGATGTGTCCTTAATTTGTCTCTCTTTGCCCTGAGCATCAACGGTATCAACCTCGCTAAATCCTAAAGATGTTATTGCTACGATGTACGTAGACGATCATGAAAGTCTCATCCTCACAACAGCCTTGCCTGGAGCACGGCAATTTGCTTTCCTGACGGCGCCGCTCCAGCCCAAGATTAGCCTTTTCTCTTTCATTCTGTCACCCTGTCTTCATACCCGGCTTCCTCCCCTTTACTCAACCGCTCTCACAACTTTCTCTAGTCAGCCTCTAATTTCAAAGGCTAGATGCCGACCAGCTTCCTCTCATCAACCGATCCCATATCGGGGCAGATGGGGGAGGGAACAACTTTCCATCACCCCAGAGCTCCGGTCTGGGGTGGTAAGTTTTTAACAACCTGCTTCATCTGCACCCTCACTTTCCTTACATCCCCTTCTCCAACCTTTCGAAGGCTATCACTTTTCCGCCAAACCTAACGTGTAGCCGCCATGCTGATGGGCTGCCAGACCACTAGGCAGGATGAGTGGACTCAAATGGGTGCAGCTGGATTTGTAGCCCCATATTCACCCCTCGCAGCGCGAGCTCCTGCATGGGGTAATTAGCGTATGCGTCCCGTGATACAAAAAAGATCACCATGCCTAATAATAAGAAATCAAAAAGTAGTCTCCCTCTACCTTCCCCTCGACAACCATCAAAGCAGCCTTCGGGCAGCTTCACTGCAGAAAAGGAGGGTCCACCCGTGTACGTTTTCAATGGACCCTCCAAACTGCTTTTAGCGGGGGACAGGCTTACTCCTCTCCCATACCTACGGATTACTTCATAGATCCAATCACCTTAGATCTAGCTGACCATATAGCGGTCGAGGTCGATCATGTGATAAGAAAACAAGGTAGGACATATAGACCTACCCCTACTCTCTTCGTCTCGTTCGACTGTAACAAGCTTCGTGTGTTGGTCCCCATAAGGGGCGTAGTGATTTTTATTTCTGGCCGCCGTGCTGACAGGACTCGTACGGCCCCAGCTTAGCCACTTTTCTTTATTTCTGACAGCCGGTGTTTTTACCTTACTTCTTCATTCTCCCTACAACCTCTCCCAAACCTTTCTTTGGTTGGCCTCTAAATTCACAGGGTACACGCCGACCAGCTTCCTCTCACATAATTATCCCCGGATCGGTGCTAAAGGGAGAGGGGGCAAGGTTCCCTCACCCCAAGCTTCGGCCTGAGGTAATAGATTTTTAACAACTTGCTTCATCCATACCCACAACTCCTCACATCCCCTTTCATTCTTCATTCTATATCTATCAATTTTTACGCCGTGCCTAAGATGGTGCCACCATGCTGATGGGCTGCAAGTCACTGGGGGGAGGAGTGCCCTCAAATGGTTGCAGCCAGTTTTGCCGTACCCGTACTGACCTCTCGCAGAGCAGGCTACTGCGTGGAAGTGATTAGCGTATGGGTCCCGTGAAATGTAAAGGGTCACCATGCCTGATGAAGAAAATCAAACAAAAAATTCTTAAACCCATCCTCCTTTACCATTGTCGGAACCGCCCTCGGGTAGCTCTACCGAAAAAAATGGAGGCTCCCCCTTGCTTTCACCGGGGACCATCCAAAACTCTTTGACTGGAGAGAAGGCTACTCCACTCCTTTGCCTACATGTGTAGGCGACTCCCATTACCACCTTCTCTAGAGCCGCCCTTGGGAGACTCCCTTTCTCCAGTGGCAGTAACCCCCTTTACTCTCTAAAGTGACTGACCACAATGGCAGGCGGCCCATAATTGACCGGTTCCGGTGGATGCGGCACGATAGGGCCAACTCTCTGAGGGGGTAGAGGGAAGACAGGGCCCATCGGCCCCTCCCATCTAAATACCTGCGAGTTCGAATATTGATTTTAGAGGAGGTCACCGTACATGCTCCCCTCTCTTCCCCGACCAAAGACGTTCTGACAAATGGGACCTCTGATGTCCAGGAGGGACATGGACACATGGGGACACTCCTGAGATGCACATGTCCATAAGGCAACCTAGCTCCAGACGGTAGGTTTTTCAATGTGAACGTACCGAACCTGAGTTCATCCCTGTGTAAGGTCGTCCTCAGAAGGCTCCAGTTTCCAAGACCTTACAAGGAGAGGAGGGATCTCAACTACCGGCTGGTGCCTCTGCGATAGCTAAGAACTTATCCATCTTGGCGAAAGATCTTGTTGAGGCTGGTCCATCTGGCCTGGAGGCTCCTGCTGGTGGAGGTGAAAAGCGAGTTCATTCCCTGCCCTCCTCTCCTAAAAAGAAAAATAATAGAAAAAGACAAAATAGACTCGGCGCCCCTCTCCATGCGCGGGGGTTAGCAGGGAGGATGGGTCTGCTTCCACTTTAGTAATCAACAAAGCCAAGATCGGTACATCCACCCCGTCGCTCCCGGAGGTAAGCAGTCGCTGACAAAAACTAAAATGGCAAGTGTGTAGAGCGGAGCCCTTATTTTGAAGACGACCTGGCGTTTTCTAGCTCGCTGGCTTCAAACGCTTCCTTGTTATTCGCTCCACTAAGTGTAGCATGTTGGCCAAGGGCAACAATTTCCATCACAGGAGAGCTTGAGCTAGTGTGATTGGTAGAGAGTCGCAGGTGACCGTTTTTCTCGGGCTGGAGCCTTTTGGCGAATGCGTCGAATCCCTCCGATGCGGCCATTATTAGTGCCCTTCGGACACTTGATGCCACGCTTGTGTGTGACGCCTCACTCTATCATGAACTTCGTGAAAGGAGTAATTTATGCGATACAAGCACCTCCCGAACGATTTCAATGTCGGTGAATTTCATCGGGCTAGGGCTAGGTTCTGGTATATTTCAAAGATTGCCCACTGCTGTTCTTGGAATGTATACGGGTCATCAATTAACTAGAACACCACTCTAGCAGAAGTGTGGAAGCGAGTAAAAAGGATTAGGGGCAAGTTCTTGCAGGACCCCCCCTCCTGTTCTCTAGGAGAATGGGACTGCAATTTCGGACCCCACATCCATGGCGGAATCTTTTGCGACCTCATTCTCCGCATTTTCTAGTCAGGATGCTTATTCACCAGCATTCAGTTCGCGTCTGTGATGTTGCAAAGGCCGCTGACTGGACTTTACCTCCAGAGGCGGAGAACCCTTCAGCGACAGGTTTACTCTAAGTGAGTTACGTTCCACTCTCGCTTCGTGCGCGGATACCGCCCCTCGTCCGGACAATGCCTTGCATACCATGCTTCGACACCTAGGTCAGCAAAGTATTGCCTCTCTGTTAGATTTGTTCAACAGAATCAAGGTAGAGGGTATTCTCCCAGATTCCTGGCGAATCGCTACTGTGATCGCTTTTAGGAAACCAGGGAGAGATCACTCTACTTCGGCCGGTTTTCGCTCATTCTCTCTAACTTCATGCGTGTGCAAGCTGATGGAGAAATGGATGAATTTAAGATTAGCCAATTTTATGGAAAGCGTAGGCCATCTGTCCTCTACACAGTTCGGCTTCCGCAAGTTCCGCTCAACTTCGGATGCTCTGCTCCGACTGGAAAAGGCCGTCTGCGAGGCCTTCCTTTGTAGACAGCACTACGCCACGGTGTATTTCGATCTGAAAAAGGCCCATGATTTTACGCATGGTAATCTAGTATAAATGAGACTCTCCACACGATGGGGGCAAGGGGACGCCTCCCAAAGGTTATATCTGAATTTTTGTGAGATCGTCGATTCCGCGTAAGGGTGGGGGAGGGCCCTCTACAGCTCAATGTAGAAAGAAAAGAGTGTCCGCAGGGAAGTATCCATAGTGTCCGCCATTCTCCCCTGAGCATCAACGGCATCACCTCATTGCAGCCGGAAGATTTTCTTTCTACGCTCTACGAGGACTACCTTTCGATCTCTTTTGTCGTGGATCAGATGCCAACTCTGAAGGGGCGACTCCAACAAGCATTGAACCGCGTCTCTCGCTATGACGAAGCGCAAAGGCTTCGGTTTTCGTTGACCAATGACTAATGCCCCACCACCGTGACCCAGACTTGTTTCTAAATGCGGTGCGCCTGGAAGTGGTGGACTCGCACAGTTTCCTTTGTCTTATATTTGACCGATGCCTCACTTGGGAGGCTCACATTTGCAGCCTTAGGGTCTCTTTCCCTGCGCCATGGATATTATTCGCTTCGTGACGTTCAGCGCCTAAAGGGCTGATAGGGGTAGTGCCTTACTTTTTTATCGATCTGTTGTTCGTTGGAAGCTCGACTACGTTTGCGAATTTTATGCATCCGCAACCGAGTGTTTTTTGCGAAAGGTAGACCCGATCCACCACACCGGCCTCCGCCTGGCGGAGGCCGCTGTGGCGACTTTTGCCCTCACCATTTACCCTATTGAGCGCCTACATGTCGATGCTGGGGATATGCCACTCGCTCTACGTCGTGTACAGTGCATTATTTACCTGTACGCGCGAGCCCGGGGCCTCCTCAGTCGCCAACGGCTCTCAATGTATTCGCAGCTGATTTCGACGTTGCATATGCCGACGAGAAACGCCAGTCATACACTAAGCCGTTTGGATTCAGGTCCAAGAAACGACTCCTAGAGCTAGTTCTAGCTCTTGGGCCCGTGGCGCACCTGGTTCTGCCCAGGACGCCACCCTGGGGGGTACCACCATTAACCATTTGTCGCCATGACTCTGCTCCCAAAACCCATACAGCGCCGTGAGAATTGCATTCAGCATTTTTGGAGCACACTTTATGTCATGCTGGAACAGTGCCAGTGTATACGGATGGCTCCAAGTCCCAATAGGGGGGCGGTTTCCACGCCATATCCCCTCTGTTTGAAGTCTTTATTCATGAACAAGCTGGTTGCAATTAACCGGTCAGTACCGGAGATTACGCAACATGCCCGGCTCAGAGACCGGATTCTGATTTATTCCGACTCACAAAGTGCCATGAATTCTCTCGGGGCATTTGCGATATATGTGAAGCCACGGTTTTGGCGATCTGGGGGCATGTCGATATTATCTTCTTCTGGGTTATTGGGCATGTAGAAATTGCGGGAAATGAGTGCGCCGATGAGGGCATCAAAGATTCCGCGAGGTCTTGGCGATCAGACCAGTGTTTCGTTCTTTATCACACTGATTACATGCCAGGGATACAAGCAGCTCAGAAAGCTGCTTGGCAAAGAAGAGGTGAGACAGTCGCAGGGAGCCTGAAGTTGCGTGCCATTGCGCCGTGACTGTTCCCATGGACCTCCTCCCCCAATGCTGCGACATCTTCAGTTTTCCTTCTGGCGTCTCCAAATTGGACAGACTCGCGGGACGCTCCGCAATTGATGGAGCACTCGCCTGCCCCATATTGTGATGACTGCGTTGCCCCCCAGACTGTTCGTCATATTCTTGTTGAATGCCCCATTTGGGTGATCTTTGCGCACACTACCTATATCGCTACACGAATGAGCGGGTTCGCTACCGCTTGTCCCTTGTACTCGGGACGATTTGTATACACAGACTTGTGCACTATACGACTTTTTGGAGGAGGCTGGCCTCCTCCCCTTCACCGGATCGCGCTTCCTTCTCGCCTTTTTGCTTTGTTTCCTTTTTATTTTTTATCCTTTGTTCATTTTCATCGTTATTTGTTATTTACCTATTGTTATTTGTTTTTTATACCACCTTGTAGTAGGCTGTGTTGTCTACTGCGACTCATATCCAAGTAAGCAGTTGCCAGATGGGCTTCTAAAATTTAAAAAAAAAGAAAAAAGAATTTCCTGCAGTGAGCCGCACCTCGTTACTCTGACTCATATTTTTCCAATGGTTTTATTATGTAGAAATACTGCATATGATTTGTATTTGTTGGGAGAAAGAGCAAGGTCCAGGAAGCGCGTAGTCTTTCCCAGTAACCACATAGTCTCCTCTAAAAATCTCTAAAAATTTCCTAAATAAAAGAAACTTTCTCCGCATATCAATTTTGTGTTCTTCCACCTTTCTTACGCAGAGTCAGATTCAAACCTGAGTTTTGATCCATATTTGGGCATAATTCTTTGAAAAATTCATTTATCATTTTATTTACATTTTAGATAAGCATTTTTAATTTCAATTAAACACAAGAATTAAAGTATTTCTTTTCTAGTCGTTGTATTTTGAATTTTATGAATAATATTTTTAATTTATGGTATAATAAATTCCTATTTAACGTCGGTTTATTACCTGCGCCCTGACTGGAATACTGTGATATAAAAACCATCCCATTTTGTGAATAATTTGTTCATTATTCACTTTTCAAATTCTTTCGTTCAAAATTCGCATTTTTTGGTTTTGTATAATATTATATTTCAAATTTAATGCTCTCTTTTATGGTATTATATTTTTTTAGGAAACATGAATAGAACCTAGTGAAAATAAAGCTAATGCAAAATTGTATGCATTCGTGGAAACTTTTTTAGATATTTATAGTTAATTTGTGAAAAAACAAACATAACTATACCATTGATTTTTATAGGATTTTATTGCAAATTTTATGCACTTTTTTATTGTATATGTTTTATTTTAGCAACATAGTGAAAATTATGATAATGCAAAGTTTTATACATTCGTGGAAATTCTCCGTAGATTTTTAAATTTGATTTGTGAACAAAACGCAAAACTATACTATGCAATTTTAAATATTTGCTAAAAAACGGCGCCTAAGAACTGATTTATATTTTTAGCATTATTTGAATATAGATTGAACTAAATTCCAGGGCATTCAGAACACCACTATTATTTACCTAACACCCCCTTTTTCAACTGAGAACAAAACCTATAGTTGACCGTGTCCGAAAAATACGTGTTTCAGTCCACCATTGAAACAGATTTGGATGGAACTAAAGAAAACTGATTTCAAATGATAATTAAATCATATGTGCATATTTTGGTAGTGAATTGAGTTTGAATGCTTAATTTTGAGTAATTCTATAGCTATTTATATGATATCAGGTTTCAAGGGACGGGGGGTCTGAAAGAACTCCCTCTATCTCAAAAGAGGCGCCGTAGGTTATTATGATTTTGAACAGGAATAAAAGGGCTTTTAATGCGCATTAATTTCATATATGATAATCTTACGTAGTAAAAGGTTGAAAAATGAATGCGGTATCCCCTTAAGAGTGGAAAGATTTAAACATTTTATGTTTAATTATTTTATTAATACAAAGTTTGATAGGTTTATCATTTGCGATTTTCAAATTACAATATAAGAATGTTCTTAATTTTTACTTTTTTTAATACTAATTCGTTTAAATGCCTACCTGCATATATACATATTTGTGTGTATAAGTTCTGCATGCAAACATTTGGAGATCCATTGATTCAAAACGAATTTTACTTTAACATAGTTAATTACTCAACCTAATAAGCGAGATGCTTTGTAATTCATAGCATCATCTAATGATGATACGTAGAGATCCTAAATACATACATACATCTATATGTAACTAGCTAACTGACTATCACTTCATGAGAGAAAGAGATAAATGGGTAATTAATGAACATCTTGAAGGAGAAATGCAATTGCTCGATTAATTTTATGATCACGAAGCTTGTTAACAATTTTTATTACTTTATTTTGTGATTTTTCATAGATTTTACAAACTACCTTAACATTCAACGTGTATTGAAAATCCTATTTTCTTGAAATATGGAAAATCAGTGGCAATCCATATATGTATGGATTGCCATATATGTAAGAAAGGGCGGCAACTTATGCCTAAGTCGGCAGTCGCCAGATAGCCCCTTAAATAAAAAAAAAAAAATGTAAGAAAAATGTCCTTGTAGACGTTAGCTTATTGATAAAGTCTGCGGTAATTTCCCGTCTTCTTTCATCTCAGTGAGTTCGACAATAATAATGAAATCACTGAATTTCATAATTACGAACTAGTCAAGACCATAAGGCCCAATCGCGGGAAAAGGGGAAGTGAGAGAAAGAGAGCAAATGGATAAAAAATAATTCTATAACTTCTATATTGTAAACTTATATTTTAAAGTAATATTTATGGTTTCTATTCCTAAACATATATAGGGCCTACTGTAATGCTTTCAATGCTTTACTAGGCATTTTTTCGTTCCTTTAATTATTTTATAAGAAATTTTGTTTTATTGCACTGGTAAATGGTTTGTTTGATAGCTTAAAACCATTATTTCTAGTAGCTGATCGGTTATCCAGCTCAAATATTGAGTCATAATGTATATTAGTGAACCCGTTTACTATTAAAAGACTTCAGTAAGTGGGCGTGTGTAGATGCTGATATTTCAGTGAAGGTAAAATAAGGCGCCTCAGTCTTTCTTTGTACGATCTATTTCTAAGTTATGGAATTAATTCGTGTGCTGGATGCGTTTCACTAAATAATAACAATAGTATTATTCATTTGACTAGCAAGCACTCTGTGAATGGTCATGGCATTCCCATACCGCTAGTCTATTAACCAGCAAGATACTGGAAGGCAACCTACGAGCAAAAATCAAGAAAGCAGAAACACTAATGATGGACAGATGATTATGGGGCACAAAGAAAAATGGCTAAGCCCGAACGTAGGGATCAGAGGCGCTAGGATAAGTTCAGAGAGGAAAAGGGTTATGAAAATGTCATTGCATTTAAGATCTTGTAGGTAAAAGAGAAGACCTTATAGGCGATGTGGTGACAAATGGGCAGAATGCATTTATGGAGCACGGGTGGTACACGGGCCGAAAACTATCGAACAAGTTCAAGGGATCGAAAAGTGCAAATATGGATTCTAGCGAGAAGGTCGTTACATTAGTCAAGACAATAAGTAACGAAAGCGTGAGTAGCGATTTCGAAGCTATTATGGCCAAAATGAAATCAGATACAGCTAAGACTACAGAGGGAGCAAAGACAATGCTTGCAGATTGTAGCGACATGAGCTTTGAGAGATAATTTATTGTATATGTCGAAAAGATGCTTGGCAGGGTCGATATATAGAACCATAGTTAAGAAAGTATTAATATATTTACAGCAATTGCAATAAAAATATGTGCCTACCAACATCCCGTCTGTATTGGTATGATTGAGCTTCATAAAAATGTATGATAGCCATTTAGTAAGGATGTCCATAGTAGGTAGAATATTTCTATTAGTTTCAGCTATCGAGGCTGAATGGAAAGTTATATAGGATTAGGAAATAATAGTCCGAGACAACGAATAAGAATGCTAAAGGGAGAGAAAATTGATTACAACAAGGTGAATAGTAATTGAGCATTGCGGAACACCCAAAGGCACCTCCTCTGACTCTGATCCCAATATGAATAGAATGAGTGCGACATGATAGGCGGTTTCAGAAACAACCTTAAATTTATAAAGACGACGTGTGATGGACATTTTTTTTAAGGGGCTATCTGGCGACTGCCCACTTAGGCATAAGTCGCCGTAAACGAACAGCCTAGTTCTAGGCTACTTTAAAAATTTTGAACAGAAAACAACAATAAAAAGAAATAATTAGGAAGCAATAACAATAACAATAACAAAACAGTAACAAAAACAACATCTAAACCTAGTTAAGTGAAAGGGAGAAGGCCGGTTCCCCCAAAAGTCAACAAGTCCACCAGTCAATGTGCACGCACTCGTCCCGAGTACAAAAGACAGGCGGTAGCGACCCCGCCCATCCCGGTACCGGGACAGGTAACGTGCGCGAAGATCACCCAGACTGGGACATTCGACAAGAATGTGCCGAACAGTCTGGGGGACGACGCAGTCGTCGCAATAGGGCGCAGATGAGCGCTCCATCAAATAGCGATGCGTCACACGAGTGTGTCCGATTCGGAGACGACAGAAAGCGACCTGGATCCGTCGCGGCATTGGGGTATAGGTCCATGGGAACAGGCCCGGCGCAATCGCACGCAACTTTAAGCTCTCTTCAACCGTCTCCCATCTTCTGCGTGTGATGGACAGCATCAAAAGATAGAGAGGGATCAAAAGTTTCTCGATTGGAAGCGTACCCAGCAGAATAAAAAAATGGATTAAAGTTGGAAGACGACGTGTGATTGTAGTGATCGGATTATGTAATAGGTAGGCTACTGACACCAAATAGAAGGATTCAATAGGTCCAGCGAAAACCTCCACAAAATGGATGCGCGGTGGTCTTATTAAATCCCAGCATACTCCACTATATAAAATAAATGTCTAAAATTAGAATAAGGAATTAAGAATGTATAGATTAATTTGCATCTATGAATTTCAATGCCAAAATCAGGAATGTAATTTATTTGTTAATGTATATATATATAGAAGGAAAGCGACCGTTGGAAGTGAACACGGGACAAGCAATGTAGGAGCGCGCGAAGGGTCAAAACGATCTGTTTCAATAAAACAAACGCGTAAAACAAACATTTCGCGCCCCAGAATAGATTTATCGAAAACGGAAGTCTAGGAAACACCTGAGTAAACATATCCGCTAGCCAAAAGGAATTGTATCACAGAGCTGTAACAAGCGCTTCCTGTTATATTGATACAACTTGGGATATACAAGTAATTCGACTTACACAGGTTTAATTAGCTCCGCCTATGGGGTGGAGAACGATTATTCTAGGCCAAGCCCTCTATGAAATAAGCATATATATATATATATAGTCAGAGCATCTCAGTTAGTATTATTATTGTATTGTTAAGATTACTAGATTACAGTCCTGAGAAAGATTATCTCCTTCATGTTCCCCTTTTTAAGTAAACAAGTCGTATCGCTCCAGAATTTAATACTTCGCATTGAATATATATATATATATATATATATATATATATATATATATATATATATATATATATATACATATAGACTGCTAGTCGCCCGCAAAGTAACTTCATGACGCACCGCTTGTCCCGTTATACGCCAATATTAGAATAAAGTTTATTTTTGCAACGTCCTTCTTTACCTCGACTACCCTGAAACCTTCGGGAAGCCCAGCCAGAAATAAGAACACAGTGAAGAATTCATCTTTGGAGTCAGATACTTAATTCACCTTCATATAAGTTGGTTACCCATAAATTGGTAATTCTCCTCGGTACACCACTATAAATCGGTGACTATCATAATTGGTAACCCCTATAACTAACGGACATTTATAAAACATCATCCCCATAAGTTGGTAATCAATCTATATTATAACCAACCAGTACTGACACATGTTCAGGTATTTGGATCCACGCAGGGTTTCTTTGGCCTTGTGTGGAAAACACCGTTTGAAATAGGATAATACCACACTAAATGATAGTTAGCCATTAACCCTTTTACTGCGATGATCGATCTTTTATCGCCCAAATAAAGTTAAACATTCAATGCGACAGTCGACAAAAGTCAATATTACTGAAAAAAATGTTTCTTTTCACTGTTACAGGCGACAAGAGTCTCACAACTCAAATTGACTCAATTTCTTACGTTTGCGTGAAGTATAAACTTCTGTGAGCTCCAGATTTAGGGGCAGTCTGCAGCTGTCATCGTGATTGGTGTTTCGCTGTTGTAAGTTTCCATTCAGGTAATTTTTATTTTACTATTATAATGAATACTTGTATTTTATAATTATAGATATTTTTACGTATTCATATCATACCTCTACAGTTTTATTTTATGTTTCACAATATTCTCCATTTGTATTACAGGTTTATAGGCCAGCATGGATTTACAGCGAAGCCTACCAGATGAAAGTATTCAAGATTTTTTTTCTGCTGGTGACTCAGAGTGTCTCTCGGTAGATGAAGAGAGTGAAGATATAGATTTGACAAATTTTTCAAGTGATGATTATGAAGAGAATGAAATTATCAATATAGATGCTTGTGAGGAGGTAGGAGACCTACTAAAATGGAAAAAAGTCAATGTAAGTAAGGAAAATACAAATTTGTTTTCTCTTCAAGAAGTAATCGATTTCAGTGGGTCTCATCAAGTAATTGCCATTCAGAATCTTAGTCCTTTTCAATGTTATGAAATTACAGCCACAGAAACTAATAGGTATGCCAAGAAAATTATTGATAGGGAGCAGTCGCTCTCTCCTAGATCTAGATTTAGAAAATGGATTGATATATTTGGAAGGGATTAGAAATTGTTATGGGTATGGTTCATAAGTCTACACTGCAGTGATATTTCCAACAAAAAGATTTCCTTGCCTCTACACCTGGCTTCAGTACTGTAATGTCTAGGGATCAGTATTTACTTATTCGATCATTTTTGCAGTAATGAAACTGCAGGTACAGATGACAGATTGGATAAAATTAGGCCGTTTCTGGATGTTTTCAGTGGATTGTACACACATTACATAAGCAATAGGGAAATAAGTGTAGATGAAACAATGGTAAAATTCAATGGGAGACTGTTCTTCAAACAATATTTGACAACAAAACCAACTTTAAAGTGGGTAATTTAAATTTGGTCACTCTGTGAGTCACATAATGGTTATCTTCTGAAATTTACTGTCTAAACCAAAAAGAAGCTAGACCTGTTAGTGGTAAAGGCCTTGGACATAGAGTAGTTACTTCACTACTCAGTGACTTTGAAAACAAAGGTCATATTGTCTATTTTAAAAAATTTTACTCAGGTGTTTTCCTCTATGAAGATCTCAGATCCAAGCAAATTGGAGCATGTGGTACAGTCAAAACAAACCGGAAGGGCCTCCCATCTGAAATGAAGAACTCCAAAGTGAAAATAGTGATCTGCGAACCACATGGGTCAATAATAATCAAACACTTATTGCTACATCCTGGAAAGACACAGGTAAGGTGAACATTCTTTCAAGTGTAGGCAACACAAGAATATCAACAGTTGCAGTGAATTCAAAGACAGGGAAGAAAGTGGTTCATAAACCTACTATCCAACAATATTATAATCAATTCATGGGGAGGATAGATAAATGCGACCAACTGTGTTCTACGTATCCTTTCAACAGAAAATAAAAAAAATGGTACCAGACTATATGGCATTTTATAGTCGAAGTAGCTTTGGTAAACAGCAATATCTGTTATAATATACAAAATCCCAATGACAAAATGTTGCCTCAAAAATTTAGAGAAGAAGTAGTAACTGGTTTGCTACTAGGTTATGTCACTTGCGGTGATTCAAATAAATGGAAAAGAGAAGCTGGCAACACACCAATTGCAAATCGATTAGTTGAGGGGCATTTTCCATCATGCCACGAAGACAAAAAAATGAAGCCGAACTGTAATGTTTGCAGTATACTCCCAAGTAAATGCAGCAAAAAAAGGAAAGGAAAAGTGTAAAAGAAAACAGACTTCATATGTTTGCGAAAAATGCCCACAAACACCAACATTATGTATTGTCCCTTGTTTTGAATTTATTCATACACAGAAAGTATACAAAAAGGTATGCGGGTGAGCTGTAACAAATAACTAGATCAGAAAAGGCTGTGACTAAAGTCGCTCGCTGCAAGAATGCTATTCAAAATTTGAGTACATTCGACTATTCAACTCTCGCATTTAAGAATTAAAAAGGTCATTCATTATTTTTATTTTTTTAATATTTGTATTTACTTTTCAAATGCTATGTAAGGTTATAATTAACAAAATGTAATAAAATGTTTGAATATCATATTTTATTTTTTACCATCAAATTGCACTCTTAGGAGTAGGTTATTTCCAAATTGTGTCGCAGCAAAAGGATTCAAGTTAGCAATGAGGTAACTGAAGATATACAAATAGTAAGATCGAACCTAGAATAGATCAGATTTTATCTTTAGTAGGCAAGGAGGGGGCAACCACTAACTATCGGGACAATCAACGGCTGAAATAGTTTTTGGCTAATCAAAAAGTTAGGTCTCTGTCGGACAGCAACGCAAGAGAATGTGAGGTGTAGCATAGCCATCCAAGCTTAAGTTGAAATTTTGCAGGTTAGCCCACATTCCATGCTCAAATACCTGCAGAGGACTTGCAGTTAATATAGCTTTCACACATTTTTACTTCCTATATCGTCACATTCTGTAAAGATCTCGCCTTACGCACTTTCTGCGAGAGAATCCCAAATGGGTTGTCTCTTTAAATTAAAAGAAAATCTATTATTTACTTTATGAACTCCTAGCACCAATTTTAACAATAGTTACTGCGACGTGATAACATATACATACATACCAGGCCAGATAAACTTTTAATCAGACCCATGTGTTTGTATATTTCATACATTTCACGGTTGAGGCGATAAAAGAAAAATAAATAGTCATTTCAGCTTAATGGCAAGTTTCTCTGTCAAGGAATTCCTGAATCTCATGATTAATACCCGCGATATCATTAATATGATAAAAATGTTAGAATTTATTGTGGATTTATCGTCTAAAATCAACGGCAGTTATTTATGTGTTTGTATTTTACTGCCAAGACTCCAAATTATGAACGTTGATATTGTTTACATTTTATCAAAAAATAATCAAGGAACAAAAGTTACCCTGGCAGTCCAAATTGGCCAAGAGATTTACGAACAAATTGCAGGAATAAGGAAAACTCGAGATACCCTATTTTTTGGTGATTTCAACTTCCCCCTATCTAAATGGGCAACCGTTGTCTTAACATTCTTGACATGAATCGCTCTTTCAATTTGTTCAGTCTCAAACTCGTGAAAATAATCTACGGGACCTTGAATTTGCAACAAAAGGAGACCTGGTTGATGATGTTTATGTTGGTGACCCTTTCAGTAATAGTGATCATCACAAAATAAATTTCTTTATTAATTTTAATAACAGTAAACCAAGAAAAACTATAAAAAAATTCCATATTTTGAAAATGCTAGCATATGTATATTCCATTGAGAAATAGACGTCCAGTACATAATTAGAAACCCGAATGAATGGACCAAGGATATAAACAAGTAATCAGGGGCCAATGACAAGGGTAATTACATTAATGGTGAACCGACAAATCCAAAGGGAGGGATAAATTAAATTTATTTTTCTAATTTTACTTAACAAGTTGAGTTTTAGATCCTTACGATAATTAGAAGCCAGAGACCAAACAATTGCTTTATTTGCTTGGATGAACGATTTCCCTGTAAGAACCTTTATAAAATTAACTGTTTCTCACACCCGATTCTCTTTTAACTCAAAGACTAATTATTCACTCTCTTACCATTTGCACTTACCCTAAATTGACTTTTTAATGTACCTCTTTTAAAAATATTATTATGAGGGGAAATACCATCGTTGTTTTTTAGTTTCTTTGCTCATTATTAAATTATTTATGAAATTGAAGAGAAATTTTAATTAAGAGTCAATGAAGAATGGAAGGGATGCTTGGTGACACCTGGCAACCTAAGAGAGAGCGATTGGGAGAATTAGTTGATTTTTTTTGTTTATTTAACTGAAAATCTCGCGGATGGATCAGTATGAAGATCCTGTGATGGCTAAATATGAAGATCATGATAATGGGTTAATATGAAGATCGTGATGATGGATCAGTATTAAGACCACGAGGATGGATCAGTATCAATAACCTATGCTGAATAAGGATAAATTCCCCCTAATGCATCAGCATGAAACTATTGATGATGGATCAGTATGAAGATCTCCCTGATAGTTAAATATGAAGATCCCAATAATGGGTTCATATGAAGATTCCGATGATGGATCAGTATGAAGACCACGCTGATGGAAAAGTATGAAGACCTGATGATGGATAAGTATAAATTTCCTAATAATGGATTAATAAGAAAATACAGTTGATGGATCAGTATAGAGATATCGGTGATTGATCAGCATAAAGGTCCCGCTGTTGGATCACTGTGAAAACCACACTGATGGATCAATAAAGAATAACATAAATAAGCTATCGGGAAAATGATTCATTGGCGATTCGATATCTGCAAAAAAGTGTGATCACGGTCTACCTTGCCTTTGATCCTAAAATTGAAGGAATTTTAATGCATTTTTGCCATTGTGTTCACTCTGTAAGGATAAATTCCAAAGTGAGACGTGCCAGCATCACAGGCCAGAGGTCACTTGCATTCCAGTACACACTGTAGTTTGGGAGAACTTGTAAATTGAAAGTAGACAGCTTAAAAATGAGGCCCTCGTGTGATTTCACTAAGGAACTATAAATCGTAGCGAGCGCGACTTGACAAAAAATATATTCGCATTCACCGACATTCGATCCAACTACCTCTCACATGCATGATTAGCGGGTCATGTGAAACATCATTAATCACAGTGGAGTCATAGAAAAGAAAAAAAATAGTAGACGTAACTTTAATATTAACATGCCTCCATATAGAAGAAATACACAGAATATTAGTGAGTATAGAATTCCTCCTAAATCATGAAATTACGCACTTCACAACAAAAAATAGTATAATTGAAATATTCGTTTGAGTAATTAAACGAGTAATAAATATATCAAGCTGGTATTCATTACGAAATTTCACTTTTTCCTGTTCGTGGGTTAAAAGTGTTATTTCTCAGTTGTTTGTAACTGAAGTAAATGAAAAAAATGACTATTTTGCTCCCTAAACTTTGCTTTTTAGGTAGAGCAATGAATTTATAAATTGCCCATTTAGAAATTAATGCTCGGGTATTATTAATTGGGGAAAAAAATGAGAATCTTTAAAAGGTTGTATGCTTCTATTTATTTTCAAAGCATGGTAGAAAATTATACATCTTATTTAAAAAAAAAGCATTGGAATGTTGTATAATAATATTGCCATAGGTATGGCTTTTAAGAAGAATCCATACTATCTAAACCAAAAAGATCCAACTGATCTTGTCAGAAATCTTGGCGTGTCAATGTCAAATGTTGAGCTTTTGCTTTCCAGGCTCACAGAGTAGGAGATCTTGGATGATAATGAGCAAGTGACAAGCCAAAGGAAACGACATAAAGATTTCTCAAGATTCTTTACTGCAATGATGTATTTGTTATGTTACATGCAATTGAAATTACATGTAATCCAAATGAATGACGGATATTCAAGGACAGCTCCTCAAGAAGCCTTCAAGCTGTACTAATCCATAATTGGAATAAGCACCCAGCACCCATCCATTCTATTGGCTCATTCAGTATAACCCAAGAGGACTACAACAGTGCTAAGGTACTGTTACAAGGTTTGAATTATAAGTAGTACGGTTGGAACCTGATTGGATACATCCAAATGGTAGCATTATTCTTGGGTCTCCAGTGAGATTATACTGTTTCTATGTCATCTCTATCCTTGAGGTGGTAGGGATACCAAACCAGATTATATGTACAAAAAACACTAGTCACAAAAGACTGAGTTGTCTGTTGGACGTCATGATGTCAAGCATAAGAAATTGATAGACTCCAAAAGTTGTTTAGTCCATTGTATTTTAAATTAGATCTCATGAAACATTTTGTTAGATGTCTTAATAATGAGTCTGCAGCTTCAAGTAGCTTTAAAATTTGTTTCCCAAACTCTGAGGCAAAGGTGAAAGTTGGTATCTTTGTTGGACCACGGATCAGGAAAATCTTAGTGTTAAGAATTCCATGAATGGCTTACTAAAAAGGATAAAGAAGCCTGGGAGACGTTTTCATGTTGAGTTATGGCCTTGAGGTCAACAACAGGGCTGCTATTTATGTGGAACTGGTTGAGAACATAGTGAAAAACTATGTCTAAATGGCCTTCTGGATGTCCCTGAAGGTGTATGTCCTTTATGCTCATCTTTATAAGATCAAGGAGAATATGGAAGCATACTCAGAGAAGCACTTTCATCAAGATAAACTGAACTTTGAACATAGATACGAAGGAATATACAATAAAAACATGATGGGGACTACATTTAGGGGCTTGTACGGGAAAGTGATTACATTACAAACGGAAATCGAGGAAAACTGTTCAATTCTAACTTTTTTTACATGTTTTCATATATTTTTTATGCAAGTTTAAATAAAATTGTATAAATCTAACTCTGGTTTTGTTTTTAGTCATAAAATAGCTGAAAAAATATTGCCGATTTTTATTAAATATTTCACCATACAAGCAAAAAAAAGTATGGTTTAAAACAAATAAAAGCTATTTTATATTGTTTTGCAATAAAATGAGATGGAAAACAACACATACTAGCCCAGGAGCAAAAAAAGCCTTGCATAGTGAAATTTAAGTCAATGTAGTTACAACAGCGCACTCATAAGAAACATATAGGAGTCTTATAAACTTTCCATAATCGGCTGGAACCGCCCTCTTAACCAACTGATACTGTAAAAGATGTCATTGATAGAACGATACCCTTCAAAGTCATCAAAATTTGTAGTGGGAATAAACCTTGGTTTATCAATAACTGCCGTCTGGGTAATCAAGCAGGACATCGGGCGTATGGGAGACCGTTGACAAGAAATCGTCCTGTTGATAAATGGATATATTACGACAGATTTTTCTAACAACCTCTCTTTTAATTTCCTTAGGTGGCATTGGGGTCAAATGCAATACTTTTCTTCTTCTCCCCCTAAGAGAGACATACACCCATCAAATCCCATGGGACAGCAATTGGAGAGCAAAGTAGAGAAGCGAACAAGTATCATTACCGATGATACTTGTTCGTTTTTCTGCCCCTCAACGATGATTCATCGTTGTCGACTGTACTTACCATCTTCAACTTCAATCTGAAATGCTTCAGTTTTACGTACGTATTATCAGAATGATAATTACCGATCTCGTTTTTTCCTTCACTTTGAACAATACTTTTTAATGGCAAATTGTAAAACTTTGTTGCATTAATGGGAGTGATTTCTCAGATAAATTTAGTATTTCTCTCTTTAAAAACCCTTACTAATGATTAAAACGGAACGATGGGCGCAAAATCGGAAACTATCCTAATTATTCTAGAATTAACTACAAATATTCTAAAGATATATATGTATAAGTAATTTAAAAACCGCCTTTGCCGAGCGCTGAAGATGACCTTATTATTAAATATTTTATCCCCATTTTTAAAGGATCTGGTGACCCAAGTGACTGGTGGCTAAAACTGTCTAATTGTTGAGTTTGACATTCACTAGATAGATTTAAGGGACGTAGGCTTGTTAAACTTACATCAGGTTAATTTTTGTTTTTAAGCTGTAACACAAAAAAAATGCTTTTCAAATAACATAATTGACTTCATAATAATCTTGGATGAACACCGCATTGAAAATCTCTCATTACAAATGACCATTGGCAATACAGATCATCAAGCACTTTTGAGCTAATCGAAGACAAAGATTTAGGTCAGGAAAAAGCAGGCTTTATTTGGTGACTCTCCAAACGCTCATTTTGATACCTTCCGCAACTTGAACGTAAATTCATCAAAATTAGAAAACAATGTGTTCTTCGTCTCAGACGTCGTCAGTTTGCACCAGTTAAGGCAAACCGGTCTTGGATTAACACAACCTTTGTATATGAGGGTTAAAAAAACCCATATATAATCGAATTAGCTATAATCACTCAAGGTGCCTTGTAAAGAGTGAAATAAAACAGGCTATAAGATCATCCTAAAATGGACTTTCAAAGCACTGCAAAATTAATCTTAAAAGAATTTGAGCATTTTAGCTTACGTTAATATTAGGAAGCCAGGAGGGAGAAAATAGTTCCTCTGCGAAATTAGAAAGTTGTGATCATTGAAGAGACAAGTACTGTGGTGAAAATATTAAATAGTCAATCCACGAAAGTATTTACTATTAAAAAGTTAACGCGCCTTATTTGTCGTTCAACGACGGGATCCTTTCCGTTGATTTTAAATTAGTCACTGTAACGTATACATTTAAAAAAGGTGATAAGAAAGACCCAAGTAACTTGAAGCCTATCAATTAAGTTCACGCCCTGGAATATTAATTAACTAGTTCATAAACGACATACCTAGAGTATCTGTAGTATTGTAATGCAATTATAGTCAAAGTAGTTTTGGAAAGTGATTTCCATGTTTAAAAAAATCGGTTGACTGTTTTTTGTATAAGCACCTACAATTTTTACAATGCCGTTAACATAGTTTATCTCGATTTTAGAAAAGCCTTTGAATCTACGCCCCATCGCAAGATGTTAATCAAAATAAATACTTACTGGATTAGTGGAAACCTTTTGAAATGTAATGAATACTGGCCAGGCTAAAGAAATAAGGGTGTATCATTGGATGGCTAGCAGCTTGAATGAAGTTTTGGTACCAGTAGTTTTTCTATGGATTCGTTTTAGATGAGGCATTGTTCTTATATTGGAAAATGCCTTCGATGAAGGAGGCATATGTATGTAACATCTCTGAATTTGTGCAAGGCATGAAACGTGGAATATAGGCAAAAGCTAAACAGAATAGGGAAGAGTTCCAACATGATTTAGGTATGGTTTCTGAATGGTACGTCTCATGGCAGTTAGAGATTAGTGTCGCGAAAAAAAGTTATGCACATTTAGAACAATGGGAGCAGACAAGATCGGACTGTGAATAGAGTAACTTTAGATACCGCTGTGTTAGACTCAGATTTAGAATTTATTATTGCCGAGGACTATAAATTCTCTGAACACTGCATCAAGGCAGCCAAAAGGATTAACAACATTGTTCCAATGCTCGTTATTTTCCATTAGCATTCTAGTGATGTTCTTCCCCGTTCTCAAATCGCTGTTTAGTCCACAATTAGAGTACAGCGTACAGTTTGGTCGCATATGCTTCAGAAAGTAAATAATAGGAATTTTCGACAAAATGTTGTTGTAAATTTCTTTAGCTATAAAATAACAACCACATGCAAAACATTTCTTCTAAATTCGCATAAAATAGAATATTACGAGGATAAATATTATCTAAATTTACCTAAACACAAATGAGAACATTTGCAAGTAGGTAGTTAGGTAGCCCAGTCCGTTGCTCGCATCATGGACGAGATCCCCAGACTGGATAATAAAATGCACATAATGGCCAAAATGATACTGGCGAGCTCGATAGAACCAGGGGCCGTCCTCGTTGAGGAAAAGGAGACGTACTGTTTTTATACACAAATTATCGATTGTGGAACTCTTCGTTCCCAAGTAGGGGTGGGGGAAGCACCTGTTCTGTCCATAGGGATGTGGGTGTGAGCGCTCTCATAAAAGTCATTAGAATTTTATCGAGTGTGTTTTGGAACAGAAAACAAAGTGATATGTTGTTGTGAAGACGGGAGTGGAAATGATAGCGGTGTTGTGATTGACAGGATGATGTGTATGGAGATATTAACCTCCACGGGGTTAAGTATCAGTATATATGACCAATGGGTGGCCAGCTTTTAACCCCACTGAAAGTGTGTGTATGAAGTCGCTAGGGTTAAACCTCCGCCCCGACGTCAGAAATCCAACGTCGTATCCTCTAGTCTAATGAGAGAACTCTTCAAAACATTTTTTATTGGCGGGAAAGGAGGGAAAGTAATTTATGCACGACATAGATATGAAATAAAAATGATACCAACGATAAAGAGTATGCATGAGCGTGCTTTTATACTTTTTTTGTATCTCCTATTACTATTTTGTCTTTTAAGTACTAGTATGAGGGGGTTCGAAGTGGAGTAGATCTTTCCTAACCTTTCCTTATTTGATTGTGAGTTTTGAGATAGTTCTTTAGTGACAAGAAAACTCTACATGTATGTACATATCTTTGGTACACAAGTCGATAAGTATGTACCAGTAGCTCTTTTGAAATGAATAAATAAGTAAATAAAAGTTCAGGTTTACATCATTAATGCCTGTATGCTTGTATATAAAGGAACATCATTCTTTCTTTCCTGCTAGTTTAAAAAGAGAGAAGGGTTTTACATCCCGCTAAACTTAAGTGGAATCGATGGTTTTGCCTATCTGTTGTTGTTCTTCTTCTTAGAAAAAGCGTATATAAAACATTTGTTTACATTAGAAAAAAGTACTAGGGGATTTCCACTTATAATTACTAGCACAAATTTAGCTTTCGGGCTTAAAGAAAACAACCAGAGCGAGTTTAGTTCCGAGGGAGAGATGTCAGCTTCAGTAACCTAATCGAAAGTGTATATATATGCTGCTTATCCTAAATAAACAGAACATGAGGTCAAAACCATCCACTAACCCACAGCACCATTTCTATCCACTCCCGTCATTCTCCAAAATCCTTGAATGGCTGAGGCTAGGCTGATTCTAGATCACCCGTCCTTATCCAACCTTGCTCAGACTTTCCAGTCTAGTTTTAAAGCAGAACTGACCGCTGAATCTGCACACAGACATGTAATGGATCACTTTTGCTGTGCGCCCGACCCTGTTGAGCCTTCTGTTCTGGTAATTCTTTATGTCCCGGTAGTATTTAACACTGTTGTCCACGCAATTTTTCTTACGCGCTTACCTGAATTCTTGAGTGCCCTTGGGACTCCCCTAAACTTGTTCAACTCGGAGCTTCCATCCCATACTCAGTATAATCATATTAAAAATGATACATCTTTGCATGTTGAGGTGGGTTTGGGTGTTACACAAAGATCGATTCTTAGCTCATTTCTGTTTGGCGTTTATTTCTTGTACTTTTTATTTGTATGTTACATCTTCTTGGTCTATCATCTCATTTCTATGCTGATTACAAAGAAATCTATTTTTACTTCAACCCAGCCACATTTGACAACACTTTTAAAAACACACTATCCATTTCTAACGTCATCAATAAATGGCTCTCAGGAAAAATTTATGAGACTCAACCATTACAAAATAGAAGGATTGCTGTTGGGCACTGGTACTATTTTGATTCGCCGCAAAACTATTGATCCCTCTCTTAGCTGGAGCATCTCCCGCGATCCGTTTTCTGACAAAGAAAAAAATCTGGGCATCACCGTTGATAGACGGTTATCTCTCACAACTCTTGTTGCTAACGTTTGTTAATCCCACCTCTGTTTTCTCCCTAATAGCTGCCGCATCAGTTCACACTTTGGCCACAGCAGCCATGAGATTACTATTCATCATTTTTGACCTCCTGCTTTGAATAATACGACTCCCTTCTACATAAATCATACTCAAACTTCCAATTTTCTTTCAACTTCCTTAACTGATTCAAAACTTTGCAGTCCGAGTTCCTATCTGTAATGAACCATTCTTCTCTTGCATCTCCCCCGCTATGTTATCTGCACTTGCTGCCCATTCAGTAAATAATAACCTTTAAAACCTTTCTATCTTACACCTAATACCTTAAATATCCCAGTTCCCTCCGACCTGACCTCCTCACTGAGAAACGTACGCATCTACTGGTTCTTCCTCGGAGCCGTCTGTGCTACGGGAGTGATCGTTATTTCTCTACATTTGCCCCGAGAATGTAAAATGATCTGCTTAGTGCCATACGCCTTCTCTTCTTTCTTGGGGCTTTCAAGCGTGGCTTGAAAACCAATATTTTTTCTCAAACTATTCTTTACTTGATAGACGATTGTTATGTAAAGGTCTACTACCTTGAAGAGCGTCATACAAAAAAGTCCATATTATAATTATCTGCTTGATAATAATATAATAATAATAAAGATTATTGATTAATTGAATTTCAGACCACCGCCCTCTAATGAAATTCACTCTAGCCTGATTATTGCTTTCTCTAAAGTTGTGATAACAAGGTAATCCTGGATTTTAAAAGTAAAGGATTCCACCAATGATAATGTGAAGTATCAAATTTTATACACTGGAGAATCTTGCGGATTCATATATTAGACACTTCACAAATCGTAGATGACCACGAATCTTAAAATTTAATCTCACGACCGACCAAGGACCAATCTTATCCTAACGTCGCGCCTCCTTCTTAATGAGCAAATATTCGTGAGTAGGATGTTATAAAATTAAATTCTCTGAGCCATGGCCAGTCAGAAGCCCGAATGAGAAAGGAGAAGGGTTGGCTGATGGGGCCAGGTACCTCACCCATAAAACCAAATAAGGATCTAACTAATTATTAGTGGTTACTCGCACACAAAATTGATAAGAAGATCCTCTAACAATGTCATAAGTGTATAGGGAAAGTTTAAATTAAAGGAGATACTAAACCTAGTAATTTAATATAAATCACTGTTAGTTTAAATAATAAATAAAGATTATTATTCACTTAGTAATGAAACCCATCGATTTGTTAAAGTTCATAACTTCACTGTTTAAACTCTACTATTGAATATTAATAATAATCTATTTTGTTGGTTTCTCTACCTTTGTCAAAATCAACGTCCAGGTACTCGTAAAAGTGAATTTCATTTTAAGGATTAAAATTGTGAAATTGAATTAATCTCTGCCTTTTGTTATTACAAAGTGAATATAATAATAATTGGTTAAATATTGCCGACATTTTTGAGGCCACGGATATACTAAACTAATATCAAGGGTAACCCAGCAAAATTCAGGATGAAATATTTCATACTACCAGAGCACCCGGTTGTCGTACAGCTTCTGTACGACTGGGACAGAATACTGAGGAATCATGTGAGCATGCAGTTGGACAGGAATCTTCCACCCCTACCCAGCTGTCTCCAATATGCCTGTCACTTCTGCTTCAAGTCTGACACAAAGATTGGAGCAACTGCTGAAATGAGACCTTTCCAGCTCACCCCGCCTCAAATCATGAAGGAATCATCAAACTTCTCCAGCTCAAACTCAAGCAGCTCCCCTGCCTCCCCCAGAGAATTCGTCCCGACAACATCATTCTTGGTGCTGAGAGCCCCACACTGTTTAACCATGACACTGAAATAAGTGTTGACGAGTCGTCCTCTAGGGTGTTCTTCCCGTTCCCAACCCTGCCATACTGCTACAGTGCCCACATGGCAAACTCCATCCTCCTGACCTTATGCTGATCCTTCATCCCCTGCAATATCCTCCTATGTCAATTTATTATGAAATCAATCATGAAATATTTCATCCTGAATTTTGCTTTTCACCCTTTAATAATGAGCAGTTCCACTTTGTCTATTAAGTTTGACAAAATAGACTTCTAGGTGAAAGCGGATTTCATCTTAAAGAATGAAATTCTGATATTCAATTACCCTGTCCTCATTTTAGTTACCAAGTAAATAATTACAATTATTACCTAAATATTGCCGTTATATTTTGTTGTAAACATAGATTAAATGTATAATTGAAGTAACGTGTAGACAAATATTATTGCCATTTTGTGTTTTGACAACACGGGTCTACTAGTAATAATAATTAATATTTAAATATTACCGTCATGTATGACTCTTGTTTCTAACATTTTAACAAAGTAATTTAAGAAATTTAATCGATCATTAATTTATTGTGTATTTAAAGGTATTTAAAATTATTATTAAAATCCTTGAGTCACACCCAGAAAACAATAATAATCTCCATACACATCATGTTTTATATAGGTTGTTAATTATTTGTTGCTTATTAATAGTTTAAAAACTTTGATTAACTTAATTTCAGAACTCTAATCCTTAAAATTTGAAATTACTGTTAAACCTGGAAAATGGCCATCAATCTAAGCTTTTAAAATCACTTGACCAAATGCAGCACGGCTTGGAAAAGAAAATATTAATATTACTGGAACCGACTGAATTAAAACAGATTTGTGACTTGCTTGAATAGCAGGACGAGTTACATATGTACTACATTATTTGTTTGATATACCATTTTTTTTAATGATATCACTTCTGTCTGGTAGCTTTCAATAATAGATAGCCTCACCTCGAACCTCTCTCCTGCCCTTTTGGGAAAGTAATAATGAGTTCATTGAGAATCAACTTTTCCTCTATCATGAAATGATGAAGTTTTATGATACTTATATGCCCTTGTGCTGAAGCCACCCAAACTATGGAACACATTCTCAAAGACTGTTCCTTGGGACCAAGCTGCTTCGACCAAGATCTATTAAAGGCAAACCCATCAGCCCTTCGGTAGAGCAGGTGGTGGCGTGACAAGTCATGATGACCGAGAAATAATACATACCTCTCTTAGCCATTTTTGTTCGGTTTGGAGGTAGCCTTCTAGGGTCTTGATTAACCTTCCTTTGCACATAATTCTTTTAATCTACTTCAAATATCCGAACAGAATATGCCATATCTGTCTCACTGAAAAATAAAGAAACGGGTACTAATGTCTTTAAAAATAAGAAAGAAAATATGATAGGGGAAATAACGAGCATCGATAACATTAATAAAGAAAACCAATGGGTCGTTGAGGAGAAGATTTAATAGCAAACTGCTATTAGAGATACATAAAATGCCTTGGTTACATTAGAAATAGAAAACCCAGTCTCTTCGAGGAATTAGAGAATATAAACAAACCAATAATTAAATTACACAAGCTTAGAGCCTTTTTTCATTATAAATGTATATTAAAACAAATTTAAAATATACTATTCATAATCATGCCAAAACTATCGATATGACAAGTGTAATTTTTTTTAATTTGCCTATCTACTGCTATATGCATTCGTTCGTTAATTTTAAATCGCTCGTAATGAGTTTCATTTTTATGCAAAATAAGACCACCCTCGTATTTGTTTGGCTAATAAATATATTTATTCTAGTCATTCCATACATTTATAATAGTCCTCTATACTATAAGAAAGAATATTCATTTTCTTCAAATTATCAATTTTCTATTAGAACAAGGATAACTAATCTGATTATTATATTAATTTTTAAATTAACACTATATTTTCCTTAAGGTTGTGGCACCCAAATTGCAAAGGAAAGTAGACCTGTGTCACCCAAATTGCAGGATAGGTCAGCCCATTGAGGATCCCCACAAATGGGCGCCAGTTGGATCTATGAAATCCTGAAATTGGGTACACGCATTAATTAATGAAGTAATATGCCATGTAATAAGTAGTGAACCAATGTAAAATAGAGAGAAATGCTAAATCACAATTGTATATTTATTAAGAAAAGTATTAGTCTAGCAAAGCGGACAGCCAGATTTCCCACGCTGTCACAAACATACGCACGCTTGAAAACAACTGCCAGATCAAGCGATCTCAAAAATAGATAACTGGGGGAAGCTGAAGAAATATAGGGTGGTATGTGCTTTGATAGTCTGGTAGATGTTACCAGTTTATGTGGGCTTATATGTTACAGGTTTTAGGGTGCGTGGTATGTAATTATAAGGATGTGCATTGAAGAGTCCTCGCTACTATTGCGCTAGACGGGTGATAAGGACTTTAGGCAGTGGTCCTACTTTAAGCGTTTGTCAAATTGGTTCTGACTCCTTATAATATCTCACGAGGGTTATGCGTTAGGCTGGGCTTGCCGAAAGTGGCTCGGTAATCGGGGTAAGTAAAAGAATTGGAAAGGATAATGCAAATAAAATATAACTTTATTCTTATATTGTCCTACTAAGAGGGGCAAAAGGAAACGTCTCGAGTTCTTTGCCGCCAATCTGTAGGCTTTCTGTTCTACGCGAAGTATCGCGTCTAAAGGGGGCAGGACTTAAGCGAGTAAAGGGGATTCCGTAACGCTAATAAAGGAATAAATTGAGTTAATGAATAAAGAATAATAAGGATCCTCCATACTGAGAGTCTGTCGTCTGACTCTCTCTCTCCTCTCTCTCTCTCTCTCTCTCTCTCTCTCTATATATATATATATATATATATATATATATATATATATATATATATATATATATATATATATATATATATATATATATATATATATATATATATATATATATATATATATATATATATATATATATATATATATATATATATATAGGGTGAGTCAAAATTATGTTAACATTTCTATAAGTTTTATTTTATTTAAATTTAAACACTAGAATGAGAGGAATTATTTATTCAGAGTTTACTAAACAGTCTCCACCTGTCCACCAGCACAATTGATGCACACAAACCAACGATCAACAGTACAATTTATTGCCTTGATACACACTTCACGGGAAATATTTGATATTACCCCTTTTATTCTGTCCTTCAGTTCTTTGATGTCACTAAAGCTTTTGCTATACACGTGATCCTTTATAATACCCCATAACCAGAAGTCACAAGGTGTGAGATCAGCGGAGTATGGTGGCCATGCCAACGGTCCGCCACGACCTATCCAACGATTTGGGAAAGTTTAATCAAGATAAGCGCGAACAGTGTGGCTAAAATGAGGTAGTGCATCATCATGTTGGAAATACCCTGCTCGTCTGATATGTAGGGGTGTGTTATCAATGGCAAACGTTTGCAGCATTTATAGGTAGCTATCTGCTGTCACCGTTAAAGTTGTAAAGAAATATGGGCCAATTACACTAGTAGTGGTCACGGCACACCACACATTTACCTTTGGGGAGGCCCGTTCATGCTCTCGAATGACACAAGGATTTTCAGTACCCAAGAAAATAGTGTTATGTCGGTTAACATGATCATGGCTTCATCTCTAATTACGATACGATTAGCGATGTCCGGTTGGATCCTTGTCATTTCAGCCAGAATCTCACAGCATTCTACTCGAACCTGTTTTGGCCGAGCTGTCAAAGCTTGGGCAATTTGTAGGTGATACGGTCGCATGCCAAGGTCTTTGGATAGAATTCGGCATACTGTGCTCTGTTAAATCCCTGTTTCCAGACTCCAACGTCTCGTCGATTTGGATGGACACTGTTGTAGGGCTTGCCGCACAATATCAATGTTCAAGTTACTTCTTCTTGTCCTGGGCTGCCCAGCATTTCCTTGATAGTTGTCTGCTACTGATCCATTGGATACAAACTAGTAATAGATGTGATAAATTGTTAAACGGCTTGGTGGGCTACGATTTGGAAATTGTTCAGCAAACTTTCGACGCACTGTTGTTGACAATCCCAAAACTTCCATCAAGCTTGTAACCACCCTTCTGTGCTCCATTGTTAGTCAGTCAGTCATTGTTGATGTAAATCTGTAAAATAAATATAAATAAATCATATAAAACTTAGAGAAGTGTTAACATAATTTTGACTCACCCTGTATATATATATATATATATATATATATATATATATATATATATATATATATATATATATATATATATATATATATATATATATATATATATATATATATATATATATGCGTCTGTGTGTGTGTGTGTTTGGCATGACTATGGGTAATCCCTCCTCTGCCTTATTGTCAAATGTATATATTCAATATTTTGAAACGAGGCTGATTCCACCAGTTTGGTCCACTCAAATTCTTTGGTACCGCTACGTAGACGATTTCCTGGGAATTCTAAAGGAATATTTTGACCTCAATGGTTTTCTTTTATTTATTAATTCATTGGTTTTGTCAATTAAATTTACTTTAAAAAAGAAGAAAATAATAGCATTCCTTTCCTAGATGTTATAATAATTAGACAGCCAGACAAGTTTAAGTTTTTTATTTTTAGGAAACCAACAAATAATCTATCTTACCCGTGGCAAGAATAGAGGCTCCTTGCTGCCATGTGGTCCGTCTAAACCACGAGGTCAGGCTCAAGGTCAGTCCACCTGAGAGAGGACCATGAGAATAGCCAAAATATCGAACTGCTTTCCGCGATAAGCGAGGGATTGGAATCTCAAACACGCGCTTCTGTCGTCTCCCAGGGTGTTATCAAGAAGCCCCCACGGAGTAATTCCCATCCCTCAAGCTCTGAGTTGGTTCTTGGAGAGATCCCGCTCCCTCCTTTGGCAGATGCATTAACGGATTTTGCTAGTCCCTATATATTGTTGGTCCCAACAGGGCATCGACAGCATTAGCCTGCCTTTTACAACGAAACACGTCATTCTCGATCGCGCTCCCTTTTCTCAACGAGACGAAGGATAGAATTATACCGAAGTATCTGAGCCCCACTCAATTAGCCTATCCTTCGTTTCGGTACATTTCGTTTGGAATGAATATTTCCTCCAGTTAGTGTTACTACTAGAGGTTAAATTCCCCGTGGAAAAGCCCCTTGAATAACCATCCGATCCCCCGTTTCATCTCTTAAAGCTTCGAACACAACCTAGGCTGAGACGAATCATATGTGGCTTTCCGGCCAGTCATTCATGTGTGTGTTTGTACAGAGGCTCGTATCGCCTCTCGACCCCCCGCCCTCCCTAGAGCCCACTCTGAGTAGCTCTGATACCTTTGGTTCTTGTATACATAGAGTATCTATTGCCATTATTTCCTTTAATCTATTTATTGTCTATAACTGTGTATATATTAAAGTTTATTTTTGTACCTACTTTTTCATAAGCCTCATAGCCGGAGCCTCCATTAATTAATAATGGCCAACTGCACTCACTCTTTTGAATTTAAATCCTTCGCACTCGTCCCCCCCTCCCCACTTCTATCCGCCATCTCTGTCGTGATCAGAATTAGTCAAGGTCACGCATTTGACCTTGAGCGTCCACAATATTGGGCAGAAGTGACGTATATGTCGTGGTCATTCTACGACAACTCAAAATATTTTTTGTACCTTACCAGTGTAATTTTAAAATACAATTATACATTACAAAAATGTGTTAATAAAACACAGCCCAAGGAACGATAATGTAATATATAGTATACCGTGTTTGGACTGTAATTTATTTTATGTAGGTCAAACTTCTAAAAATATCTCTGTAAGAATTAAGCAACAGCAAAATGCCGTATCTAAGGGATATTCAAATAATGCTTTGGCCGTCCACAGGCTTAAGATGGGTTACTAGATTAACTGGTCAAAAGCAGATACCATAATGCATATAAATGATTTTATTAGCAGTAATATCTTTGAATCGTTCCTAATCTCCAGCACAAAAGAGAGAAATGTAAATATTAGCCCCGGTTGTGTTTCCTAAGGTCCAGTCCTATCTTTCTTTCTCAAATCAAACTTATCATAGGTCATTGTGAGGGAATGCCCTTGAAGGACCAAGGCGATAGGAGGTCCCGTCGTAAATACCCCTCTATTCTTTCAAGACCACGTGCGACAGCGTGAGAATTTTAGAAAGTTCGAGAAAGAATCGGCCACTCACTTAATCACCCGTCAGAGCTGTTCTTACTTTCCAACGCCACACGTCCTCGCCCCCCCTTCCCTGTGATAATCCCGTGCGCAGTCATATTAACCCTATCCCCATATCGCAAGGCAAGTTTGATCGTCTGGAACGACGCGTCATCATGAAATGTGTTTGCTTAGACTGTTGCCAAGAATCCCCTAGGGACCCTAAGGCCCTGAAACGTCTCTCGGATCAGGCAGCCGGGTATTTAACCACGAGCTCACCATCTCTCAAGGAGATTGAAAGCCCGCTATCCACTCCGTTCACACTGCCGTCTGTTTCCCGTGAACCTCCATAATATATCATCGTACGTCATCAAAGATATCGTAGGCAGATCTACCTTCATCAAGGTTTAGTTCCTGTTCAGAGAAAAGCCATCGAGCCCCCTTCTTCCCGTAGAGTTGTGCGGCCCTCTCATCTTTACCACCCCTTTAAGATTCCCGTTCTTTCGAGACTAAGACTCCCTGCCGATCTGCAAAATCGTCTCGAAGTGTGATTACGTCTCTCTGGAACAGAGAAAATCTCATTCTTCATCACGAAGTAATCCAACCCCATCTTAACGTCCTCCTCATCAGGACTCCATGAAGTATCTTCTTGGAGACTTGAGGCGTTGTCTTCCGCAGATTACCTCGTTAATCTTCACTTAATTCATTTAACTACTATTAGGCATTCGTTCACTCTATTTATATATATATATATATATATATATATATATATATATATATATATATATATATATATATATATATATATATATAAATTGCCCCCTTTTATTATATATATAAAATTATATTTTTTGCATCGTCTTTATATATATTTTCAACTGCAACTTGGCAAGCCATCAATCTAAACCTGGTCAACAGTAAATCGCACTCTTTATTAATCGCCCCAGACATATCTCAAAAGGATTTTAGTCTGCTGTCTGCTCGTGCTTGTGTATGAATCTGAGCGCCGACGTAGTCTACACAGGCCTACCTCGACAGTCATAAAAAATCTGACCTTATAGGGAAAGCATTGCTCTGTATAAATACGGTGTCTCTCTATTTCATAAGCCATTGTGAGTTTGAAAATGTTAAGATAACGAAAGTCCTAACTCAAATCAATCTTTCCTTTTCCCTACGTGGTATAACCAAATATTTATTCTAATTCACGTGTTACCTCTCGTGATTTTTACCCATATATATATATATATATATATATATATATATATATATATATATATATATATATATATATATATATAAATTTCGTCTCTAAGGGGCGTGACCTTAACTTTTCCGTGCGGAAGACCCACTGATCTAGTTTGTTCGTTATTTACAACCATTGGGCGGAGTTTCTGGCACCTCTGTGTACATGGCATATATTTCCTTAAATTACATACGTACAATTTATAGGGTTTAAAAATCCATCGAACGTTTATTTGTGGAGTTTGTCCCTGGGCCTATTAAATCCTGCAATTTAGTGCCAGAGGAGAACCTATTTTATAGAACGAGCCCTACAACCGGTTAAAATTTCCGAGGACCTGCGAAATGCAAAACTGTCTTTCTGATACAGGATGTAAGCCCAACCTGGAAAAATATGTTGTTTTATCAGAAGCACATACCTCTTGTAACTCCGCCCAACGGTCAACATATGAACTGCTCAAAATATTTCTGATCTTTAGCTGCGCTCCACGCCCAGATCAAGTGAAAAGACGTCACGATCCTTGGAAACTAAAGGCATATATATATATATATATATATATATATATATATATATATATATATATATATATAACACGCTAAGAGAAAGGGAGAGACTACTAAGATAGAGAAAGAATTAGTTAAGTCGTCATTCTTGAATCCTGCCTCCTTATACTCAGCTATATATCATAACGGAAAATTTACATACGGTTGCGTAGGACTCTAACTGTTGCGCTTGCTTACATTTTGGTAGGCCCAAGCTAAGAATAAATCATACTTATCGCCGTTCTCCTTTCAAGTCCTCTTTTTTAACCCAGCCTAAGAGCGTATCCCCGTGAGAAAGCTTGGGAGTCAAAACAAAATTCAACTAGATTACAAATGTAGGCCTACTACCTACAAGCCCTTGACACCTGCCACGCTAGAATCAACTACTTTACTCACCATCACAACGCACCCAACTTCTAAAAACGCAGGCACACCAAAATCACTACACCTATGAACTGGTGACCCATAGGGTCTTAACTAAACTGGTGTGCTAGGCGCTGAACCAAGAGGGGGGGGGGGAGATGTAGCTCTTGCAAAAATTGCAAATAGTGGAAAGCGAAGTGACTTCAATAAGTGTTTCGGACACGACGGTGAAACTCCTATTGATTGCACCCGAGAGCCGCGCGCTCTCTGATTGGCTTCGTATTTGGAAGTCTGTTCTAAGTCACACCGTGGAGGCGAGCACTCGCAAAGCGGGCTACTACGTAGGATGATAAGCGTTTGTGTCTTGTGAAACTAATGCAGTCACCATGCCCATGAATAAAAAAAAATCACCAGCGACAAAGCCACCTTGGGGCAACTCCACGGAAATTATGGAGATCCCCCCTTTTGTTTCTGAGGGGACGCTCCAAATTTCTTCTACCGTAGATGAGTCTTACTTCTCTCCTAAGCCAACGAGTGCAGGGACCTCACATTGTCTGCTTTTTCTGGAGTCGCCATTAGGTGCCTATTTCTTTTAAGCGGCACTCACTCCTTCTCTTTCATAGGGGACTGCCAAGAAAGCACACAGGGGGCTGAATATTGTCCAACCCTCTTAGGGTGGCAAAGGATGGAAGGACCCGTCTGCTCGTCCCCCTAAAGTCCTGCCCTCGTGCATTATGACTTTACAGGGGGCCAGTGTACCTGCTCCCATCTCTTTGCTGGTCCAAGACGAGACAATAAAAAGTTCTTCAAATGAGATATGTGATGTCTTGGAGGGTGGATGGCCATATGGTGGCTCCGTGTGTGATAAGCATGGTCCCAAATGTGACCAAGCCCAAAATGGTAGTATCTTCCATGGGGTTGAACCCCATGGAAGCACAGAATCTAAGTCTGCCCCTATGCAAGATCCTCTTCAGAATGCTCGGATCCACGAGGCCTCACAAAGAAGGGAGGGATCTCCTCTCCTGACTGATGCTCATTTGACAGCCAAGACCTTCTCCATTTCAGAGAAGGATCTGGCCTAGGGGTTCTTACGCCCGGAAGAGAAAAGTGGGTTTATTCCCCGCTCTCGACTCCTAAGAGAAAAAAGAGCAGGAAAAAGTCGGACAAATCTCTGGGAGCCTCTCTCTACGCAGGAGCTACGGAAACATACGGAACCGTTGATATTTCCTTATACGACAAAGCCAAGAACGACACGTCCAGTCTGAGTACTACCCCAGGTGGAGAGTCCCAGTCTACGAACAAAAGAGCGCACAGCGGAGCCTCTATTACGGTGTGGCCCCTCGTTCAGTGGCCACCTCGGGTCTTCGAGCCCGCTGACTTCAAACGTTTCCTAGTTATTCGCTCTGCTGTTGGCAGCATCAGATATCCTGATTGGTAGAGAGCCGAAGATGACCCGTTTCTCGGAGGGAAGCCTTCTGGAGAATGCGTCAGATCCCTCCAAATCAGCAAAGATTAGTGCTCCTCAGACATTTGATGACACCCAGGTGAGTGTTCCGTAAGGGGCACGGCGATTTGCCATCCTTGCTGCCGTGCTGACGGGACTCAGCACTCCGTCCGATCCCAACTTAGCCTCTTCTCCTTCCTTCAAAACACTTGTGTTTCCTCGCTTTTCATACAACCTCTCTCACAACTTTCTCTGGTCAGCCTCTAATTTCAAAAAGTAGATGCTGACCTTCTTCTCAGTCAACCGTCCCTGATCGGGGCTGAGGGAAGAGGGGACAACGTTCCTTAATCCCTGAGCTCCGGTTAAGTTGGTCGTTTTATAACAACCTGCTTTATCCCCACCCATACCTTTCTCACATCCCTTTTCCTTTTCACTTCACCATATATCCTTGATTATACGCCGTGCCCAAGGTGGAGCCGCCATGCTGAAGGGCTGCCAGGTCACCAGGCGGGAGGGGTGGTCCAAAATAGCGGCACCTGGCTCTGCCAGGCCGTACGTACCGCTTGCAGAACGGGCTACTGCGAGGGGTGATAAGCGATTGCATCGCTTGGGACAAATAGGGTCACCATGCCCAGTGATGAGGAACATGAAAATCTCCTCTCAATTCCCCTTGTGTCATCAACGGAGCCGCCCTCGGGCAGCTCCACAGAAAAAATGGAGGTCCCCACCCCTGTGCTTGCGCAGGGGACCTTCCATATTTCTCTAACTGGAGAAGAGGCTTACTCCTCTCCTTCGCCTAAGGGTGTAGTAGACTCCCCCTTACCCCCTTCTCTGGAGGTGTTTTCGGGCACCTTCCTTTTTCTAGCGGCAGTCTCCCCTTTTCTTTTGAAAGGGACTGCCAAGAAAGCCAGCAGGCAGCCCATTGCCGACCGCTTCCCATGAAAGCGGCTCAGTAGGGCAGACCCCCTTAGGAAAGAGAGGGATGCCAGGCGCCTTCGGTCGCTTCCCTCAAAAGACCTGCTGGCAAGTAAATGAACCTTGCCGGGGTCAAGGCCTGTGCCTCCCCACACATGACTGGTGACGCTGCCAACGGGACATGCGATGTCCTGGGAGGGGATGGCCAACTAGAGTCCCCTTCTGTGATAGACATGGTCCTTGAGGCAACCCAGCCTCAGACGGTAGGGCATTCCATGGGGGGAATCCTAGATCAGCGCCAAGCAGGTGACCAGAATCCGCCCCTATGCAAGGTCCTCCTCAAATGGCCAGGGTTTCCAAGGCAGTACAAGAAGGGGATGGATCTCCTTCAACTGGTGCCCCTACGAATACCAGGACTTCTCCATTTTGGAGCAGGACCTGGTTGAGGCCGGTCCATCAGGTCAAGGGGCTCCCACCGGAGGAGGTGAGAAGCGGGTTGATTCCCCGCCCTCCTCTCCAAAAAAAGAAAAAGAACAAAAAAAAAGACTAAGAAGACTCGGGGTTCCTCTCCATCCGCGTGGGATGCGGGGACGGTTGGGTATGCTGCCACTTTGGCAAGCGACCAAGCCAAGATCGGCACATCTAGCCCCTCTACCCTTCGTGTGCGGATCCCCTGACTATGACTAAGATCAAAAGTGCACAGGGCGGAGCCTCGATAACATCGGGGCCCTTCATTCAGCGGTTACCTGGCGTTTTCAAGCCCGCTAGCTTCAAGGGCTTCTTCGTTATTCGATCCACTGATGGCACCATGTTGGCTCAAGGGCAACATGATCCATCAGAGGAGAGCATTAGCTAGTGCAATTAATAGAAAGCCAAAGGTGACCCGTTTCAAAGACGGGAGACTTCTGGCGAATACGGCCTATCCCGCCGAGGCAGCCAAGATAATTGCTCTTCGGACACTTCATGGCACTCCGGTGAGTGTGACGCCGCACTCTACCATGAACTTTGTGAAAGGAGTAGTTTATGCGAGGGAACTCGTTGACTACTCAATAGAGAAAATCACCTTAGAGCTAGCCGACCATGGGGCGGTCAAGGTCGAAAGTGTGATGAGAAAACAGGGAAGGACCTCGAGACCCACCCCTAAACTCTTCGTCATGTTCGACTGAGAGAAGCTCCCTGAGTTGGTGCGTGCCGGTTGGTACAGCTTTCGCGTGAAGGCATTCGTGCCACTGCCGTGGCGGGGCTATTACTGTCACCACTTCGGCCATACGAATCGTTCTTGTAGACGTGCAAAGTCGGGGTCCAAGGCCGCACACGTAATTCTAAATCGTGTGTGGCCAAGTGTGTCAATTGCAGAGAGCCGCACACCGCATCTTCGAAGCAATGTGGTGCATATCTCCTTGAGAAAGAAATGCTGGCCGTTTAGGCCCAGGATCGACTCTTATTCCACGAGGCTAAGGACTTGGTCCTAGCGCCCGGCTCTCCCTGGGACGTCTTATTCCTCAATAGTTAGAAAGGAACCCTCTGCTCCAGGCCCATCCAGGTCAACGAACACGGTTGTTTTGCGCCTAATCGGACAACTTCTGCGGGCTCTACTCAATCCGGACGCTCCCCTGGTAAAGCTGGCGGCAAAAAGTTTTCATACTCAGTCCCGGCTAAAACCAGGGCTCCCCTCTCTTCCCCCAGCGGGACCGTTTCCCGTAAGGCGAAACGGCTACGCGCCTCCACCGAATCGTTAGAATCACAGGAGGCAACACCCCTGAAGTTGGTCGCCAGGTCATCTTCTGGGGTTCCTAAAGCTGTTCCTTTTTCCATTTTTTTTGAGGGGGGGGGGTATTTTGTCCTTTTCAATTTTATTTTAAAGTAGCCTAGTACTTTGCCAGTTTTTAATACGACGACTAATGCCCAAGTAGGCGGTCGCCAGATCAACTCTTTAAAAAAAAACAAAAACAAAAACAGGTGAGTGTATCGGCGCACTCTATCTTGAACGTTGTGCGAGGAGTAATTTATGTGAGGTATCTTGTGGTATACTATATAGATGACATCACAATATCTCTGGAGGGCATATTCCTTCAATGGAATTGCCGTGGACTCCGGACCAACTGGGAGGAGCTGCGGAGGCTCCTCTCATCCCGTTCCCAGCTAGCTATTTTTTTGCAGGGGACCATGCAAGCCACGTGCCCCCTACCCGCCCTCCCAGGGTATATGGGTCTTGCGACTCCACCACCGCGGGATGGCCGGGCTGGAGGATGAGCGGTTTACACCCGGCATGATGTCTCTGTTCTTCCTTTGACTTTAGATACCTCCTTTAAGGCATTGGCTGTGCATCTTCACCTGGATACGAGGTATACTATTATTTATGCGTGTATTCCACCCTCTGCTGACTTTGACGCGGTGGACTTGCGCCGCGTCGTGGGACAGTTGCCGAGTCCCTTTCTCTTGTTTGGAGATCTGAACGGCAGGCTTCGTCTCTGGGGAAATTACTCAATAAATCCCAGGGGACAGGCCTTTGCCGATCTGATCGAAGAGCTGGAGATAGGTGTTAAAAATGTGGATGAGTTTACGCATCACTGACTGAGAACTGCTTCATTTTTTTGCCTTGACCTATCTTTGTGCATTTTGAAAGCACAGCCTGATTTTGATTGGGGGTGGTCGATACCCTGCATGGTATTGATCACTTTCCCATTTAAATATCATTTTCAGGGCAACTGCCGTCTAACAGCCCACCTCGGTGGTACTTGGCACGGTGGCGGTAGCCTGCATTTTAGCAAATGACTGAATTCTCTATCTCAGTCGAGGAGTTTAGGTCAGTAGATACGGCCGTTGATTTCTTCTCTGGCACCCTCATCGCCACGGGCCTGACTACTATTCCCAGAACGTCTGGCCTTTTGCACGCTGAGCACTTCCATCGTGGTTGGCCGAGTGTGAGACGGCCCTCAAACAGAAGCGTTATGCCGAAAAGCGCTATATGCGCCGCCCGAACGATTTCACTGTCGCTGAATTTCGTCGGGTTAGGGCTTGGTTCCGGTTTATTTCAAAGCACGCCAGCCGCTCTTCTTGGCGGGCATACGTGTCTTCACTTAACAGGAAGACCCCACTAGCAAAGGTGTGAAAGCGAGTCAAAAGGATTCAGGGCAAGTTCTCACAGGACCCCCCTCCCGTTCTCCAGGAGAATAAGGCCGCAATCAAAGGCCCCGCGTCCGTGGTGGAATCCTTTACGACGGCTTTCTCCTAATTCTTTAGCCGAGATGCTGCTCAACCAGCATTCAAGGCACGTCGTGATGTCGCGGAAGGCCAGCGGCTGGACTTTACCTCCTAAGGCGGAGAACCCTTCAACGACGGGTTTACTGTGAGTGAGTTGCGCTTTGATCTTGCTTCGTGCGCGGACACCGCCCATGGTCCGGACGATGTCCCTTATGCGATGCTTCAAAACCTAGGTGAGCGAGGCATGGCCTTTCTGTTAGATTTGTTCAACAGGATCTGGGTGGAAGGCTGTCCTCCCACATTCCTGGCGAATTGCTACTGCGCTAGCCTTTCGCAAACCGGGGAGAGATCACTCTACTCCAGCCGGTTTCCTCCCAATCTCTTGCGTGTGTAGGTTGATGGAGAAATTGGTAAATGTTAGATTAGCCTTTTTCCTGGACAGCGGAGGCCATCTGTCTTCTGCACAGTGCGGCTTACGCAAGTTCCACTTCACGTCGGATGCTCTGCTCCAACTGAAAAATGCCGTCTGCGAGGCCTTCCTTCGTAGACAGTACTATGCCACGGTGTTTTTCGATCTGTAGAAGGCCTATGATACGGCATGGTGATACGGTATCATGGAGACTCTCCACACGATGGGGGCAAGGGGACGCTTCCTAATGTTTATATCAGAATTTTTGCGAGATCGTCGATTGTGCGTACAGGTAGGGGGAGCCCTCTTCGGCCCAAAGGTGCAGGAAGAGGGTGTCCCGCAGGGAAGTGTCCTCAGTGTCACACTTTTTGCCATTAGCATCAACGGCATCACTTCGGTGCAAGCGGAAGATGTTCTCGCGACGCTCTACGTAGAAGACCTCCCGATCTCTTTTGGCGCGGCCCAGATGCCTGGTCTGGAGCGTCGACTCCAACAGGCATTGAACCGCGTCTCTCGCTATGCCGAAGCGCACAGGTTTCGGTTTCCTTTTGCCAAGACTAAGGTGGTGCACTTCTGCCGCCTGGATGTAGTTCAATCGCAACGTTTCCTTGGTCTTGTATTCGACCGACGCCTCACCTTGGAGGCTCATATTCGCAGCCTTAGAGTCTCTTGTAACCGCAAAATGGATATTCTCCGTTCCGAGACTTTCAGCGCTTGTGGCGCTGATAGGGCTACTGCCCTACTTTTTTCCTCGATCCTTTGTTCGTTTGTTCGTTAGAAGCTCGACTACGGATGCGAGTTTTATGCATCCGAAGCCGAGCGTCTATTGCAGAAGGTAGACTAAATCCACCACACCGGCTTCCGCCTTGCGACCGGTGCATTGTGCACTTCCACCATTAAGAGCCTGTTGGTCGATGCTGGGAAGATGCCACTCGATCTACGCAACGTGCAGTGCATCACTCTCATGTACGCGCGAGCCCGGTGCCTCCCTCAGTCGCCAACAGCTCTCACTGCATCTGCAGCTGATCTCGACGGTGCCTATGCTGCCGAGAGACAACAGTCTTACCCCAAGCCCCTTGCGTTTAGGGCCAGGAAACTCCTTCGAGAGCTAGGTGGCGCCCCTGGTTCTGTTCAGGACGCTACCCTGGACGATACCACTTTTAGCTATTTGTCACCACGCCTTTGCTCCCAAAGCTTGTACAGCGACGAGAGTATTGCGTTTGACCTTTTTGGAGCACACCTTGTGTCACGCTGGAACCATGCCAGTGTATACGGATGGCTCCAAGTCCCAAGAGGGGGTCCGCTTCCACGCCGTATTCCCTATGTTTGAAGTCAGCGAGGATCTGCCAGGCGCTGCGTCTATCTTCACGGCCGAGCTGGTGGCAATACACCACTCGGTACGGGAGATCACGTGACGTGCCTGGTTCGGAGACCAGATTGTGATCTATAGCGACTCACAAAGCTCCCTTAGTGCTCTCATGGCATTGGAATCTCCGCATTCCCTGGTTCGCAATAACCGTGACGCCACGGTTTTGGCGAGCCGGGCAGATGTTGAGATTATCTTCTGCTGGGTTTCTGGACATGTAGGAATTGAGGAGAATAAGCTCGCCGATAAGGGCACCGAAGAGTCCGCGAAGACTCTGCTTTCCGACCAGCGTTTCGCTCTTTCTCACACCGGCTACATCGCAGGAATACAGGCAGCTCTTCAGACTCTTTAGCAAAGAAGATGAGAGACGGTCAAAGAGAACCTAAAGTTGCGTGCCATTGCGCCGCGACTGTTCCCATGGACCTATCCCCCAATGCCGCCACGGCTTCGGGTCGCCTTATGTCGTCTCTGAATAGGACACACTCGTATGACGCAGCATTATCTGATGGAGCGCTCGCCTGCGCCATAGAGTGTCAACTGCGTTGCCCCCCAGACTGTTTGGCACATTCTTGTCGAATGTCCCAGCCTGGGTGATCTTCACGCACGTTACCTGTCCCAGGCCTGGGATGGGTGGGGGCGCTACCACTTGTCCCTTGTACTCGGGACGAGTGCGTGCACATTAACTGGTGTACTTTTTGGCTTTTGGGGAGAGGCCGGCCTTCTCCCTATTATTTAAGTTGAGTATTTTGTTTTGTTTTTTCCTTTATAGGTCGCACGCTCCTTCGTCGGGGGGACCTCCCCCCCGACGCAGGAGCTTGCTTACTGCTCGCTTCCTTTATCCTTTTTTTTGAGTTGGGGGGGGGGGGGTTGTTTTTTGTCTTTTTCAATTTTATTTTAAAGTATCCTAGTACTAGGCTAGTTTTTAATATGGCGACTAATGCCCAAGTAGGCAGTCGCCAGATGAGCTCTTTAAAAAACAAAAAACAAAAAAAAACAGGTGAGTATATCGCCGCACTCTATCTTTAACGTTGTGATAGGAGTAATTTATGTGAGGTATCTCGTGGTATACTATATAGATGACTTAAAATTAGAGCTAGCTGACCAGGAAGCGGTCAGGTTTGAGCGTGTGATGAGAAGACAAGGAAGGGCCTCGAGATCCACCATTACACATTTCGTCACGTTCGACTGTGACAAGCTACCTATTTGCGTTTGTAACAACCTATTTAACCCCACAGCCATCTTCCCGACATACCCATACTTTCTCCTTTTCACAGCTTATCAATTTTACACCAAGACTAAGGTGGTGCCCCCATGACGATTGGCTGCCAGAAAACTAGGCAGGAGGAGTTTCCTCAAATGGCGGCAGCCGGCTTGGCCGGCCCCGTATTCATCCTTCGAGGAGCGATTTACTGCGTTCGGTAGTTAGCATTTGAGTCCCCAGTAAGCTATAAGGTCATCATGCTCAATGGTGAGAACTTCACAAGAAAACTCTTCCCTTCCCCTTTACCACCGTCTGAGCCGCCTTTGGCGAGCTCAACCGAAAAATGGAGGTCCCCTTCCCTGTGCTTTTCCAGGGAAACTTACATAATTCTCCGGCCAGACAGTAAGTTTACTGCTCTTCTATCCCTACTGTAGCCGGGCACTCACCCTGACCCCGTTCCTATAGTCGCAGTTAGGCGATTTCCTCTTTACTGCGGCATTCCTCCCCTTTACTATACGAGGAGTGCCAAGAAAGCACGCAGGCAGCCTATAATTGACTGTTCCCGATCGGAGCGGCTTGATAGGACCAACCCCCTTAGGGGTTTGAGGGATGACAAGGCCTTTCGGGACCTATCATCAAAGTCCTGCTGGCTTGAATATCAAGCTTACAGGGGGTCACTGTACGTGTCTCCCTCTCTTGGCTGACAGATACCGGTTCGCTGACGCGGAATAGAACAAAAAGTACCTCGAAGGGGAACCGTGAATTCTTGGGAGAGGATGCCTCATGGATGCCACCACTGAAGTGGACATAGTCCCTGATGTAACCTAGACCCAGACGGTAAATTCTTTTATGGCGTCGAACTCGGGCTCGGTGTCAAGCACAAAACCCGTGTCTGACCTTATGCAATCTCGTCCTCAGACAACTCAGTTCCCTGAGTCCTTACAAGGAGAGGATGGATGTCCTCATCTGGCTGATGCCCCTGTGACAACCAATACCTCCACTTCAGAGAATGATCTTTCATATGCCGGTCTATCTGGCCTAGGGCCTCCTGTAGCTGGAGGGGAGAAGCGGGTCCATTCCCTTACCCTCCTCTCCTAAAAGAAAAAGAAAAAAAAGAAGAAAAAGACTCGAGGCTCCTCGTCCTCTGCTGGAGCCAGGAGGACGGATGGGGCACAGACGTTCCGGTATGCCAGCAAGCTAAGATCGGCACGTCCGGCTGTAGCGGGCCGAAAATCTATGCTTTAATCCTAATCGTTCCAACCCGCTCCCTATACTAATTCGGACGTGAGAAATCGAATGAGGATTAAACGGATTGTATATACAGTCATTTACTTACAAAAAATATAATAATATTTACAATAGAGAGGGTTGATTATATTGGAGATCTCGTTACTATTCACTAAAAAAATACAGCTAAATTTCCTTTATATATGCAATTAAAAAAATAAATAAATCCTACCTATAAATACTATTAATCGATCCTAAGAAACAATTCTATAAATAAAATCGAACACCTCAAATAAAATTTGGACTATTACAGTCAATGAACAACAAAAGAAGGCCTCATGGGTTAAAACAAAATATTTGTATACAAAACTAGCGCCTCCGAGCTTGGACTAAGATAACTGACCTTGTCACAGTTGTGTGGCTATTTTAAGCCCTCCTTCATTTAAGCTTTTTATTTTACACCCAACCAAGTAAGACAGAACATGGCCTGGAACCTTTGTCATATACTAGTGGCCTTTGGTATTTAACAATAATAAATAGTTAGCTTCTCTTACAGCGATAATTTACAAGTGTTTTCATTTTTCTAGAATATGGTGCCTGGAAAGAAAGAAAAAAACATGGAAATCAATTTTATACATAAAATAAACAAAAAAAAAACAAACAAACCCATTTCCATTCGCACACACACATTTTTACAGAAGGAGGGAGAGTGTATTGGATAAAAGGGTGGGAGAATGGCCTCTTATACACACACTCACATTCGCTCCACCACACGGCTACGCTGCTTCCCAGGATGGGGAGTCTCCGACTACGACCAAAAGTGCGCAGAGTGGAGCCTCGATTATGTCAGGGCCCTCATTCAGTGGTTTGCTGGCGTTTTCAAGCCCGCTGGTTTCAAACGCTTCCTCGTTATTCGGTCCACTGATGGCATTATGTTGACTAAGGGCAACACGATCTATCAGAGGAGAGTTCTAGCTTGACTGATTAGTAAATAGCCAAAGGTGACACGTTTCTCGAAAGTTAGCCTTCTTGTGAATGCGACGAATCCCTCCGAGGCGGCCATTATTAGTGCGCTTCCGACAATTGATGGCACGCTAGGGAGTTTGACGCTACACTCTAACGTGAAATTCGTGAAAGCAGTAGTTTATGCGAGGGAACTCGTGGACTACTTTATGTACGACATCACCTTAGAGCTGGCCGACCATGTGGCGATCAAGGTCGAATGTGTGATGCGAATACAGGGACGGGCCACTTGGCCCACCACTACACTCTTCGTAACGTTCGACTCTGACAAGATACCTGAGTCGATGCGTTCAAGTGTGTGTCGCTACCGCGTGAAGGCATTCGTGCCACTGCCGAAAGGTTACTACTAGTCCCCTCGATTCACCAACATGAATCTCTTTTTTTTAGCAATGTGGTGCGTGTCTCCTTGAGAAAGAAATCCTTGCCATTAGGGCCCAGGATCGTCTCACATTTCGCGAGGCTAATGGCCATCTTCTGGCGCGCCCGGTTCTCCTAGGACGTCTTATGCCTCAATATTAAGAAAATCACCGCCTGCTTCTCTCTCCGCGAGTGCTACGCGCACTGTCGTTTTCGCGCCCATTTGAAATCCTTGTGCAGGTTCTTCCCATCCTTGAAGCATCTCTGGATAGAGCTAGCGGCATAAGGGGTTCACATCCAGCCCGAGCCAAATCCTGAGTTCCCCCTCTTTCCCTCATCGTGACCGTTTCCCGTAAGGCGAAACGGCCACGCGCCGCCGCCTATTCGTTAGACTCACAAGAGGCAACACCCTTAAAGATGGTCGTAAGGCTATCTTCCAGGGTTCTTAAAGCTGCAACCTGAAAGGATAAAAACACTATAGGAGCTTCACCCACACCCAGTGGTAGGCTCAAGACGGTGGATCCTCCAAAAGATGGACTCCGCATCTGAAGTCGCCCCGCCGGCCTAAGCTGTCGAGGCGGAGGGAGAATAAGACTCGTATGGCGAGCCAACCCCTCACTCGATAAGTCCTTGAAGGCGACAACACTTTCTGCGCATTGTCCAGCCAACAGCGCCCTGAGTTCTGCCTTTGGAAAGCATAGGGTCATCCCCGTGATGGTTATCTCTTCAACAAGGGCCCACGCATCTCCTCCGAGCTATGCCTGGAGAGCATATAGCCTTAATGGAATTGTATGAGACTGGGAGCTAACTCGGAGAAGCTGCGGGCGCTAGTATTCTCTTGTTCCCCGTTAACTATCTTTTTGTAGGAGACCATGCTGGGCGCGTGCTTCCTGCCCACCCTCCCAGGGTATAAGGGTTTTGTACCCCCACCACTACGCGATAGGGGCAGGGCAGGAAGATTTGCGATTTACACCCAACATGATATCTCCGTTTTTCTCTTTGCATTAGATTCTTCTTTTCATGCAGTAGTTCTGCAGCTTTACCTGGCTAGGAGGTGTATTGTTATTTCCGCGTAAATTCCACCGTCAGCCGACGTCGAGGCGGAGACTTGCGCCACGTCGTGGCGCTTTTACCGAAGCCCTTTCTCTTGTTCGGAAATATGAACGGTAGACACCCACATCTGGGAAGAGTAGTCGATTCGTCCCAGGGGTCAAGTGCTTGCCAACCTGATCAAAGAGATGCAGATAGGTTTCCTAAATGTTGATGGGTTTAGGTATCACTGCCCAAGAACAGCTTCATTTTCCTTCCTCGATCTTTCTTTGTGGTCTCTGGATGCATAGCCTATTATGGCTGTGGGATGCTCGATGACTGCGCTATACTAAATGCACTATTAGCGCCGCCCGAATGATTTCATGTCGGAAAATCTCGTCGAACCATAGCTAGGTTCAGGTATGTTTCAAGCACGCAAGCCGCTCTTTTTGGTGGCAAACTTATCCTTAATTAAAGATAAGCTCCCTATATCAGAGGTGTGGAAAAGCGTCAAAATTATTCAGGGCAAGTATCGTAGGACCCTCTTCGCGTTCTCCAAGAGAATCGGAACACAATCTCAGATCCCACGTTCGTGGCAGTCTTTCGCAACTGCTTTCTCCGCATTCTTTAGCCTGGATGTTGATACGCTAGCTTCAATGCAGGTCTCGTTATCACTAAAGGAGCCGACTAGACTTCATAGGTGGAGAGCCCATCAATGAGACATTTAAATTGGGTGATTTGCGTTCTTCTCTTACTTCGTGCGCGGACAAACCCTATTACGGACGATGTACCATATGCCGTACTTTGACAGCTATGCGAACGAGGCATGACCTTTCTTTTAGATGTGTTCAACATGATATGGACATATTGTATTCACGCCGACAACTGGCGAATGTCTACTTTACTCACTTTTCGAATAGCTGGGAGAGATCACTCACCCTAGCTTGGCTCCACACAATCTCTCTAACATCCTGCGTGTGCAGGTTGATGGAGAAATTGGTAATTTATAGACTAGCCATTTTTCCAGAGAGGGAAGGCCATTTGCCTTCCGGACAGTGCAGCTTCCGCAAGTTCCTTTCCATGGCGATTGCTCTAATTTAACTCGAAAATACTTTCAGGGAGGCCTTCTTTCGTAGACAACATTACGTCATGGTGTTTTTCAATCTGGAGAAGGCCTTCGATACCGCATGAAGATGCGGTTTTATGGAGACTCTCTACAATCTTAATCTTTCCATTTTTGCGAAGTCTTTTTTCCACGTCCAGGTGTCGGGAACCCTCTCTGGCCCAATTGAGCAGGAAGAGGGTGTATCGTAAGGATGTGGCATCACTTTTTGCCCTGAGCATCAAACGCATCTCCTTGCTGCTTCAGTTTTTCTTTGGCTCAGATTAAGATCGTGCACTTGCTCCGCCCAGATATGGACTTGTTCCTAAACGGGGTTCACTTGGAAGTGGTGGATTGGCACCGTTGCCTTGTTTAGGTTTTTAAGGACGCCTTACTTGGGAAGGTCATAATTGGAGCTTTAGTCTCTGGCGCCATGGACATTCTTCGTTTCGTGACATTGCCTTGCTTTTTTATCGATCCTTTGTTTGTTCAAAGATTTACTACGAATGCGAGCTTTTGTGAGATAACTTAGTTCCAGGTAAGAAAAGTTTTTGGGCTTTTACCTTCAGGTGTAGGTTTAGAGTGCTGAACAGAGCTCAGATCAAGTTATTTTAACTTACCTTAATCAGAGCCCTTACTTAGGGTGGGTGAGGTTTAGGTTTGGTACAAAAAGTGAAAATAATTTAACATCCTTAACTAAATATCATATTAATCAACACAACATGCAGCTTTTTAGCGTGTACTAAGAACTAAACAAGCTAACAAAATCTACACAACGCAAACTATATCATTTAATAATAACATTGTACCCAAAAAACCTGACCAAACCGAAGAAACAGCGGACACCTCAGGTGAAAAAAGATGAGGGTGGGTGTGAGTGGCTTGTCTTCAGGTAAAAAAGTACCCAGGGTGGCTTATCTTTGGGGTAGCCTATCTTCATTGATCCAAACTTGATCTTGGTTTGTGGCTAATTATCTTATGCAACCATACATTTGTCCCCTCCTTTTACTAACGCACGAAAGTTGCTCTTAACCAGAAAAGTCTAATGTTTCGCAACGAGGAGCGAAAAAGTTTCAAATCTATTACTACTTTCTTACAATATTCTCAAATATTTGGGGGGGCCAAAAAAATGCAGAAATGACTTGATTTTTATTATAATATTTTCATTATTTACCTTTTAGACAAAGTCTCCAATTGTTTGTTTAGTAGACCATCTGTTGAAGCGCAATAGAGGAGAAAAGGCTCAGAAGTTGCTCTGATTTAGAACAGCCACCTTCTTTTGAGCCTTTCACAGCCAAACCTTTCTGGCCACAAAGTAATGCTTTGATGGCCACAGTAATACTTTAAAAGGCCACAAAGGAATAACCTGCAGGCCACCAAGGAATACCTTGTTGGCCACAAGGTAATAATACCCCACTGACCAGAAAATAATACCTAGCTGGCCACAAGGTGATAGAGTTTTAACAATTGCTATGAGGTTTGTCTTCATTTTGTCGATCCCAGTCTTCTTCTCATCACTTTTACATCAATCCGCAACATTTTGCTTCCACTACATTCTCTGCCATTTTCTAATCAATACTACCATGCTCCTTTCGTAGCCATAAGTTGATTCGTGTCTCTGAAAGTAATTGCGTGCCCTCTTGCACTCATTTGCACTCACTTTAGGGTTTAAGAGATGATACCTGTCGCAGTCCTTTTGGAGGGCTACAATGGAAATAAAGATTTCTTTATTCAGAACGAAGGGATTTATAAAATTCGCTATGGACTGAAGCCAGATATAGGAGAGTTGCGCACTCTTCACCCCCATAAAGGGCCTTAAGTCGTCTTCTTGTACTATTTTCATTTCTTATATTTTCACTTTCCCTAACTCTCGTCTCCTCTTTACTCATTTTTCCAGGGGTGATGAGGCGATTAATAATACGAAGAATTTTTTTTAGAGACGCATAAAAATAAATTTATTATTATTATTATCATCATCATCATTATCATCATCATCATCGTCATCACTAACTCTATAATTTAAAAAGGGAATTTTGTTTTAGTATTTGAATAATAATTTCATCTTAGTTTGGTTAAGACTTATGTTTTTTTTTATCAAAGTTATTTATAATCATTCTTTTATAATATCAAAAAACAAAATGGTGAAGTTCAGGAATAAATATACGAGGAGCGGTCAATAAGTTTTGCAATTCGGATATAATAAACGAGATATGAGGAAAAATGTTTTATTATTTTTCAATATAACTACCCTCGAATTCAATGCACTTGCGCCACTTGTCCCTGAAGCTTCAAATTCCAGACATTCAGAAATCTCCCGACTGCTGTTCAATCCACTCCTGGACGGCGAGCTGGACATCTTCATCGTCCACAAAAAGGCGTCCACGCATTGCAGCCTTGAACTGGCGGAATAAAAAGTAGTCGCTAGGAGCCAGATCTGGACTGTAGGGGAGATGGTTGAGCTCCTCGAATCCGACCTTGCACAGGGCAGCTTGTGCAACTCTGGCCTTTTGGACAGGGGCATTTTCGTGGAGGAGCAGGACACCGCGTGTCAACTTGCCGCGCCACTTCTGACGGATGCACTTCTTCAACCCAGACAGTTCCTCGGCGTAATATTGGGCTGTGATGGTCCTTCCACGAGGCGCATAGTCCACCATTAACACTCCCTCAAAATCCCAGAAGATGGTGGCCATGATCTTCCCGGCTGAGGGTTGGGTCCGGAACTTAGTGGGGGTCGAAGAGCCCTTGTGCTTCCAGGCCATGCTTTCGAGCTTGGTCTCGAGATCCCAGTGATGGATTCACGTTTCATCACCTGTCACTATGCGTGACTCGAATCTCGCCGGTTCTTGGTTGTACAGGAGCAGCAGCCCCTCCGAACTTTGACGACGCTGAAGTCGATCATTAGGCGTGAGGTTTCTAGGGACCCTAAGGGAAAGAGACCTTGGTCATGGGCAAATTGTCGTGTGTGATGTTGATAACACTTCCATATGATATTCCAAGTTCTCGCTCGATTTCTTCGACCTTCACCCGTCGATTTTCGAGGATCATCCTCTCCACACGTGCCACATTGTCCTCGTTGGTCACGTCTGGCCGGCGTCCTGGATGTGGGTCATCTTCAAAGGACTTACGACCGTGACAAAACTCCTTATTCCAGTGAGCAATTGTTGCATAGGAAGGGGCGGTGTCGGTGTACACTGCAACCCTGCGTTGATGGATCTCTTTTGCATTCTTGCCTTCCTTTAGTCAAAAATATGATCACTGCGTGGTGCTCAACCATCTCCATTGTTCAAAAATTTGTGACTGACGATCTGCGATCAGCTACTGTTTCTTAAATAGACGACGAAGGAGCGTGCGGCTGCAGGTCCTGACTTGTCATAACTTTTACTAACACCATCACAAACAGCCAGCCCCCTTCTTCTGTTTTGCCCTACCGTTTGCAAAACTTATTGACCGCCCCTCGTAAGTATCGAAATTTTGTGAATTTTTTAAAAGTCAAAGAATTACAAATAGTGAAGTTCAGAAAATTTATTTTTCTATATCTTCTTCTTTTATAACTATATTTTAGCAACGTGATATTTTGAAAGGAGGGAAATTTAATTTAGAGTTCCTTTTTAAAATTATTATAATTGGCGAAGTTCAGAAAATTTATAAAAATTTATAAAAATAACCAGTCATTGCCTGGTTATTTAATTATTGTTATCATTATTAACAGACGGCGTTTAGTGATAATAGTAATAATTATGCGCAAACATTTGTCTTTGGAAGGACCCCTTCCAGCTCAAGCAAAGTTAAGCTACATCGGGCGTGGCGAGTTACCAGATGGAATCCCGATTCATGTCGATTTTGTATCGGATCCTTATTTTGTAGCAACCGGTGATTCGAATCTCCCTACAACTGTAGTTCCCCTCTGAGTGACCCTTACCGAACAGTGCAACCCTTGATGATAGGGGGCAACAAAATAACATTTGTATTGGAACTGGAAAAAGGACAAGAAAAAGGAGAGAAAAATCCATCTATTTGATTTCCCAATTGAAGCGATTTTCTTTTTAAAAGAAGAAAAAGAAACAGTTTGTCTCGAATCCTGGCGAGACTTGTGAAAATCCGCAGTTGTTGTCACAGAAAATTCGAAGCTATATTGAATTTATTCCTGACACAAGATTGCCTCACTCTCTCGTGTGTGGGAGAGCAAAAAATATTCTATCGGTTTTAAGAGCAAGAATGTTCTTCTTGGCTTCAGTGAGTATGGCTCGAGGGGAAAACTTGTGTGCGGTATACACGTAAATGCTATATGTATGTAGATTTGATTTTGGGATGTACATGCGATATCCGGAAATTAATGGGAGAGGTTTTATGAGTCCATCTTCTTCCTAGGAATTCATGTTGACACTATCTTTACGAACTAGTTTTTGAAAATAGCATTTCTTTTTCATAAAATCTGTAAGGTACAATCGTATCATCCACATTTGATGGATGTTCAAAGTTTCGAAAGCACCTCACTGCTCTACCCCCCATCAAGGTAAAACTTGACTATCTGACGAAGCTATCAAGATTCCAGTTTAAATATGTATGTTTAGAATGCATGCTGAGGTACCTGAAGACCAGCATTGTATTGTCACTATACTACCATACAATAGTGAGAATCGGTACTGCAACCACATTTCTACGATACGCATTGGTGTATACATACGTACGCCATTTTTGCAGGTTGTAGTTATTGCTTTTAATATTACAAGTATGTACATAATAAATAAGTTTATTATGGGTGTAAAGAAATGAGTGAATTCATTTGTTGGCCCTGTGTGATGAGGAGTTACATTACATTAACATATAAATAGAAGTATGCAAATATTTAAGCATGAAGCTTTTCACTTTAGAATGCAGACTTTATACTCTGTTGAAATGTCCGTATGTGACTACGTACTTTCTTCTGCATGCATGTGTGTTTTTGTATGTAATATATGGTGGTTCTTTGCTTTGAAAAGTAACTATTTAGTTGATAAATTAAATTTGAATCCTTCTGTTCTGTCATTCAAATTTTTCTATTTTTCTTTTAGAGTTTGGAACAAAACATTTGTTTCAGTTAATGGAAAAAGTGTATTTTTTTAGGGAGGCGGTTGATTTATAGATTGGCTTCCCTTTTAGATTTATTTTACCAATTTATTGCTCAGTTGTAGTTGGAAAGGTTTCAAAATGGAGTCTATAGGCGGTATGTTATGATTTGATGTCCTTGCATTGGTTCGTATCATTCTAGAGCACTTTCTCTTTCTATTTTATTTTTTTCTCTTTTCTAAATCGGATTTTTTCATTGGTCTTCATCTTATCGATTGGGAAGACCTCCAGCTGGTGGTTTAGAAGCTTCCCCTCGACCCAAGCATTATAGATGGTATAATCTTTGGTTTGAACTTTACTCGGAACACCAAATGTATTTACCGGCATCTATCTGATGGGTATGAGTCACGCAATGGTTTCTTTATCCAACTACAAATAATTCTGTCATGATTCAATTATGAGATGTCAAGAAGCGAAAATTCTATCGAAGCTGTTCTATCATCCAGATAATTATTGACCCTTTTAAGTTTTGAGGAAGACTCTTCAATCGTGACGTAGTTAAAGATAGGATAACCATAGCATTGTTACGAGGGGATAAAGAGAGAAAAGTCAGATATTGAATTTAAACTTTTAATAATATATTCGTACCTCATTTAAGTAAAAAAATATGACTGCAATTATATTAATTCTTAAATTAACCATCAATTCGTTGGATCACAATGCAAAGTGCCATGGCTGCAGAGAACTTGAATTACTCATCTTTACCACTGGTATAGTTCTCGAGTGGGTTTTACAACCGATTCAATAAAATATGAGGGTTTTCTTAAGGGCAACATGAATCAGTACTCCATGTGTAGCCTGTTACACTTGGTGCCTGGAGGAGCTTCACTTTCTCCAGTCCTGAGTGAAAATTAGGGAGAACGCCGCCCCGCAGGTGGGTATCCTTTGTAGTCTGATACAATGGGTATCCGGGGGAACTGCACGTCCTCCCTGCCTGAGTGGGTTGATTCGAACTCTCAGATGGCTCTTGGGAAGGTTGTTGGTGCGCTTTCCCCTCTCCCGCACGCGGCACTAATTTACCTTATTATAATCATTATTATTATTTTTAAGATTGGTATCATTTATTATTTTTAAAATGATTTTTGTTATTGTCAATCTTATTGTTACTTAGTGTCATTATTCAGTGTGATTTTTATATTATGTTATTAATATTTATTTGTTATTATATGATTAGTTGAATTATTATTATTATGATATACTTATTTCTTATTAGTTAATAATATTATTTATAAAAATTTAATATTATTTATTATTATTTATTATGATTTTTATATTATTACAAGCCATGGCTTCGCTGCGACTGCTACAAGCCCCTCGGGGTGTTGGCCTCCGGCCTCTTTGGCTTTTAAGGCCGCTTTTTTTAACCCCCTATCATATTGGTTTTAGTTATATGTGTAAACACCTCTCTAGATAGCTCTGAAAAGAAAGAAAATACATAAATACACTAAAGGTTTTAAAAAATCAAAAGATTTTTATTTATGTACTTCCTGAAGAAAAGCCGCTATTATAAAGTATATAAATAAATTTTTTTAGAACTGATTTAAAATATTGGCATTTCAAACCACCATTATCAACCCCTCCATAACTGTTTTAATAATTTGTTTAAGCACCCCCGTTGATATCCCTATAACAAAAACAAACATAAACATACATACACAAAAATTATTTCATATATATATAGAAATGTATGTATGTATGTATATATATATATATATATATATATATATATATATATATATATATATATATATATATATATATATATATATATATGTATATATATATGTATATATATATATATATATATATATATATATATGTATATATATATATATATATATATATATATATATATATATATATATATATATATATATATATGTATATATGTATGTGTATATTGTGGAGAAATCCCCTTTGAATAATATTATTTTTCCCCACCCTCCTGAGATAGTATTTTGGGAGAGAAAGCGAGTCATCTCTCCCCACCCTTCCGACCTATCCCTCTTTTGACCCGTCGCGAGGTCCGCGTGAAATTCTCACCGAAGCTTCTTCCCGGTCGTCTTAACCTTCCCCCTTCCCTCTTATGTCGGGAGACTGCTGTATATCCTCGTCGTGAACCGTGTTTATGGCCCCGCCACTGTCGTCCGTCTGGCTGATGATCCCAGCTGTTGACACGCTTCGTAAGGAGGCGTTCGGTTCATCACGCCCGCTAACGAAGGTTAAGAAGCTCTCAATCTCTCTCTTTTTGTTTTGAATAGCTCCTGGTATATATGCACCTGCTCCAGGCTGATGGACAGATTCGGTTAGACGCGACTTCCCCGAAAGGAGTGCAATTTAACCAGCTCTCTCCTAAGAAGTGTGAGTGACGGTCGCAAGCCACAGAAGAGCTAGAAATCACATTCATGTCTTCTGGTCTGGCAGACGAGTCTCGTGACGCAACGTCAGCCTTTCTCATCCGCCTTCGGTTAAGGATTGGAGAAGCCGTCTTCCGAAGTTCATCTGGTGACCTCTTGTGACAAGGGGCCCATTAACTCGCTCAAGCCGAGTATGGAGAGGTCATCTCTCCCCTCCTTCGAAGTTCGTTCAGTGACCACTTGAGGATAGGAGGCCCGCATCTGGTGAGCTGTTGCGACAAGAGGGCCATTAGCTCGCTCAACCCGAGGGCGGAAAAGTCATCTCCCGCTCCCCTTTTGAAGTTCGTTCTCTGCCCTCCTGAGGACAGGAGGCCCGCGTCTCGCAAACGCAAGTTCGAGAAGAGTAGCCACACCTGATGATGGTTGTGTGGCTACCACCCATGAGTAATCAAGGTCACCAAGACCTCCTCCTATTTTCCCAACCTTACCCTCGAGTTTCAAAGTAAGTAAAGCATTAATTACCATCAATCACCCATTATAACCATTCCCTAACCATGGTTATCTAATTTGTATTCGGAGCTTAAGTCCGTCTCATTTATGTACCATTTATATACATAATTATTGTTATCCCCGTTTATTACGTGTGTATAAAGGCTATTTTTGTCATTGTGTTTGTTGTATTCCTTGGTTACGCAGCTGCCACTATCCATTTAAATCGCACTCTTAGAAACAATTATAGTTGTCGCCTTGCTTGGCCTACCTTAGTGCCCGTGTGCGCATATTCACGTACATTTGGCAACACCTCGACATATATATGTATGTATATATCTGTATATATATATATATATAAATATATATGTATTTATTTATATATATATATATATATATATATATATATATATATATATATATATATATATATATATGTATATATATACGGTTAAGTAGGGGTAATAATAAGAATTCCTTAATCTGCTAGAAAAGTCTCCTATAGTTCCTCAACCCTCTTTAGGAGCGTTACATATACGACTAGGCAATTTTAAATTTATCTAAAAAAAGAAATTTCAAAAGGCTTTTGTATGAGCTAACGTTTAACTTCAACAGAAAATGGAGAAAATGTGAACTTTACTTATGGAACTTAGCCATTTCTAGTTTTTTTTTCTCTGATGGGTTCCTGGATATGTAGGAATTTCGGGGAATGAGAGCGCCGATGAGGGCGCCAAGGAGTCCACGAAGACTATGCGACCAGACCAACGTTTCACTCTTTCTTACACCGATTACATGGCTCAACTCCAGGCGGCTTGACAAAAAAGATGGACGCTTGCAATGGTTGCGTGCCATTGCTTCGTGTCTGTTCCCATGGACCTACCACCTAATGCGGCGACGGCTTCAGGAATGTTCGGCTAATTCTTGTTGAATGTCCCAGTTTGGATGATCTTTGCGCATGGTATCTGTCCCAGTACTGGGATGAACGAGGCTGCTACCGCTTGTCTCTTTTACTCGGGACAGGTTCGTGTACACAGCCTTACAGACTTTTTTGTTGGAGGTTGACCTCTTCTACCCTTTTTTCCTGTTTTTACGTCACATGTTCTTTCGCCGGGGGAAGGAGGCCTTCCTCCGACACCGAAGCGCTCTTCCTTCATGTTTATTTTTTGCCTATCGTGTTTATTTTTGGTTTGTCTTTTTGTATTCAGTTTCTTTTTTCGCCTTTTCTTTTTTATCTTTGTAATTTGTTATTAACATGTTTTTACTTGTTTTATAATCTAGCCTAATATTAAGCTGTATAGTGATTACAACGACTTTTGCACTAGTCGTTAGTTGCCTGGTGTGCTCTTAAAATCGTAAAAAATTTCGCTGTGTCGAGCTTCTCTCGCCGAGAATCCGACAGGAGATCCAGACAGAGTTCTTCCTCCCGACACCAGATAACTGCTCCTAATGCTACCAGGATCCAGACAGAGTTCTCCCTCCCAACACCAGATAACTGCTCCTAATGCTGTTAGGTTCCAGACAGAGTTTTTCCTCTCTACACCAGATAACTGCTCCTAATGCTACTAGGTTCCAGACAGAGTTCTCCCTCCCGACACCAGATAACTACTCTTAATGCTACCAGGATCCAGACAGAGTTAGCCACTGCTTAACAACATGTGGGAAAACCTTGTCCATTCGGCAGAGTTCATCGCGACTGCGAGCCTTGGAGAGGGACTCTGGCCCGAGCAACATCAGTAAGAATATAATTATGAAATGTAAATTATCAAGTAAAAAAGATCTAAGATGTAAGAGTATAATTTCCTACTTATCTGTACATGAATAATCTCTTTTAGGATAACGAATGCTTTGGAAGGCACTCTACTAATTCCTTTGCATATTCTTCTTCTTTGTATTCTTATTGTTATTATAATTATTTGCATTCGATATGAATTTATTCATAAAGAAATAGTGCAAATCTTTATTGAAGTAATCTTAGATATAAATGCCATCGTCGATGACTGAAGTGCATGTGTTGAATGTGTGACAGAGACGAAAGTGTGCTGAAGAAGATAAGCCTGTCTCAAATTTAATGGACACTTGCGGATAATGGAACAAACAAACGTATGAAAAAGGATTAGGAATAGATGAAAGTAATGGACGTTATTTATTCTTTTTATCTGCGGAGATAAAGGAAGAAATCCCTCGTAAAGGTTTCGGGGATCAAAGGAGTAGAGGAGGAAAGAAGTTCCATATCATAGTCTGGTGACAAAGTGGAATATATTGCTAGATGTGTGGAGGAGAAGGGGGAGTCTCAGGCTCGAGACTCTGTCCCATTTGACTTTTAGAGGGAGAGGATTAGGCTTTAACAATGGATGAGGGTAAGGGACTACTTTACACCTCACTTCACCCCCATCTCTCCCCGAAGTCTTACTTATAAGGAGAAAAATGAAACTCCTCGTAACGAATGATGGTAAGTCGTGGTGTGAAGAAAGTAGGGAAGAGCGGACAGAGAGAAGAAGAAAAGGCGGAAATGATAGTGAAAAGGTATAAGGAACCCTACAAATGGATTGATTACATGGAATAATGATAGCAAGGATTGCTTGAAATGCTTCAAGAATGAGAATTACCGTCATAAATGGATCGAAGATGACGAATCTTGCGCTAATTTGCTTCGACGATGACAAGTCCTCTTACCTGGGCTAGTAAGTGACAAGGAGTGCTCCACCTGTCATGTTTAATGGTCTAAACTGCTAAATTCAGACTGAAAACTTTATAACTTGAGATAAATAAAGGTGTGTACTATTGGGGTCTCGAGGAACTCCACATACTGGGTCACTTAATCAATTACGATGTATCCATCGATATGAATTAGAATTGATAAATTGGAATCAAATTTCTGTAAACTCTTTGAGGGAACCCATAGATACGAACACAGAAATATAGAATGATCTTCCAAGATAAGTAGAAGGTATTGAAAATCTTTCTCTAAGCTATGATTGTACTAAATTGACTCTGGTATGGGCCCACACAGCCCATAGGAATGCAAATAGGCAATAAATCAAATATGTTTTTTGTAAAAGTATATTTGCAGCAAAAATTAAAAACAATAAAAAAATGTCATTTAAACTTGAATCTTTCGCTAAACACCTTTCCTTGCAGACTTTTCTACAGGGTGGTCGTTCAGTTGGCGCTTCCGACAGGGAACGCGTAGCAATGGTGTCAAAGCGAGAAACCGGGCAGGGGGCGACGTGATGAACAGTTTCGATATGCGAATAGATATATTCCTGTATACACATAATATGAATATATTAGCAGTTGTATATTTCCAGTAAACAAGAGTCACAAGATTATGGCCGAAACGAATTCGTTAAAAAATCCCTAAAATAAAATGTGAACACAATGGATTTAAATTGTTAAGATTTATTATAATTTTTAATTATTTTACAAGAGTAATTGGAAATTAAACACTGCTATTTATTTAAATGTTATCTATGATTTTATTTTATTTAGGTTTCAATTTTTAAATTTATTATGCTCAAGTATTTAATGATTATTTTTTATAGTAAGGGCATTTTATGAGATATTTCACAAATCTGCCAACTAAATCATTAGTTACCAAACAATTTCTTCACCAATATGTTTGTAAAGGTGTGTAATAACATGTTTTCAAATGTTGAAATTCAACTCCTGTGGGAAACTCTGAAAAAAACTGCTCAATTTAGGGGGTACCGATAAATGATTGTCGAAATGTCGTTTTTTTAATTGACCTTAACTAAATTATGAAGGATCAAATCAGGGTTTTTTCATGATCCTAAGTTAATTGTTAGCATTTAGATTTCACCAAAACACCTTATTGTTGAAAAATGCCACACCCAATTTTACATTTCCTTTCAGTGTAGTTTTTATTTCACAGGATTACAAACAGAATTATTATTCGTCATTCACATGACATTCACATTTATCATTCATGTCAGAAGCTTCAAGAATCATTTTCTATGTATTCTTCAGAGTCAACAACATCATGACGGATGTTTCTGCATCTAATGCATTTACAGACTGCACAAGCAGATATGCACGTGACCCCATTGTTCTTGCAGCTGCACCGCCGGTTGCTGCAAACTCCATGACAGTTACAGCTCTTGAACTTCAATAGATCCTCAGGAACCAAAGGGTCTAGTGTTGGAACTGGCTCAAACCAATGCTCACCTAATGCCATCCATATTCACAGAGGTTCATATATATGATCTGTAAAAGGATCCAGTCCCTGGTCTGCAGATAAGCAGGGAGTGAATGCTGTGCAGCTGCACCCTCTGTTGGAGCTAGAGTCTCTGGTTTGATCACTCCTGCCAGCGCCTTACTTGAGAACATGTTGTACCTAATTTCACCCAATGTAGTATCTGGTCTATGGTAAATGTACTGGATAATCGCAGGACCAGCCTCAACAGTTCCTCCTTGGTGGCTTCTGTGTCAAGGAAGATTTACATGTACTCATCCACGTCCCGGCCCAAAAACTGAAAAAATGCACCATGGTCACAATTATTATTATTATTATTATTTTAAAGGATTATTAGTATTATCATCATTACCTGTCAAATAGAGCTATTTTTCCATGGCCAGCGATTGCAGAAACCATATCACACCCCGTGAAGGCATGACAGAAGAGGAGGTAGCCCCTCTCTCTTTTAGAGAGAGATTCTTGGAATTTTCGGACGTCATAAGAGCTGTTTGATGTGGTGAAGAAGAGTGGATGTTGGCTGTTTGAGCTTTGGTGCACCAGCATTACCAGCAAATCCGCATCTTCTGCCCGCACCTGAATATAGAACAAGATATAAAAACGATAATGAACTGTTCAAAAACAGATCAAACTTTTCAACAATGTGAATTCTCTTCTTTTTAAACTAGCCCATACTCCCTCCGGGCCCCATCTTGTAGCTAATGAGAAAAATATATACATAAATGTTACTGATCTCAACAGAGCAATCTGAAGCAGCAGACAATGCCTTTCTCACAATCAAAGTATCAGCATCATTGTCACAGTGCTCCACAGTGACGTGATGTTTTCGGAAGGTTGAAGAAAAGAGGTGAATGAGCTCACTCTTGTTATAAGTGTTGCACGTGAACTTTACTCTTGGAGTTAGGGTAAATATATCCGGTTGGATCTGGAGATCAGAGCAGGAGCTCTTGCTATGCCAGATGTGGTCGTTATCTTTAGGTGATCTACTGTACCCATCAAAGACCTCAATTTATCTTCCGGGAGAAGCGGCCCAAACAATTCACGTAGCTCAGGTAACTGTTGGCAATACCCTGCCAGGTCTGGTGTCATACCCATTTCACCATGTAGATAAGAAATCCGCCATTAATCCCCAGGGTGCAGCACGGTTTGTTAGTGAGGTCAAGTGGATCAGTTAATGCCTTCAGACTTCTATTTGAAAAGTATACCGCTGTTTTGTCGTGTTAATCACAGTGTTTATAAATCTGTGCACTTGCTGATTATATCATTTTGATAATCTTGGATATTCATGTTGCGCTCATTTTGGTACTCTCGGATATTCATGTTGCGCTCATTTTGGTACTCTCGCATAATCCTTTAGTGCTCATCAGGGAGATGCTGTTGAAAGCGTACATCTTAGTATTCCAGATTGTATCCCTGTTGGGATAGTACTAGTAAGCCTGAATAAAGGCACCCTTTACCTTAAGTTAAACAAGACCAAACTATCATCGATCTACCATAGCTTAAGTAGAAGATTCAGCCAAATATATAATACGGGCACAAGCGAGTCTCACCAAACACAAAACACCATTTTTACCAATTTTTTCCACTTCAAATCTACTGAATATACGTTATGTTTTTGGCTACGTCAACGACCACACAGACATTTGTAAGCTGATATTACTAAATGAATTATTATCTATTGCTATATAACTTAACGGCTAAGGCTTTAAAAGGCCTGGAAATTTCTTTTTAGGTATTATAACAAGAAACTGTATTTTAATTATTTTTAATATCTCTCGAATATCTTTAAATTATAAACAAAAATCTAATTGTCTCTGAAAATTACCTGTTCAAGGTTTCTGTCCATCTAAAGAACCGCTTTGGAGATTTGTTATCCCGTTTTCATGATCTCTATCCATCTTGTGTGTATGCCTAAATTATCTGAAACACTTTTCTTTTATATATACGCATCTATGTATATCCTTGAGGGAATGAGTGCATGTATACAAATTCGTTCGTCTTTAGTTGTATGCATAACGAAAATGAAGAAATATAGCCATTAAATTATTATTGAATAAAGATTTTGGATATATGTATGATGGTGCTCGAAATTGAGGAATTTTTCCTTTGAAATATCGGTTCCTCCCGGCCTGTGAGAAGCTCCGCTGACCCCGTCAACCAATATGGCAGTTCCGGTCTGTCTGTCTTTCTTACAGAGGGGAGAGAGGATTTAGGTTGCCAGTTCAGACGTGTATTGAAAGGCTTAATACAAATTATTATTACTAAATTCTTCGTCGTATTAGCATATCTTCAACGGTTCTTTCATCTCTCATTTACAGGTAGCATTTATGGTGATTAATTTGATTAATTGGTGCGCTTTACTTCAGTTTATTCTTTAAAATATATTTGTTGGAACAAACTTTGGTGAAGATTTGTGGAATTAAATTTACAGCTTTTGAGAGTTCAATCTGTGAATGGCGTTGTACGCTCAGTCATTTTATTTTGTGAAGGGCCTTTATGAAGATTTGCAATTCTAGAATATTGTAGTTATTAGGGAGATGGAGGGGTCTTTGGAAGGTTATATAAACTATAAAAGAGGTATGTTACATTTTGAAGACCTCATCACAATGGATGGGAAGTTATTTAAGGTTTGGAGTTATGTTTCGATTCCTGGATTTTTGTAGTTATTTTGGGTTTTGCGATTGTAAGGAGTAGGAATTTTGTTAAGGAATTGCTAAGGGTAGTTTGTGTATATTACTTAAAGTTTCGATGGTTCTAATAACTTGAGAAGATTCTAGTTAAAGGTTATTTTGTATTTTGGGGAGTTCTAGTGAGCTATATCTTGGGTTCATAATGGTTTTCAAGGTTCCTGGATTGTTTATTTATTTTAATTTTAAAATATTATTTAAAAAAATTGGATTACATTTTATATTTGGGGTTCTTATTTTAACTAGGAGGGGTTCTTAGCTTAAATAACGTCGTAAGAACAGTTCTGATTTCATAGAGTTGCGATAGGGGCATCTCTTCCTCTAGGAGTCCCATCCTCCGAACTCGAAGTTCTTGTGGCGCCTGCAGGAGAAGTTCTACTTAGTTCTTCCTATCATTTTGAAATATTTTACGCGGCTCAGGAGTTCATATATCTTTATTTGTCAATCCGAACTTAAGATCAGGATGTTATCCAGAGATGGTTTATTGGGTAATTTAGAAATGGACTCTATGAAGGTACTTAGCGTAAAATGGCATTAAAGTAAAGAACAAATTTCAGCAGAAAACCCAGAAATGTGTTCTTTTAACGAGAATAGCAACTAAATCTTAGGTTATATGAAGAAAAGCTGTAATAAATCTTAAGGAGAATTCCATATCGGGTCAGATTTATGGGCCTAAACTAGGATTAATTGATTTTTAATATAAAAGGACTAAACGGGGATTAATTGACTTCAATTTAAAGGGAACAAATAGGGATTAATTGACTTTAATTTAAAGGGTTAAAAAAAGGAATACTTGCTTTTAATATAAACTTCTATTTCTTTTCTATTTATTGTTCAGGTTCGTCTTCTCTGTCTACCTCTAAAGCTACAAAACTCGTCGTTTTGTCTTTGAATCTTGCCTGCTAAGTACTCAAGAAGTCTATCTAAGTTCCTTATAATGTTGATATGTTTAGGAGTATTGGTGTTTTCAATAGTAAAAAAATCTTTTTAGCAACTTAATTTATATTTAGAATGTACTAAAGAGAGTTTCAGACTAATATTGCAAACAAACTTTGCTTTCAAACCAAATAACACTTTTTAGAACTATTGATACAATGGCGTTGAGAAGATTAAATTAAATATGATAAATAATAAGCTAGACGAGAATATTGAAAATATTTTAGTATATCTCTAAAATTCGTCGACTATTTGTGAAGAATGACATTTATTTGTAAAAATAATATCTCGTTGGACAAGACTTGAAAGGAAGATTGGATGAAACAAAGGAATTTGCTTCCCGCCATCAATTTTATTCCTTTCCTAACTATCAAATAAAAAGGTTCAGGTCTTACTTAAACTCGAGTTCTCCAGTGATTGAGAGAATATTTGTAGCAAGAAAACTAACCTTAATATTTAAAAAATGAAAAACCTATTCTAGCCATATCGTTGAATAAAATGGCATGCTAAATTGGCGTGGATCCCCAATTTGATTGCATTCGGATTGCCAATTGTTTTTAACTCAGTTTCGATTGTAGATGAGGACACAATTTCTTCCTTTCTCTTCTCATCAGGGCACGTTTCAGAGACACCAAAGAGGTTGTTATTTCTCATTCCTTATAGAAAAATTCATGTTAATAATTGTTTACAGAAGAAAATCTCCTAAAGTCTCCTTCTACATAGAAAAGACCATGTAGAATGTTTCTTTATATAAGACAACACTGATAAAGGCTCCTTCTACTCAGAAAGAAACATGTAAAATGTTCGTTTACATATAGTAGAAATGCTAAATGATTTTTCTTAGAAAATTATATAAGCAGTTTGTTGACTTTCGTAAACAGAGCTCAACGCTTCGTTTTCTTAGCAAAGTGCTCTAAATGCTTTTTCTTAGAAATTTCCATGTCAAACATTTGTTTACGTAGCCAAAAGTGCTCAAGGCTTCTTATGCATAAAATTTACAAGTACACCATTTGTTTATGCCAAACAAGATGCTAAAGGCTTTAAAAAAATCCATGTAAAGCCTTATTCTAGATAAGATTAAGGTGCTACGAAGATTCGAGGTAAAATTTCTGTGTTCATTAGACAAACGTGATCGTCTTTTCTTTCATCTAAGAAATCCATGTAAACGTTTTGTTTAATTATCAAAAAGTGATAAAGGCTCATCTTTTCGTCCCGTCATACACAGATGATGAAATCAATTAAGGATTATATTAATCAGTCACACATACTTTATATAAAGCGCTTTTCCTTTTTAATCTCATTTCACTTTTCATTTAGAATTATTTTACTAGTTATCTTCTCTTATTTGGATCCCGTAAATTTTTCCTTTTCTCTATTTTTCACTAATTACAAAAAGTTTATCTCTCTTATTTGAGATATATAATTTTAATCCATTATTTACTAATTCACATTTTCTATCTTCGATTCCTAATTGTCAGATTTTTTTTCTCTTTTTTAACTACGCTAACTTATTTTACTTTTCTAGCTAATTATTATATACTTTGGTATTTCTTTTCATGTCGGCTTCCATTAATGTTAAAGTGGTGCCAATTCTCGTACTTAGATAATATTTTTTTAGAAAATACGCCATGGGAATTTATTTCCCCCTAAATCCCCCGAGAAATTTGCTTTTTTAAAGATAATTTTTCTAAACAAAAAAGTCTCATATATTATAAGATCTTTTTCGTTAACTATTTGCTCATTATTTTTTTTTTCTTCTAATAAAATTTTTGAATATTTAATTTTTTATTTTACTTATCTAAAAATTTTTCCTTTTTAAAAAATAATTTAGCGATATATCAACAAGGATTTTGATATAAAGATAAAATTAAAGATTTTTTAATTGAGCTAATTTTTTTAAGAATGCTCTAAATTTATATATTTGATTCAATGGATCCTTTCATTTTGAACATATTTTAAGATTTCCTATTTTTTCAGGAAGATATTTTCGAGATTACTAAATCCTTTTTGAGATAAATAAGTCGATTTTGTATTTAAAGTTTTACTTATGCAAATTCCAATTAATCGGATATTGTTGAGCTTTCAATTAATACATTTCTCCGATTTCGCATCTAATTGCTCTTATTTTTCAAAATCCCTCGTTCTCTTTCCTCCTTCCGTTTCTTTCATATCTACCCGACCCTGTCTGGGGTTTTAGGGGTGAAAGTACTCTCCAAGTGTACACAAACCACTCTGATATTTTATACACATATCCCTTCATCAACGTCACCTTTGGATTCTGTCGGGATTTTTTTTCAGAGATCTCTCCTTATACAAAGTTTAGTTTTAAATTAACTTCATTCATTTCCCTTAAAATTTCTACAACCATAACTTGTCGATTCATTTCAAAACTAAATTTACTACCAATAATTCGGCTTTAATCGTATCTGATCATTTGCATTTCATATATTTTTTAACCCCGTACGTAATCTTTACGGCACACATACCAAAATTTAATTTAGATTTCTTAAATTCGTTTAAGTTGTGGTACTCGTGTTATATAATAGGTAGGCTACTGGCACCAAATTGTAGGATTTAATAGGCCCAGCGAAAACCTCCTCAAATGGACGCTCGGTGGATATATTAAATCCTAACAGAGTGCCTTATATGTAAATAACGGAAATAATATGTCTAATATGAGAATAAGGAGATAAATATATATATGCTAATTTGTATATATTAATTTTTATAAAGAATAAATAAATGAAAATACATATGTAATTAGTATAAATAGATATGAAGTTAAGCGTTCATTAGAGTCGCGTGCGGGATCAGACAAAATACGAATGCGCAAAGCAGATATCAGGTCGAACACCTGAGTCAATACGAAGGTCACGCATAAACAAACATTCGCATCTTGGGAAAGATTCTTTAGAAAGCGGGAGGCTACAAAGCAGCTGAGCAAATACAGACTTTGACCAGGAAAAATTTAACACAGATCTGTAACTAGTGATTCCTATAATAAAGATTTCACTATTAAAAATATGTAGGTATATCGTACACACACAGCTGTTCGGTAGCTTCACCCTAGGTATAGAAATTAACGGACCAGACCACTGGGGTCCTTCCCCACGAACAAGTCTTGGTCGCGCCCCTTAGGAAACGAACACATATATAGTCAGACACTTTTACTTCGAGACAGGCAGAAAGACAACCAGAGTCAGAGAAAGAGAATCATTATTCGTTAACGCCCTTTACCCCCTTGGTAACGTTACGGAACCCGTTCATTTCGCCTAAGTCCTGTCGCCTTCGAACCCAATATTTTGCGTAGAATAGAAAGTCTACTTATTGACCGCAAAGTACTCGTGAAGTACCGCTCGCCCATTTAATAGGCCAGTATATGAATTAAATTATATATTTTTCTACTTCTTTTTTTAAGTCTTTCTTTACCCAGATTACCGGGAAACCTTAGGCAAGCCTAGCCTACATCATAACCCTCGTGATGAATTACTAAGGAGTCAGTAACAATTCGACGGGGGTATAAAGTAAGCCCAGTTGCCAAAGGTACTCACCATTATTAGCTTCAACACCTACCTTGAAAGGCGGGAAACCAACGTATTAGGGTTTATAAAAAAGGGGTGTGGCTGAATGCTAGGGAAAAGCGAAACAGATAAATAAGAGTAAGGTCTTTGAAAAGATACAGGTGGTCTATTCAGAGGAGATTCTCTAAGCGATGTAAGCTTAAAGAACCTTCGATAGTTCACAGTTTAGAAAGTTAAATGAAACGGGGAAAAAATGAAAATAGGGAAAATTTGAAGGACTAGGTCCGTTCTCCCGGGAATGAGAAATTGTGTACTTGCCTTGAGTAGCTTCGGAATTGAGATCTTGCCATCGAAACTACTGGACCGTACTTTGAAGGAAAGGAAACGGAACGAGTCGGGTATCTTGAAGAAAGCGGTGATTGCGAGGCGAGATCAGGCACAAATGTGTCTGGGACAATCTCGAAAACGGGAAAGGACCCAGGGTGCGGGGAAGAGAAGCTACATTTCCATACGTCCTAGGAATTTTGGAGACAACAAGGACAGCACACGTGTGCGTGTGAGATAGCCGTTCGAATGCATGGTTCATTTTTTTACACCACCCATCGTGCGAGATAGCAATAAAGACTCTTCAATATACTCGCCATTGTGAATAACGACCAGCCTCCCACTAACCGGGTAACTTTTTCCTCCACTCCTTCCATAAACTGGTCACTTTCACCTCCTATAAAGAAAAAAGAATTGAAAAATTTTAAATTTGAATTTTGACGAACTTAATGATCTTACGTTTTCAAATTTGTTCTTGCTTTTTTGAGATAAGTATAAATTATTCAAAATTAGTTAATATCTTTGAAATTAGAAATGATTAAGTTTATTCGTTAACAACAAGGAGTAACAACAAGGAAAGAAGGTACCCTAGGAGACCTTAAGGTCCATTCAAAGAGGGTACCTTTGGACTAGCAATCGAGCGGGCACATGGCTGCTCAATTGTTTTGCAACCCTAAACGGCCACTTTTCAAGACCTTGTCTAGTCTTGACTTGAACTGGTCAACAGATTCACTGTTGACAACTTTCACTGGAAGTGCGTTCCACTTACCGCAGATATTGTAGGTCAAAAAATTTCCACACAGATTGTGGTTGTAACGCTTCAGTTCAAGTTTGAAGCCGTGATTGCGCGTTCTGTTCACACTCAGTGTGAAAATATCCCGGTAGTCAACATTGTCGAGCCCTCGAAGTATTTTGAAAACTTCGATGAGCTGACCACGTGGTCTACGGGTTTCCAGCGAGAACAGATCTAATTCCCTTAGTCTATCCTCATAACTTTTATGTCGGATAGAGGGAATCAGCTTGGTTGCCCTGGCTTGTACGCGTTCCAATCTCGCGATGTCCTTTCGCAATGAAGGACTCCAAAATTGTACGGCATACTCCAGGTGCGGTCGGACAAGTGAGTTGTACAGGCACAGTAAAATCTCCTGGTTGCGATAACCAAACTGGCGCTTAATATAGCCTAGCATCCTTTGGGCCTTGTTCTCTGCCTCAATGCACTGTTTCGAGAACTTAAGGGCACTAGTGATAGTAACACCCAAGTCCTTCTCAGTGTCACTCGATTCAAGAGCAGTGCCCTTACGGATATACTGAGATTGGGGGTTTCTGTGGCTGATATGCATCACTTTGCATTTCCCCACGTTAAAAGGCACTACGACCACTCCCCAATCTTCCCAAGATCTTCCTGCAGGCGGGCAGTATTTCCATCCTTTGCAACGTTCATACCAAGCTTGGTATCGTCGGCAAATTGGGAAACCTTAGGCAACCATGTCACCGTCCATGTCGTTGACGTAGATGATGAATAGTAGTGGTCCCAGGACAGAACCTTGAGGCACCCCGCTAGTAACGGGCACCCACTCAAAAGACTGTCCATTTACCACCACCCGTTGCCGTCTGCCACTTAGCCAGTTCTCGATCCAGCCTGCTCCTTTTCCGTCTATGCCCAGCGCTCACACTTTCCGGAGAAGGCCGTGGTGTGGTACCTTATCAAAGGCTTTCTGAAAGTCTAAGTACACCACATCCACCGCCTTGTCCCGATCGTGCTCACTAAACACGAAGTGGAAGAATTCCACAAGGTTCGTCGGGCATGACCGTTGCCTTCGAAAGCCATGCTGGGAACTCCTAAGTAGCAGATTTGACTCTAAATACATCATTTTGTCCACCATCATGCTTTCCATGAGTTTACCGACTATCGAAGTCAGAGTGATAGGTCGGTAGTTTGACGGTTCACTTCGGTCTCCTTTCTTGAAGATAGGAGTCACCTCCGCTTCACGCCAGTCTCTAGGAACGCATTCAGCCCGGATTCACATGTTGAAGATTTCTCTCAGGTGTCGTGACACTTAATCACGCACTTCTTTCAACACTTTAGGTAGAAACCCATCCGGGCTAGGTGACTTATTCGTCATTAGGTCACTGATCTTCTTTTTGATTTCAACTTCGGTGAAGTCCATATCCTCCAGCCTTTCCCCAGAGTAGGAATCCCTCCGGGGGGATGGGACCACATTCTTCAATAAACACTGAATAGAAGTAGTCGTTGAGCAGGTTAGAATTTTCTGCATCTAATTTCTTTAATGTCCCCTCCTCGTTCCTCAAAGGGCCAATCGTTCGACGGATTGGTTTACGGCTGTTTACATATCCAAAGAACTCCTTGGGATTCTCTTTACAGAGTCTCGCCACTCGGAGTTCCTCAGACCGCTTAGCCGCCCTTATGCTGGACTTCACTCTCCTGGCTAGCCTCCGGTATTCGTCAAAGTCCCCCGAGATCCGCGATTGCCGGTACATAGTTCTCTTCTCCCTAAGCAGTTGGCCGATTTCTCGATTAAACCACTTAGGTTAAACAGAAGACAGACGGGGGCATTTGAGAGGGATGAAACGCAATTGAAGACTCATGAATGTGGTTTTGAAACTATTCCACAAGTCTTCAACGGCATCGCACACTTCTAGCCTCACGTCAGTCAGTCCAGCATGAAGGCTTGCAAAGTCTGCTCTTGTCAAGTCAAGTTTCTTTGATTGACTGGCAACAGACCTTACCTTCGTGATCTTGACCATAAATCTAACTAGCTGGTGATCACTGCCACCGAGCTCTTCGCCTACAGAGATATCCTTAACGATATAATCCTCAGAGGTGAAGACCAAGTGAAGGATATTGTCTCCTTTCGTCGGTTCTCTGACCCATTGAGTGAGGAACTCGTTGTTGGCGAACTCCAGGAGTAGCGCGCTCTCGCCACAGGCTGCTCTGGTTTCCCAGTCAACTTGGCTGTTGAAATCGCCCATAACGATGCACACTCTGCCTTGAACCAGCTCACCCAGCAGCTGGTACAGTTGCCTGTCCTTCTCAACGGGCTGGAAAGGGTGTCTGTAAAGCAGCAGGGTCCTGTATCTGACAGGACAAATCTCTAGGTCAACACCTAGGAGCTCGTGGTCGGATATAACGTTGGAGTTCGTAGATTTGATTGTATCCTTGACATACAATATTACACCGCCACCTTCTCTGTCTGGCCTATCTTTGCGGAACAGTTGGTAGCCAGGAACCGTGAATTCGCCTTCAAAGTCTCGGTTTGAGGTTTTTATCCACGATTCTGTTATGGCTACCATTTCTGGTTCTTCCGACGCTAAGAGGCCACGGAGCTCAGGAAACTTGTTCCTGATTGACCTCGCATTGAACAGAAGAACTTTCAGGGAGTCCCCTAATGTAGAACTCCCTATACTCTTCCGTTTCACGGCTTCTTGTTTGTCGTGGTGGCACCATTTTTGACAACCTCCGAGAATGTTGTTTGGGGAGTGACTCGGGCGTACTAGCGTACGTCCGCCTTCCCACTGGGCTGGACACTCCTTTGGGTGCGCTCCACGACATCCTGGATGAGGTTGGCTAGGAACGCCTTGCCCTTAAAGGAGAGGTGCACCCCATCCCTTTGGTAGAGGTCTTTTCTACCATAGAACACGGCGTACGGGTCCACAAAAAAGACACCCTCAGCCGTACTGAGATCTGAAAGGCGCCGGTTTAGCGACATGTTCCTCAAGTGGGCAGTCCGGCTTGGACCCCACCTCGGGAGCATCCCCACCACGACGCGTCTGCGGGTTTTCAATCCACAGTCGTCGACAGTGCCCATAACTGTCCTCATAATTTTACCTGTAGGGCCTACCCTACCTCCTCTGAGGTAGAGGTCGTTGCCACTTTCCATAAGGGCAACGACTGAAGTCTCTGAAATCTGAGACTTCTCGGCCTCAGCTCTTACCTGCTTATTCCCACAACCTGGGATGCAGCTCACCTTAACGCTTGTGCAAAGTCGGGCCGCTAGCAGTGGCTTCAGACCTCGTGCTTGAGAATCACCAATAAGAGTGACTGTTGCACATTTGACTGCGGACGACTTAGTCTTTCCTTTCGGAGGCGACTTGCCGCTTTCCTCTTGTATCTCTAATTTTTTTTTCTTCTTCTTCTTATTCTTCCTCTTATTCTTCTTCTTGACTTCCTTTGCTATCTCTTCGTTTGTTTCCCGTTTCTCTTCTTCTGCTTCTACTTTCTCTTCTTATGTTTCCAGTTTCTTTTTTTCTCTTTCTACTTTCTATTCTTCTCCTTTTACTTTCTCTTTTTCTCTTTCTACTTTCTCTTCTTCTATTTATACTTTCTCTTCTTTTTTCTTTCTTTTCTTCTTTTTGGCTCGTTGAGGAAGCCCTTCAGCAGAAGGAATCGGCTGTTGGACGTCAGGAGCCTTCTCGCCTGAGCATCTGCATCTCTCTGTTTTTAAGAGTTGAACTTCCCTTTTAAGGAGGGAGTTCTCCTCTCTCAGTTGAGCGATGCTCTCTCCCAGGCGCTTCTCGAGTTCGCTGAAGTCACAGACACTGACGCCATCTGTCAGTTCCTTGCAACTCCTTCCCCCGAAGTCTTCACTCCATCTGTAGACTCTGCATATTTTGCAGGTTAGCTTTCGAAACGGAGGACCATTCTTCTTCGCCATCTTACAAAAATCTCGGACCATACGCATTAAAAAGGGTTTTTTTGTTGTGATTTTCTCTCTCACTAATCACATCCGCCTATTTCCAGGAGTTTTTCGGTCGTTCGGCAAACAGAAACCCTTTGATCAAGCACACCAACCCTAAGGTCTCCCCTGGGCCGGACGTCCCCAATCGTGCCGCAGCTCCCAACTGAGCAGCACGAGAGCCTCAGTGAACTGGTTCTCTGATTTGTCGACAGGGGTGCTTGAGGTGTAACTGTCTTCCTACTAAGCCCTACTAATCAACTAAAAACGGCCAGACTTGAGGCAAATAGTAAAGCTAAGTGCCCACGACTTCATCCAAGATCTTTAGCTGATCTGGCAACCATCAAGGCACAAAAGCTCTCTCTCCAAAGATCAGTTGAGCCCTTATTCACCAAGTAGCGGTCACAGGGAGCTGGTCAGGCAATTACACGTTAGGAGAAAGCTTCTAAGGGGTACCTAACATTTCTCCATTAATCGTACCCCAAACGCCTAAGATCCCTTCAATCTCAGTCTCTTGTAACCTATGAGTGCTCCAAGGCGTTATTTAAAGAGGTTCCGAAGCCTCTCTTCTCACGCGGCATAAGGGAGCTGGTGAGGCCCTTATTAATAAACAACTTATGTTTAATAGAGATGAAAGTTTTTTTTTTTGTTATTGGGTGTTTGTTTTGATTTTTTGACAGTTTAAGAGAGTTGGTGAAACTTAGTACTAACAGAATTGAAGAGGTTGGTAGGGGGATGCAAGGAGACGCATCAAAGAAGTGGTAGAGAAGTTTGACAACCATTAGTATGGATCCTACTACAGCTACCTTACTGGCATGGGTGACCCTACCGGACTAAAAGTCCCCCAGCTTAGCTAGCTTAACTCAGGCAGATCACGCAAGCTCTCTCACCGACGACAAGGTGGTTTATTTAATAAACTCTTCGATGCGGAAGGGAGAGTACCATTTCCTCAGGATTCTTGGTCCTTAAGTATGATTTACGCCAGTCAAAACCCGACCAAAGACAAAGCCAAGATCTAATCTTATACGACAAATTTAGGCAAGATTTCCCCTCATAATTTTCCCATCATTTTCAACTCGTATCTACAAGTTTTCGTTTCTTTAATCTTCTTTATTTTCGAGAGCGTCGATCGAAAGGTTTTGAATCACCTTTATTAAATTATTTCTAAATTTTGCTTTCCATCTTATTTTATAGTAGTGATACGTTTTAAGTCAAAATTTCATTCATTTAATGATGAAAGTTACAGGTTAGGGATGTAGTGGATAATTGCATTACTTTATTTGTTTATTAAGTCATTCCTTCTCAAAACTTAATAATCAAGATTTAGGAATAGAGTTTCAGTCTTTCCAATATTATTGAATTTTAGTTAAATGGTTAGGCTAAAATAACCCTTGAACACATTAAACTATCAACCACGGAACTTAGTTGAAATTCAAGTTGAATTTATGTTAGTGCTAAATCTAATTAATTATTGCGAATTGTTATTCTTTTGCATTCCCATTTATTTTAAACTATGAATCATTCTTTTTGTAATTTCCCATTAATATCTTCTTACAATTTCATTTTACATATGTTAATTGGCTACAAAGTTTTGTTGTCATTTTCGTTAATGAAGAGACGGCGATGAATTTTGATATAATTCTTATATTTTGATTTCTCATTTCCGTCCTGGAATTATGTAGATAATTGGATCAACATCATGTTGATCATTACACCTGGGAATTAACTTCTTATCTGCGAAGATCACTTGGAGGCAGGATCAAATGCTGCCTCTCTTGCAGTGCCGCCTCGAGGAAATCTGTTATTATTATTATTTCACAAGATGAGACAGGTAAAACGAGAAGAGTGCAAGAACTATAGATTGCAAAGAGCAATCCCGAACACCTGCAACGTCAAAGAGGGAACGATGGTAAGAAGAAAAGAAAGTGAGATAGAAGAACAAACTGTGAAAAGAGAGGTTTAATAAGGACCTCAATGCTTCCAGACATCTATGGATTCAGTTAAATTAAATTGAGTAATAAAATTAAATAAAAAAATTAAAAAGGTATATAGAAACATTCAAACAAAACAAGATATACTGTATATAAAATATTCAAACAAGAAAACAACAACAAATATAGGAAAATGGCTCATGATGAACACAAGCTCTTATTAGCTTTTAAAGGCATCTACACTATTCGATGAACAAGTCTCTTCGTCCAAGGAATTCCAAAGATGGACAACACTTGGCAGAAAGCAACGCTGAAACTTGCTAGTACGGCATATGATAGACTGAAAACAAATAGGATGCCGGGCCAAAGCCTGACTAGTGTTTCTTCTTGCTACAAAGCGATTTGGCAATGAAATATACAGCGAATGATGCGGATTGGATTGTATCTTATAGAGCATGCACACATTGCTGATTTTTCGGCAATGTGCAAAGTTCCATAGGACATTACCCCCAGAAAGAAAGCTAGCAGTATAAGAGACTCTGTCAATAAGATGCAAGTGTGAGGTAGCAGCGGACGACCAGACAGGGGCACAATATTTCAAAGCTGGAAGAATAAAGCTTCGGAAGCAAGGGGCGGACACGGAAGCATCATTGAAGGTGGCATAGGCCTTTCTCATGATTCCCAATTTCTGCGAAGCAGTAGTCACAAGAGATCTGATGTGACACTCAAAAGTTAATTTGGAATCAAATTTAACCCCCAAAATGTCCAGTTTTTCCACACCATTCAATGCTAAACCATCAACACGAAGAGGTTCATGTTAAGCAAAAGGGCTAAAAGATCGTGAGATACGCATACATTTAGATTTAGCGATGTTAAACTTCATGTTGCATGTAGGGCACCATATAGAAATGCATCAAAGATCTTTATCGAGGGAATTAGATGCAATGCTGCGAGAATGAGGGGTGTCAATAGTCGCGAGCAGAGTTACATTGTCTGCATAACCATACCTTATATTTTTTTGATGCTAAAGAGGTCAGCAGTGTAAATATTAAAGAGCAGAGGTCCGAGAACACTGCCCTGCGGAATGCCCTAGGGGCAGGATGCCAGTCACTGAAGTTGGCATGAACACAAACCCTGTGGGTGTGGCCCACCAGGAATTGCTCTGAAAGAGATAAAATATGTCGACTAACACCAATATCTCTTAGCTTCTTCAGCAAGCCATTGTGATTTACTCTATCAAAGGCAGCTGAGAAATCCATTTAAACTATGTGGGCCTCATGCCCCTGCTCTAGTGCTAACTGGATCTTGTGAGAGATCGTAAGAAGTGCATCCGTTGTACCAATCTTTTTTCGATAAAAAAATGATTACAAACGAGAACACCTGATCTCTCAAGAAAGCGAGAAAGGCGAGCTGCAAGGAAGTGCTCATTTCGCCAGGATGAAGACTTGGTATGGCCCGCCCAGCGATGCCTACGAATACTATGCCTCCATATAAAAGTTCACCCTCTTCTCCTGGCCCCTCAAGGCCTACGAGCACGATCGTTCTCGTGCCCATTCAGAACCTTCTGCGAGTTGTACTCACCCCCGGCGCTCTCCTGATAAAGCTTGCGGCACAAAGGGTTCACACTTAGCCCCAGCTAAAACTAAGACCCCCCCTCCCTTCCGCAGCGTAACCGTGTTCCTTAAGGCGAAACTACGGCGCGCCTCCACCCAGTCGCTAGACTGCCAGGAGGCAACACCTCTGAAGTTGGTTGTGAGGCCACCTTCCGGGGTTGTTCCTAAAGCTGCCCCCCGAAAGTAGGGAAGCACTCAAGGAGCTTCGGCGCCTTCGCCCACAACCAGTGGTGGGCTGGGTGGCTCGGAGACGGTGAGTGCTTTAAAAGTGAGACCCTCGCCTTCCAAGCCGGCCCCGCTCAACTAAAAGTTTGAAGCGAAAGGAGGAAAAGACTTGCATGGAGATCCCAACCTCTCCCAATAAGTCTTTGAATGCGACAGCGCCTTCAGCGCTTTGCCCGGCCAAGAGAACCCGGTGTTCTGCCTGAGAGAAGCGTACGGCCATTCTTGCGAGATCTTCTCTTCGAAGAAGGCCCCCCGCCCCATCTCCTCCATCTTAGCCTAGAGGGCATATTCCTCCAATGGAATTCCTGCGGACTCCGAGCCAACTGGGAGGAGCTTCGGAGGCTTGTCTCCTCCCATTCGCCGTTAGCTATCTTTTTGCAGGAGACTATGCTGGGGGTATGCTCTCTCCCCACCCTTCCAGGGTATAGGGCTTGACGACGCCACCACCACGCGATGGGGACCACGCAGGAGGATGCGCAATATACACCCCGCATGATGTCTCCGTTCTTGTCTTAGCTTTAAATACTTCCTTTCAGGCTGCAGCTGTGCAGTTATACCTGGGTATGAGGTATACTGTTTTTTCCGCATAAATTCCACCCTCAGCTGACTTCGACGCTTGGGCCATATCTCTTGGTCGGAGACTGAACGGTAGACACTTCCTCTGAGGAGAATACTCGATTAAACCATGAGGTTAATTCCTTACCGACATGATCGACGAGCTAGAGATAGGTCTCCTAAATGTGGATGTGTTTAAGCATCACTGCACAAGAACCGCAGCATTTTCCTTCCTTGATTTATTTTTGTGCTCTCCGGATGCACAACCTGATTTTTGGTGACAGTTGGTCAATGACCTTCATGCTAGTCATCACTTCCCCACTCAAATATCATTTTCTGGGCTGCTGCCGCGCCTGAGAGCTCGCCACGGTGGTGCTTGGAAATTACCTATCTCTCTATCGAGTCTCGGAGTTTAGGCAGGTTGCTGAGGCCGTTGAGTTCTTCTTCGGAAAACTCATCGTCGTTGACCTAGCTACTATTCTTAGAACCTATGGCCGTTTCGCCCATCCGACCTCCGGCGACTTATGTCCAAGTGGGCAGTTGCCAGATGGGCTCTATAACAAAAAAAATCACATACCGACCACTTCCGTTGTGGTCAACAGGGTGTGAGACATCCCCCAAACCAAAGCGTTATGCCTACAGGCGCTATTAGCGCCGCCTGAACTATTTCATTGTCAGTGAATTTTGTCGAGCTAGGGCTAGGTTCCGGTATATATCGAAGCACGCCCGCCGCTCTTCTTGGCGGGCATACGTGTCTTCACTTAGCAGGAAGATCTCTCTAGCAGAGGTATGGAAGATGATCAAAAGAATTCAGCGCAGGTTCTTGCAGCCCCGCCCCTCCCGTTCTCCAAGGAGAATAAGACCGCAATCTCGGACCCCGTGGCTATGGCGGAATCCTTCGCGACCGCTTTCTCCGCATTCTCTAGCTGGGATGCTGCTCTACCAGCATTAAATGCCAGTCGTGATGTCACAAAAGGCCGCCGACGGGGCTTTACCTCCAGAGGAGGAGAACCCTTCAACGCCCGGTTTATTTTAAATGAGTTGCGTTCCGCTCTAGTTTCGTGCGCGGACACCACCCCTGCTCAGGACGCTGTCACATACGCCATGCTTCGACACTTGGCTAAGCGAGGCATGGCCTTTCTGGTAGATTTGTTCATCATCATCTGGGTAGAGGTTATCCTCCATGATTCCTGGCGAATCGTTACTGTGCTTGCCTTTCGTAAACCGTGGAGAGATCACTCTACCCCGACAAGTTTCCGCTCAATCTCTCTAATTTCCTGCGTTTGCAAGTTGATATAGAAATTGTTAAATGTTATTAGCCTTTTTTTCTGGACACCGCAGGATATCTGTCTTCTGCACAGTGCAGCTTCCGCAAGTTAAACTCCACATAGGATGCTGTGCTCCCACTGGAAAATGCCGTCTGAGTGGCCTACCTTCGTAGAAAGTACTACGCCACGATGTTTTTCTTACTGGAGAAGGCCTAAGATACCGCATGTTATAAGGTATCATGGAGACTCTCTACACGATGGGGGCGAAGGGACGCCTCCCAATCTTTGTATCTGAATTTTAATTAGATCGTCGATTCCGCATAATGGTGGGGGGAGCCTTCTGCAGCCCAATAGAGCAGGAAGCGGGTGTATGTCAAGGAACTTTCCTCAGTGCCACACTCTTTGCCCTGAGCATCAACGGCATTACCTTGATGTTGCCGAAAGATGTTATTGCTACACTCTACGTGGACAACCTTTCGATCTCTTCTCGCGGCCCAGATGCCAACTCTGGAGCGTCGACTTCAACAGGCATTGGACCACGTCTATCGCTACGCTGAAGCACACAGGCTTCGGATTTCCATTCCAGGACTAAGGTAACGCACTTCTGCCACTATCCACGGCTCTACCCCTACCTAGAATTGTTTCTAAATGGAGTGCGCCTGAAAGTGGTGTACTCGCACCGTTTCCTTTGTTTTGTATTTTGCCGAGGCCTCACCTCGGAGTCTCATATTCGCAGCCTAAGGGTATCTTGTACCAGCGCCATGAATATTCTTCGCTCCGTGATGCTCAGTGCCTGGGGCCCTGATAGTGCTACTGCCTTATTTTTTATCGACACTTTGTTTATTCGGAGCTCGACTACGAGTTTTATGCATCCACAGCGTAGCGGGTATTGCAGAAGGTGGACTCGATCCACCACACCGGCCTTCGCCTGGTGACCGGTGCTTTTCGCAATTCCCCCTTTGAGAGCCTAATTTCGATGCTGAGGAGATGCTACTCGCTCTGTGCCGCGCACAGTGCATTATTCGCTTGTTCGCGCGACCCCGGCGCCTCCCGAGTCGCTAAAAGCTCTCACTGCATTCGCAGTTGATCTCAACGGTTCCGCTCAGGAGGCGCACCCTGGAAGTTACCACCTTTGTCCATTTGTCGCCATATCACTTCTCTAAAAGCTTCTACAGCGCCCGGAGTATTGCGTTCTTCCTTTTTAGCGCACACTTTATGTCACGTTGGAACCGTCTTAGTGTATACGAATGACTCCAAATCCAAAGGAGGGGTCGGTTTCCACCTTGTATCCCCTTTGTTTGAAGTCAGCGAGGCTCTGCTGGGCGCTGCCTCTGTCTTCGCGGCAGAGCTCGCTGCAATACACCATTCGGAGACCTGATTGTGATTTATAGCTACTCACAAATCGCCATGAGTGCTTTCGGGGCATTAGAATCTCCGCATCTCAAGGTTTGCGATATCCTGACGTCACGGTTTTGGCGAGCCTGGCGGATGTCGAGCTTATTTTCTGCTGGGTTCCTGAACATGTAGGAATTGCGGGAAATAAGCGCGTCGTTTTGGTTCCAAAGAGTCAGCGAGGACTGGGCGACCAGACCAGCATTTCGCTCTTCCTCACACTAATTACATGTCATAAATATCGTCAGCTTGGCAAAGAAGATGGGAGAGGTGAGATGAGAACCTAAACTTGCGTGGCATTGCAACGTGACTGTTCCCATGGACCTAGCCCCCAATGCCTCGACGGCTTCAGGTTGCTTACTCTCGTCTCCGAATTGGACACACTCGCGGGCGCACCTCCATTTAATGGATCGCTGATCTGCACCGTATCGTGATGAATCCATTGGCCACAAACTTTTCGGTAAATTCTTGTTGAATGTCTCAATCTAGCTGATCTTAGCGCACGCTACCGGGATGGGCAGATGCGCTAAGGCTTGTCCCTTGTATCCTGGACGTCTTCGTGCACACTGACTTATGGACTTTATGATTCTATAGAGAAGGCCAGCCTCCTCCACTTTATTTAACTGGATTTTTTTGGGGGGAGGGGTTGTCGGTTGCATGTTCCTGCGTCGGGGACAATAAGCTTCCAGCTTATTGCCCTTTGCCTTTTTTATTGATATTCTTATTTTTTGTTTGGGTTTTCACTAACTCTATAATTTAAGAAGGGGATTCTTTTGAGTATTTGAATAATAATTTCATCTTAGTTTAGTAAAATTATGTTTTTTTTTAGCAAAGTTATAATATCAAAAAACAAAATGGTGAAGTTCAGAAATAAATATAAGTATCAAAATTTTGTGAATTTTTTAAAACCCAAAGAATTACAAATGGTGAAGTTCAGAAAATTTATTTTTATATATCTTTTTTTATTACTATCTTTTAGTACCGTGATATTTTGAAAGGGGGGAAATTTAGTTTAGAGTTCCTTTTAAAATTATTACAATTGGCGAAGTTCAGAAAATTTATAAAATTTAACCATGGCTGCTTTTTTTTAGATTTTAAATTTTAATCTCAGTAGCGAAGCGCAAGCTCCCACCGTAGGGGGAAGTGGCGAAGCCATTGCCTGTTTTTTTTTTTTTACATATTGCTATTTTAATGTGGTGAGTAGAGCGACTTATGCCCAAATAGGAGGTCATCAGATGGTCTCCTAAAATAAAAAAAATCTCTTATTGCTCTCTAGGGGTGCGCTCGCCTAGTCTATCAAGGAGTGGGGGGGGGGGGGCGCTCGCCTAGTGCACTTTAGGTGTGCGCTCGCTTCGTGCTCTCTAGGTATGAGCTCGCCTAGTGCACTTTAGGTGCGCGCTCGCTTCGTGCTCTCTAGGTATGAGCTCTCAGGTAGTGCTATCTGGTATAAGCTCGCCTAGTCCTTTCTTGGCGTGCGTTTGCCTAGTGGTCTCTAGGTGTGCAATTGCCAAGTGCTCTTTAGGTGTCGTCGCTCGCCTAGAGCTCTCTAGCTGTACATCGCCTAGTGCTCTTTAAGTGTAAATTCGCCAGGTGCTTTCTAGGTGTACGCTCGCGTAGTGCTCTCTAGGTTTTCCTTCAAATAGTGCTCTATACGCGTGCGCTTACCTAGTCTTCTCTTGGTGTGACCTTGCTTAGTGCTCTCTAGATGTGCGTTCGCCTAGTTCTCTCTAGGTGTGCGCTCTTTTAGCGCTATCTAAGGTCCGTTCGACTCGCACTTTCTAGTTGTGCGTTTGCGTAGTGTTCTCTAGGTCTGAGCTCGGATAGTGTTCTCTAAGTGTGTGTCGCGTAGTGCTCTTTGAGTGTGATCTCGCCTAGTGCTCCCTATATCTGCGCGCTCGCCTAGTTCTATTGGTGTGCCGCCTAGTACTTTCTAGGTGTGAGCTCGCCTATTGATCTCTAGATTTGCTCACGCCTAGTGCTATTTAGGTGTGCACTAGCCTAGTACTCTCTAGATGTGCGGGCTAGCCTAGTGCACTCTGGGTGTGCGCTCGCCTACTGCTCTCCTGGTGTAAGCTCGCTTAGTGATCTCTAAGTTAGCGTTCGAGTAGTGATCTCTTGGTGCGAGTTAACCTAGTGCTCTCTAGGTGTGAGCTCGCTTAGTGCTCTCTAGGTGTGTGCTCTCCTAGTGCTTTCTGTGTCTAAGATCGCCTAGTGCTTTCTAGGTCTACGATCGCTTAGTGCTCTCTAGGTTTGCGCTCACCAAGTTCTCTCTAGGTGTGCGGTCGCCTAGTGCTCTCTAGGTGTGTGGTCGCCTAGTGCTCTCTAGGTGCGCAGTACCTAGTGCTCTACCCGTGTAAGCTCGTGTACTGCTCTCTAAGTTAGCATTCGCGTAGTGCTCTCTATTTTGAGCTCACCTAGTGCTCTCTATGTGTGAGCTCGCTTAGTGCTCTCTAGGTGTGTGCTCGCCTAGTGCTTTCTAGGTCTACGCTCGCCTAGTGCTCTCTACGTGTGTGCTCGCTAAGTTCTGTCTAGGTGTGCGCTCGCTTAGTAATCTCTAAGTGTGAGCTCGCCTCGTGGTCTCTAGGTGTGTACTAGCCTAGTGCTCTTTAGGTTTGCGCTCGCCTAGTGCTCTCTAGGTCTGAGCTCGCCTATTGCTTTCTAGGTTTGCTCTCACCTAGTGCAATCCTGGCCTGCGCTTTCTATTCTGGTTAGTACTCTCTAGGTGTGACCTCACCTAGTGCTCTCTAGGTGTGCATTCACCTAGTTCTCTCTAGATCTGCGCTCGCTTACTGCTCTCTAGTTTTGAGCTCGCGTAGTCCTGTCTAAGGATCCACTATCCTAGAGCTCTCTAGGTGTCCGTTCTCCTTGCTCTCTCTATATTTGCGCGCGCGTAGTGGTCTCTAGGTTTGCGCTCGCGTTGTTCTCTCTAGGTGTGCCCTCGCGTATTGTTCTCTAGGTGTGAGCTCGCGTAGCACTCTCTTGGTGTGATCTCGCCTAGTGCTCTCTAGTTTTGCGCTTGCGTGGTGATCTCTAGGTTTGCGCTATCCTAGTGTTCTCTTGGTATGCTCTAGCCTAGTGTTTTCTAGGTTTGGGTTCGCCTAGTGCTCTCTAATTTGTGATAAAGAAAAAATACTTCCGCAGAAAGGAAATTCGTTATTTAGGGAATAAAAAGTATAATTCGGCTCCATGACTGAAGAAATTCAGCAAAAAATAAAAAAGAGTGCCTATGTTTCGCTCATTTTCAAAACCAAACCAAGGAAATTGTACACAAATAATATGCAATGATGCAATTAAATTGTGGAAAAGGAAACATTTTACCGCACATGTGGTGGCAAGTTTCCCTATCTTCTTTACTCGATTTAATTTCTTTGGGTAGCTGTTATTAGTTTCCAAAGGGTTTGTTTTTTTCCTAAAATACTAAAGTAGAAATAGACGCTAAGGAGAATTATTAAGCTATCGCAATACACGATAAATTGTTGTTATTTTCCGAGGGAGTGATCTTTTTTGGGGAAAAAGCCTACATTCAATCTCGTTTGTCCGATTCTAAGAGTTATAGTTTTGATAAGAAATCTCAAGGAAGTTTATGATTTAATTCATTATTCATTCCTCTATTAATACTATTCCAATTCATTCATTAAACTTGGATTTTTCTTGTAGCCGTCCAGAAGTATTAGTGGCCTTTGAGGGAAATGACGACCAATATCCCTCTGGGTCATAACTTTAATTTATCTCGTCTATTGTTCTCTCAACATTTGACATATTACTACTTTACTTACTTGTTTTTCTATCCAGCGTCTAAATGTGATCATTGCAGCTGTTTCATGTGTTTTGTGTGAATTGAAAGTGTTGGTATCGAGTACCAACATGAGATTTGGGGAGAGATAAATCCATTCGATTCGAAAGCTTCAATCCATTAGCGAAAGAATACTAGATAACACACTGAGTTCGTCGCAAGATTTAATTTTAAGGTTCGACAAGTCCCAACCAAACCCTGGAATCTTCAGTTAAAGAAATTGTCCTCTGGGTTTGAGTCTTCGTACTATTAGAAAAAATCGTCCTCGTGGTTTGGATCTTCGTACTAGTATGAAGCTGCGACATCCTTCCTGCGCGTCGTGAATGATTTTCTTCGACCGGATAATGAAAGAAATAAAAAGATCAGAATGACAATCACTATCGAGCAGGAAGGCAGCAGGTGCTGGTGGTTATTAGGGCGGAGGGCAGAGAGGTGTATGGTAGGATTATCTTTTGCGCTCTCTGTGTTTGAACGTCAGCCGTGATGCTAGAAATCTAACGCCGTATTTACTAGACTAGCGAGAGCTCACTAGAAGCCTCTTGTAACGTTATTTCTAGCTTCTATAATTTCTTCAATGAGACCGAATTGATCCCTTTACTAAAACAACGACATTAAGGAAGGTGCAAAATTTCTGCTGGTCCAAGAACGAGGATGAAAATATCTGTTCTAGTGCTCTGTTACTCTAAAAACAACAATATAAATGGAGGTCAGAATTTCCTGTTACTCCTAGAAAAAAATATAAAGGGAAGGTACGAATGTCAGCTTTCTCCAAGTACAACACTATACAGGAAGGTGCGAATATCTTATTACTCCAGGAACAACAATATAATAGGACAACCGAATGTTCTGTTACTCAAAGAAGGAAAAGGAAATTGTGAACGTATAGTTACTCCAAGAACAGCAATATGAAGCCAGGTCCAAATATTCATTTACTCCAAGAAAAATTATATAATTTTACGTCAGAATATCATTTGACCCCTAAAAAAATCTAAAGGGAGGTTTTAATGTACTGTTACTAAAAAAAAATTCCAAGGAAGTTTCTTATGACTCTTTCTTCAAGAAACACTTTAAAGGAAGGTTTGACTGCTTTTTCCTGCCAACTAGGATCGGTATCAGTGCCTTCGTGTTTACCAAGGCTTGCTGTTCTGATCAGTATGTTGGTTTCATACACGTTTTTTTCTAATAATAGATTGGAACGAAATTCGGCCTTTAGAAGATCTAGTTATTATAGAAGCTCCTTATACGAGCGGAATCCAAAATGTTCGCGGAAAATGCGAATTAACAAACGAAACTATGCTTAAAACTTTAATTCTTGACCGAGCACCATCTACTACTACAGCTATGTTGTTGTGTTGTGTTGTGTAGTTACAAGAAAAGTTTTGTTGGATTACAAACGAACTACCAGTTTACATAGATCCCCATCCCCTTTAAGCGGATTAACTGTTATAATTGAAGCAATAACAACTCCGAATTCTTGGTGGAGTTGTGGTAGAAGTGGAATAGAATCAGCCATACTGTATGGGAAATGCATGGAGACGAGCTGCCAAAGCAGGATTAATTCTACCATTCTTTTACCAGAACTCGACTCAGAATTCGCGGTTCATTCTTGCTTCAATTTTAACAAAAGTCATGTTGCTCACATAAGAGTGGGGGAGGGGACTCTTTTTTAACGGAATTTTTTCTTTTGTTATCCATCATGATGTGATTTACGTTTCGAGAAAAAGGATTGAAATTTAAAGTTTAATTTTCTTATATTTTTTAATAGAAAATTTGGATAAAAATGACTGAGGTTTTAATTTTCCCTTTGTTTTCTTATTTTTGCTCTTTTTATTAAATTTGCTAAACCTGAAATGTGGCCAATCTAATTTAATTGGTATTTTATATTTTTAAATAACATCAAGGAGGTTCTAAAAATCAAACTAGGAACTTGTCATTGTGGAAGTTCTAGAACCTATCTTCAGAAATAAGCCAGTCAGGCCAATATATTATATTTGTAAACAATTATCAACGATTTAGCACATACTGAGGTTCTAGATCACCTACCGGTATTTGTAAGTGGTGATATAAGTACTTCTAGAGCACATCTCTGGTACGGTCAGCACTTTCTCTATGAAAATCCTTTTAATTATTTTCTGCCAAAACCTTATTTCTTCGGTTTTTTAGAGCAGATCAGGGTGAAGGACAATTTTCTCTCATTTCTTAATATTTTAAAAAGGATGGTCTTGAAATTTGCATTTTATTTTTTCTTTGTTTCTTTGAATCAAAGAACTCAAAATTGAAACTGAATAGAATAAATTTCAGCTGTGAAAAAAGAACTATTTCCAAAATACTTTGGTTCCTTCAAATTGTGAAGGGATGCGTAAGTTGAACGGGGAAAGGGGTGACATTTGGGGTAGATAAGACGGAGTGGGCAATAATAGGCCTTTTCTGAAAAAAAACAACGGATAACTTTTAAAAGTTTCTCTTTCTTTCAAACTTTGGTGAATTCTATTTCGTTAAATTGAATAGATTTTTAAATATATGCGACACATAACATGTCTGGCAAATTTTCATTCTTTTTTACCCTGTCTTTATCTATTAGTTTATGCGTCTATTTTGATACTCCTTTTCGTGCACAAGTGAAATTGAATAGTCAAGAATATTCTAGTTAGTTCCTCTAATGTTTTCAGTAAGTTTGACTTTCGGAATTTAGTTAGATAGCCATTCATTGTCTTATCTTGATCAAGCAAGTTTATCACCATGGCGAAAACGAAGGATCTCTCTATTAAGTGTAGGAATGAAATTGTTAATCTTTACAATGAATGGTTGAGTTATTAAGATATATTAAATAAGCTAAATAGTTCGTTGAGTAACATTGGTTCTCATATTTTGAAATGGAAAAGGACAAGGACTAGTACGATGCATAATCTGCCTAGAAAGTACGCTCCCTCTAAAAACTCAGCCAGAGATACGATTAAGATTATTAAAAGAGTTAAGGCAAACCCTATGAAGACACGTAATGAGATCGGAGGAAAACGTCTTGCTGCAGTGAATTCGGTATCAAAACGAACAAATAGAAAGGAGCCTCACGGCAATAATCTGAAATCTTGGCAAACAGCCCTCCCCCCCAATACTCAATAAAAAACCCTACAGATGTCATCCTAAGTTTTGCCCGTAAACATTTAGAAAAGCCTAGAGAAATCTACACTAGTATTATGATCAGATGAAACACCATGGTATGTGTGTGTTTTTGTGCTAATGGTAGGGAAGCACTTCATGAGAGAGATAGAACAATGAATGGAGCTCAATATCGTAGAATTTTGCAAGAAAATTGCTAAGCGCTGTCGGTGTGCTAACGGGAATCAGCGCCCCGTCCGGCCCCAGCTTATTCTCTTCTCCTTCTTTTCGAGACCCTGTCCTCTTATCCTGCGTCCTCACTTTTCCTATAACCGCTTATTAACAGGGTAGAATCCGACCAGCTTCCTCTCACCTAACCATCCCGGATCGGGGCTGGAAGAGGAGGGGGTAAACGCGAAGACTTTCTTTTATTTCTTATCTATATTTTAGTTAAATTTTTACTTTGGCACTTTCGCCTCTTTTATATTACACTATTCTTGTTTTGCTGTTTTCCTTCGTTTTATTCCTTTTATGCACTTTGCCACTTATATTTACGCTTCTTTTGTTTTTCTTTTCCTTCGTTTTTATATTTAGGGCACTTCGCCTCTTTTGTCTATTTTTTTACTTTTGTAACACCTTGTCGATCTTAATGTGAGCATTTCGCTCCCTTTTTTTAGTGTCCATGTCCAGTTTTATGGTCTTTATTTTTTTACTTTCTTTCCTGTAATATTTCTTAGTGTAAATAAGTCGTATGTTTTGTTTTGCACAGTTTCTTCCGCTTGGGACCAACAATGTACTCCTGTCTGTGTGTTTTCTTTGTTAGGGTATAGCTTGTCGTGGGTTAGCCGAGATTATAATCTTATTTTATTTATTATTATGATTGATAATGATGGGTGGTACGTTCGTACTTCCAGTGATCGCTACAGGATCGGTCTTTAAGAGCGCTTTTCTTAATCTATATTCTATTGAATGAATAAAAGGGGAGTTCTCTCTTTAATCTACTAAATACTGCTAACGCAACTCCTTCAAGGATAATTTGAACACTACGACTAAAAATAGATTTTTACTGTACATTAATCAATTCAAACAAAAATGTATATATATACTCGAAAAAAAATACAACTAAAAAAATGGTTTTTATGTCCTGCTACCGATATTCGGTTCTTGGTGACTTTAAGGCAGAACAATTTACTTTAAACAAAATTTGTTTTTATGATTTGCAAATAATCCACTTTAAATGCACCGGGACATGAAAATAGGATTTATTATTTACATAATGTAATGGGGTGTAACCAGAGAATCCCAACGAAACACCTTCACTTGAATCTTGTCCGGGGTGGCGTCGTGAGTGTAGTTTCTTGGCTTCTCACTAAAGGCGTTACTTCAAATAGGGAGTAGACGAGTGACGCCACACGGAATTTCGAATCGGCGTAAGAGAATCAGGAATCAAAACAAACGAGGATTGAGAAAGGCGATGGGTCGTGAATTTATGACCTTGAAAAGGTTTTCTTCAGACGAGGGTTGCATATGTTTGTATGCTTTTCTAGCTATTTGGTCTCGCTTACGTAGTTTTTTTTGTGGGTGAGAAATCTATCTAGTTTTGCGTTGTCAAACTCCGATAGTATAAGATCACTTGACAATCTTTGGTACTCAAACTGTGCCAAGGGTTCTTGGAGATTAGATCACTTGACGATCTTTGGTAATCGAACTGTGCCGATTATACTTGGTGCAATCTAGTATTGCCCAAGGAAAAATCAAAGTCCTTCTTAACTTGCTGGGGAACTCTACCCCGGCTAGTTCTTGTCGATCTCGTGATGAAAACGAAAAAGTCACTTTTTCTCGTGCCGAACAGTTTGAAACTCGAATTCCTCCCGCGGAATAAGTAGAGGAAAAGCAAGGTGAGGCCTATGGATGGTCTGCGTTTTGGGCGTCTGTTATTTCTCTTCTTCGACATTTTTGAATTAGGGAAACGGGACCTCATATTGATTCGACATAAATGGGCATCCATTCCGCCGTCTTTGGCTTCATGGCGCTCTGGGGAGAGCGCAATACGAGATCGACAGTTTGCATTTTTGACTTGCTTGTTTATTAATACCCCCTCGGAGGGTCGGAATTTTGAGCAGAGGTCAGGAATAACTGTCTCCTTAAATTTCCCATTTTTTTCGTTCTTGAATATTACCGGAGGCCGGGTAGAGGGGCTCAGAGAAAACCAGGTGGGCTTTGTTTTTCCTTAATTATTTCTTCTCGCCACGAGGAAGACCTCGATATATATATATATATATATATATATATATATATATATATATACACGCGAAATTTCTTAACTGGTATATCTCTACATTCCTCCACCCTTAAGAAGATCCTGGGTGGGTAGTCGCTTGTGCTCTACGCTAAGAACCTGACTAAAATACATTCACAAAATATAATAGACCGGTATGGGCTACGTACGCCCTTTTCATATATATATATATATATATATATATATATATATATATATATATATATATATATATATATATATATATATATATATATATATATATATATATATATATATATATATATATATATATATATATATATACGCAAAATTTCTTAACTGGTATATCTCTACATTCCTCCACCCTTAAGAAGATCCTGGGTGGGTAGTCGCTTGTGCTCTACGCAAAGAACCTGACTAAAATACATTCACAAAATAAAATAGACCGGTATGGGCTACGTACGCCCTTTTCCTATCACTCTTATCATATCTCTATTATGTCCACCGTGCGTATAATTACAAATTATTAGAAACGATTCTACGAAATACAAAAAAAAACACTATTAGAGATACTCTTATACATACAAAACACACAAAAAATTACTAACATAAAAAACCAACACTTTTGTTCTCGACACTAATAGTGGCTCAATTAGTTATTGACGGGGTTTCGGCTCAAGCAGTCAGCGATACAATTCTCAGAGCTTTTTATGAGACTGTGATCCTATTCCACGTTAAACTTCTGCCCTAATAAATAAAATTGGCACTTCTGTATTCCCTAAATTATAGCTAATGCTTCCTGTTCTACAGTTGCATACCTTCTTTCCGCATCGTGAGTTTTCGGCTGGCATAAGTTATTGGGAATTGGGTGCCATCATCTTCGTATAGCAGTAAGACACACCCTATGCCTTCTCTACACGAGTCGGTGCGTATCTCAAATTTTTTGGGGGGATTGGGCAGACGTAGGATAGGGGCTGACACTAGTTTTTCTTTTAACCACTTGAACTTAGAGATCACTTTAGGATTCTACTTGACTGAGTCGGTTGAATTTTTCTTTAACAGATCATGAACGGGAGCGGCTATCACCGCAATTTGGGGAACGAATCTTCGGTAGAATGAGGTGGTCCCCAAGAAAGAACGCAATTGCTTCTTGGTTCGTGGTGGTGGCATCTTAGCTATGGCGTCTACATTATCCTATTGGGTGGATAGTAAATTTTTCCCTTTTTTGAATCCTAGTTAAGAGATGGCCTCATAAGAGCATAGCCATTTTGACGGGCGTACTGTTATGCCGTGTTCGCGAAGTCGATTGAAGATATCGCGGAGAGCATTCAAGTGTCCTTCCCATGTCTGGATAGCCACGTACAAGTTATCCAAATAAAAAAATACCTCCTTCAAACCATATAAAAATTTATAACACTTTGAACAGACTGAATTCTTCAAACTCAGTTTCAGTTTTTCAATATCAAGAATCGCATACTTTGGAGTGTTAAAGGCAAAGTTTACACCCGCTTCCTTTCAAAACCGCTCTTTCTTAACTGAAAATTCAGTACTTTTGCTTTATCATTTAGGCTTGAATTGAGGTTTGTAGCTAATGATTTATTTCCTTTCAAAAGGGTACCTGCACCATTATTTAGAATCCCTGAAGAGTCTTCAACTCTTAAAAGAGGTTCTTTGGCTTTCCATCTTTTGGTAGAATTTGGCCTTACAAGGTTTTTCTGACAGCACTTTCCTCCTCCTGATGAGTTTCCTGCACAAATGTTCGCTTCTGAAAATCATTTTTTATATTGCTTTGATCCAGCAGAGCTTCTGCACTTTTATTTTGATCTTGTGAAGATTTCTCTGTTAGAACTTTTTCTTGAAAAGTTTCTTTGATTACACTTTGATCAGGAGAAACTTGCTTGGTTACAGCTTGCTTATTAGCCATATGCTTTACATAATTTTCTGAAATTTCTGTCACTATCATTTGTTTGCAAACTGTTTCTCCGCTCGCCGCTTTATCCCACAAGGACTGAAAGACGGACATTCTTTTTGCGCGGTCGCGAAAGCTTGAGAATCGAGCTGTTCGTATTCTGGGTGATCCAGAGGAAAGAGAAGGGTCAGAGTCGAGGCTCTCTTAGCTGATTACGCTAGTTCTCTTTCCATCTGTACTATCCATTTTTCTACTTCTCTTCTTATCTTAATTCTTATTTCTTCTGCTTCTCTTTTTATCTGTACACTTTTTTCTTCAGCTTATCTTTCTATCCTCATTCTTAATTATTCTGCTTCTCTTTTCAACTGTATTATTCTTTCGTTTGTTTTAATTTCCTTAGGTACTCTTCTTTCTTCTGCTTTTATTTTTCACTGTTTTCTTTTTTCTTCCATTTTTATATCCCACTCTATTCTTCTTTCTTCCATTTTCCTATCAAACTGTATTCTTTCTTCTTCTTCTTCTTCTTCTTTTCTTTCTATCCTCTATTCTTCCAGGACGTAGGCAACCAGATCTTTGCCTGCTAGTCTAAAGATTTGGCCTTGTTTGTGAAATCTTTCAAACGAAGACATTCTGGCTATGTTCGTCGAAACCTCACTGATGTAACGAAGGTTACGTATGCAATTTTGAGTCACTTGGCCTTTTCTACACTAACCTTAACTTTCATTGAAACTCTTAGTTGAATTATACCTGTCCAAAAAACACAACAAAACAAAAAAAATCACCTTTCGTTAAATTATCTTTCTTACTTGTCTAAATACATTACTATGAATCATTAAGACCTGTTTGATTCATCCGTATTTAAATTTTACTCGAAGGGGTTGGCAATTATTTCTTCTTAGCAATGGCTTTTAAATATATCTTACACTTGGGTTCTTCTGAAGTAACTGCAATAACCTGACACCACCTAATTATGTCGTAGGTTAGCCAAGATTATAGTCTTTATTCTAATAATTATTATGATTGATAATGATGGGTGGTACGTTCGTACTTCCAGTGATAGCTACAGTTCGGTCTCTAAGAGCGCTTTTCTTAATCTTTATTCTATTGAATGAATAAAAGGGCAGTTCTTTCTTTAATATACCAAATACTGCCAACGCAGCTAATTCAAGGATAATTTAAACACTTCGCCAAAAAATAGATTTTTACTGTACATTAATCAATTCAAACAAAAATGTATATATATACTCGAAAGAAATACAACTAATAAAATGGTTTTTATGTCCCGCTAAAGATATTTGGTTCTTGGTGACTTTACGGCAGAACAATTTACTTAAAACAAATTCCTTTTTATGATATGTAAATAATCTACTTTAAACGCACGGGGACATGAAAATAGGATTGATTACTTACATAATGTAATGGGGTTTAACCAGAGAATCCCAACGAAATACCTTCACTCGAATCTTGACCTTAGTGGCAACCTGATTGTAGTTCCTTGGCTTCTCACTAGATGGCGTTACTTCGAATGAGGAGTGGACGAGTGACGTCACACAGAATTTCGAGTCGGCGTAAGAGAATCAAGAATCAAAACAAACGAGGATTAAGGAGGGCGATGAGTCGTGAATTTATGACCTTAAAAAGGTTTTCTTCAGACGAGGGTTGCATATGTTTGTATTCTTTTCTAGCTATTTGGTCTCGCTTATGGAGTTTTCTCTTGTGGGTGAGAAATCTATGTAGTTTGAGCTTGTCAAACTTATATAGTATAAGATCACTTGACGATCTTTGGTATTCGAACTGTGCCGAGGATGCTTGGAGATTAGATCACTTAACGATCTTTGGTAATCGAACTGTGCTGATTATACTTGGTGCAATCTGGTTTTGCCAAAGAAAAAATGAAAGTCCTTCTTAACTTGCTAGGAGCTCTATCCCGGCAAGTTCTTGTCGATCTCGTGATGCAAACGAAAAAGTCACTTTTTCTCCTGCTAAACAGTTTTATAATTGAATTACTCCCGCGGGGTAATGGAAGGTGTAGAGGAATAGCAAACTGAGCCGCGGAGATGGTCTGCGTTTTAGGCGTCTGTTATTTCTCTTTCTCGACATTTTTGAATTAGGGAAACAGGACCTCATATTGATTCGGCAGAAGGGGGTATCCATTCCGCCATGCTTTGGCGTCGTGGCGCTTTGGAAAGAGCGTAATACGACATCGACAGTTTGAATTTTGACTTGATTGTTTATAAATACCCCTCGGAAGCTCGGCATTTTGAGCAGAGGTCCGGAATAACTGGCTCCTAAATTTCCCATTTTTTCCGTCCATTCTTGAATGTTCCCGGAGACCGGGTAGAGGGGTTAAGAGAAAACCAGGTGGGCTTTGTTTTTCCTTTATTATTCCTCCTCGCCACGAGGAAGACCTCGATGTATATATACACTCGCAATTTCTTAAATAGGATATCTCTACATACCTACAAACCTATTTTACTTCTATGAAACCTACCACAAATTTTATCACTCACTCCATAAATAAATAAAGGCAGAATGCAACGACTGACTTATGTAAATCTATTTCATCATACGAAATTAATTTTATATATTGTTGAAATTGCTAAGGCAAGTAAATACGAACATTCTTGAAGTGGGTCAAATATTGTCTTTGGACCCTTTAACTCTTTGCCACTTTCAGATCTCTCAAAATGTAGAGATAATTTAGCTTATATTTCTTTTATCTAGGTGAGTGACAGTAAATTATATGTATTTGTCTGAGAGAGAGATGGCGGCATTTTGAAAAAGTTTGACGACCGACGAGGTGAAAAAGTTCATTGGTCAATTTGTGACATCCATATAAATGAACTCGGCCTTCGTCATCAATTCCAAACCATCGACGGACCTACCACAGGTTATAATTCTTTCAATGGACCAATAGGGAAGTTTTTGTTGAAGGTGGAAGACTTAGAATGAGATGAAGAGTTTGTTCTGATCATAGATGGACCAGAAATTCCGATGAAAAATTAAGTGTTAGCCGATTTGTCCACTGATTATAAGTACCTTTTCTTCGTCGCTGAATACATTCACATTAAGAAAATTAATCTGCAACTGGAAAATTTGAAGCCAAGACCCGATTCCCACTTGAGGTGTCTGTCCCTTGGCTGTCGCCTAAGGACAACTTACCTATCCAAGCATCCTTCTAAATATCAATTTAAGAAAAAAACTGCACTCTCTCAATCTCGACGTCGTCACCAACTACATTCCTTGGTGGTGTGTAATCAAAACTTGACCAAGCATTTCTGATGCCGCCAATCACATTCTTTTCCAAATTAAACTTCCTCGCTTTCTTCCTCAATCAATGCGAGACAGTGTTTCAATACCTCAAATCATGGAATCTGGACCCAGTAAATCTGCTCGTCTCTCTCCACTGCGATGATGATTCAAATCTCCGTGATTTCGCCGTTCGCAAGATCAGAAACTTTCGGCGATGGAGCGATATGGCTGACAAGTCGGTAAGAAAATTTGTTCCTCCTCCTCTCAACTTTAATGTGAACCCAACACTATTGCTGAACTTATCGATTGGGATTCAGTTACGATTTACGAGTTTACTCTCATTTTCCATCTCACCATCGCCAAACTTCATGATTTGATTCTCAACAAATTGGAATTGCCGTCTTTCCTAACCCACACCCAATTGGTGGAGCGCCTGATTCATGAATTAACAAGGGCATTCGGAATAATTGCTGGTCATGATGACAAAGAAGGGTATATTCGCGCGAGAATGGCTTGCGGAGATTTTCTTTTAAATCTGACATGAAAACATATTTTGCGAAAATGATATGTTAGTCACAATCTCTCTAATTTCTAATAGTGACGGCAATGATTTGCATTTCTTATGCATTTTGTACTTATTTCTTTCATTTAATTTAATGTTACATTAAAAATAATTCATCCTTCCTCAAATGGAATTTATTTTTGTTATCAAAACTTAATTTAGTAATAAGATTATGTTGGAAAAAGATAAACTTTCTCAGTTTTTAAGCCCCTGAATGAAGAGGTGATCACTTCCATAATGGTCATCGACTACCCCAAATACAAAATCATGATCTTCATACGGAGAGCAAATAGATAGATCAAGACAGGAAAATGAAATGGTTCTCGGGCAGTGATGCGTAAACTAAGCCACATTTAAGATATTTATCTCTAGCTCTTTGATCAGTTCGGCAAGGAACTGACTCCTGAGATTGTTTGAGTAGTCTTTCCAGAAGGGCTGTCTACCGTTTAGATCTCCGAATAGGAGAAGGGCCTCGGCAACCGTGCCACGACGCGGCGGAAGTCCCCCGTGTCGAAGTCGGCTAGCGGTGGAATGTACGTGGAAATAACAGTATAATACCTCCTCTCCAGATGCAGCTGTAAAGCAACTGCCTGAAAAGACTATCAAAAGCAAAGAGAAGAACGAAGACATCATGCCGGGTGTAAATGGCGCATCCTCCTGCCCAGCCCCCATCCCGTTGTGGTGTGTGTCAAAAAACCCTTATACTAAGGTAGGGTTGTCAGAGGGTACGCGCTCTGCATGGTCTCCTGCAAAACGATAATATGTGAAACAGTAGGAGACGAGCCTCGGCAGATTCTTCCAGTTGGGCCGGACTTCGCGGCAATTCCATTCAATCAATAGGCCCTCTAGACTTAGCTCTAAGCAGATACGGGGGCGCTTTTCGAAGAAAAGACCATCACGGAATCGCTGTAGGCTTCCTGGAGGCAGAACTCCGTCAGCTTTTGGTCGCACAATATGCTGAAAGCGCTGTCGCCCTCAAGGACTTATCGGGGAAAGTTGGGCTCCGCCAAACCTTCGCCTTGAAACTTTAGGAAGGTGGGGCCGCATCGGAGGCAGGATTCACTTCTTTGGAGGGTCCACCGTCTTCAAATCACCAAGCGTAGCAGTGAGTGCAGGCGTAGGAGCCGACGCTCCTTTCGGGAAGCAGCTTAGATAACCCCGGAAGATGGCCTCATGACAATTTTTAATGGTGTTGCCTCATGTGATTCTAACGGCTAGGTGAAAGTGTGCAGCCGTTTCACCTTAGTAGAAACAGCCACGATTAATGAAGGGGAGAGTCTTAGTTTTAGCCGGTGCAGGTGCGAACCTTTTGTGCGAACAGTTGTACCAGGGGAGCGCTAGGGCTGGGTAGAACGCTAAACGACCGTGTTGGTAGGCTTGGATGGGCAAGGAGCCGAGTGTGTATTTTTTAACATTGATGCATAAGGCGTCCCAGCTAGTGACCTACGCGGCAGGACCAAGCCCTTAGCGTCGCAAAATAAGCTACAAGGAACCACATTGTGTCGAAGAAGTGGTGTGCAGCTCTTGGTAATTAACATTCTTGTCCAAACATAATTTGGACTTATCGTGTGCGGCCTTGGAAAATCTTACACAGACTTTGGGTATCCACGAATTCGTACATCTACAGCAGAGATTACTATGTCCGAAGCGCTGGCAGTAGTAGCACCTCCGAAGCAGTAGCAATAATGCTTTCACGCGATGGCGACACCAACCAGCACGCACCGACTAAAAAAATTGCCACAGGTGAACGTGACGAAGAGTGTAGGGGTGGGTCTCGCTGCTCCTTCCTGTTTTATCATCACACGTTCGAATTTGACTGATCCATGCTCGGCCAGCTCTATGGGGATATCATATATCGAGAAGTCCACGAGTTTCCTCGCCTAAACTACTCCTTTCACAAAGTTCATGTTAGAGTGTGACGTCAAACTCACCGGCGCATTCTCCCGAGAAACAGGTTACCTTCTGCTGTTTACTAATCACGCTCGCTAGAGCTCTCCTCTGATGGATCATGTTACCCTTGGCTAACATTCTCTCATTAGTGGAGCGAATAACGAAAAAGCCTTTGAAGCCAGTGGGCTAAAAACTGCCAGGTGAACTCTGAATCAGGGTCACCGACGTAATTGAAGCTCCACTCTGCTAACCTGAAATTTTGGTCTTAGTCAGGTATCCCTCATCCGGGGGAGAACCGTCTGTTCCGGTGGCCCCTTTGAAAAGAGACGAGCATTTAGTCTTTTGTGTCTCAGGATTTCTTTTCTTTTTAGGAGAGGAATGTGGGGAATGAACTCGATTTTCTCCTCCAACTGAAGGAGCCCTGAGGCCAGATGGACTTGCCTCTGTAAGATTCTTCTCTGAAATAGAGAAGGTCTTGCTGTTTCGGAGGCACCAACTTAGGGAAGGGATCCCTCCTCTATTAAAGAGTCCTATGGCACCCGAGCCGTCTGTCGAGGACCAGTCACAGGGGCAGAGGGGTAACGAGCCCGGGTTCGACCCCATGAAATATCCTAACGTCTGCGGCTGGATCACCTTAGGAAACCTGTCCATCTCTTGGGGGCTCCATGTGGCCCTCTTCCGGGGTTCTTAAAGCTGTCCCCCGATAGGAGGACAGTACTAAACACCCACACTCACTGGTGGGCTGGATGGCTAGGAGAAGGTGGATCTTCCAAAAGATAGACCCCGTCTCCGAAGCCCCCTTGTTAGCCTAAGGTTTCTTGGCAGAGGGAGAAAAAGACTCGTATGGCAATTTGAACCTCTCTTGATATGTCCTCAAAGGCGGCAGCGCCTTTAGCGCATAGTCTGGCTGACAGCGCCCAAAGTTCTGCCTCCGAGAAGAAGGGTCTTCGAAAACCCTTCTTCTGGAATTGCCACAGATTCCGGGCCAAATGGTAGGAGCTGCGGATGCTCCTCATTAGCCATCATTTTGCAAGAGAGCATGCTGCCAGCATGCCCCATGCCCACCCTTCCGGGGTATAAGGCTTTTACGACCCAACCACCACGGACTTGGGGCCGGGCAGTAGAATGCATGATTTACACACTACATTGTATTTGTGCTTCTCTTTGCTTTAGATAGCAGCTTTCAAGGCGTAGCTGTGTAGTTACACCTGGATATGGGGTATACTGTTATTTCCGCGTAAATTCCACCCTCAGACTAATTCGACGCGGTTGACTTCTACCGCGTCGTGGCACGGTTGCCGAGACCTTTTCTCTTGCTCAGAGATCTGAACGGTAGACACTTTCTCTGGGTACATTAGACCATTAATCCCAGTGGTCAAATTCTTCACAACCTGATCGACGAGCTGGAGATGACGTCCTAAATGTGGATGATTTTATGCATCATTGCCCGAGAAACCGGTTCATTTTTCTGCCTTGATATATCATTGTGCTCTACCAATGCACTACCTGATTTTGGTGGCGGGTGGTTGATGACTTCCATGGTAGTCATCACTTTCCCATTCAAATATCCTATTCTTGCCTGCTGCCACCAAAGAGCCCGCCACGTTGGTGCTTGGTACGGGCGCCGTCCTCCTTATTTCATTAAACGACTGATTTCTCTATCTTAGTCGAGGATTTTATGTCGTTAGATGAGGCCTTTTTTGAGTTCTTCTCCGGCACCCTCTTGGCCCTGGGCCTAGCTACTATTCCAAGAACGTCTGGCCGTTTCGCCAGCCCACCGCCCCCAAGATGGTCAGGCGAGTTGTGAGGTGGCCCTCAAACAGAAGTATTATGCTTACATACGCTATAATTACCATCGCTATAAATTCACCGACTTCACTATCGATGAATTTCGTCGAGCTAGGTTAGTTTCCGTTATAATTCGAAGCACGCCCGCTGTTCTTCTTGGAGAGAATACGTATCTTCACTTAGCGGGAAAAACCCTCTAGCAGAGGTGTGGAAGCAAGTCAAAAGGGAGGTCTCGAAGATCCCCCTCCCGTTTCCTAAGAGAATGGTACCTCAATCTCGGACCCCGCGTCTGTGGCGGCATCCTTCGCGACAACTTTCTTTGCATTTTAAGGTCGAAATGATGCCTCCCCCCCCCGCATTTAATGCGCGTAGTGATGTTGCAGGAGCCGCTGATTGGAATTTACCTACAGAAGTAAAGAAATAGATTTGGATATGGGCTACTCTGCTCACTTTTCGCAAACCAGTCGCTCTAACCGGGCCGTTATCTGCCAATACCTTTAACCCCCTGCCTGTACATGTGGATGGAGAAACTGGTAAATGTTAGATTAGCCTTTTCTCTAGACATCGGAGGTCATCTTTATTTTGCACAGTGTGGCTTCAGCAAGTTCCACTCCTCGTAGGATGCTCTGCTCAGACTGCGAGGCCCTCCTTCGTAGAGAGCACTATGCCAAGGTGTTTTTCAATCTCGAAAAAACCTATGATACCGCATGGCGATAGGGTATCATGGAGACTCTTCTCACGATTGAAGTGAGGGGGTTGGTTCCCATTCTTCATATCAGAATTTTTCCGGTATCGTCGATTCCGGCCCAATGGAGCAGGAAGTGGGTGTCTCACAGGGTAGTGTCCTCAGTGCCACACTTTTTGCTCTGAGTATCAACAGCATCACCTCCGTGCTATCAGAAGATGTTATCGTTGCGCCCTACGTGGGCGAACTTTCGATTCCTTTTGGAGCGCCCCAGATGACAACTCTGGAGCGTCAACTCAACCAGGCATTGAAGCGCGTTTCTCGATATGCCGAAGTGCACGGGCTTTGGTTTTCCTTGGATAAGAGTAAGGTGGTGTACTTCTGACGCCATCCACAACCACACCCTGACCCAGGCTTATTACTAAATGCGGTTCGCCTGGAAATGGTGGAATCGCACCGTTTCCTTGATCTTGTATTTGAATTATAGTGACTCACAAAGCGCCTTGAGTGCTCTCTGGGCAGAGGAATCTCTGCATCTCCTGGTTTGCGATATCCTTGATGCCACGGTTCTGGTGAGCCGGTCGCATGTCAAGATTAATCTTCTGCTGGGTTCTTAGACATGTAGGAATTGGGGGAATGAGTGCGCCGATGAGGGCACCAAGGAGTCCGCGAGGACTGGGCCACCCAACCACTGTTTTGCTCTTCCTCACACTGGTTACATGGCAGGAATACCATCAGCTCTCCGGGCTCCTTAGCTTTGGCAAAGAAGATGGCAGATGGTGGAGGGGAACTCAAAGTTACGTGCCTATGCACCGCGATTGTTCACATGGACCTATCTCCGAGTGCCGTGGCGGCTTCAGATTGCTTTCTGTCTTCTTCGAATTTGACACACTTGCGCTACGGACCGCTATTTTATGGAGCACTCGCCTACCCCTTTCTGCGAAGATTGTGTTGTCCCTCAGATTGCTCGGCACATTCTTGTTGAATGTCCTAGCTGCCCGATCTTCGCATACGTGATCTCTCCCAGTACAGGCACAAGCGCGGCCGCTGCCGCTTGTCCCTTGTACTCAAGACGGTTTCGTGCAAACAGACATGTTGACTATACGAGTTTTTGGAGGAAGCGGGCCTCCTACACTTTATTTGCCCTTTGTAGGTCGTATATTCTTGCTCCGGGGAAAGGCCGGCCTATCCTCGACGCTGGAGCTCGTTTCCGTGTTACCTTTTGCCTCTTTATATCTAGTTTACAGGGAGTAAGTGTTTTTGCCTCCCCCTCTCTTCCGCGATGTATGATGGTTCGCCGGCTATAGACAAGAGAAAAGGAACCTCGAATATGATCCGTACTGACTTTGGTGATGGCAATATCGAAGCCCTACTGAGATTGACATTTCCCCGAGGTTAGCCAGCCCCGGAAGGCAGGATATTCTATGAAATCAAAACCTGCCTCGGTGCCAAGCCTGTAACCTGGGTCAGCCCCTTTGCATGCTTGTCCTCAGAGTGCACCCCCCCTCTGGATTTACGAGGAGAAGAGGGATCTACTCGATAGGCTGATGGTCTTCGACAGTTAACACCTTTTCCAAATCAGAGAAGGATCTTTCTGAGGCAATTCCATTCCCCCTAAGGGTTACTTCTGGCGGTGGAGAGAAGCGAATCTTTCCCTACCATCCTCTTTAAAAGGAAAAAAAGACTAAGAGGGTAAGGGCTCCTCTTAGCCTCTAAACGAGCTCCGGGGATGGACAGGATAGGTGCACTTTTGGCAAGCGAGCGGGTCATGATCGGCCCGTCCGCTCCGATGCTCATCTGGGTTGTGAGGCCCAGACAAAGACCAAGGTCGAATCTGCACCAAGCAGAGCCTCGATTACGTCGAGGGCCCTCATTTTGAGATTAGGTGGTGTTTTCGAACCAGTTAGCTTTAAATGCTTTCTAGTTATACTCTCCACTGATGGCAGCATGTTGGTCAACAACAACATGTGCCATCAAGGGAGAGCACTAGCTATCCTGCTTGGTGTAGAGCCAGAAGTGACTAGTTCCTCGGAAGGGAGCTGTCTGGCAAATGCGTCAGAGGCCCTCCGAGGTGGCCATGATTCGTGCTCTTTGAACACTTGATGGCACGCCTGTGAGTGTAACGCCGCACTCTCATATGTAAGGAGTGGTTTACACGAGAGATCTCGTCGACTACTCCATAAATGAGATCACCTTAGAGCTGGCCGACCAAAGAGCAGTCAAGGTCGAACATGTAATGAGAAAACAGGGAAGGACCTAAAAACGCACCCCTACACTATTAGTTACGTTTGACTGTGACAGGCTCCCTGAGTCGGTGTGTGCCGGCTGTTATCACTACCACGTGAACGCATTCGTGCCACTCTTGCGGAGGTACTACTTATGTAACCCCTTTGGTCAAGCTATGCACTACTGTAGACGTGAAAAACGGGGGCACCCGAATTCTGTATAAGTTACTCCAAAGACGCACACGATAAGTCCACATAGTGTATGGCCCTGTGTGTCGATTGCGGAGAGCAGCACCTCGCTTCATCGAAGCAATCTGGTGCGTATCTCATAGAAATGACATCATACCTGTTCAGGCTACCGTTCGTCTCTCATTTCACGAGGATTCTGACTTGATCATGGTGCGCCCAGCGCTGCCAGGGACCCCTTATTCCACAATCTTTAAAGTACACCCTTTGTTCCTGGCCCCTCCAAGAATACGAGCACGGTCGTTTTCACGCCCATTTGGAACTCTTCTGTTGGTTTTCTCCATCCCGGGCGCTCTCCTGGTATAGCAGGAGGCAGAAAGGGCTCGCGCCCAGCCCTGGCTCAGACTTTGCCCTGAATATTATTCCTAAAACGGCTGGCTGTTTAGCGGTCCAATCGCTTCCGTAGTCGTCAGCTGAGTGTGAGACAGCCCTCAAACAGAAGCGTTAGGCCTAAATGCAAACGTTTTCACTGTCAGTGAATTTCTTTGATCTAGGGCTAGGTTTCATTATGTTTCGAAGCACGCTTGCTGCTCTTCATGGCAGGCATACTTGTCTTTGCACAATGGGAAGAATCCTTTAGCAGAGGTGTCGAAGCGAGTCAAAAGGATTCGGAGCAAGGTCTCACAGAATACCCTCGTTATTCAGGAGAATAGGACGGCAATCTCGGACCCTGTCTCCCTGGCGGAGTTCTTCGTGACCTATTTGTTACCTTTGTCTAGCAGAAATGCTGCTTCGCCAGCATTCAATGCACCTAAGCCCTTCAACTACAATTTACACTGCCAGACGCGGAGAACCCTTCGACGACCGGTTCAAATTGAGTTAATAACGTTCCACTCTCACTTCGGGAGCGGACAACGCCCTCTAGCCAAGACGACGGCCTGTATATGACTTCACTGCTGCAGGAAGATGTTTTTGTTACGTTCTACTTGTACGACCTTTCCATCTCTTTTGGTGTGGCTCAAATGCCACCGCTGAACTGTCGTCTCTAACAGGCATTGAACCGCGTCTTTTCCTATGCCAAATAGAACTAACTGCTTTCGGGTTTTTTTGTCCAAGACTAGAGTGATGCAATTCTGCCGCCATCCACGGCTCCACTCCGACCAATACATGTTTGTAAATTGGCTTCACATGGAAGTCGTGGATTCATACCGTTTCTTTTATGTTGTATTTGACCGATGCCTCACCTGGGAGGCTCATATTTGCAGCCTTAGGGTATCCTGTACCCACGCCATGGACATTCTTCGATTTGTTACGTTCATCATCTGGAATTCTGATAGGGTTACTGCCTTACTTTTCACTAGATCCTTTGTACGTTCGAACCTTACGTTTGGATGCGAGTTTTATGTATCTGCACCATCCACCTGGCGACAGGTGCATTCCCCACTTCCCTTATTGATATTCTACTTGTCAATGCTAGGAAGATGTCACTCTCTCTGCGCCGTGCATAGTGAATTTTGCCTGTACGCACGAATTGTGAGCCTCTCTTATTCCTCATCAGCTCTCACTGGAGTCGCGGCTGACCTCAACGTTGCTTAAGTCACTGAGTGATGCCAATCATATCATAATCCCTTTGGGTTTGGAGCTAGGAAACTCAGACGAGAGTTCAGTTTAGCTTTCGGGCCGGTGGGACATCTGTTTCTGGCTATCCGCTAAATTGGAGGTTGCTACCTTTACCTATTTTTCGCTGCGCCTCTGCTGCCATAGAACCGGCAATATTGCGTTCGACCTTTTGGGAGCTCACCATGTTACGCATGATCGGTGCCAATTTACATTGATAACTCCTAGTTCCAGAGAGAGGCGGCTCCCTCGCTGTATTCCCTCTTTTTGAAGGCATTTGGGCTCTACCAGGTACTCTCTCTCTCTCTCTATCTCTCTCTTCACGGCCAGGCTACTTGCAATACACAGCTAGGTATGGGATATTAGGCGTCGTGCTGGTTCTGAGACAGGAGTTTGTTCTTTAGCGACTCACAAAGTGCTCTGAGGGCTTTTGGTGTAGTGAAATCTCCACTCACTCTATTTTGCGGTATCTTTGACGTCAAGGTAACCGCGATCCGCATTGATGTCGATATTATCTTGTGCTGAGTTCCTAAACATGTAGAAATCATGGGGAATGAACTCGCCGATGAGGAATCAAATATCTGCAAGGACTGGGCGCCAGACTAGCCTTTCACTCTTTCTCACACTGATTACATGCCAGAAATCAGGTCAGCCCTCTGCTTTACCTTGGAAGGTAGATGGGAGACGAACGAGGGTAAGTCATGGTTGCATGTAATTGCTCTGCAACTGTTCCCATAGACATAACCACCCTGTCCTGAATGCAGCGATGACTTCAGGTTGTTTTTGTCGTCTTCGAATGGGCACCCTCGCGGTACGCAACTCCATTTGAGGAGTACTCCCCAGACTGTTCAGTCCATTTTTTGTGAATATCCTTGTGTATGTGTTCTTAACGCATGTTAACCCTCCTTGTAGTGAGACGAGTAGAGTCGCAAACGATCCGTGCACATACACTTGTAAACTATGTAGAGGTATCCCCTAGAATAATATTATTTCCCCACCTTCTAAGATATTACTTTGGGAGAGAAAACGAGCCGTTACTTCCCTCCCTCACTACGACTTCACCCTTTTTGGACTCGCCATTAGGTCTCCACAAAATTCACACCAAGGCATGTCGCTGAAATTGAGGCTACCTCTCGCCCGTCTTAATCCCTCCGCCCCCCCACACACATACTCGGGTCGGGAGATTACTTTGTAGGTTCGCCGTGAAGAGCTTTTATGGCTCCAGCCGCTGGTCGTCCGTCTGGCCCGCTGATCTCGGCCATTGACACTTCCCCGTAATGAGACGCTCGGTTTGTCACGCCCGATAACGAGGGTTCGAGAAGGCCTTTCTCTCTACCTGTTTTGGAGAACTCTGGGTATATATGCACCCTTTCCAGGATTACAAACAAATTTGGTTACACGACTTCCAGAAATGAGTTCAATTCAACCAAGCTCTCTCCCGAGAAGTGTGAGTGACGGTCGCAAGCCACGGAAGAACTGGACATCACACCCGTATCTTCAGGTCAGGGAGAAGAGTCTCGTGAGGCAACGTCAGCCTTTCTCAGTCACCTTCGGATCAAGGATTAGAGAAGCCGTCCCCTGAAGTTCTTCTGGTTTTCCCTTGAGGAAAAGAGTCGAGTGTGGAGAAGTCATCACCATCCCCCCCCCCCCCTTCGAAGTTCGTTCGCTGACCTCTTGACGACGAAAGGCCCGCATCTCGCAAAACACAAGTTCGAGAAAGTATCCCCACCTGCTACAGGTTTGTGGCTACCATCCGTGAGCAATCAAGGTAACCAAGCCCTCCCTCAAGTTTGTCCCACCTTACCCTCTAGGTTTAAAGGAACTAAATCACTTACTACCCTAAATATCATATTATAACCATTTAATAACCAAGGTTACCTAATTATTATTCGGAACCTAATTCCGTCACATTCCTGTAACCATATATAGCCATATTTATTGTTGTGCTTTTTATTTATTGTGTATAAAAATCTATTTTTTTTCGTTCTGTTTAGTATATTCCTTGATCACGCAGCTACAGCTATCTATTCAAATCGCAATCTTAGAACAATGACAGTTGTCTCCTTGCTAGGCCTACCTTAGAGCATGTGTGCACATATTCCCGTACACTTGGCCACACTTAGACAAACTACCTGACGTTTTTGAGAAGGCTGGATTCATGCATTTTATTTGACTCTCTTTAGGGTTGGTTACATGTTACTGTACTGGGAAAGGTGGGCCTCTCCTTGACGCCGGAGCGTGTTTCCTTCTTATTCTTACTTTTTCGCTTCTTGTTCTGATTTTTGGGTGAGAGTTGGCTTTCTTTTATTTGGGGGGGATTTTTGGTTTTTGCTCTTTTGCATATTTGTTTTTAGTCGCGTACGAGTCTAGTCGTGGGCGACTCTACATTGCACTATGTCGGTCGATCGGTCCCTGTTTTGAAATTTTATTTTTTTGTAATAACATTATAACCTTTCGGCTGATTCTAACGGAATTTGGAACCCTTATGTTGTTTTAAATTGTCAAAGTCCTACCAAGGTTACCCCGGAAATTATATTGTTTCGGCAATAACATCATAATTATTCGGCCCATTCTAGCAAAATTTGAAATCCTTTTGTTGTTTTACATTCTCTTTCGAATGATATAATTCAAAAGGTCCTCCCAAGGTTATCACGTGAATTATTTTGTTTTGGCAATAACGTCATAACTATTCGGCCGATTCTAATGAAATTTGAAACTCTTATGTTTTTTACATTCTCTTTCGAATGCTAGAATTACAAGGGCATCCCAATGTTATTGCAAGAATTTTTGAAAGATTTGTAGGTTGTATGGTCATAAATAAGAATAAGTGAAAGCACGGGACTAAAGAATGAAGTTGAGTGAAAAAGAAATAAGGAAGTAGATCAATTGGAAGCAATAGATGAATGAATTTTCAAATGACAGAGGCTAAATAGTGAAATTTTTTGATCTTATATACTTGGGCCAAGACGGAGTAGTAAAGATCAATAGGAAGCATTTGCAACAACGAGTATAGACATTCAGAAATATGAACTTTAAATGGTTATGACGACAAAAATTCAGGGATAGAAAAGCGTGAGAAAAATTAAAAATACATTTTATAAAATTATAATGAGAACCTAAAATATGCTAGGTTAGGTTCGTTCACTATTTCCCATAGCGAAGACTTTTTTACCTAGGGAGAAAATATTGCATGGAAGAACTAATGCGAAAGGTGTAACTATGAAAGAGGGAAGAGTTAGAAAGGAAAGAAGCAGCGTGTGGCGGTATCTGAACCAATATTCTCCACGTCGCGGAGATGCAACTGACGGCGCTTAGACCATTCGGCCATCCGGCACCTTAGAAAGACTACTCGCGAACATTGGGGTGTTTGAACAACTGACCTCGTTGGTTCATTATTTTCTCATTTCGACCTCGTCTATCACACGCTTTGTTCACATCACCTTTTGTAGTTTAACAATATTCAGCAAAAGACCCAAGGACATTAAATGGTAATACTCCTAAAAATTCATTGTTTTTTCCTCAAGCAGACCTCTGTTTTTTTTAATGACGGCTAGGATTATATATTAAGTATGGCGAACGCGCTGCATAATATGGATTTGCGCTGTCTTTATATGGGATAAGAATAGTGGCCCGTTAACGTGTCGAAATATTTGCTAGACTTTATGGAAAAAAAATCATTTTCAACCAAACTTTATAAGTTTACCTTTCCACTAAAAAAAGGAATGAGGTTTTGGGTCAAGAGAGACTTCTGCCAGGGAATGTTTGTCTTTTCATCAAGAAAAAGATTAATTACTCACTTTCAGAGCTCGCTGCAAGCTCAAGATCATCATCGATAAGTCGCTTAAAGAAGTCAATTTGCTCGATGGTCAACTGAAGCGTTTTCTGGAATTGGGACGCAAGGAAACATAAGAGACCCAGAACTAAAAGAGAAAAAAATTCGGGAGAAAAGCGAGAAATTGAAAAATGATGAAATATATCTATTGTGTGGCAGGAAACAGTATGGGTACTATTTCGCATGCTAAATCCTACACCTCAATTTATCAAGTGCTCATAATTTGTGTGCAGGTAAAACTTACATGTTGCAACCAGAACATATACACATTGCTAATAAGAAATTACCATAAACAACTACCATAGACTGTCACCATTTATCGGAGAGGCTTTATAAGTAATGCAGGAAGGTTCAATTTCTCTCAACGTTATATGTGTGAACTTTTGAGAGACAATTAACATTTTAATATTTCAAGTCTAGTTTTTTTAATGTTTATTTAACTATTTTATTTCGTAAAATGAACTGAAACTTCTGCTGATGATGTACACAGTGGATGTACGAAATGTCCAGATATCTTGAATAAATGTTCCTTTTGGGCGTGTTGATATTGATGTTCATGCTTCGCTTGCGCTTTCTGAGGAATCGACCCATCACTAAAGTATTGGACCACCGTTTGCCTTTATTACAGTTGCAATCCTTTGTAGAATATAATCATATAACCATTGTATGGTTTCCAGTGTAATGTTCTACCATTTTTATGATAAAACTTCTTTGCTTTGATTTAATGATGACGGATGTGGTAATCTGGTTCAAAACTGGCCATAATAGTTCAATGACCCTTAGCTCTGGTGACTGCGCTGGTCAAGGAAGTAATTGGACTACATTCCGATGCTCATAACACCAAGACTGAACCTTTTTTTGGATGTGTCCACGGGCGCATTATCATCCTTAAAAATGGCAACCTAAAACCAGTATGCTAGTGATAGTAAGAAACCTTTCACTAAGAATGTGTAGTTTTTTTTTAGCAGTAACCCTAACATTAATGATAATGATGGGAGTGGCTAAAGGAATACCATAATATAGCCCCCCCGAACCATTACGGATCTGCCCCCATGTTTAACCGTTGGAAGCAGGCAGTCCAGATCGTAGGCTTCTTTTGGGGTCATCTGTATATAGGTAGGCCATTTGTGGGAAGTAATGTAAATAATGACTTGTCGGACCGTACCATATTCCTCCTCTCAGCAAGTGGCGCTGTCAATCGCTGTCTCTAATACAGAAAACGAGGTCTATTGAATACCTGAACTAAAGATACACAACTAATCATTTAATTAAAATATATTAGTATTAATCTTTTTTTTTAGTTCTGTATAATTTTCGTTTTTAATTTGTAAATACAAATATTGATTTATATACGGGCTTATAACATAAGGGAACGTAGTTTTGCCGAAACTACGTTCTAGATAACTACGTTTTAGAATTCTAGATAACGCAAGTCCTAAGCCCCGCCAGCGTGGGGGTCAGGTTGATTTCAGCTTACAGTCCTGCTCAAGGTGCTTAGGGAGTTCGTGGAGAGATAGTAGAGAGGGGAGAGAGAGGATAGAGAGATGAGAGGGGAGATAGATGAGAGTGGGGAGGGGAGATGGGAGGGGAGATGGGAAGGGAGAGAGGAGGATATATATATATATATATATATATATATATATATATATATATATATATATGAAGCGTTTTCTGGAATTGGGACGCAAGGAAACATATATATATATATATATATATATATATATATATATATAGAGAGAGAGAGAGAGAGAGAGAGAGAATAGAATTGAGACAGAGATCAGACTGTGTGTTACTAAGAGACTGAGTGAGTTAGTGTTCGTGTGTGTGTCATAAAGAGTTGAATATGTATGTGTGTGTGCGTCAAGTTTAAAAATGACTACCTCGTTAAGAGAAATATAAAAAAAGGCATGAAATAAGAATCTTCTCCGCTAAAATATGTAAATTATCTAATCATTAGAGCGCCAAGAAGTTCTTAACGAAGGCGATTCAGAACTTTATCTAAGGTTATAAGCACCACAGACATCTGTCCAAAGTTCCTCCCATAAATAAGTTATTTAAGAACGCCCAATATAATTTAGCTTTAGTGGTAGAACTTTCCGAAATTAACCCTTTTAGTCCGGACCAAATGAACATTGCAGAGATGAAGTGGTAATAAAAAACAACCCGTAAATTTAAGTTCTCTCTAATTTCCCTTCCTTTCTCAGGACAAATCTTTTATTTACTATGTAATTTACGTCACAGTTTGGGGGGAGGAGGGTTCCCTCACTAGAGGCGTAATTGCCTTGATTAAAAAATCCAGCAACAACCAACGAGAGCATAACCCAAATAATGTTCTGAGGAGGGATCTGTAAAGATAAAGTGGTGAAGTTGGACGAAGTGAATAAATGTGGAACGGGAGGCAACTGAAGGCGCTCGGGCATGGTTGGAACGCACCCCTCTCCCAAAGGTTCAGGTGCAGCCTTGCTTTCATAATACAATTTACACCCCTTTCGGGGACGGGGGGTATAAATGATAGAAAATGAAAAAAAAAGATTGTGAATTGGAGGAGGGCAAAGGGGGAGGGATAAAATGCAGGTAACCTAAAAACCACCAATTACTTTTAAAATTTATGGAAGTCCCACCTGGTGACTGCCTTCAAGGGTACAAGCCACCGAAATTTTACGACTAATTATTCCCAACTGAAACGAGGAGGGAGCTGGTTACTCCCTGACAGCCCTGCCTAGGGAGGACATGAAAGTAGGCTGGTCGACGACTGACCTGCAAACTCCTTTGCTGACCGAGAATAGGAAGAGAAGAGGCTCGTAAAAATGTTTGGGAAAAAGGGTTAAAGGAAATCTCGGGAGTAACCATGGGCAATGGGGCCGGAAGTGCGTTTGACTCCTCCAAGTGTAGCAGTCTACATATGGCGCCCCTTGCGGGAATATTTTAATTGAAATGACAAGACTAAAGGATAATTTCATATTTATATATATATATATATATATATATATATATATATATATATATATATATATATATATATATATATATATATATATATATATATATATGCAACAAAGCCCACAGGGAAAATTAATACGAAGATTCCAAGTACTTTCGAACTTTACTCGTGTTTCGAGTTTTTTTTTCAAGGAATAACAAAAGTATTGAAAATTGTAATATATATATGAGGATGATAAAGAGGAGAGGGAACGCCCACAAAAAGCCAAAAAACAATCAACAAAATTAATTAATATGAAATGGAAACATTGGGAAGAGCGAAGATAAATACAAAATAAGATCATTAAATCAGGTAAATTCAAAAGACTAAAAGTTGATAAGAGGATTAAAATACCGCCTAAGCAATTAGAGAGAGAGAAAAACAAAGCAAGGGATTAACATCAGAGGTCAGAATTCAAAAACCAAGGTCGAATAAGTTCAAATGTCCTAAAGACTTGACTCAAACGAATATAAATAAACAGACATAAACATAAGGCTACATAGATGCACAAGAAAAATAAAATTAAATATGTAATTAAAATTAATATAAATATTTAGTCTCAAATTAAAAGTTTCGACAGTGCATTGTGAGGCTCGGAGTCGGTGGATCCTCCTGAGCAGGGAACCCCGCCTGCATAAGGTTCCAAGGCGGAGGGAGGAAAAGACTCACATGGCGAGCCCAACCTCCCCCGAAAAACCCTCGAAAGCGACAGCGCCTTCAGCGCATTGGATAGTCAACAACACCCGGAGTTTTGCCTCTGGTAAGAGTACGGCCATTGCCGCGAGGATCTTCTTTTCGAAGCGTGCCCCATCCCATCCCTTCCGAGCTTGGCCTGGAGGGCATATTTTTCCAATGGAATTGCCGTGGACTCCGGCTAACTGGGAGGAGCTGCGGAGGCTCGTCTCCTCCCATTCGCCGTTAGCTATTTTTTGCAGGAGACCATCCTGGGAGCATGACCTCTGCCAATCCTCTCGGGGTATAAAAGAATTACGACCTCACCACCACGGGATAAGGGCCAACAGGAGGATGCGCGATTTACACCCGCGTGATGTCTCCATTCTTCTCTTTGCTTTAGATACCTCCTTCCAGGCAGTAGCTGTGCAACTGGAAAAAAATATATACTGATATTTATGCGTACATTCCACCGTAAACCGACTTCGAAGCTGGTGAGTTACGCCGCGTCGGGCAAGGTTACCAAGGCTCATTCTCCTTCTTGGAGATCTAAACGGTAGATACTACCTCTTGGAAGATAACTCTATTAATCCTAGGGGTCAGGTCCTTGCCGACATGATCAACCAGCTAGAGATGGGTGTCCTAAATATAGATGAGTTTCATTTACCTGCCTTGATATATCTTTATTCTCTCCGGATACAAAGCCTTATTTTGGTGGCGGCTGGTCGATGAGCCCCATTGTAGTGATCACTTTCCCATTCAAATATTATTTTCTGGGCCATTTCCGCCCAAGAGCCCGCTCTCCGGGTCCTAGGGGGAGCGGTTTTCTGCATTTCAGGAAATGACTGGTTTCTCTATCTAAGTCTAGGAGATTAGGTCGGTAGATGAGGCCGTTGAGTTCTTCTCCGGCAACCTCATCGCCGCAGGCCTACCTGCTCTTCATAGAACGTATGCCAGTTTTGCATGCCCACCACTCCCGTGGTGGTCAGCTGAGTGTGCGACCGCCTTCAAACAGAAGTGTTAGGCCTACATACGAGGAGAGCCATTCAACGAAAGGTTTACTTTAAGTGATACCTGGGTGAGCGAAGCATGGCCTTCCTGTTGGATTAGTTCAACAGGATCATGGCTAATCGCTCCTTTGCTCGCTTTTCCCAAATCAAGGAGAGAATACTCTACTGCGGCCGGGTTCTGCTCAATCTCTCTAACCTCCTGCGTGTGCAAGTTGATGGAGAAATTGGAAAATATTAGATTAGCTTCTTTTTTTTCTGGACAACGGCTTCCGCAAGTTCCACTCCATGTCGGATGCTTTGCTCCGACTGGAAAAAGCCGTCTGCGAGGCCTTCTTTCGTAGACAGCATTACCCCACTGTGTTTTGCGATCTGGATAATGCCTATGATACTGCATGGCTATAGGGTATCCACGGCTTCACCCTGACCCACACGTATTTCTAAATGGGGTTCCCTTGGAAAAGGTAGACTCACACCATTTCCTTGGTCTTGTATTTGAATGACGCCTCGCCTTGGAGGCTCATATTCGCAGCCTTAGAGACTCTTGTACCCGCGCCATAGATATTGATCGCTCCGTAACGTTCAACGTTTAGGGCGCTGATAGGGCTACTGCCTTACTTTTCTATCGATTCTATGTCCTTTCGAAACTCGACTACAAATGCGCGTCTAATGCATCAACAACAGACCGTTTATTTTGGCAGGCGGAATTGATCCACCACACCGGCCTTCGCCTGGCGCCCCGTGCCTTCCGCACTTTCCCCAATGATCGCCTACTTGTCGATGCTGGGGAGATTCCAATTGTTCTGCGCCGGCAACAGTGCATTATTCGACTCCACGCGTGAGCCCGGAGCCTCCCTCAATCGCCAACAGCTCTTACTGCATCCGCAGCTGATCTCGACGGTGCTACATCGCCAGGAGACGCCATTCATCTTCTAAGCTCTTTGGGTTTAGGGCTATTAGAGCTTGATATAGCTCTCAAGACCGTGGCACCCCTGGTTCTGCCAAGGACACCATCCTCGATGATACCACCTATGCTTATTTGTCTCAATGCCTTTGCTCCCAAAGCTTCTAGAGCATCAGAACTATTGCTTTTGGCCTTTTTTGAGCACACTTCGTGTCACGCTGAAACCGTGCGAGTGTATACGGACGGCTCCAATCCTGAATAGATGTTCGTTTTTCGTGACGTATCCATACCCTCTGTTTGAAGTCACGGGGCTCTGCTAGGCGCTGCGTCCGTCTTCACGGCCGAGCTGGTTGCAATTCACCGCTCGGTACGGGAGAAAACGCAACGTGCCCGGTTCGGAGACCGGATTGTGTTTTATAGCAACTCCCTAAGCATCTTAGTTCTTTCGGGACATTGAAATATCCGCATCTCCTGGTTCACGATATCCGTGACGCCATGGTCTTGGTGAGCCGGGTGGATGTCGAGATTATTTTCTGGTGGGTTCCTGGACTTTTAGGAATTGCGGGAAATGAGTGTGCCGATGATGGCGCCGATGAGGGTGCCAAAGAGTCCGCGAGAACTGGGCGACCAGACCAGCGTTTCGCTCTTCCCCACACCGACTACATTGCATTAAAACGGGCAGCTCTCCGGGCTGCTTGTCAAAGAAGATGGGAGAAGGTCAAGGAGGTGAATCTAAAGTTGCGTGCCAGGTTGCGTTCTGTCGTCTTCGAATTAGACACACTCCCGGGACGTACCGTCATATGATGGAGCGCTTGCCTGCGCCTTATTGGGAAGACTGCGTTGTCCCAAACACTGTTTGGCAAATTCTTGTTGAATGTCCGAGTCTCGTTGATCTTTGCGCACGTTGCCTGTCCCGATACCGGGACAACCGGGGTCGCTACCGTTTGTCCCTTGTACTCAGGACGAGTTCGTGCACACTGGCTTTGGAATTTACGAATTTTTGGAGGAGGCTGGCCTCCTCCACTATATTTGACACTCGTGTCTTTTTCTCAGGTCGCTTTTTCCTGCACCAGGGAAGGGGGGCAGGTCTACCCACGATGACGGCACGAGTTTCCTTCTTGTAGCCTCTTTACTTTGTTTTATTTTTTGGTTGTTATGTTATTTATATATTGTTATTTTATTTTTAATATAGTCAAGTAATAGACTTTTGTGAGTACGGCGACTTATGTCCCAAGTAGGCAGTCACCAAATGGGCTCCTAAAAAAACAAAAACAAAAACAAAATGATTTATCGAGCACCGGCAAAGAAACTTCTTATTTCGAAGAAGAATCAAAGGGCCGTTCTTTTTTACGCTCACGAACATGTTATTTGGGCAGTAGAACAGTGGACTCAGCTTTATTTTAGCGTTCAATCAAATTTTAATGTGAATGATTCCGATGCCGGGATGTACGTCCGACGAAGATGTGGTGAAGGTTATCTCGTCCATGTGTGGAGAAGACAGGGAAATATGGAAGATGAAGTGTAATGGTATGGGGAGTGATCTCTGCTACTGGTCCTGGTCCACTTATTCAACTACAAGGGACCTTCAATGTGAAATCTTCAAGCGCATTCTTAGACAGCATGCCCTCCCACATCCCAGGTCCTCGCAGGACAACGCTCCCTGCCGCACTGAGAAGAGAGAAAAGGTTTTTTGTGTGATAAAGGGGTTGATTTCATGAACTGGGCCCCTTAAAGTCTCCATCTTAATCCTATAGAAATGGTTTGGAAGATTATTGGAGAAGGGGCGCAAAGAAGAAATCCAGAGAACCAAGATGAACTCTAAATGATTGAAAATGAATGGAACAATATTACACCATCATTTTGAAATAAATTAATTCAGTCCTATGGTAACAGAGTTTGGGAGGTCATTGCTAGTAAAGGGATGTCCACAAAATATTAATAGTAAGGGTAGTTTTTGTTCTTATTCCACTTTACATTGTTTATCTAAGTGATCCTTAAGTTTTGGCCCCTGTAATTTAGAAGAAAGTTGTTTATTTCCTCATAACTTACGAAATATTTAATGCATTTACTTAAATTTTTTATGAATGATAGAGATTAGATATATCTAAATATGTATATACTATATAATCTCAACGTTTTGTTAAACTCCTATAAATATTTAAATACAGTTGTCCCTACTGGCCCTTATAATATGGCCGGTAGTAAATATATAAATATATATTTATACCCTTGGCCCCAAAATATTGAGTGTTTTATATAACGTAATTAGACATTTGTCGTAAAAGAATTTTTTATATAAATGATATATTTTTTATTATTTTAATAATTAGTTGTACACCCTTTTGCTTTAACTACCGCCATAATTCTACTTCATGCATGGATTTCACTAAATGTTCACAAATTTCTTAAGCTTACCTAATTCAGCTTGTAGTAACTTTCCATAGAGTTCTGTTTTATTTGTACATGTGTTATTACTTGTCGTTTTCGTAAGCAAGCCACACAAGTCGTCTATTGGATTTAAGTTTAGAGTATATGGTGGCACTCTATAAGGGTTATTTCTCCAAACCAATTCTTGGTGTAGATGGATGTATTGTTCGGCTAAAGTATTATAACTTCATTTCTTGGTGTTTAGCCATGTAATTCCTATAGCCCTTATGAAGACTTGTAGCCCCATACCCTTTAGGGAGCTCCTACATGCTTAACAGTTGGCACCATACAAGCAGGATGAAATACCTCCGGAACTCTTTGACTTACAATGGTAGCCTCAGAAGTGCTAAAGATCTTCAAAGTTCTTACAAAAGATAAATTTGTATATAATTTTCTTCAAGATATATTTAACTGGAAATGCATAAATTGCATGTAAAACAAACAGCAATACAAACCGGCACGCACCGAATCAGGGAACTTGTCGCAGTCGAACGTGACGAAGAGTGTAGGTGTGTGTCTCGAGGCATCGCCTTGTTTTCTTATCACACATTCGACCTTGATCGCTCCATGGTCGGACAGCTCTAAGGCGATGTCATCTATGGAGTAGTGCACGAGTTACGTCGCATAAACTACTCGTTTCACGATGTTTATAATAGAGGGCGGCGTCACACTCACTGGTGTACCATCAAGTGTCCGAAGGGCATTAATCACGGCCACCTCTACAGGATTTGACGCATTCGCCAGACGGCTCCCGTCAGAGAAACGAATGAACTTCGGCTCTCTACTAATTACGTTAGCTATAGCTCTACACTGATGGATTTTGTGAGGAAGGTGAAGGTGGGTGTGAAGCAATTGTTAAAAATCACTTCCCCATACCTGAGCTCAGGGGTGAAAGGGCATTGTCCCCTTTCCCCTCAGACCCGATCTGGGATGGTTAGGTGAGAGGAAACTGATGAGCGTCTACCCTGTGAAATTTCGAGGCTGACATCTAATTTCACACGGAAATTAATTAAAATACTGTAATTAATTACAAAGCACAAGAAAAAATATCTTAATGAACAAACATTTGGAGAAAGAAACCACCAAATAAATCTTCTTCTTCTACTATTATCTCGTATTTTCTTATTTTTTTATTCTCCTTCATTCGTTTCGAATGTCAATGGTAACTATAAATTATGTCAGGTAATTTCGCCCTAAATCATTCTAAAAGAAATTTAATTCCATTTTATGTTTTACTTTTCTTCTCTCCAAAATTGGGGCCAGTTTAAAATAACAAAAGATTAATATCTCATTTCACTGATTAAACGCGCACATGCATGTACGCAAATGTTTAAAACATGTACAAACAAAAATGCATACACATCTTCGAGATAAGGCATGCAATTTTATCCGTGTATTTCCATGTGTATCTGCAAATGGCTATCGCAGCTATCCATCCTTGCACCCACCTACACTAATATAACTAGATGCTAATGAGCAGACAGACAAAAATTACACATGAATTTACAAAACATAATGTAAATTATGGTATGTGGACGAACAATCGAGAGTTCATATTAAATTTTGAATGTGTACAAAAATCATTTTGTTCAATACAAAGTCGTTCTTTAGATTTAGTTGGTTCATTCGAACACACCTTTCTTATCCTCTTCGTCATAATTAGACTTCCCTACTGTCAATGCATTGGTTTAAATAAGTAATACATGAATATGCGAGTGAACTCTTAATAGGTATCAGGTACAGAGTCATATTTATATATAAAGTTTTTAAGCAACCTCAGGAGGGTTGGATTGTCTCAAATAACTGATTAAAGGGTTGTCGTGGTATGACATTACATTATATCAATACCATATTATATCTATGGGGGAGGGACCAATAACTTAAAGGCAAACCGAAAAGACCACCGAACGCCACGAGTTTCGACGCGCGGAACAGCGAGAAAAGAGTTCAACGAGGTCAGGTAAAAGTTTGTCAATGGCAAAACTTAAGGTTATTTAAAGAGGCATATATAAAAATATAATTTTATTTACATAGAATAAGAGAATTAATGGGCAAAATTACAACGGTAAACGAGGGGGGAATTGCAGAGTTATGAATCAGACTCTGAAGTTAGAAATTAATGCGTTACAGAAGGAGACCATTCAAATGAGGAGGATTAACTCAAATGAGTTACTGAAGGAAGAGAGGGGTTGGCTTACGGAGGATTCCGGGTGAGACGTCAGGGTAAGGTTTCACGGATGTTTTCTGCAGGCAATAAACGTTAGGGCGAGGGCACTCGGAGCTTCTGAGCGGGAAGTTGACGTGATGACGGTTCTACAAAGGTGGGGGGGCGGTAACGTCCGGTCCATGGGAGAGTATTTTGGCCAGCCTAAAACTAGGAGGGAACGAGGAGGGCTTCGACAGGAGTTGATGAGTGGAGTCGGAATATCGCTCAGTGGCGATCGTCAAATGCAATTACCACACTGGCTGAGTTAATTCCAAGACACAAAAATTCAGCCGTCACTTTGCTTCGTTGTTAGCACCTGACTTGGAACTAGGGGAAACTTGTTGGGTCCGGGCGAGTATTCTCAACTCTGTGTCTCCCACATGGAAGACGAGCCCTATATATCCGAGGCTCCCCCCGCAAGGGTAGAGAAAACAGCGCTACTCTCGAATGGATTCGAATCTTCACGTCGAGGCGATTCTAACCCACGAAGAGGTGGTCCGAGGTGGACGTGGTTCGAGGCTTCCACTTGTGGATGGAAGAGGGAAGCTTACCAATTTAAGCCTAACCAAATTTTAGAACATCCTCCAGCGCATGGACGTCACTTCCGTGCTGGAAAAGAAATTCCACGTGGAATTCCCCCACAAGGGTTTTATTTTTTAGACGAAGACTATTCAGGTGTTTTTGTATTCATAGGATGATTTTCCAGCAAAAATTCTTACTGTCCCCTAAAATATGTTTAGGCTAACATAACTTGAGACTGGCGTTATATATATATATATATATATATATATATATATATATATATATATATATATATATATAGGCTATTTCTTTATCGAAAATCTCATAGACACCTTGGAGAAAGAAACTTTTCCTTTTATTTTTTTATTTTTTATGGTAATTAGAATAAAGTGAGTATAAAATTGGCGCACAATGCATGTTTGATAAACCTCATACTTTAAACACTGGATTTATATGTATTAGTTAATTAAGGAATAGGGAAGCATCATCATCTTCTATTCTCTTTCACTGTAATATTATCAACATAGTGTTTTTCTTCAATCTTCCTTCGTGCTCTAGCGATTGTTCCGTTAGATTTCCTCTATAAAGACATTTATAATATATATATATATATATATATATATATATATATATATATATATATATATATATATATATATATATATATATATATATACAAGCCATACTTCGTATTCTTTCTTACAGGAAGAACTTGGTCCCACAGGCACTCCATCGTGTGGCCTACGGCCTATTTGCTATTTCAAACCGCTTTTTTGAATCCCCTTTATAGACTCTTTATTTTAACACCCTGAACACCCTTTTTAACATAGATACCCTGAAACATTTTTTATATAGTTATTTTACCTTTTATTATATTGTCTTTATCCCTTGAAGATATATATAGAGTTGAGAATTTTCCGAACACTTTTTTCAACATAGACAACGTGAACCCTTTTTTCTAAGTCATTTCACCCGGTTTGATATATTTAGAAAACCTTCGTCAGTTCTCTTTTTTCATCTAAATTTGTTTTATATAAGAAATGATAGTAAAAATGTGCCAAAGCCCTAATTTTAATACAATTTTTTAACTTGCCGATTCGTATGTTTTTTCATTCTCAAAAAAAAAAGTTTCAAATAAACCTAAACTCAAAAACATGAAAGGTTTCTTGTCCACTAAGCCAAAAAACATTTTCAAAAATCTCAAAAATTCACCAAGTTAAATTATAGAGTTAAGGATAATATTAATCTTAATTTAATTTTAAAGGTTTATAGCCCATTTTGCCCTATAGGCTTATCTGGCTTTAATTTGCAATAGAAAAAATAGATAAAAATAATCAGATAATGTAGACATATCAGTTCAGTTAGAAGATTAAAACCAAAATATTAAAAACAAAATATAAGAAACTAACATGCAATTAAGTAAGGTCCTTCATGTTAAAATAAGAACGATCAGGGCTCGGGCAAAACTAATAAGGCAGTAAGGGGGTACGAAAGATATTAGATTTCGGAGAAAATGCCCGCTTCTTCCAGGAATTATACCTAGTTGGGCATAAAATGGGGAGAATCTCCGAGAATAAAGGAAAAGATGGGGTGAGGCAAGTTAGGCTATTATAGAAGGATGATGTCTAATTTTGCTGCAATTGTAGCTCCCCTGATTAAACTTCCATGACTTTAACCTAAGGCTCGAGAGCTTATCTGGAATGATGCAGCACAGGAAGCCCTGGCAAACTCAATCAATTTCCGTCACCCGTTACCAAATGACTTACCGTACCAATTAGTGACAGAGAGTTCTCAATTCGTAGTTGGTGGAGCGCTTCATCCAATGGTTAATGGGTCTCCCTAGCCAGTGGCGTTCTCCTCCAGCAAGTTGAGCAAAACACAGTAAGCATACTCTAGTTATGATAGGAAACTCCTGGTTGCGTATCTTGCTGTGATCCACTTCAGTCACATGATCGAAGATCGAAAAGTGACCTGATGTTACGGAACACAAACCATTAGTATCTGCATTCTCTTCACCGTTACGTGCAACTACGGACAGACAAAAATGTAACTCGACGATGAATTTAGAAAATGTTAATGACATAGCGTAAGTAAGTGGTGAAGAGAATGTAATGGCTGAATCCTATCTCGGAATGTAAATTTAGTCCAAATAGACTCGTTTATCGTCCGGTTTTTGGCAACAGCACAGAAGAAAGATGAAGAAGTGAAATTGTTTCAATCCAGATTAAAATAATTTCCCTCCCCCGGAATATTCAACTTTGGTGTAAAAAAACATTGAAATACCCACTACCGTTTGTTTCTTTAGCCGGCGGAATGTCAATTTTCAAACAACTACATAATATACCATCCAAGGATTAAAGCGGCACTTCGATTAGTAAAAACGAGGTATTTCTGGCCTAATATGGAGAAAGACATACCTTCCTGGACGCGAGAATGCCTCTCATATCAAGTAGCTAAAATTATTCGCAACACCTAGTCACCAATCTTACCAATTAGTGTACACACTTCAAGATTTAAAACGGTACACATTGATATTGTTTGGAAATAAAATCTAAGTACTCACTGTGGAAAAAAGGAGCCTTGAGGTCTACCTCGGACCCTCAGAAATACATGTGGCCTTAAACTCGAAACAATAAGCGTGAACAGCAATGTTGAATGAGGCAGGAATCTGGTCAACGTGGCATTATTGAGCAAGGCTGTGTTTACTTAAGGAGACCTATCCCCCGCGCTTGAGGCGATTTGATCGCTCAACCCCTTACTCTCGACGCGAGAAAGAACTCGGGTGAATATTTTATAGGCATCCTTATCTCGAATTCCTGGGCTGGAAAGCGCTGCGTCTGTCTTCACGGCCGAGCTGGTTGCAATCCAATGCTTGGTATGGAAGATAACACGACGTGCCCGATTCGGAGACCGAATTGTGATTTATAGCGCCTCAAAAAGTGCCCTGAGTGCTCTCGGGGCATTGAATTCTCCGCATCCTCTGTTTCATGATATCCATGACGCTACAGTTTTGGCGGCCCAGGCGGAAGTTGATATTATCTTCTGCTTGCTTCCTAGAGATGTAGGAATTGCGGGAAATAAGTGCATCAATGATGGCGCTAAAGAGTCCGCGAGGACTAGGCGACCAGACCTGCCTTTCGCTCTTCCTCACCCTGACTACATAACTGGAATACGGGCTGCCCTCCGGGCGGCTTGGTACAGAAGATGGTAGACAGTCGAGGGGAACTTAAAGTTACATGCCATTGAGCCGTAACTGTTTTCATGGACCTACCTCCCAATGCCACGACGGCCTCAGGTTGCTATCTGTCGCCTCCGAATTGGACACAATCGCGGAGTGCACCACCATTTGATGGAGCGCTCGCCTGCGCCTTATTACGACAAATCGTTGTCCTCTAGTTTAGGTGATCTACTGGCACGTTACCTGTCCCGGTACCGGGACGAACAAGTTCGCTACCGCTTGCCCCTTGTACTCGAAACTAGTTCGTGCACACGGACTCGCGAATCATATGAAATTTTGTAGGAGGCAGACCTCCTCCACTTTATTTCACTGTCCTTTGTAGGTTGCATGCTGGAGCGTGCTTCCTTCTTGTTACTTCTTTATTTTTATTTGTATTTTTTGTTTTCCTTTTTAACCTATAATCTTTTTATCCTAGTTATTTTTTATTTTTGTTAAATATAGCCTAGTCCTAAGCAGTAGTGAGTACGGCGACTTATGCGTAAGTCGGCAGTCGCCAGATGAGCTCCTAAAAAAAATGATAAAAAACAGGAATACTGACAAAAATTAGGACGAAAAAGACAGATTGCAAGTCCAGTCGAGTCAGTTTTTATCCTAAGTCGGAGCCTTGTATTATAAAAATCCACAAACCTACACAGAGATGCAGTTGCGCGAGTGAATTAAATAATACTCATAATATTTCATAAATATATGCATATATGAAAACACATGCAGCAATATTCGTATAAAAAGTAAGTTGGATATATTTGCACATCTTTGGTTGCATTTATACTGATCCCCCTAAAAATTTTACATATGATATTATAAGTAAGGTATAAAGATACACGAACTCAAGGAAATGCAAACCTGTTTGGAATAATCAGAGATAAAATGTATTTGGAAATACACACGTAAATATACATATTCTAGTACGAGGACATATATAGTTTTATGCATTACCACTACACTCTATGATATAAGTTTTATACGCTTTTTGCATAATGATCTGTAATATATATATATATATATATATATATATATATATATATATATATATATATATATTTTTATATATATATATATATATATATATATATATATATATATATATATATATATATATATATATATATATAGAAAGAGCAAATGCAAGTTCTGCGGGTGATAACAACCACCACAGGGCTTTCGCCATATTTATTTTCTGCCTTTCACAACAATTTTGAAGACAGAAATAAAGGTGCAGAACCTTGCATTGCAGACTATATAAAAATATAGTGCAAGAAAGAGAATTTGGACGCGAATGAGCAAGGAAGAGACAAGAAACAGGAGTTTTTTAGAGGTAAGAGAAAGGGACATTAGAAGAAGACTAGAATCAAAGAGAGCAGAGGGAAGAGCTTTTAAAATGTCAGCAGGTAAGAAGATATGGTATAAAAATTCCTTGGAGGTTCCTAGCTTAGAGAGATACTGGGTCTTATGGGGTAACGCTTTGGGCGAAGTAGAGTCACTGTGCCTGGTAGCTTAGCGGTATAACATCTGACCGACAATCAGCAGACCTGGGTTTGAGTGCCGGCCTGGAATTTCGAACTTTTTTTCCCCTGGCGTTATCTCTGTCTTCTCGGTACAGGATTGCCTTCATTGTGCCGCCCTCTGCTCTCTTTGATTGCAGTCTTCTTCTAATGTCCTTTTCTCTTACCTCTAAAAAGCTTCTGTTTCTTGTCTCTCCCTTGCTCATTCGCGTCCAATTTCTCTTCTTGTACTATATATATATATATATATATATATATATATATATAGAAATATATATGTGTATATATATATATATATATATATATATATATATATATATATATATATATATATATATATATATATATATATATATATATATTGTTTAGATATGCGGGTCAAGCGAAGCCTATCCCAAGTTTCTCTATTTTAAACCCTATCGTCCCTCATTATATGAATCAGATTTCATTTGTCATCCTTAGATTATTTAATTAATAACGGAATTAATTTTAAATTAAGGCTGTGACTCATATGATGAAAGAGTAAATAATTTTAAAGCCGGTAAAAGAACCAACCTTTCTCTTTGTGCCTATTTACTCCTTCTCTCTATTATTCAACGTGACCACAATTAATTTTAGTCTGAAATCACAGGCGCTCAAGATCGAAAACTGAATACATTAGGATTGAATTCTCCTAGTTTATTAAGTCCTAAATCTATTATTTCCAATCACTCCCATTATATATATTCTCATAACTTACTAAGCTTAAAAAGAATTAAATTTTCTTTCGTAAATCTGACTTTGAAATTTTGCGCAATTTGTCCCGTTATCATCATGATCATCATCATCATCACTTCACTAACTCTATAATTTAAGAAAGGGATTTTTTGAGCATTTGAATAATAATTTCATTTTAGTTTGGTTATGACTTATGTTTTTTATCAAAGTTATTTCTAATAATTCTTTTATAATGTCAAAACACAAAATGGTGAAGTTCAGAAATAAATATAAGTATCGAAATTATGTGAACCTGTGAACCTTTTAAAACCCAAAGAATTACAAATGGTGAAGTTCAGAAAATGTATTTTTATATACCTTCTTCTTCTATAACTCTGTATTTGAGCATCGTGATACTTTAAAAGGGGGAACTTTAGTTTGGAATTTCTTTTTAAACTTATTATAATTAGCGAAGTTGAGAAAATTTTAAAAATTTAACCATGGCTGCTTTTTTTAGATTTTAAATTTTAATCTTAGTAGCGAAGCGAAGCTATTGCTTGGTCGTAATATAATTAATTATAACACGACCGGATAAAGGAAATGACTTTCTTGTTTTAAAACCCGATTAATTAAATTCAAAAGAACCTAGAAATTTTGTGGGACACGAGTAGGTCTCTAATGGTTGATCAATCTGAAAGTCAATTATTATTGCGTTTAGAAGATAAAATTAACAGATTTATATCAAAACTCAAGTCATTGCGAATTATTAATGAAGATATTTATAACAAAAATTTTTCGTCTTGTTCTGGTCTTGCCAAACTCTATTGTCTGCCCAAGAGATATATAGATTCCGATCTTAGTCTCGTATTCTGCCCCCTAGATATCAATTTGCCAAATCTGTCGTGAATCTTTATCACCATTTTCTAAGAATCAATTTTCAACTTCTTATTTATGATTTCCAGAAAAAAATGTTCACAGTAATTTAAATTATCTTCTGAATAGTTTTTTTAGAAACTCCGATGTGAAATCATTATATACTAGCCAACAAATTTTAACTTTGTTTCTGCTACCTGAGTAAATGTCGTAACTAACTAGTTTGGATGCACTGATTCCATATCTGTGCTCAGATTTGTACCAGCACGTAAGGTTCCTGAGTTATGCAAATAGGCTATATGGCTCACTTTGTAACCTCGGATCAATTAATGATATATTTATTACGAGTATGAGAAGAATGAGACGTTTCTGGGCAAAGGTTTGGAATCGGGGCACCATTTTTGGCATTATGTACGTCCTTTTGCAGACCCAGACAAGATATTTATTATATATAAAAGAGGTAGTACTCACCTAACTATAAATTTATTCAAAAATGTTTGAGACTCTTGCTCTTTCGCTTGTACGTGGATATAGATAGGATCCTCCCGTTGTAGGAACCAGCAGTAGTCACTAATTATGTTTTCGTTCAAGCAGCCTTGATACTTGCTTTACATCATTGCGATATCTCGGTGGAACCTTTCCCCATGTTCGTCACTAACATCACCCATATTAGATGGAGAGAAATCTAGATGCGAATGCAAGAAATTCCTCCCAAGAGACATCCAACACCCCATTCGTTGATAGGATTTTAGCATGTTGTCCATTAGTTCTTCATATTTTTCAGCCCTATGATTACCAAGGAAGTTCTGCACTACATGGACAAATGAATCCCATGCTGCTAACTCAAGTGGAGTTAGTTTATTTCTTAACTGCCTGTCACTTATCAATTCTCTGATCTCCGGCCCTACAAAAATGCCATCTTTAAGTTTAGCATCGATTTTCTTTGCACCAAATTTCTCTTTGAAATACTGGAATCCACCAGAATCATGCACCATTGCTTTACCAAAATTGAAGATAGGCCAAGTTTGATATTAAGTGGTGGAGGGTAGATCTTCTGTGGATCTACCAAAGGCATGTGCTTTACATTATATTGGCCAAATATGTGTTCTTCTCTTTCAGAGCACTTTTTTACAATATAATGATTCCTGTCGTCACGGCTGTTCCATATGCATAATAAGGACATATCCTTTGTATATCTTAGCTGCAGTCACCACAGATATTCCACTTATGATGTGAGTAATGAACACCTTCCAAAATAAATTTCATTGAGTCATATGTCTTTATCATCCCATCAATAAGTGCGCCAGGAATTGAAGGTTTTGTTACCATTGTATAGCAACACAGCTTAGAAGCAAGCAGTGCTTGCATCGATGAATAGTTTCCATTCATCAGGTAAATGCTCGTTTCTTAGCTGATTCATGAGGCCATTAACATCAGTACAGAAATAAGCACCATCTTCTTCTTTATAGAAGGCAGCTAAGGCATCATGGCGTTTACTGAAAGTAAATATTTACACACCATCATCTAGAAGATTCCATTGCTGTAGTCTGGAGCAAAACAGTTCTGCTTTCTCATTTGACAATGACAAATCATTCAATCTTACTTGATTTATCAACTGGATCTTCTTTACCTTAGAATCATCCTAATACATTTCATCGTCATTGTTATTCTCCTCTTCAGGCGATGAATCATCTTCTTTAACTGCCCTAACTGATCGAGGAATTAGGATTGGCATCTCCATATTATGGGGGACTGGTTTTATAGATGACTTAAAATCTGGATATACAATTTTCGACTTGTTCTTATTTGAGAATCCCGCAATATTTGTCATACAAAGTAGGAATCAAAAACATGATTTGTTGGCTCACACCACACCATTGGTACAGAAAAAGGCCACCCTTCCGTTTGCCATTTAACTACTGTGTGAGCCCCGTATAACACCCAATACAAGAATTGTGAGGTGCACAGGGCTTGTCTTGGTCACCAACCTTACAACCAAAATAATAATTGTATGAAATTTTCACTCTTTTAATTAAATTTTCCCGCTGGTTGCTTGCAGTATATCTTCCATAGATATAAAAAAAGTTGTCTTGGCTATTTATACATCCTCGCCGATTTATATTTTCAACTTAGTTTGTATATATCCTGTTATATACTTTTGTACGATCTTATTTCATTTACAAATTAATTGAAAGATAAATCTGAAGGAAAAATGCAATGAATCATTGTATGCAAATACCGTTTCAACACCACTACTATAATGGCTAAATTTGACAATGTGATAAAGCAGGAGTGTAACGCAGGAACCAAACACACCCAACGCATCCTATCACTACGGTAGCCGAAGCAAGACTACACATATATCTAACTAAAGAGTATGTGTATAACTCAGGAACCTTACGTGCTAGAACAATTCATATTACAGATTCGGAATCAGCATACTCGATTTAGTATAAATCACAAGCTAATACCAATTAGAAAAATCATTGTAGAATAGTGTTAATTATTCACAAATGTATTATGTCACAAACTATGAAAATTATTCCAACCACACTCTTGCACCATTCTCGGTGTTTTCAAGGATTTTCCAACGTGATTTTTTCAAACAAATTTTAAAATTATATTTAATGTAACCCTCTTTAAATTTGACAGTAAACTTTATAAACAAATTGGTTGCGTCAGTATGGGTTCACACGTTGGTCTCTCATTGGCCCATCTTTGCATGACCTACCTCTAATATATTTTCTTCAATCAATCTCCGCACAACTGTCGACCTCTCTTCTATAGGCGTTTCGTTGATAGTTCGCTCGCCCTTTTCCATAATGCAGCTAAGGCTGAAATGTTGTTTACGATTTTCAATTCTGTGCATTCAAATATAACTCATTTGATGGAACGAAAATAAAATGCCACTCTGCCCATAAAAGCCCACGTTTTCAGGCCTTGGTTTAAATATTTCTAGGTGTGCAGATATAAATTCCAAACTTTCTTCGATTAACTCTTCTACGCAGAGTCTACCATATCTCTTCTACATTTTTTCCCTCTGCACTCTAAAATTCAATTCCTATGTAAAATCCTACTTTCGAAATAATTGTTTTCAATCCTTTTACCTCGACAAAGTACTTAAATATTTTTAGACCATCTCTTTATCTCAAAGTATCCTAATTTCTCTCTACCAAAAGGGTTAAGATACATTAATCTACCCAAACGGATATTCTGAATAAATCGTCTCGATTAAAATTCATTTGGTTACTCAAGTCATTATTGTCACACTGACTTTTGTGTAATTTTTATCAATAAGAAAACCATTTGCACCGTGTTTTCCACCAAAGAACTAACAATTATATTGAGAGGAGAATTGTGGAATCCATCATCATCAACAAAGTTGATAATTACAATTTATCTGAAGGGCAATACAAATTTAACAAATATATAACGAATAGCTTCGCCAATCATATTTATAAGCCCCCGGATGCAATGTGCCTCGGGGATTAGCAACTCTCCAGATTGTTTACGGTGTGATTTCATTTTGTTTAGCTTGTCATTCACGTAAGATTCACTCGAGTTTTTTTTCCAGATTGTTTCCTGCTGTTTCATTTTGTTTAGGATGTGTCTTACCTTATATATCCTGTGCTCCTTGCCTAATTCTTCAGAAACTAGTCGGATAGTTATAAATAAAATCTCGATTCAAATATTGTGGTATATCATTATCTCTTTCGCAAACTTATATATATATATATATATATATATATATATATATATATATATATAGCAGGAAAAGGAGTGCAAGTACTGAATATAACATATATTGTCAATGTTTTGGGCTCTGAATTCATCTTCTCGGCTAGAATATTAAAGATTTATATCAGAACAATTGCTTAACAATTATGAGAACAATGATAATAAATGGCTTAAGGCTAAAAATGTACTAGGATGTAAAACAAAAAGAAAAATATCAAATTGCAATATAAAGGACAAAAATCTGTACATTAAGATGAAAAATAAATAAATTCAAACGAAATTAATAAGGTTACAATTAGAAGAAAAGGAAAACCTCAATAAATACTCTAAATTTGTTAACTGATTCGGAGAAAGCTGTGAACTGAATGAATCAAATTTAAAAATTATACTACCAGGAAAGATGTGATTTAGTATTAATTGGTTCTCTGATCCATCTAGTTGGTTGGTCGAAAAACAACAAAAAAAAAGTTAGCTAGTTGGTTGTTTAAGTGGTACTTAATTCATGGTGACTAGTTAAAAAATAATCAAAAGAAATTAATCAGGCAATATATAACGGTGTGAAAGTAGAGTCCTTATTTAAATGAGGCTGATTATATTTTATTAAAAGGGACTCAATTATGAGAAGGTCAGATTTAGATTTTGATGCAGATAATATTTTAGCGTTTTTGGATGTAAAAGTAGAAAAGAATCAGTGTTGCTTTGTATTTTCGGTTTTCCGAAGCTAAGGTTTAGTAACCTATCAATTCAAACTTAATGGTTGTAGAACTTAAATTCACCGTGCTTTCAATATTTGTTCTAACTGGACCCTATTCCATTTGGAAATGATAAAACTTTAAACTTTTAAATTAAATAACTACCCACCCCATATGTTTATAAATTGCATTAGGAGCGTTTTTAATAATGTCTTTAAAACTATAAAAAATTATAATGTTACCCGCAAAAATTATACATTTTCTTTCTCTTTATGGGATAACAAACCAATACATTTAGGAAGGAATTGTCCAATATTCTGAAAAAATTCTATCCGCATTTTAATTTAACGCTAATTTTTGTAAATCCCTTAAAAATTAGGTCTCTTTGACTGTAAAGGACCCTATTCTTGACATTTTGCGTTCCAGAATAGTATATAAATATACTTGTGCTAAATGTTCTTTGGGAACGTACATTGGATGTGTCTTCTCAAGGTTCGCATTGATGCTCACCGTGGAGTCAATTACAGAACAGGAATGGATCTCTCTGTAAAAGAAAACTCTGTTGTCCGATCTCATTCATATTCATATAAAATACCTATAGATTATAATCAATTTAAAATATTATCTGCATCATAATCTAAATCTGACATTCTCATAATTAAGTCCCTTTTGATTAAATATAATTAGCCTCAGTCAAATAATGAATCTACTTTCACACCGTTATATATTGCCTGATTAATTTCGTTTGATTTTTTTAACTAGTCACTATGAACTAGTGCCACTTAAACAACCAACTAGCTAACATTTTTTTGTTGTTATTTTTCGACCAACCAACTACATGGATCACATCTGCCCTGGTAGTATAATTTTTAAATTATATTCATTCAGCTCACAGCTTTCTCCGAATCAGTTAACAAATTTTAGTATATTTATTGAGGTCTTCCTTTGCTTCTAGTTGTAACTTTATTAATTTCGTTTGAATTTATTTATTTTTTATCTTAATATACAGATTTTTGTCCTTTATATTGCATTTTGATATTTTCTTTTTGTTTTATATCTTAGTGCATTTTTAGCCTGAAGCCATTAATTATCATTGTTCTTATATAAATCTTTAATATTCTAGCCTAGGAGATGAATTCAGAGCCCGAAACGGTGGCAATATATGTTATATTCTGTACCTGCTTTCCTTTTCCTGCTGCAGATCTGGCTTGCTAGAAGAAGAAACATACACGTATATATATATATATATATATATATATATATATATATATATATATATATATATATATATATATATATATATATATATATATATATATATATATATATATATATATATATATATATATATATATATATATATATATATATATATATTGTCAAGGTATGGCCAAGTGTACGTGGATATGCGCACACAGGCTAAGCAAGGCGACAACTTTTATTGTTCTAAGAATGCGATTTGAATAGATAGCGGCAGCTGCCTGACCAAGGAATATATCAAACACAATGACAAAAATAGATTTTAATACACACTAAATAAAAGTCACAACTATAAGTATGAATATATTAGGGTACATAAATAAGATGGACTTAAGCTCGGAATACTAATTTGATAACTATGATTAGGGAATGGCTATAATAGGAGATTGCGGTTAATAAATGGTTTACTTCCTTTGAACTTGAGGGTAAGATGGGACAAACAGGGGGAGGTCTTGGTGACCTTGATTACTCAAAGGGACGGGGGAAGCTACGGAACCCTCAGAGCGTAGGCATACTCTTATTAAACTCGCGTTTGCGAGATGCGGGCCTCCTGTCCTCAAGGGATCACCGAACGAACTTCGAAGAGGAGGGGGGGGGACTTCTCTAGACTCCGCTTGAGTGAGCTAATGGGCCTCTTGTCGTAAGAGGTCACCAGATGAATTTCAGAGGACGGCTTCTCCAATCCTTGATCCGAAGGCGAATGAGAAAGGCTGACGTTGCCTCAGGAGACTCTACTCCTCAACCTGAAGATACAGGGGGGTGATGTCCATCTCCTCAGTGGATTGCGACCGTCACTCACACTTCTTGGGAGAGAGATCGTTGCTGTGCACTCCTTTCTGGTAAGTCTCGTCTACCCAAATCTATCCATCAGCCTCGAGCGGGAGCAAATATACCCAGAGCTATTCAAAACAGAGAGATCGATTAAAACCTTCTTAACCCTCGTTATCAGGCACGACCAACCGAGCGTCTTCTTACGAAGAAGTGTCAATGGATTGGATCAGTAGCCAGACAGGCGACAGCGCGGGGCCATAAACGCGGTTCGCGCTGAGTCTACAAAGCAGTCTTCCTACTCGAGGGGCGGGGGATGTTGAGAAAAATGGGAGGAAGCTTTGGTGAGAATTTCACGGGACCTGGCGGCGAGTCAAACGAGGGAGAGGTCGGAAGGGGGGGACGGTAACGGCTCGTTTTCTCTTCAGAAATACTCTCTTAGAAGGTGGGGAAATAATATAATTCAAAGGGTTTCCTCCACAATATATATATGTATATACATTTATAGTCCTCGCACGGATTTTTTTTGAAAAAAGGTAATAAAAATATTACTGCAAAGAAAAATTATTCCGTTTTCTCTTTTAATGTGGTTTAAGGGATTCATATGTACATATATATATATATATATATATATATATATATATATATATATATATATATATATATATATGTACGAGGGACGGACAATAAGTTTTGCAATTCGGAAAGAAGGGAACGAGATATGAGGAAAAGTGTTTTATTACTTTTCAATATAACTACTCTCGACTTCAATGCACTTGCGCCACTTGTCCCTGAGGCTTCGAATTCCTGACAACCAGGAATCTCCCGACTGCTCTTTAATCCTTTCTTGAACTGCAAGCTGGACATCTTAATCGTCCCCAAACTGGCGTCCACGCATTGCAGCCTTGAGCTGGCGGAATAAAAAGTAGTCGCTATGGGCCAGATCTGGACTGTAGGGGGATGGTTAAGCTCCTCGAATCCGTAAACGCGCAGGGCAGCTTGTGCGACTCTGGCCTTGTTGACTTTGACGACGTTGAAGTCGATCATGGGGTGTGAGGTTTGTAGGGAACCAACGGGCAGAGACCTTGGTCATGGCCAAATTGTCGTGGATGATGTTGATAACACTTCCCTGTGATATTCCAAGTTCTCGCTCGCTTTCTTCACCTTCACCCATCGATTTTTGAGGATCATCTTCTCCACACGGGCCACATTGTCGTCGTTGGTCACGTCTGACGGGCGTCCTGGACGAGGGTCATCTTCAAGGGACTCACGATCATGGCGGAACTCCCTATTCCAGCGAGCAATGGTTGCATAGGAAGGGGCGGTGTCGGTTTACACTGCAACCATGCGTTCATGGATCTCATTTGCATTCTTGCCTTTCTTGGTCAAATATTTTATCACTGCGCGGTGCTTAACCTTCTCCATTGTAGAAAGATTTCGGACTGATGATCTCCGATCAGCTACTGCTTCTTAAATAGACGAGGCAGGAGCGTGCGGCTGCAGGTCCTGACTCATTATAACTTGTCCTAACATCCCCCCAAACAGCCATCCATCCTCCTCTGTTTTGCCCTCCCGAGTCGCAAAACTTATTGACCCCCTCTCGTATATATTTATATATGTATATATGTATATATGAATCCATTAAACCACATTAAAAGAGAAAACGGAATAATTTATCCTTGCAGTAATACTTTTCTTAGCTTTTTTCGAAAAAATCCGTGCGGGGAAGCGATTCGAACCAGGCACACTAAGGCAGCGAGCGTCGCTTTGATCACAATTAAAAGTATGCTGTTAGTACTCTACGCTACGCAGGGAACCAAAGAATTCTCTGAATAGAATAGCTTTTTAGGAACACTTTTGCAACCTCGAACGGAGACTATAAAAGAAATAGAATATTAATTGGAAATTCAAAGAATAAATGAGGAATAGTTAAACGCGTGGCAGATATACAAATGTATATATCTCTCAAAGTAGCGGGAAAGAATTATGAAAATGAATCTATTACCTAGATTGAAAGAGAAAACGCAATAAGTTTTCCTTGCATTAATATTTTTATAATCTTTTTTTGAACAAATTCGTGCAGGGAAGCGATTCGAACCAGGCACACTGAGGCAGCGAGCACAGCTTATCACACTATGCTACGCCGAGAACCAAAGAATTCTCTGAATAGAATAGCTTTTAAGGTACACTTTCACAAGCTCGAACGGAGACTATAAAAGAAATAGAAAATTAATTGGGAATTCAAAGAATAAATGAGGAATAGTTAAACCCGTGGCAGATATACATTCTCTCGCGCTACTTTGAGAGATATATAAATTTCTATATATATTTTAGTTTGTTTCTCTTTGCCTAATTGTCTGTTTATTCTCTATGCATACATGCATTTTATCCTTTGTTATTCTGCATTCCTATTTGCCTCATCAGCTTGTATTTTCATCTGCTTCCCTCACTCTATCCTTATACTCTCTCTTATTCACTCGTCACTCTTTATCTCTCCATCTTTTTCGTTTGCAAATGACATTTCTTCAATGCGAGCATTTATTCATGCGGTCCGCCGACATCATTTGGAAGCGGCCGGGAGCTACGTATTTGTCAAATACAACTTACATAATTAGCTTTCATTAGAGGAGCACACCTTGTGAAATCACCGGATGATGGTCTTTTTATTATTATTCTCCGATAAAGATACACATTTATATGGTTCGTATTAGAATGTAACAGGGCAAAGCGATTTATTCGATGAAATGAAGTGAAATAGCGTATAGAGATGGTAATGGAAATGAAATTTGAGGATGGGTTCTATAAGAGGGTATGTATGTCCACTATTTGTTGATTACAAGAGTCATTTATGATCCACAACAAGTAAACTTTAATGGGGAAGAACCTGATACAGATTTTGTGCTACGACTTAAATTATATGTGCTATAGATTGATTTACATAATGGAAGGATATTAATTTTCGGGAATTTAGCAAAGTAGAAAAGCTTTTTGATGAAGGTACGACTAATACCAGGAGGAGCTTACGCTTCGCTAGCAGACCTTCGGTCTGTGCACTACCTCCTATCTCTCTCTATAACAAGGGGGTTTTTGGTCTAAACTATTTAAAAGGTTTCCCTACATATCTCTTAATAATCTACTCGATCTAGCTCTTTCAGATCCCTGCCTATTTCCTATGCCTAAAGGCAAGAAAAAACATTTATTGGAATTCTTTTGATATGCGGAAAAAACGATCCTTATGCCTCTTTTTTTCCCCCATCAAAATTTGCTTTTATACCTGAAAAAATACCAAAAAGAGGCTGCCTTGATTTTAATGCATTTTCTTAACTACACAATCTATAATTATTTTTCTTTTAAAACATTTAAAAGCATTCAATAATTATTTTTTCTGAACTCTTAAAAAGAACTTTGATAAAAGCTTCAAATATACTAAAAAACACTCCTATGAGTGGTTTTTCAAACTGTAAAGAAACTCTTACAAAGAATCTGGATAAAAGCTTAAAATATACCTAAGTAACTACAAACTAAAATTCAAACTTTTAAATATGCAGTCATAAAATATAGTGTTTTGGAAGATTGTAAGATATTAATCATAGGATATTTATAAAGGGAAAAATTCTTAAGAGATCTCTTATTTCACTGATATACAGTTAAAAGAGATTGAAAATTGTATAGTAGTTCCTGGTTTCGAGATGTGGTACTCTGAAAATAAGAAAATTTACGATGCGTGGGAATGCGTAAGCTATACATCAAACTCATTAGATTTACTTATTTTCAGTGTTACTTTAGTATTCAGATCAGGCGGTTGAGTTATGTATTTTCGGTTAATGTATTTTAGGTGATAGGAAAGCTTACCATTTATATCCTGTTAAGAAAATTCCTTAGTTATTTTAATATAAGAATTTATTCTATTAGTTTCCGAGATCCCCTTCCTTTCTCTGCTCCTAAATAAAAGTTATCTATTCCTCTGGAATAAAGCTCTTCAGGCTTTGTAGCAATAAATCTGTGGAAGTCTCTCTTAGATTATGTTCTTTTCAGAGAATATTTAATTGCGAATCTGATTTTTTTAAACAAATAAAGTTGAGATATACGCTGCATAACTGTGGAGTTCAATGTGAAATTATTCGATGCATCTCACGCTGATTAACCGCAAATAACTGTGTTTCTGCATGTAATACACGGCAAAACATCGCACCTCTAGTGGAAAATACTCTGAATTGATGCAACAGGATTTTTTCTATTTATTTCAGAGATCACCCCCGCCCCTGCTCCTAAATAAATATTTATTTATTCCTCTAGAATAAGGATTTTTAGGCTTTGAAACAAAAGATCTGTGGAAGTCTCTCTTAGATTGTGTTCTTCTCAGATAATATTTAATTGCGAATCTGTTTTTCTAGAGAAAAAAGTTGAGATATACGCTGCATAACTGCAAAGAGTTAAATGTGGAATTATTCGATGCATCTCGCGCTGATTAACAACAAATAACTGTATATTTGCATGTAATACACGGCAAAACATCGCACCTCTAGTGGAAAATACTCTGAATTGATGCAACAGGATTTTTTCTATTTATTTTAGAGATCACCCCCGCCCCTGCTCCTAAATAAATATTTATTTATTCCTCTAGAATAAGGATTTTTAGGCTTTGAAACAAAAGATCTGTGGAAGTCTCTCTTAGATTGTGTTCTTCTCAGATAATATTTAATTGCGAATCTGTTTTTCTAGAGAAAAAGTTGAGATATACGCTGCATAACTGCAAAGAGTTAAATGTGGAATTATTCGATGCATCTCGCACTGATTATCAACAAATAACTGTGTATTTGCATGTAATACACGGCAAAACATCGCACCAATAGTGCAAGTTTCAATGAATTGTTAAGGTTGGAGCTATTGCCTCATCCACCCTCCTTGTATGACTTTTCTCCGATTTTAGAGGTCATATTTAATTCAGAATCCCCAAACTACCAAACAAATAAAACATTTAATTTCAGAAGCAGCCAACATTTAAAAAATTGTCAAGCGGTCTTTTAATATTAGGAATTAATATTTAATTTGAAGATGAAGATTTTAACGGAGATTAGGGAATTAAATGAAGTACTAGGTATATCAGATTCTTTAAAAAACATTTAGGCAATTTAGAGTTAAGAATTAAACTTTAAGTTAGAAACCGAGGTGAAACTTCAGAAGACCTACGCCAATTTTATCCTTAAAAACCGTACTAAGTGTGTTTTTAAGCATTGTAGTCGTCACTTATGGTTCGGTTGGTCACGAAAAGCACTATTTTTAAGAGACTAGCACTCTAAGTACGGCTCTATTTGCAGTGATATTCTCATAAAAATAACTGCTTTCCGCGCCAAAACAACGCCGAAAATGATGACTAAAATTCCTATAAACATCATTAGTATTGTTTTTTAATACAACGTATCCTAACAAAACCTAACCTGACACATCATTCCCACATCTGTGGGCCCTTCGTGGCGGAGCACTGCCAAAAACGATGAACATTGGATCGCTTAACAACGTTTTGAAACCGCATTGAATTCGAACCCTAAGGTGATTATTTTGAAATGGTTGGCTTCTTCCTCCTTATCAACCTTTAATTGTGAGGTTTCCACCCCTCTCGCTTTCCGCTATTTTATAAAATTACCATAGTAGTATTAACAATTCGAAAGACTATAATTAAGTTCGAATGCAAGGACATATAATCAAAAATTACTATATAATGCTGGGAAGATCTTTATTTTAAATATTAGTTTGCGATCAACCACACTTTTTCTGTTTTTTCTTTCTCACTGAAACATACCTGTCACTTCTCCATCTTTTAATATTATAATCGATCCGCGTCTCGTTCCTACATCGGTCGCATTTCTTCACTTTTAAAATGAGGCCATGAGCTATACAAAAGTTAATTAAATTATCAGATGAGTTAGAAAATGTCATATTAAAGTTCAACAAATTAAACACACAAGAATCACAATACAACATCATTCACTAACGGTTGCCAATGGGTTTCGGTGTTAATTTCGAAATCGGCGTTGTTTTAAATGTTCGAACCAGGGTTGTCAATGTTTCAAATCAGGTCAAATTTAGTGTTGCAAATGTTTGAAATCAGGGTTTCTTTACACATTTTGACCCCATCAAGGTGGAGTATCCTAAAAATCTTGTACTTTTTGCGCCAAACCGAAACCATATATGTCGACGACACTGCCTAAAAACACCATTAGTACTGTTTTTAATACTATAAACAGGGCGTAGGTCTTCTGAAGTTTCATCTAAACTGATGTTTAGGAAGCTTTTGTCAGAGATTTTTGCGACATTAAAAAATAAACTAAAACAAACCCCATTTACGAGGTCCTTCTATCAGCATCATAAAGTTTGAGGATGAGTAAAATCTGTTGTTGTCAGGTTATAAAAAGATATCAAGCCCAAAAAGCAGCTTGATAACCCATCCAAAACATTCAAACTTAGGTAGGTATCAGTTGTGGTTTAAAGAGCTGTGTGGCAGTGAAAATCAGAATGGATGAGGAAGTTGGCATTTTCTCAAGAATTTTTTTTTCCGCGCACGAAAAGATTTAGGGCGTTATCCCAAATAGCACACATGCCTGTTCATGGAAGAGGAAGCATTATGCAATACTAAAAAGAAGAACAAATCCACATTCACACTCAATGCCAAGGGAAAAGGAAACCCTCTTGCTAATACAAATTTCGAATTGACAAAATGAAATAATTATAGGTTAAAACAATAGAGAGAACCGTGGAAATGCACAATTGCGAAGCAGAGACGAGAAGTTTCATTGCACTTTTGAATCTTAATCCTTTCTAATACTTCTTCCTTCCAGCTCTTACAAATTCTTCCATTTTCTTCCACAGACAGAGTGGATGCTGAGTTTGTTATTTTGAAACTCAAGAGGAAAAACGGTAGCGACCCAGCTAGTTCAGGTATAGGCATAGGTAAGGTGCGCGAAGATCACCCAGACTGTGGCTTTCTGCAAGAATGTGCCGAACAGTCTGTGGGACAAAACAGTAATTGCAGTAAGGTGCTGGAGAATTCCCCATCAATCGACACGACGTCACTTGAATGCGGCCAATTGGAAGACTACAGAAAGCCACCAGAAGTCATCAGGGCATTGGAAGATCGGTGCATGGGATCAGTCAGGCCGCAATAGACGCAACCTAAATTTCCACTAAGCCTTCGTCTGATATCTGTTTTGCCAAGAATCCCGGAGGGATGCCCTGATTCCTGTCATGTAATCTTGGCGGTCACTTTGGTGAACTCATCGTCGACCTCATTCTACACAATTCCTACAAGTCAAGGAACCCAGCAAGAGATAATCTCGACATCAACCCGTCTTGCGGCAACCGAACCATCACGGGTATTAAAAATAAGGGTATGTGGAGATCGATTGCCACGATAGCACTCAGGGCACTTTGTGGGTTGCTAAAAATCCCAATTCGTCTCAAAACAGGGCGCACGTGTTATCTTCCATACCGAGTGGTGTGATGCAACCAGCTTGGCAAAGAAGACAGGCGCAGCGTCTGGTACAGCCTCGCTGATTTCAAACACATAGAATATGGCGTGAAAGCCGACCTTCTTCTCGGACATAGAGCCATCCATATACAATAGCACGGATCGAAAAATGCTGAACGCAATACTCCATATGTCGTGGGAGCATTTTAAGAAGAGACCTGGAGACAAATAGTCAAATGTGACACTCACAAGAAAAGTATCCTGAACAGAACCAGAGGGTCACCAGACCAAGAGGTACACGAGGCTCTCGAAAAAATTTCATAGCCTTAAACCCAAAAGATTAGGGTATGACTGACGTATCTCGGCGGAAAGCAACGTCAAGATCAGCTACAGACGCATTTTGAAGAAATTTTGAGAGCCCATCTGGCAACTCTCTATAAGGGCAAATGTTGCGTACTCTAAACAAGAGCATAATAAGAGCATAGATTAAAAACCAAATAACAATGTAGTGTCGTGGTAGAGGAAGGATCGAGTGATGGAAGGGGATCGTACGTATGGGTTGTGTATTTTTTATATCTCTAAGAGTGCTATATATGTGATTATTATTATCTTGATTACTACTGATTTAAACTTTGAAGGATTTCTTGTGTCATACTTAGCGTTTCGAGGATACATCAAAAAAAATTGTTAAAACAAACTAAAACTTTAATTAAAACAAAAAAATAAACATGAACCAAAGAAATACTACACACTAGATACACAGAAATGACTTCAATAATTTTTAAGTAATGCTTTCTAAATTGATCTCTTGAAATTATAGGGACGGTTGACCCACCGCTCACTTCAATATAAAAAAATACTAACGGCCTTTAACGACTGGATACCGAAGTTAAAATACTTTGTCCCTCTTGTGAGGGGTTTGAATTTGACCTTGAACTCAAAGAGCTAAGTGCCCTTAGGAATCTAGTTGTTTTGTTGACGCGTGCCTCGGTCATATGGTTGGTGCGGACAGAATAGTTTTTAAATCCTCAGAGGACTTTGGCGAGTGTGGCAAATGGGGGAGCCACTCGCCTTCGGCAGGAAATGATATTACAACCAGAATGTGAAAGAATGTTCCTTTCTCCTCTTCGGATTACTCAGGGGAATAATTCGCACTGGCTAGCGATGAACCAGGCGGGAATCTTGGGACTCAGAGGAGTGCTGGGAGAGTTCACTCAGGGGTTTTCCTAAAGGGCGAGGACTATCTCTGTGCTTTGGGCTGCACGAGGAAAGGAGGAGGTGGGGGTTCTCTGGCGAGAGTATGTTGAACTTGATTCTTAAATCAAGTTAACTTAAAGTTCGTTGTGACCCATGGGAACTAGCTCGAGGATGAGCTTCTTCTTAGTTCCAGTCTTCCTAGACGGCGAGACTTATCTCAGTGCTTTGGGATAAACCAGGATAGAGGGGGTGTGGTTCTATGACGTGAGGAGTAAGTTGAACTTGATTAAGTTAACTTAAAATTAAGTGTCATCACCAAGAACTAGCTCGAGGATGAGCATCTTCTTAGTCCCTTCTGATGGTAGCCCTGGCCTCTTGCCGAGAACTTCGTAGCCTGCTGACTCAAGTATTCTACTTCGTTTCTCCAAAGTTTAGAGTATATATACGTCGTCACCCCACTGGGAGAGGGGTAGGAGGGGAGAGATTCGTTGTCAGGCCGCATGAAGGTTCATCCTCGAACGGTTTTTCTCAGCGTCGTACATCTGCTCCTGAGGGACCTTCGGGCTTGAGAGAGACACGTTTCCAACTTCGCACTTGAGGTGAAATTGAATACCGATTCTTAGGGGAGATCTTGTAGTTTTAAACCGATGTTAGGGTCTCTAGTCCGACCTGAGCTAATCATTGCCTTTTGTGGTCTTGGAAGGTCGTTCAGCTTCTCACCGGGGAGGGAGGGGCGAGAGCGACGTGGTTAAAAGTTTGAACCATGTCGTCTACACTGCCAGTATGTTTGTGGTCAACGTATCATAGCTCAACTGAGAGAGGAGGGAGAGTATCGATTTCCCTACATGTAAATATCAAATAACAAAAGTAAAAAGAAACACAAAGGTTAATTATAGGTTAAAAACAATAATAAAAAAAAGAAAGTAAAGTTACAACAAGAAGGAAGCGCGCTCCGGCGTCGGGAGAAGAACTGCTTTATTCCTGGCAATCTTTACATCTCCAGAAACCCAGCAAAGATAATCTCGACATCCACTTGGCTCGGCATAACCGTGGCGTCACGGATATCCTGAACTAGGGGATGCCTATGCCATCTCTCGGCAGCATAAGAACCGTAGGGATTAGCTGCTAATGTGGTGATTGCTGTTGATGAATGTGGGAGGCACCGGGCTTGCGTGTACAGGTGAATAATGCACTGTGCACGGCGCAGAGCGAGTGGCATCTCCCCGCATCGACAATTAGGCTTTCAATGGGGTAAGTGCGGAAGGCAGCGTTCACCAGGCGAAGGCCAGTCTGATGGATCGAGTTCCCTTCCGCAATACACACTCGGCTACAGATGCATAAATCTCGCATCTGACGTCGAGCTTCGACCGAACAAAGGATCGATAAAAAAGTAAGGTAGTTGCTCTATCAGCGCCCCAAGCGCTACACATCACGGAGCGAAGAATATCATTGGCCTGGGTATAAGAGACCCTAAGGTTGCGAATATATCCATCTGAGGTGATGCGTCTATCAAATACAAGACCAAGGAAACGTTGCAAGTCCAGCTCTTCCAGGCAAACCCCACTTAGAAACAAGTCTGGTTCAGGGTGGAGCCTTGGATGACTGCAGAAGTACACCACCTTATTCTTGCTAAGAAAACCGAAGCCTCTCCGCTTCAGCAAAGCAAGATACGCCGTTTAATGCCTGTTTGAGTCAACACTACATTATTTACATATGAGCTCTGCCAAAAGAGAATGACAAGGCTTCCAGGTAGAGCGTAGCGAGAACATCTTCCGCACCAACGAGGTGATGCCGTTGATGCTGCGACACTGAGGACTCTTTCCTGTGCGAGCCCCTCTGTTTGCTCCATTGGGCCGATCAGGGCTCCCCACCATTTTGCCTATATGGGAGGGGCTCCCTCAGACCCCATCGTGGTAAGAGTCTCCATGATATCGTATCGCCATGCGGTATCATAGGTTCTCCAGATCGAAAAACACCGTGACGTAGTGCGAATACAAAGGAAGGCCTTGCTGATGCCATTTCCCAGTCGGAGCAAAGCATCCGACGTGGAGTGAAACTTGCATAATCGTGTCCGTGCACGAATCGACAGCGGAACGCAACTCACACAATGTAAATCTGTCCTTGAGGGTTCTTCGCCTCTGGAGGTAAAACCCAGTCAGTAGCCTTCCACAACATCACGACTAAAGATGCGCTGAGACTCATTAGGGACTGAGGGAGGCGCTGGTTCGCGCGTACAGACGCATAATACACTGTAAACTGCGCAGAGCTAGTAGCGTCTCCCAAGCATTTACTAGTAGGCTTTCAATGGGGAAAATGCGGAAGGCAGTGGTGGCCAGGCTGAAACCAGTGGGGTGAATTCAGTCCACCTTCCGTAATACAAGATCGGCTACGGATGCATAAAACTCGCATTAGTATTCAAGCTTCGAATCAACAAATGATCGATAGAAAATCAATGCAGTAGCCCTATCAGCACTACAGGTGCCGAACCTCACGAAACGAAAGAATGTTGTTACTCCACTGCTACTACTACTACTACAACTGCTAAATTACTACTACTAGAAAAACTACTACTAAACTATTACTACTACAAAACTACTACTACTACTACTACTACTACTACTACTACTACTACTACTACTACTACTACTACTACTACTACTACTACTACTACTACTACTACTACTAAACTACTACTACTATTATTACTATTAGTACTATTATTATTAATATTACTATTGCTATTATTATTACTATTGGTATTATTACTATCGCTATTATTATTACTATTATTAATACTACTATTATTATTACTATTATTAGTATTGATTTGTGGGTTTTCGTTTCTAGCTAACGAAAAATCTCCCTTGCGTTGAAATTCGAGCTGGAAACGAAAACCCACAAATCAGTTGAATCTAAGCCTGATATCCAATTTCTGCCATTATCAGTATTATTATTACTATTATTATTATTACTATAACTATTATTATTACTATTATTAATATTACTACTATTATAAATTTAGTATTATATTAGTATTATCAGTATTACTACTATTACTACTGCTACTGAAACTATTCACGCTACGGATTCTACTACTACTGCTAATACAAATATTAATACAAATACTACTAATAGTACTAAATATTATTTCAATACTACTACTAATAATGATACAAATAATAATAACAAATAATTATTTCAATATTAATAATAATAATTACAACACCACCAAGAAGAAGAATAACAGCAACAAGAACAACAATAATCCGAAAAATCGGCGAAAAGTTTTAATATTTCGTATGCCGATTTTTGTCCCAGTGGAAAAATCAGTTTTTCCTTTTTTGCTTCAAGAGTTTCAGAAATCTTGAGCAAATCATGGGATTCTTATAATCCCATCTTCGGAACTAGTGAAAAAATTTGCTAGCCTATTAGACCAAAAGTTATGGTTCCGAATCCCGTAGATTTTCCACCCAAAGCTCAGAGATGGAAGAGAATAATAAATTTTTCCTTTGTCAGTTTCAATAAAAATTCATTAAAAATTAGTTATTAATCTCAGTACCTTTACTCTTATGTCGCTAAGAAGAGAACACACGAACACGTCTTCTCTATTTAAAATACATTTTGGTTAGGCCACATATTAATCACACAAATGATCAAAGTTGATAAATGAATGATAGATGAACAAAATTCGTAATTTAAGATCCAATTTGTAGATTAATTCGAGTATATGGCCGCATTTCTGAACTTTGCAAGGGAAATAAAACTCCCATCCACCAAAATTATCTCAAGAATAAAATCGGTTAGGGGAAAATTTCGCCGCTATTTTCTCTTAAACTTGGATAAATCGACCCCTTTTAAATTAACCCCCTAAATATCAAATTTATGTTAAGTTGTGGGATGAAATTAAAAAAAAGAAAAAGGATTGCCATATAGGATTTGAAAGGGAATTTAATAGCAAATATAATGGTATAAAAATAATGTTCCTGCTACACGATTTTTTGACATACAAATAGGGATCGGTGAGGACATGCAGATATATGAAGTTGTTGCAACTATTGAGCATATTTGTGCTCAATTAAAATCAGGCGACTATGTAGCTTTTTATAGTCTAATGATAACTGGGTTGAGTTTAATGACTTAAGAACACCTTACCTAGAGGAGAGTGAGTCAAGACCAAAACGGAAAGTTTTTAACTTAGTGTTAAAAAAATGTTGAAGAATGACTTCATTCTCAAACTGACCTTGGAAGACGCAGTTTGTGAACTTTTAAATTTCTTGAATATCTCAAAGCAAAGCAAAGATTCAAGGAAATAAGGATCCCAAAAGGCGAACTCCTCCAAGTGTCCTATTCATTGGGGTTTTTAAAGATTTTCAGTTATTATTTTTAAGTATTTGAGTGTATGAAGACTTTTCCTTTTAGCTTCCTTTGATAAAAATAATCATAAAGTATTTTAATTTAATTTTAATATTTGTTATATTGCTGTTAAAAGACTTTGGCTAAAGATTAAAAAAACTTTCTTATTCTGAATCTTAATGACTCTCTCAATAAAGCTAACATATTTTGTAAACTCGTCTTTTAATCTGCAACCAAACTACCAAGATTATATGTTGCATTGTTCTGTTGATTCCTGTACATTCAGTCATCTAATATCCCGATTGATGAGATTTCCTGATAACTAAAGTTAGTTAATTTGATAGTAAGTAAAGAGATAGTTGAATGAGGATTCCAGGTCTCCAAGAATAAGATAAGGAGAGAGAGAGAGAGAGAGAGAGAGAGAGAGAGAGAGAGAGAGAGAGAGAGAGAGAGAGAGAGAGAGAAAGAAAGAGCCAGACAGAGGAAAAGAGAAAAAGAAAGGGGAAAGATGAACTAAAAACAAAGCCTCAAACATTTATGCCAATTTTCTCACAAAATAATAACAACGACGACGATTATAATTCCAATGTCAATGGCATTTGCAACGGCACTGACATTGAAGCGAAGGCGGTAATGATTGTGGGAATATAATGCTAATGATAGTGTAAATAACAGTGGTAATGGTGGGGCTAAGGTAAGGGTAGTGTTTAGGATAGCGATAGTGGAAAAAATAGTGGTAATGACATTGATATTGGTAATGATAGTGATAGTGGTATGCTAATGATAGTGATAGGGTAAGGGTTAAGGGGAAAGGATATGGTAACGGTGAAGATAAATGTGTTATTGCTGGTGATGGTAATGGTAATGATAATGGTGATAGTTATGGTGATAGTAATGATAAGGGTGACGTTAATGATAAAATTAATGGTAATAATAAGGGTAACGGTAATGCTGACGGTTATGGTTACAATTATGATTACGGTGATGATGATGGTGGTGATGATTATAGAAGATCCGCTCTCCGGGAGTTGTTTCTCTCGGCCGCAGCGGCGCTTTTTCGCTTCGTTCACAGAAGCGAATAACTCCGTTCCACTTTTCTCTTAGAGCCCTTTATTGATTCTTTTACCAGGGGAGATTCGTAATATTATATATCTATTGCCATTTGCACCGTTTCGAGGATCTAATTAAACATCTAAGGAAAAAATATACTGTTAATTACAAAAAAAAATGAAAGAAATTTTTTTAAATATACTAATGCTATAATAAGAGTATCTAAATAAAAAATACTACTACTAATGAGTACTACGTGAGGGTTGATGCAAAGATTCACTTTAGTACGGAACAGTAACTAACGAACATGAATAAGTTTTGGATTCCTTTTGCCTTTAACTAAGAGGGAGTGTGGTGTTGGATAATCTTGAACGAGAATCTCTTTGATGCGATGATTCGAGACGAATTGGGCAAGATATTTCTCGTGGAGGTGAGGTTGACTCGGAAAAAACATCTGACCGTCTCTCTGAGCAGAGGAAACGGGGGTTAAGCTGATGCTTATCCCGAGGTAAGTGAGGAGCGCGTGACGATGCTTCTTGACTTGAAGATGTAAGCAAGGGGATTATGGATGTTTGGTTATTCCAATCTCTTGGGTTACACTTTTGGGCTTCTCGATGATGAGACTTGACCAAGAGGTGAATCTTTTCTCGAGTGGAACTTCATATTGGTATTCCTCAATGGTAAGGGATATCTCTGTTTCTATTCAGATTAATATAATGATGGTCGTGATGATTATAGTGATGATAGTGTTGCATATTGTGATTATTATGGTAATGATAATTATGTTGATGCCATTTATGAATATGGTGATGATGGTGATAATAGTGAAGAATATAATGCTGGTTATGGTGATGGTGGTGATGATGGTGGTGGTGATGATGATGGTGGTGATGATGATGGTGGTGGTGGTGATGATGGTGGTCATGGTGATAATGATAGTGGTGATGGTGTTGATGATGGTGGTGATGATTGTGGTGATAGTGGTGATGATAATAATATTGATGATGATGATGGTGGTGATGGTAACGAGGGTAATGAAAATAAAGGGGGTAATAGTGATGATAATAAATAAAACAAATTTCACTAATAAATTATGAACTTATAGCACAAATAAATCATAATATTCAATAAAAGTAATAATTCTAATGAATAATAATAATTCTAATAATAATACTAATAATGTAAAGTAGTGCTGAGAGGGGGTAAGGGGAAGCGCCCCAACAGCTTTCCTTGGCCATATCAGAGTGTTAGGTCCAACCCATCGACGGAGCTCCCTAATTTGCACTGAAGGCGGGAGGTTACACAGGATAGCCCCCCTGATGGGTGGACTCTCGCACACTTCCTAATTATATGCCACACAACCTAACCCAACCAACCAGACAAAACAAATCCTAACGTAACATAAATCTATCAACCAAACTTACTTTTACGTAACACAAAACCCGTAATTTTTGTCTATAGCGTAATTATTTTGGGGCCAAATCCTTGGCCACATTATAAAGCTAAACAAATCAATAAAAACAATCCCCACCAAACAAACAAATACAAAACCTACACTAGGAAAAGATGGAACCTCGCGGCGTCTGGGGGGTGACCCGAAGAAATTCCTACGTACCTAAAGCCGTTATGATCGTTCTTCATTACTACACCTTACACACAAACACCTACACAGAGATACACTAACTTAGGTTACAGATTAAAGAGGAATTTCTGAAACAATTTCTAGAATAATCGTCACTATTTATTTTTTTATTTGTTGAAGGAGGATTTATGGTTTGTTATCTTGCCCCAACTCCCTTGTCTCTCCCACTCCATCTTCACTTGAATTGAAGGTGGGCGGACGAGCTCGGGAGATATGGCCCGGAAGTGATAAACCGGCACATTAAATTTATGTTTAAATTATATCGATCGACTCAGTCGCAAGGATGTAATTTTTGACAAAATTGTGATATATTTAATTATTAGAAGAGATTCTATAATAAAAAGAATTATCGTTATTTCCATCATAATTATTCCTGTAACTCGCACCTACATCATTAATTAATAACAAGTTTATGTTTACTGTCGTTTGAATGTAAAAAATTAGAAGACAATGATTTCACGAGTATCAATCTAATAGTAAACCAGGAATTTGACTCAAAATTTAATTAGATATGTTCGCACGTTTTGAGGAATTAGGGAATATTCGAATTCTTTTAGCTTCCTTGGAATGCTATTTTTAATTTTAGTATTTGTGTGTTTTATTGAGTGTTTAATATTTTTTCAAATGGGGAAATGGACGGTGAATGTTCCCTTCCTTGCACCTAAGGGAAGAAGTGGAGAGACGAATAATGGATTGCTAGAACAATCTTGATTAACCCTAAATACTAAGGGCAAGAAAGAACATCTAAAGTTTATTGAAATAAATCTAAATACCCGAAGTTGGGAATGGCGAATAAATATCGATTATTTGGGTTTGCTTCTTTTTAAAGAATCAAACTGCAATGACGTAGTTATAAAATGCAATTAAAATAGCAATTGTTGTCAGCTTTGAGACTGCAGCAGGAACGACTGGGGGACTATCCTCATTCACACCAAGGAAGTGCCTGAATCAAATAATGCTGCTAATACGCATCTTAACGAAATTTTGAAAGAGAAACAGACCCGAGGTAAACTAGCAATTTTTTCCCCTGTGACTCTGTGTCTGGCCCCTATGGGGCCTAAAGGTGTGCCCAATCCAGTGTCGTTAAGGAAAGTCATTGATATTAACCTCAAAGTGTACCAAAATTTACTTTAATTCGGGAGTCGGACTTTAAAATAAAGAAAGTCTCCGGACTCCAAACCCACATTCAATTAAAACTGAGTGAATTGAGTTCCACTATTTAAAACGTACAAATATAAGCTAACCTCTAGCGCCAAAGAGAAAAAAAATGTACCAAACATTACTAAAATTATACATGCAGATAGACTTTCTATATATATATATATATATATATATATATATATATATTTATATATATATTAGTTCGTGTTAAGAAAATGAATAATTGACAGCAACAGATCGCAAAATGTTATTTTACATAAATTTGAGGATGATGGGGTTGGCATGGCAATATACTGGCGATGATAATTTGCAATAATTATGAAACTGTGTAATTAGAAGGTTGTAATTCTTTTCTGTGTAAATTTGTCATTTTTATAAGTTCAAAATGGAAAGATGCATTGATTAAATACTTTACAACAATGAGTTATATAAGCCACTGGTTTAGAAATGGTTCTCTTTTATTCAATTACTATCTGAATAATTTGGGAGCAGCAAATTATTTATTTAAGCTACATATCTATTTAAGTTTGACACAAAAATGCAATCTGAAATGTTTGGGACATCGAAAGAATTGCTATAAGATCCAATGCAAAAGTAATCACAGATGCAAAATAATAATTAGTATGTTGTTACATTAAATTTGATAGGAATAACAATAGTTAACCTTTTGGCATTGTTTTAATAACACTTGCCAGTATTCCGCTTAGAAATTGTGCTCTATTCCTCCTTTCGGAACATCCTAAATTGTTTAAATTTTTGGTCTTTTCTAGTGGAGGGGATTTTTTAAATTCTATTCCCATATTTTCTAAGGGAATCCGATCTAGTCTTTGTAATGATGTTTTCGAAACATTAATTCAGTAATCTTCAATGAATATCTTGACCACGGATGTCGTGTAATGTGATCGTTGTTCTCTCGAAAGTAAAACTTATCAAAATTCAGTTTTATCAATGAAATTAGAAGGTTCCCTTTAAAAAATGACAAATAAACTTTCTTTATTGTTACACTAATTTCAGAAAACGTTTCTACCCATTATCAGTAAAATAAAATTATATTCCTTCTAACTTGTTTTTCAGTTTGCATGGTGTTTTTAAGAAGAAGGTCTACAACACGTTACCGCTTTTCATGTTTTATGTCATTATGGCTAAATCGATCTTTTTAGTTTGCTCACATAAGGATAAAATGTTTAATTTTAGTAAATATGCTATTTTAAAAACATAATCTTGCAGCAACGAGAGCTTTATTCAACTAATCTATCGATTGACGTCTTTGAAACACTAAATCGTGTTCTAGCCATTCTTTGACTTTTATATTAATTAGACGTATGTAAACCCACTTTAGAATACAAGTTCCTAATAATTTGGGCTTGATTCCACTTCTGTTCTCGAAGAACATTGACATAATTTAGAGCTTTTGCTCAAAACCAATCATTCTGATGGTCTGTGGAATCTATATGTACAAATAAGGCATTAAAGAGTCTGCCCTGTTCGACAACTATATTTGTGCTGAGTGATCCTCACAGATACACTACTACCAGTTTGACCAACATAAATTCCGTTGCAGAAAGTAAATGGCATTGCAAAAATATAAAAAGTTTGTCAGAAGGCGAATTGTTAATCAACAAATTCTTCAAAACTAAATTATAAGTAAAAACAAAAAGGCCATTAAAAGAGGATTTTACCGGAGCTTAGACTGGGTGATCATAGGGACCATGTTTATTTTAGGGGGTTCCTCCATGTGCCCATCCTCCAAGACATCACTGATCCCATTCTAGGTTCTTTTTTTTTGTTTGAATGTTGGTGAACAGGCAACAGAGGGTGTAAGGGGGGAGGAGAGTACCATAACAGCCTGTAGACTTATCATGCATGTTCCATGGCATTATTGGTCAGGAGCTGAGAAGCCCTTTTTTTCTTTTGCTTGCTTAAGTTGGTTAACCATATTGAGCCGCTCCCAAGTTGAGCGGTCAATTATGGGCCGCCTGTTAGCTCTCTTGCCAGTTCTCTTGAATAGCAAAGGATGGACTGCCGATGTAGTACAGGAGTCGCCCAAGGGCGCCTCCGTAGAAGGGAGTAAGGGGGCGTCCTTGAACACGTAGGTCTAGATGGGAGTAAGCCTCCTGTCGGTTAAAAGAGGTTTGAAGGGTCCCCTGAGAAAGTACATGGGGTGAGACCTCCTTTTCCACCGAGGAGCTACCCGAGAGAGGGAGTTTTTTATATTGAAATCATCTGGCATGGTGACCCTATTTGCATCACGCGACGCATAAGCTATATCTCTCACGCAGTAACCCACTCTGCGAGGGGTGAGCAAGGGATCGGAATAGCCACCTGCCGCCATTTAAGAACGCACCTTCCGCCCAGTGGCCAGGCAGCCCTTCGGCAAGGCGACTCCACCTTGGGCTAGGCGTAAAATTGATAGACAGTGAAAGGAGAGAAAAAAGTATGTAAGAAAAGTGAGGGTGGGGTTAAAGCAAGTTGTTAAAAACCCACCACCCCAAACTGGAGCTCAGGGGTTAGGAGGCGTTGTCACTTCTCCCCCAGCCCCAATCCAGGATGTTTGAGTGAGAGAAAGCTTGTCTTCAGCGTCTACCCTGTGAAATTAGAGGCTGACTAAAGAAAGTTGTGGGAGAGTTGGTATGGAAAGTGAGGAATCAGGGTAAGAAGACAGAGTGTCAGAAAAAAGGAAAAGAGGCTACGCTGAGGCCAAACAGGGTGTTGAGTCCCTTAGGCACGGGAGTCAAGAAGGCAAATCACTGTGCCTGTTACGGGGGAAGCCACTTAAAATCAGAAACGAACTTCAAGAATGAATAAATTTATGCGTCCTCTAGAATGATTGAACTTTTCTCCTCTTTACAGTGAACGAGGTATCCGCCATAAATAAAGAACTATTCATATTACTCTACCGTTACTGCAATCAGAACTACTCTAAAGTAAAGCGTATTGCACCCAGGAAGGAAGTCCCTTTAGGGGACTCAAAGAAGATTGTTCCTTAGGTCACGAGCGCGAAATTTTGTGATGCCGTTTAATAGTAATATGACTAATTAGGTAGGGTGGTCGAGGAGTTATACTCTAAACACGAAACCATCGTCCGTTTAAGAGATTATGATTCGGGTATCTGTCTTTACCTTCCAGATTCACCCAAGGCGCTAGTAGTTCAATCATAATCAGGAGAGTGCATGCAAATTTAAAAGTGCCCTGGACGCTCCATATAATGAGAGCGAGGAGACCACTAACGATTGAAAATAGAAGTAGGCTCGAATGCCTCTGACCCCCATCACGGAATACTGAGCGATGATTACCAAGACCAATAACTGAAGGTTTCCTTGATAAGAATCATAGACGTCACAAATGGTTGCGTTGTGATTTGTAAAACCGATAGAAACTTAGAAAAGCTAATCATATTCAAAAGAGTGGACTAACAATAATAGTTTCACTTTAAATCACAACGAACAGAAGCATAGTTTGCTTTAATTGATTACAAATAGGGCATCAATGGAGGTACTGACGTGCATCTTATATATCACGTCATAAATATCAGTAAAACTGGAACCTTTAAAATGACACTAAATAACATTCTCATCAACAAGAAAAAAACAGCATCACTATCACGAACACGGCAATGTTTTCAGAGATCCAAGTGCCTCAATATTTGTTACGTAGACCGAAACACTCGCTCCTTCTCTGTGAGCTGACATTTAAGGTAAAAAGTGTTACTTCCACCAAGCAAATATTCCTGCTGAATTTTTCTCAGCTATCAGCAGACTTCATATGTAGAAGCAGCGGGGTTGTTTTCTGAGTTGTCAGCAGATCAGACGACCTACGAGGTTAGCGAGGCAATTGTTAATCGGTGATGACAAAACTTCATCAGGAACATCGCCTTGATGGGAAGAAGCCGACAACTATCCTTCGACTTTCCCAGGCGACGTGGGTGCCAACTTTCTGGTGGTACAGCTGAGACAAACCTTTTTTGAGTCGTTTCCCATTCATGTAATATACATTTTGGGGACGCTGGATATATTTCAACCCCTTAGGCAGCTGAACAGAGACTACAGATCGCGTCTTAGCTTGGTATGCATTAGGTAGCCAGAGGGCTGGTAGACGCTGCCGACTATATAGGTTCGAACTACCGAGGTTTGAGCAGCTCTACCGACGCCAAGCGCCGCCCATCGCTAGAAGACAAAGTGGAAATCATATTTACTCGGTCCAGACTCTGGCAGAGGTGTTACGGGATAAAAGCTCATTACAAGTTAAGAGTTCTGCTTTCCTTTCACGCTCTCGGTTCTCGAATCGGTCTGGCTCTTAGAAAAGCTCCGGGGAGACGGTCAGTTAGCTGGTGCTGGTATTACTAGAGGTTTAAAGGTTAGGCTCATCGCTGCCTTTCACCCTGGGGCTTCCATGTGAAAGGAAGTTAATTGACATCTTCTCCTGCCTCCTTAAGAAGCAGCCTACGTCCATAAACCCAACCTCTTTCTCACTGGAAGCTAACCAAGACCGTCCTGGTTGAGCCTCAAACTTTTCATAGCTGCTCAATCTCACCCATTGCTTCATACGGTCACTTCAAAGAAACTTGCACACTCCAAAATGTATCAGTCAACATTCGACAAATCCGCGTATTTCCCGATGAAATACAGAACGTGACTTCACCTCGTCAGCCTTGTTATTCTCCTATCCAGAGCCAATCTTTGCCTTCCTCCGGCCACCCCACCAGCTGCCTCTCAGGGAGACCCACCTCCGAGGGACTCCAAAAGACTGCTTCAGTCCTAACCGTGGGGGAAAAGCAGGGCTCTACTTCCTTCCTCTTAATCCGGGATCTAGACACGGGTCTCAACCTTTTCTTTGAAAGCGGCTCTACCGTATCCATAATTTCGGCTTTGCTCTTGGACAGAATTCGACATCTGATGGTCTCTTTCCTACAAACTATCTCAGGTCAGCCTATTACATTCTATTTGAAGAATTCTTTCCATCTCTATCCATCCCGGACGGACTCTCTTTTTGCTGTTCATAGTTGCTAACGTCGGTCTCCCAACTTATGGACTTGTTGTAGGTTTAAAGGGGCGTATTATCACGGACAAAGTGTTCAGATGCGTTACTCAAGGCAGTCCTTCTTCCTGCGCCACGCGGTTCAAACTTACCGCGCCTGTTCAAGGACTTGTCTTACCAAGTTAAACAGGCCTCACCTCAGCCGTGCAACCTATAATTCATGGTAAATGCTCTGCACATTTAGTATACTTTCCAGCCATAACTTCACCAAGTTAGTGTGCCCGGTAACATAAGGACTATATTATTTAACGAATAATTAACTCACTGACAACAGCTATCCTCCCCGCGGTTAAAATGAAGATTATTATCTTGCACCACTTGACAGCAGCCCACTCAATCAGTCTTTTCTCGTGACTTTTACTTCAATCTTTTCGACCTGCTTTCAAGCGGTTGATAATATCCTGCGAGTTGCAGGCCAACTTACCTACTCTGTCGTTGCACGCTTCTTGAAAAAGGACAACACACACTTTCACCTATCCTCCGACGTCTAATAGAAATTGCATATGTTCGGACAGCTGTTTATGGACTACGCTATTAGAAACATGCTCGTGGAATGAAAAATCTATAGATGAAAGTATTATAACTTTCATTTTAGGTTGAAATCTAACTCTAACCTAGTTGGATGCTCTGGCACATAATTGTCATAAGGGCAAATCTCATTGTCACATACCCAAGTACCACCCTTCATATCAACCTCCAAGAACCTTTCTATACAAGCGAACTCACAGCACGTTGACTTGAGTCAACTAAAAAGAATTCTATCGTTAGACCTTCTCAATAAAATTGATTTTGAAGCTTTTGCTCAACCAATTGCTCCATAGGCGTCCATGCAGTCGCTACAAGTCATTATTATGTTAAGCAATAATTAAGAGAAAATTTAATGAAAATATATGGAATCTAAATATCACATGAGACGAAAATAAGCCGAAAATTATTTGTCTTATTAAATCTGCAAATGATCTCTTGACAATAAAATAATATATCTAACAATTATAATTAGGCTGCCTGCGAATGCCTAAAACGAGCATCAGTAGTTGAGTTTTAAACAAACAAAAGTCTGATAAAATAGCAAGCCAGTATTCTCATCAGCACCTAAGTGTGAAGAAGGTCATGGAACTAAGAATTTACATGGCGCAGGTAAAAGAGAACCTAAGGCTACAAATATGTGACCCACAGGTGAGGCGTCGGTCAAAAAGAAGACCAAGGAATCAGTGCGAAATCACCATTTTCATGCGAACCCCATTTAAAAACAAGTCTGGGTGAGGTTGGAGCAGTGGATTAAGGCAGGAGAGCATCACATTAGTATTGGCCAAGGAAAACCCTACCCTTTTTGCTTTGGCATAGCGAGAGTTGCGTTTCGAAGCCTGTCGCAATTGACGCTCCAGAGTTGGCTTCTGCGCCGCACCAGAAGATATCGAAAAGTTGTACACGTAAAAAGTATAGCAAAAATAAGGAGATATGTTTGATGCTTATAGCCAAGATGCGACATTATTTGCTCCATTGGGCCAGAGAAGGACCATCCGACCCGTAGCTGGAATCGACAAACTTGAAAAATCTCATAAATACAGATTGAGAGGCGTCCCTTCGACCCAATCTTATTGACAGTCTTCATGATAACTTATTGTCATGTAGTGTAAAAGATATTGGCTAGATAAAAAATGCCGTGGCCTTATTAATGTCTGAGAAGGAAGGCATCGCAAACGGATTTTTCCATCCGTAGTAGATTTCACACATGGAATGGAACTTGCGGAAGCAATCAAACACTGTGCAGAATACAGGCATACCCTCCTCTATCTATGAAAAAGGCGAGTCTACAATTTACCAATCTTTCCATCAACCTGCTCACGCAGGAGTTTAGAGAGAGAGATTGGGTGGATGCCCGCCAAAGTAGAGTGTTTCCTCCCCTGTTTCCGAAAGGCAAGCACAGCAGCCAGGAGTATGGGAGTATACCTTATGTCCAGAATTCTGCCTTGACTAACATGCCGCTTTCAGTGGAGAGAATAACCAGAAAGCGTTTGAAGCAAGCTGGCTTGAAAACGCCCTTCTCAATGAGGGGCCCAGATTTAATTGAGGTTCCGCTAAGCTACTTGAATATTCAGTCTTAGTCTTGGCCCCACCCTACCCTTTCTGTTCTTTCTCTTTCTGTGAGACGAGGGTGGGAAATGAACCCGCTTCTCTCCACCACAAGAAGGAATCCCTAAGCCAAAATGGATTCTTTGTGACTCCTCGGGGGCCTGATGATTCAAAGAGATAGAAGAAGCTTGCGCAGGGGTTTTATTAACTTGTCCAAGTCCTTACCTTAGAAAGTGTGCTCCATTCCTCCTTACAGTACATCCAAAATTTTTTTTATTCTTTTGGCTCCTAAAGTGGAAGGGATTTTTAACATTCCATCCTAATATTTTTCCCGGGAATCAAGTCTAGGCGGGGTGATAACGCTTGAAACATTATTTTTTTAATTTTCAAGCCATCTTTTAAATACGGAAGCCTTGTAATTAAATTGTGTCCGTGTCGAAAGTAAACTATCAATCGAAATTCAGCTTTTTCAATGAAGGTAGACGATTTACTTTAAAAATAGCCAAAGAACATTTCTTTATTGTTACATTAATTTTAGAAAGCGTTTCTATACCATTATAATCAAAGGAATATCATAAAATTATGTTATTTTTAACTTGCTTATCGGTTGGTACGGTGTTTATGAAAATAAGGGCTTCACTATGTATTTACATAACATGCCTTAATCTAGTATGACCAAATGGGTAAGCTTTCCTTTGTTCTTACCCTAATTCTAAAGTCTAACATGATTTATTATAGGTAACATGCTCCTTTATAAACGTGGTTTTGCAGCCCTGATGGTTTTTTCTATTAATCTTTTAGCTGTTCTCTCTGAAACAGTTAATCGTCCTTCAGCTATATTTTAATTTCTCTATTGCTTAGACCTCTCGCGACCAATTTAACTTTTCTTATAATGTTATGAATACCAGTCCCAGGTAAGTTATGCTTCCTTCCACTTCTTGGCACATCTTTTACTTAACTACAATATCCCTTCATGCCTGTGGGATGTTCATGCGCTTTAATATTTAATCATCGTGTTCACAGAGGATATAAATGTAATAACATGTATTCTTATGGCTTTCCTATATTCCTGACTTTAGCCTATCCTGAGGAAATGTGACAACAATTTTGGGTTACAATCGTATGAGAAAATTCACTTCCTTTATACCGAATTCAATTACGTATCTTATTTAACAAAGTGATGGGGACATGAGAAAATCTCTTAAAATCCCTGAAAAGATTTAGTGGGCATAAAATTTAATGTCAACTATGCGTTTGCGTACATTTGATGAAAGTGCCCGTCGGCCTGTGTCCTCTAATGTCCAGGTGGCCTGCATATCAAGTCTATAGAGGATCTCTCTCTACCTGTCTTTCTCTTTCGATCTCTCTTTCTTTTCGGGATATTGTAAACGAAATAAAATAATATAAACACTTTTATCCATTAAAGAAAGTGAGATACAAGGTGAGGTTCGAACCCTTGAGCACTCTTTGCTTTTTAGGCCAAGACGCTAACCAATCGGCTGCCACCCAAACCCTCAAAAAGGATGTTTCAAGGGATCGCATAAGCAGGGCAATGTAGGAAAATCCCTAGGTATTGAGACACAAAGCGTCCCACTACTTTCTCAGGGGAGTGCCAAGAAGGCACGATAGGGCCAGCCTCCTTAGGGGGGCAAAGGATGAAAGTGCCCGTCGGCCTGTGTCCTCTAATGTCCAGGTGGCCTGCATATCAAGTCTATAGAGGATCCCTGTACATGTCCCCCTCTCTTCCCCGACGGATGCCCAAGATGAGACGAATGGTTCCTCTAAAGGGATCCGTGATATCTTGCAAAGGTGGGTGGGTGGTGGATATTGAGCCCCCCCTTGCCCTGCCATGAGATGGACATGGTCCCTGAGGTGACCCAGCCGCAGACGGTAGGATCTTCAATGGATCTTCGACTCCGCCCCTGTGCAGGCAACTCTTCAGACGGCTCGGGCCCCCGAACCCTTAAGGGAGGAGAAAGATCTTCCTTCCGTCTGGTTCCCCTGTGAGAGCCAAGAACTTTCCCATCTGAATAAGGGGCTCCTAACGGCGATGGAGGGGGGAAAGCGGGTTCATTCTCCTTCATCCTCTTCTAAGAAGAAAAGGCACAGGAAAAAGACAAAAAAAGACTCGGGGCTCCTCTTCCTCCACGCTAGCCACAGCGAGAGACGGGTCCTCTACTCTTTCTGTAAGCGACCTAGCCAGGATGGGCGTGTGCATCGTTTGCTCACCCGGATGTGGAGTCCCTGACAAGGGCCAAAATTGAAAGTGCGCAGAGTAGAGCCTCGATTACTTCGGAGCCCATCATCATAGGTTACCTGGCGTTTTCTAGCCCACTGGATTACAACGCTTTCTAGTTATTCGCTTCACTGATAGCAGCATGTTGGTCAGGGGAAACTTGTTTCATCAGAGAAGAGTACTAGGATCCCTGATTGGTAGTAAGCCGAAGGTAAGCCGTTTCTCGGACGTGAGCCTTCTGTCGAATGCATCGGATCTCTCCGAGGTGGCCAAGATTAGTGCTCTTCGGACATCTGATGGCAACTCCTCGTAGTTGCCATGCGTTCCTCGATCTTAGATTAGATTGGAGGACGCAATGGTCCTAACATAGCTTAAAGTATTTTTGTCCTAAAATTTTCTTTATCTACTATTTTCTCAAAATTCTCTCTCATATTTATCCATTGAAATTTGATCGAAAGTGTGAGCCAATTATTATTGGGGGAATTATTAAAGTTTGTGGATATTATCCACGCAATGATGCCCTTTGTTAATATCATGTTTAGAAACATGATAGAATTATTGCTAGGCTGTTTTCAGGAAGGGTTTGAATTGTTTTTCTAGGTTGTTCTTTAGCCCATGTCGTTTAATTTATTATTCTTATGTTTTATTTACTGTTTTACATTTCGTAAGGTTCTTTCATTGATATGGTATGAATAGGGTTAGATTTAGCTACGTTCTCTTTCAATAGGTTTGATTTATCGTGGGTTAAGGGATTATTTGTAGTTCTTGTTCCGATTGATAATAGGCTATGTTAGGTTGAGTAAGGTTAGGTTGGTGAGATTAAGTTCGTACTTCATCGCAACTCTGCCATAAGCTGAAAGATGGTTGTTTTGTTCAACGCTTGATCCAGTTTTGTGTTTTAAAGAGAGAGCACATTTATTTTGGCCTAGTGAAACTTACATTGCAGGAGAAATTTTATTAATTTTTTGCTGTTTTAAACTTAGATGTGTATTTACTGGGAAAAGTATGTTACCGGAAATATTGCGACCGGTAAGTTTGCAAGAGGTGTGTAAGAGTGAGAAGTTTTATGGTTAGGCTGTCTGGACCTTAAAAGTCTTTTATGTCCAGCTTAGTAAGAGTTGATGAGGTCATTAAAATGAGTTTATTCATGATATACTTAAATTAGTAAGATTGTGTTGTATTTTATATAACAAGATTGATAAGCTATGCTTATGTTTGCTATAGTTATATTGGTAAGCTTTTGTTGTGTTTGTTATATATTTTTTTAATTATTTTGGTAAGATAATAATTGTTTTTCATGATTGCGTCGGTAAGATTTCATTTAATAGTTACTTTTAGGTAAGATAACTTTAGTAAAAGTGGATTTACGTCGGGTATTTCAATTTATATAAGGGAAATTGTCCTATGCCCTGAATTATAAATAATGTCACACTGTTGCCCAAGGAGCCGATCGGACGTTTTATTTTCGAAGATTTTTCTTTGTTTATGCGTTGCATGTCTGTTTTCAGGTTCCAATTTCAGTCTGTAGCTGAGATTTTTTTCCAAGGTTAAATTCGAAACTGATGTAAATAAGGAGGGAATTTCTCTTCTGATGTTGTTTATAGGTAACCAAAAGTAACGATAAACTAAGATACAGTTTGATATTAGCACGATCCAATATATTTATTGAATTTCATCGAAAACTATAACTGCGATATTATTAACTAAACGAACCATTTCGCCAGCTTTACTTCTATTATAAACTTTATATATAATATTTAGTTTCTTCTTAATACTTGTTTTTTATATGCGAAATAAGGTCAATGCAACTTTAGTCGAACTAAATTCAACACAAGCCTTCCACAACCAACTAAAGAGTTGAAGCAGCTGAATTTCTAAATTGGTTTTGACAAATGAAGGTTTTATCTTTGAGAATAAAACTGTATAATTGGAAAGTTTCATTAAAGGTAACTTTCAAATGCATTGTGATGTTATTATTATTTTATATTGGGTTGATATTATGATTGCTTACTAAGGAACAAAACAATATATACTTTACTATGATTTTAATGGTAGATATGATTCATCTACAAACAAACAAATTTTGCTAAAATATACTGTAGGATACTTAAATACCAATTAAAAAACAATAAGACCAATTAGGTGATATTGCCTGAAACACAGGTTGACAATTAACAATCATACAAATCAGGATGTTACAATTACAAGGATCATCTGTACAGATAGTGGAAAATAAAAGAACAAAAAAGACCGAGATAGCAAGTCCAGTTGGCTCTATATAGTAGGGCGGGAGGTCGTAATATAAAAATCCACAAACCAGTTTTAATAACCAACATAGCCATTCAAAACTACGAACATCCGAATTTTGATCTTTACCTTTTGTCTTTTAATACACATCTCCCTTTTATCTCCTTTGTGTCACTCGTTCTATCAACCAACCTCTTTTTCTTTTCTCGTTTCCCTTTGATAAAGAGGAAGAATGAATTTTTTTAGTCCTTCGCCTCTCAGCCTTTAAGAGCGGTAAGATCATGGACATAGTTTCGGAAACTCAAGTGATAATTCGTCCTTTGTGCGCAAAGATGGGATGAAATAGGATGCAGACAAATCATGGAACCAGAACTGCTCAAAACGAGGTAAAACATGAACAAACATGTCATAAACGCCCTTATATGGATAATCATGAATGCACACGTTTCCACACATCTACACATTCTTAAATAATAAACATAGTGAATTTTACAAATTATATTATAAAAAATTATAGAAACATGGAAACAAGGTAATACTGACATGTTTTTAGAATAATTAGAGATATACTTAAGTGTGTATCCCTCACGTAATAATATATATATATATACATATATATATATATATATATATATATATTAAGACGAGTACATATATAGTTTTATTCAACAGGGACGCATATTTTTCGGAAAAATACCGCTACACTCTATGATATAAGGTTTTTACACTTTTTGCATAATGATCTTTAATATATATATATATATATATATATATATATATATATATACATATATATATATATATATATATATATATATATATTCTGGATATATGCAGGTCAACTGGAGTCTAGCCTAAGTTTCTCTATTTTAAGCTCTATCATCACTCATTATATGACTCAGAGATCTATTTGTCATCCTTAGATTATTTGCTTCATAACGAAGTTAATTATAAATTATAGCTCTTACTTCTCTGCTGGGAGAGAAAATAATTTTAAAACCGGTATTGGATTTTTTTTTCCTTTTTGGCCTACTTGCTCCTTCTCTCTATTATTCAGCGTGACCTCAATAAATTTCAGTCTGAAATCACATGAGCGAAAAGCGAAAACATTAGGATTGAATTCTCCTTGTTTCTCAAACCTGAAGACATTATTTCCAATCACTCCGACTATATGTATATATATATATATATATATATATATATATATATATCTATATATATATATATATATATATATATATTATATATATATATATATATATATATATATATATATATATATATATATATATATATATATATATATATATATATATATATATATATATCTCATCATCATCATCATCATCACTAACTCTATAATTTAAGAAAGGGATTTTTTGGAGTATTTGCATAATAATTTCATCTTAGTTTGGTTATGACTTTTATAATAATATCCAAAAACAAAATGGTGTTGTTCAGAAATAAATAAAGTATCGAAATTTTGTGAAATTTTTTAAAAGCCAAAGAATTACAAATAGTGAAGTTTTATAAATTTATTTTAATATATCTTCTTCTATAACTCTATATTTTAGCAACGTGATATTTTGAAAGGGTGGAAATTTAGTTTAGAGTTCCTTTTTAAAATTATTACAATTGGCGAAGTTCAGAAAATTTAGAAAATTTTAACCATGGCTGCTTTTTTTCAGACTTTAAATTTTAATCTTATTAGAGAAACGCAAGCTTTTCCCATATGGGGGGTTGTCGAATTCAATTTTTTTCCGTAAATCTGAATTTCAAATTTGGGAAAATTTGTCCCGTAAACTGAATCCATAACCGTATATTTTAAGAACGAGATTTTTTGAAGCTTTGAATAAGATTTTTTCTTTTAGTTCGGTTGTCACCTGAGTATATTTAATTTTTTTATCAAGTTATTTCTAATAATTCCTTTATAATATAAAAAAATAAAATGGAAAGGTTCAGAAATAAATATAAGTATCGAAATTTTTGTTACTCTTTTAAAACTAAAAGAATTACAAATGGTGAAGTTCAGAAAATTTATTAAAATTTTGGCATGGAAATTATTATAGTAAATTTAGATGGAGAAAAGAAATGAGAATCATGATAGGCCGTAGAACACGACCGAAGAAGAATAAGAAGAAGAAGAAGAAGAAGAAGAAGAAGAAGAAGGAGATGATGAAGATGAAGATGAAGATGAAGAAGAAGAAGAAGAAAAGGGTGTTCAGGCTGTTAAAATAAAGAGTCTATAAAGGGGATTAAAAAAGGCGGTTAAGATTAGCAAATAAGGCCGTAGGCCACACCCCCGCAGGGGTGCCTGAGTAACCAAGCTCTTCCTGTTAAGGAAGAGAACAGCGGCTTGTATAATTATAACAGGATCAGATAGAGGAAATGACTTTGTTGTTTTAAATTCAATTAATTACATTAAAAAGAGCCTCGAAATTTTGTCGGACACGAGTAAGTTTCAGGTAAAGAGAGTCAAGGTGGAGTATTTGGTTTGTTGGAGGTAGTGAGCATTTTGCTAAAGCTAGCTAGCTTAAGGAAAATGCTTACTCCCTCAAACAATCTCCACATACTCCACGTGTACTGTTTTTCTTGAAACATGCCTACCAAAAACCCACTTTCTAATAGTTACCTACCTTCCTACCAATATTTACCTACTTTATTCTACCTATCAATACGACTGACTGCTTAACTTACCTACCTATGCACCTAATAATAGATACTTAACTGACCGACTCATTTGTATTCCAGGCTGTCTGTTTGCTCACATTCCCAGCTCCAATTGCTAAGAGGCGCGGTGACTCCTCAAAATACACGAGACCGTGTCTCGGTTCGCATGCAAATTTTTCTCTTTCTCAAATTTGATATTCTGTGTTGATCGCATTTCAACAAATTTACGAGAGCTGGGAAGAGGTTCTCAAGTTCTAAATCAACACAGGATTGTAAAGAGGCAGCGAGAAGCTATCGAACACAATGGTAACTAAGTTTAAATTGATATGTATGCATGTATATATGAACATATATATATATATATATACATATATATATATATATATATATATATATATATATATATATATATATTTATTTTAGTTCGTTTCTCTTTTTCTATTTGTCTGTTTATCTTTTATCCATACATGCAATTCAGCGTTTGTTATTATGAATTATTATTATCCTTCTAATTTTGTCTGTTTACCTGTCACGATCCATCTGTTCTCTTTCATTCACTCTCTCTCTCTCCCTCTCTCTCCATCTCATTCTTTTTATAATGACAGTGCGTTAATGTGAGTGTTGTTTGATGCGTTTTTTCCACATGATTTGGAAACGGCCGCGAGTTACATTTCAAATACAACTCATTAGCGTTCATTAGAGGAGCAACCTGGCTAAATCAGCGGATGATGGCCTTTTTATTATTATTTCCCGATAAAGAGTCAAATTTCTGTCCTAGTTAGTCTACAATGCAGAAAATTATTTTATTATATGCTTTTGTATTAGAATAATAATAAAAATAGGTATTTATAATACGCCCTTCAGGGATATTAGCGGGGGAATGATTTATTTTATGAAATGAAATGCAATAAAGTAATAGATTTGATTTGATTTGATATAATAAGTGGTGAAATGTGTAGTAGATGGAGATAGATATGAAGAAAATTTGCATTTGCCCTGGTGCAGATGACATCCCAGGCATCTTACTTTTTCCTGGTTCTTTCTTTATCCTCCACTTTCGTTGTTGTCAGTGTTAGCTGACACTTTTGTAGTTGTTTACTACTCTTGCCTTTTTGTTTGCTTATTTCTTTGTTGATATTTTTTACTTTAATTATATATATAAATTTCTCTATAACAATCTATTTCCTCCGTCGTAAGGCATTCAAGCCTTTAAATTATGTTTTTTTTCTAATTCGTTAGTTTTGTTTTTACTTTTCTTTTGGTTCATTTTTGTTTATTTTCACCCGTTATGGGCACTACGCCTCTTTTAGTTAAACCTTTTGTTTAATTTCTTCTTTAGTTATTTTATTTATTTTGTTTTATTTGTGTTGGTCACAACGCCTCTTTTTATTTATTTATTTAATTTGCATTTATTACTTTTCTTATTTGGGCACTTCGCCTCTTTTTATCTATTTATTGGTTTTTGTTGTATCTCATTTTAACGTTTGGGCACTTCGCCTCTTTTAATTTGTCTTCTGATCTTATATTTGTCTTTTTGTTATTATTTGCGCATTTCGCCTCTCTTGATTTACTCATATTCGTGGAGTCTATTTCGTGGAGTCTTTTAGTGAAGTCATTTCTATGTAGTCTTTTTCATGTTTATGATAAGATAGTTTAATCTTTGTTATCTATATAAGGCTACTTGATTTCCCCGGGAGCACAGTCTTCCACTAGGAAATAGGGCTCTCCTGGTAGCTCGTCCAATTATTTGCTGTGGTATTTCCATTCAGATTATAAAGAAGGTAAGGGTCCTTATATGTTTATCTTTATAAATAGAATTTGAGGATGGGTTCTATAAAAGGGTAGGCCTACTATTTACTGATTAAATGGGTCATTGAGATCCGAAGCAATGGCAATTTTAAAGAAGAACCCGTTACATATTTTTTGGTATGACTTTTATATAAGATGTTTTATCGCTTGAAGACATTATTTGGTGATTTACCTAATAAAAGAAATGAATTCAGGGGTTTCATCAAAGAAGAAACGATTTTTAATTAAGTCCAAAGAGAAAAGCTAATTAATATATACAATAAAGTCTATAAATCTAAGAAATTCAATGGAAGAAAATTGTATATGAGGGTATAGTTGAATAGATTAAATACATATTGTTTGATTTTATGGAAGGAAAATTAATCGTTGACAGTTAATTAGTGATTAATCGGAAACTGTTCTGGTATCGAGTATAATAAATGGCTCTACTTTACTTTTGAACTTTTGTAAAATCATCTTTCAGTTGCAGGGAATTTCATTTTAAGGGAAGTTCTAAAATTGAGTTAAATACATTTTTGACACCAATGTTAGACTAGTAATATGTAACTGGAGGTTTAAAAAAATGAAAACCAGTTTTTACAAATTTGAGATGAACTGGAAAAAAATGCATTCATTACAGCTGGGGGCGGGGGAGGGGTAAGTTCTAGATAAAAGGTAAATAAAATTTACTAATTTAAATGAGGGAAAACAAGATAATCATCAGATAATTATAAGTAAACCATGAATAGGGAAGCCTTTTCTCCATAGGAATTTGCATCCTATTATGTTGCAAGAGGAGCCGTTTCGCCACTCCTCCTTACAGTAGGAGCTTGCGCTTCGCTGGCAGACCTTTAAATATACAATCCTTATATTTTAACCTAACCATTATCAACACAATCCCTTCTACTGTTAATAATATAATTCCTAGGTTAAGTAACGAAACAAAAGGGAATAAAACTAAACTAACCTTACCACACCTAACAAATTTTAACTAAACTTAATTTTTAGGAAATATACAACTTCATCTCCAATGAACCTGAATTATTACCTTATTAAACAAATAAACTTCTATCATAGCATAAACTAGGAAGAACTTGCCTGAATTGACCATACCTAAAATGTATAGAGAACATAACGAAACTAATACACCCCACATTCCAATTGTTATACGTATCGAGAGAGCCGTATGCACATTAAAAAAAATGATAAAATGGACTATACTCACCTAGTTATAGTTAAGAGGCTAGAGAGTTTAGAGCTCATTAGAGGTGCCTCTCTTTTTATAGTGATCATCCAAAGCTCTCTTACGACTACCTATTGATTTAAAATAAACCACCTTGACAGGGAAAGAATTACAATCTTTGAAAAATGAAGTAATAGTAATATTTAAGGCATTATTATAATCATAATTAGAATTTGGAGGAGGGTAGATGCAAGCTGCCAGCAACTAGTGAAAACCATATTTTTTTTTACAAACAACTGTTTCGGTGCTTTTCAATAGATCATTTGTAAAAATCTCTGAATGTAGACTGTTATGAACTAACATAGCAACTCATTTCTACCATCAAATCGAGGTCTATCAATGCGGTAAATATTAAAATTATCAAACCTAAAGTAATCATGTGTCAAATCAGAGGAACATAATTTAGTTTATGTGGCAAAAACAATTTTTAGCTTCTCTTGATTAATATATGAACCAAAATTAATATCCTCATTTCTATTGCCATCGAGATTAGTATATATATAGACCTAAGTTTATTTAGATTGGATGTTTTATTTACATACAACTAGATTATTTCTGCTAATTAAGCTGTTTGTTGCCTTATTTCTAACTAGAACAAGCGCAAGTTCCGGGTTATCCATTTGAACTTCTTGAACTTATCTGGCGAGCGCTCGGAGTTTTTTTTTTAGCTTTAGCCTTTAACACCCAAAAGTCATCCCTCTCACGAGTAGTCGATTCTGAAACATATTATATTCTTGAACTTATTCTCTGAAGGGAGCATTCAACTTAATTATTGCCTCATATTTCAAAAATTTAGCTTTAGTTGCTTCATGACTAAATTCAACTTTAAATTTGATGCTCCAGAAGTACGGAATGTCCATCTATGAGTAACTTTAACATCCACCTACTCAACACCTGAACCAGGGCATCTGATAATTCTTTAACCACTGACTTATCATTGTCAACCGTGGGGCAATTTAAAATTACCATATTTTTTCTTTTATTAACCTGGTCATAGATATCAGCCCTAAGTTGCATAGTCACAGTCTTAACTTTAACATCTACAGCTGAATCAAAATCATCTTTATTATTAAAGTTGTAGGTATCTTCAATTGACTGACCTCAAGTATTTAAGTTCGCAATTTCACTTCTTAAATCAGAAAAAATTACTCTCTTAAAAATCAAGTAGAGCATTAAAGGTAGATTCCATACGATCCATTCGTTCATTTAAATTCAGTATTAAATCATTTAATGTTATTATAATATGCTCAACAAAACCAGAGAAGGCTTGTGATTTCAGACAATAAACACACTGGTAGGGATGGCTTTTAAGAGCAGTATACATGACAATGTACTCGGATTTAGGTCTCGCATGTGTTATGATACCAAGTTAAACACATTTCACAAAATATCCTACGCTGAGTGACAGGTTTATTACAAGAACATTTAGTGGTTCTTGGTATACTACCAGCAGATGATACTGTAGGTTAGGTTGCGTGGGGTATGAGCAATAGTACTTGTTACAGGAGTGAAACCAGGGGACACCTTTTAATTTGATGATGCAGACGCTCCACCTCTCCTTTGTGACCCGGTAGATGCTTTATCTACTTTTGGTAGCATTTTGACAAAGGAGTTCAAAAAATATATCGAGAACAAAACACTACAATATATATTTAGATAAAACCTCAACACTAGCATTGACTAAATAACTAGGCAAGCAGATCGTCTAAAATCGGCCTGCGATGATGGTGTGTAAAATTAGGCCGCTTGAGGAGAGCAAGCGAGAACACGTCGGATCACTTTCAAGTAGAGTAATTGCATTCAATACTAATTGCAATCTGGCATTTTTTTTTCTGAGGCTATATGCCAACTGGTTACTTGGTCATAATTCCTCGTAATCATCTTGAAGGCTAAAGCTAGGCTAGAATAAAAGATTATATGCAAATGAATAACAGCCTATCTGAAGACTGCCTCCTAGAACAAAATTCGCCCTACTCACCTAAGAGGCTAGTAATAAGGTTGCTTAAAAAAAACAAGTAACAATATGTTAATAACAAATGACAAAGATGAAAAAGGGACAAAGGTTAGGAAAAGAAGACAAGCTAAAAAAAAACAGCAAATAAAAAACAAGATAGGTAATAAGCAACAAGAAGTTAGTGCGCTTTGGGGTTAGAGGTAGGCCGGCCTCTCCGCAGCGTAGGGACATGTGACCTACAACAAAAAGGGTAAAATAAAGTGTAGGAGGCTAGCCTCCTCCAAATTTTCATATAGTGTGCCGGTCTGTGTAAACGAACCCGTCCCATTACGAGGTGAGGTAACATGCGCGTTAATCACAAAGTGTGGGACATTCAACAAGAATGTGTCTAACAGAATTAGGACAAGGCACTGATCATAAGGTACAGGTGAGAACTGTATCAAATCTAGGTGTGTCCTGTGACTGTGTACAATTCAAAGACGACAGAAAGTAACCTGAGGCCGTCGCGCTATTGGTGGGCAGGTCCATGAGAACACTCATGGGCCAATGGCACCTAACCTTATGTTTCACTCTGCCGTCTGCTATATCCATTGCCAAGCACCACGGAGGGATGTCCTGATTCTTGCCATGTTGTCGGTATGAGGAGGAGAAAAACGCTGGTTTCCTCGCCCAGTGCTTGCGATCTATTGGTGCCCTTATCGGCGCGTTCATTCCTCGCAATTCCGGCATATCCAGGAAGCCAGCAGAAGATAATCTCAACATCCACCCGCTTCACCGAAACAGTGACGTTACGGATTACACGAACCAAAGGATATAGTGGGTTTAATGGACCGAAAGCACTCAGGGTGCTTTATGAGTCACTATAGATAACAATCCGGTCTCCGAAGCAGGTACAACACTTTATCTCCCGTAACCAAGTGGTGTATTGCAACCAAATCCGCCACAGAGAAGCAGCGCCTAGCACAACCCCGCTGACTTCAAAGAGAAGTGCTACGGTGTGGAAACTGGCGCTTTCTTTCGTCTTAGGAGGGCACTGATCAGTGACTAAATACTTCCGTCACTGTAGAAGTTTGGAGAGCAAAAATGGAGCGAAAAATAGTTAAAGGTGGTAGCCTCCAGGGTAGCGTCTTGGGCAGAGTCAGGGGCGTCACTGGCCCGAGAGCGAAACCGTGCTCTCGAATATATTTCTTAGTCGTAAACTCAAGGGCTTAAGTTAAGACTGGCTTCTCTCGGTAGTATAAGAACAGTTGAAATTGGCTACGGATTCAGTGAGACCTGTTAAGGAGTCAGAGAGGCGCTCGGCTCGCACATACAGGCTAATAGTGCACTGTGCCTTGTGCAGAGATAGGGACATCTCTCCAGCATTGACAAGTAGGCTCTCAATGGGGGACCTGCTTAAGGCAGGTCCACCTTCCACAATACACGCTCAGATGTGGATGCATAAAACTCGCATCCGGTATCAAGCTTCCACCTAACAAAGGATCGATGAAAAAAGAGCAGTAGCCATATCAGCACCCTAGTTTTAGAACCTCACGGAATAAACAATGTCCATGGCGTGGATACAAGAAACCCTAAGGCTGCGATTATGAGCCTCCCAGGTGAGGCGTCAGTCAAAAAGAAGAGCAAGTAAACTGTGCGAATCCACCATTTCCAGGTAAACAACATTTAGAAAAAGGTACGGGTGGAGATGTAGCCGGGGATGGTGGCAAAGGTAAAATACCTTAGCCTTAGCCAAGGAAAAGCCAAATCTGTAAATTTCAGCGTAGCGAAAAACTCGGTTCAATGCCTATTTGATTCAAAGCTCCAGAAATAACATCTCGGCCGCACCAAAAGAGATCGAACGGTCGTCCCCCTCGAGCGAAGCAAGAACATCTTCCGGCACCACCGAGGTGTTACCTTTAATGCTCATGGCAAAGATTGTGACACTGAGGACAGTTAGGGATTACAGGTCTTCTCCAGATCTAAAAGATCGTGGTGTATTGCTCTCTACAAGGAAAGGTCTCGCTGACGGCATTTTCAAGTAGGAGAAGAGCAATTACAATTGTAATTGCAATAAACAACACTATGTAAAAATAAATAATTATAAAATAATAAAAATACATAATAAATAATTCCTAATATTAATAATCATAAAATTACAAAATAATAAAAAATACTACTACTATTATACTAATGAATAGTAATAATAAATAATAATAATGATGATGATAATAACATTAATAAATAATAATAAGAGAAAGGATACTAACAATGATAACTAATAATAATAAAATAATAATAAAAATAATGATAATAACAACAATAACTAATAATAATACGTATGATAATAACACTTATAACAATAAGGATGATAATAACACTAAATTTAATAATAAGAAGGATAATAACAAAATCAACGATAAGAATGATAATAACACTAATATCTAATAATAAGAAGGATAATATTAATAATACTAAAGATGGGAATAACACTAATAACTAATAATAACAACGATAATGATACTAATAAAGATAAGAAGTATAATAACACTAATAACTAATAATAAGAAGGATAATGATACTAATAAAGATAAGAATGATAATAACACTAATAACTAATAAGAAAGATGATAACAATAATAACCTATAATAAGAAGGATAATTACACTAATAATACTAAAAATGGTAATAACACTAATAACTAATAATAAGAAGGCTAATGATACTAATAAGGATAAGAATGGTAATAACACTAATAACTAATAATAAGTAGGATAATGATACTAATAAAATAAGAATGATAATTATACTAATAACTAATAATAAGAAGGATAATGATACTAATAAAGATAAGAATGATAATAACATTAATAACTAATAAGAATGATAATAACAATAATAACCTATAATAAGAAGGATAATAACACTAATAATACTAAAAATGGTAATAATACTATTAAATAATAATAAGAATAATAATAAAACTAATAACTAATAATAAGAAGGATAATGATACTAATAAAGATAAAAATGATAATAACAATAATAACCTATAATAAGAAGGATAATAACACTAATAATACTAAAAATAGTAATAACACTAATAACTAATAATAAAAATGATAATAACACTAATAACTAATAATAAGAAGAATAATGATACTAATAAGGATAAGAATAGTAATAACACTAATAAATAATAATAAGAAGGATAATGATACTAATAAAGATAAGAATGATAATAACACTAATAACTAATAAGAATAATAATAACAATAATAACCTATAATAATGAGAATGATAACAATAGTGTTGAAAAAGGTAGAGGATTGCTAAGTGCCGGCGACAGCAAAGCCTACCAACAACTTCCCGAGGGCTCCTTAGAAGGGTCACGACAACCGAGTGACGGGGCTTCCCTGGTGTGCACTCATGCCGGAAGGATATGCAGCTTATCTAGGTACCTAGGTTAACAGACCACACATGGTACCATTGAGGGGTACCATATGCAACCTTGCTCAGAATAAGATACACAACCTAACTGACAAACAATTCCTAACGTAACATAAATCTATCAACCAAACTTACTTTTACGTAACACGAAACCCGTAATTTTTGTTTATAGCGTAATTATTTTGGGGCCAAATCCTTGGCCACATTATAAAGCAAAACAAATCAATAAAAACAATCCCCACCAAACAAACATAAACAAAACAAACACTAGGAAAAGATGGAACCTCGCGGCGTCTGGGGGGTGACCCGACGAAATCCCTACGTACCTAAAACAGTTATGATCGTCCTTCACTACTACACCTTACACACACACACCTACACAGAGATACACTAACTTAGGTTAAAGGTTAAAGAGGAATTTCTGAAACAATTTCTATAATCGTCACTATTTATTTTTGTATTTGCTGAAGGAGGATTTATGGTTTGTTATCTTGCCAGAACTCCCTTGTCTCTTCCACTCCATCTTCACTTGAATTGAAAGTGGGCCGATGGGCTCGGGAGATATGGCTCGGAAGTGATAAACCGGCACATTAAATTTATGTTTAAATTATATCGATCGACTCAGTCACAAGGATAAAATTTTTGACAAAATTGTGATATATTTAATTATTAGAAAAGATTCTATAATAAAAAGAATTATCGTTATTTCCATCATAATTATTCCTGTAACTCGTACCTACATCATTAATTAATAACAAGTTTATGTTTACTGTCGTTTGAATGTAAAAAATTAGAAGACAATGATTTCACGAGTATCAACCTAATAATAAACCAGGAATTTGACTCAAAATTTAATTAGCATTTCAGAATCTACGCTGTAGTCTTTGCATTTGATGTGGATCGCAACAGTTATTTGTGAATGGTTATTAGAAGACTTCGCAAGTCTTTGGGAATTATGTAATTTTCGGAGCCTTTCATCTCCCTTGGAATGTCATTATTAAATTTAGTATTTGGCAGGATTACCGAATGTTTAATATTTTCCAACATGGGCAAATGAATGGGGAATGTTTCCTTGTTTGCAACTAATTGGAAGAGACTGGGAGATCTAAGTTAACTGAGAGTTAAATGACGCCTTTTAACTGTCAGATTTAAGGGTACAAAGGGAGAAGGAACGAATAAATGAAAGTAAATGCAAACATGACTATGTATGAATAACGAATTGCTAGAAAAATCTTGATTTACCCTAAATACTAAGGTCAAGAAAGAACATCTAAAGTTTATTGAAATAAATCTAAATAACGAAGTTAGAATGATGAATAAATAACGAGTGAAGGAGGTTTGCTAGTATTTTAAAATTAAACTCTAATGAGATAGTTAGAAAGTGCGATAAAATAGTAATTATTTACAGCCTTGACACTGCAGCGAGGATGACTGGGGTACTCCAAGGACGACTGGGGAACACCAAGGAAGTGTCTGTATCGAATATGGCTATTAATTCACGGTTTTAACTAAATTTTGAAACAGAAACAAACTTGAGATTGAAATAGCAACGGTTTGCCCCGACGATACTGCATCTGACGGACCTGTGGCCGATAGTTCTACCCGATGTAGGGTCGGGAGGACAAGTCATTGATAATTTAACCTTAGGATTGTTAAAAAATGTACTTATAATCGGGCGTCGGAATTTTCACATAGTCTCCGGACTCCAAAACTCACATTCAACAACGCTAAATGAATTGAGTTCTACCATTTAAAAGCGCACAAGAAAATAAGTAATAATAATTTGTACCAAACATTACTAAAATTATACATTTAGATGAGTAATATATATATATTAACTCCTATTAAAAAACTAGTTGACATAGCAACAAATCTAAAAGTGTTATATTACCTAAATTTGAAGATAATGTGGTTGGCATGGCAATAGACAGGCGATAATGGGTTGCAATAAATCTAAAACTGTGTAATTAGCGGTTTTCGATTCTTCTTTGTGTACATTTGTAATGAAAAATGATGGAATTAATTGCGTAATTTTATAGTTGTTTCATTCTAGAATTTATCAACTACATTATGTCACTTTCATTTTATTTTTTATTAGGTTCTCTGCTTTCTAACCCTTAATAACTAGAGGTAGGAAATAGGGTAGAGTTCCAAATGATCCGTTACTATGGAACAATAATATAAAAGAAAGCATTTCAGACGCTATCCTTAACATAGGGCAAGGAGGTTTCAACGTTAATTAAAGATCCAAAGTTTTTATTATTTTTAACCACTCGAAATTATTCTTATGCATGGTAGTAAGCTTCCGCCTATTAATTTACGAAAAAGAACAAACCAGTCTCACACACATACATATAAACATATGATTGGAATGCTCACATTGATCAGTTATTCATTCCGTGATTGAGGGGTGTTTCCAAAAGAAGCAAAATCATCCCTCGGAATGTTATGTATTTTCTTTTCCTGCGGGTAACGGAGGCGAAATATATAGTTAAGGAAAGATCTTCAATGATTTATAGCTAGACGTTTCTGGAGATTAATCTCACCCTCAGTATCATTCAACCCATTGCTAATTAGAAATCAGATATTACATTAAACAATATAATTTCTATCGGATTTCAAATGGAATGAATAGAAGAGATTGGATATGTGGTGTATCTATATTGTATAAGCTATATTATAAGAAGGAAAATGGTACATGTCGTAGAATAGGCTCCCGACGATATACCATATATAACTATTCGTTAAGGGAATTTTCTATATTTCGAGTGCGTGGTAATCTGATTGACCGAGGTTAGTTAAAAAATGGAGGGAGGGCCTGGAGAGGCTTATTTATCTTCAATATGCTTAAAAAGTGGAACATGCATAAGGATAAATAAAATGGCTACCATTAATAAAATAGAGTTTTATTAATTAAACAATAAACAACACACAAATAAAATGTTTACATAAACGGGGAATGAAAAAGGGTCGTGGGAATATCTGACTAATCTGAAGATTAAGATTTGGAGAGATTTAGAAAGGTAAACAAACAAAAAATAAAGGGGGAAATGGTTCGCTAAACCATTTAAAGCACAGGGTTGCGTTGACAAAAGGTTAAATGATTAAAGGTAATGCTCAGCTTACGTAATTACAAAGTTGTTGTGCAGAGGAAGACGATGCGAAGGAATCTTCGGTCCACTGGCGATTTCCAGCAGAAGGGTTCTTCGGGGGGTTGTCCTTAACGAGGGGGAATGACTGTCTTCGAGGAATGAGAGCGAAGTGGGGCTCGGAAGTACGAGCGATCTTTGTGACAGCAAATCGGAGATGTTCGAGATGAACAAGCGTTCTCTTGAAAAACGTTAAAAAGGGCGGAATTAAATTATCCTGACGTGATGTCTTGGGAACGAGAACCGTTCTAACGTTGTTCTCTTTCTGAAAAACAGGGGGGGGGGAGTGATGACCGTTTCTTGTCAAACGTGCTCACAGAACAATGGCTGTTCTAACGTGGTTCTCTTTCTGAACAACAGGGGGGGCCTTGTTGACTTGGCGTCTTAAAGGGCACAAACCTTGGCACTCAAGGGATATTGTCCTCATCTGGACAATAAGGGGTTTCTCGGTAGAGTTCCTAAGTGCACAAGGGAGACCGGATCGGCTTGATGCCTCGCTAAGATAATCTGGGTCTACTTCAATTGGGAAAAGCTATGGTATAGACAGCCGGAGCCATGTCCATGGCGTAGGGGCTAATTGAGTTGGGGACTTCGGGGGAATATCCCAGTGGTGCCTGGGTAAAAACCTTATCTGCCCATAAGCCTAATTCAATCTGGTGAGATCGACATATGGAGGCAAAACGGGGAGTGAACCTCCTTGATTAAACATTGGCTATGATGGGAGATAACGCGCTTCTGCTTCCTCTCACAGGATACATGTGGGTATGCATGGTTAACATGTGATAGAGGCTGAATTAAAGCGGCCTCAGACCGTTCTATCACAGTACATTTATTATGTTTTAATTCATGAAATTAAATTGAGTCCAGGACACGTAAATCAGAGGCGCTGCTTACGGCATTCATGATTTTTCACAAGGAAATGTTGCCTTGGCACTTGCACGCTTCCCGTGCACCAAACCGGGAAGGAAATTGGTCCGAAGAGAAATTGAGTCATCCAGGTGTAAAAGATACTCAAGCACGCGGGTTGGTGCAGAAGTGAAGATAAAGTGCGTTCTCCCAATCCTAGATGAATTAAAATAATATGTGCAACAATACTCATAAGTAATTGATGATATAATACTAAAGGGAATTTTATCGTTAAATATCAAGAGATTCGATAGTATAAATTTGATTAGTGTTATTTTAAACTTAATTTTGTTGAAAATATTTGGGCACGAGAGATTCTAATTCAGGCAACAGACTTAAAAGCTAATGCGCTAATTAGAATGAGCAAAACAATTAAACAATGTCATTTAGACGTAATTGAATAAAATATAAATAGATTTCTATGAAGAAAATAAATTTGAAAAACGAAATAAGCGTCTTACTTTCCAAAGTAAATGTCACGCTTCTTTTAGGAGGGAGGGAAAAATGAGAGAAAATGGAATTATTTACGGTCTCCCAGAACGCATTCGCCTAACCAGACTAAAAGAGTAATGTTGCGTTTTTATAATGTCTTGGTATAGCAATTATACATATATATATATATATATATATATATATATATATATATATATATATATATATATATATATATATAAGTATAAGTTTAAGAAAAAACAAGGTGGCAGCTGCCCAATCCTAATGGATTCTTAATGGCAGCACTGTTAATACGGAGTCACACGAAAAAAGTCAGAAGAGGCGTGGGAGACCCTTAATAAAAATAGGAAAAAGCAGAGGATCAGAAAAAACAGTACAACACACAAAGACGCACACTTAAATTACGGGCATACAGCACGCATTCTAAAAATAAGGGCGGCTGGGGCAATAAACAAATGACATGCGCGAGCCGCAGGGTAGGGCACAGGACAAAAGATAAGACAATAAACCTAAACACAAAAAATAGAAAGAATTTATAAAAGGGATAAAGCGCTACTTCATGAAATAAATGTAAGGAGGGAGGACAATCGAAGAGAGTCCTCTGATAAAATAAAGCAAAGTCAAGCAAGGAAGGCGACGCCAGAAATGATAGGGAAGCAAGAATTTCGAAGAGAAGCAAGGCGGGGACAAACTACTAAAATGTGAGCCACAGACAGATCGCCAGGGGCAACTCGGCCTCCACCCGAAACTAAATAGCCATGGGGGAGTCGCGTATGCCCAATTCACAACCTGCAAAGAGCAACCTACCAAGACCGGAGTCGCTGAGAACTAGAGGACCAGGAACGGACAGAGCGTTTAGTGAGGGAGAGCTTAGAAGAGGAGAATAAATCCCATTCTCTCTGCCACAAACAAAAGACATACGCCCTGAATACGGGGTAGCAATATTTAAAGGGCAGAGGGGCTGCATCCGGCACCTCGAGGGCAGCGTAACGGGCAAGCCGATCAGCCGTCTTATTGCCTGGAACCCCAACATGAGCCGAAACCCAACAGACCTCCACCCTGTAACGGGAGGCATTACTGACCAGCTAAGAGCGAATCTGTAAGACCAAAGGGTGTTTAAACGTATAAAAACGAACTGCTTCCAAAGCAGCCGTGAATCACTGAAAACGATAAAATATGTAGAATTGAGGGATAAAATCAAATTAAAAGCCCAAAAAGTGGCCGTCAACTCTGCGGTCAAAACGGACGCTACAAGAGGGAGGGTGGATCGAAGAGACTCCGTAGAGGACACCGCGGCTGTCCTAGCACCGAGGTCCGCCATCGAGGCGAGAGTATAGATGGGACGCTGGTGAGCATGAAAATACGCTTGTTTAACAAACATGAACTTTAATAAATGAGGGTCAGTAGACCCTTTCTTGAAATGCCAAAAAGCAGTACAGACCTCAGGAGGGCTGACGTCCCAACACGGAGCCGGCAGGAATGGGATAAACAACACCCTGGGAACAACCAGAGATCAGAGATGCTCCCCAACCCGGAGCCCCAGAAGCCGGGATAGAGATGGCTGCCGATCAAAAGATGCTGAAGAGGACGGTGCAAAAAGGCACTCATGGACTGGGAATGAAGGGTATTGCTGAACACAAAGCAGGTATGGTAGGCACGCCCCCCTCAACAAAGAGGCTAGGGATAGGTGAGGTGCGAAAGGCTCCACTACTAAGACAGGCCCCAAGCGAACGAACAGGGTCAGGTATTTTCAAGGCAGAAGGTGACGCTTAAAAATACCCCTAACAACCGTAGTCCAGTCGGGATTGGACCAGTGCCGAATAAAGCGAACTCCAAGTGGTGTGGGATCAAACCATAAGCAAATCCATAGCCTTGGAAAAGGACGCCCTAAAGCAACGCAAATTGGTTACCCAAGTGAGCTTGCTATCAAGCGTTAAACCCAAGAACTTAAAAAGGGGGACATATTCAATCGCCGTGTGTTCCAAGATAGGGGAAGGGGACAAAAGACACCACAAGCCCGATAAAAATGCATGGCCTTCGTTTTGACGACCGAAAAACGGAAACTTTTTGAGACAGCACAACCCAACACGCCATCAATTCCCAGCTGTAATCTACGGGCAGCAGAAGGCAAGCGGAGAGATGAACAAAACAACGCCAAGTCATCCACGAAAAGGGAACCCAAAACCCCCTCCGAAAGAGTGGACACCAGACTATTAATGGCAACGGCGAAACATGTTACACTCAAAACACACCCTTGGGCAAAACCCTCCTCTTGAATCCGCCTGAGAAAGCATCCCCAATACGGACCTTAAAATTACCTGACGATAAACATTTTTAAATAAAAAGAAGTTTAAAAGCCCCTCATACCCCAATCATATAACTGACGTAAAACATGATATCTCCAGGTGGTATCGTAGTCCTTTTGAATTTCGAAGAACACCGCTAACACCTGATGCCTGTAGGAAAAAGGCGGTAAAACGGAGTCTTCCAAACGAATGAGGTGGTCAAGAGTACTACGACCTCTGCGGAAACCGCACTGAAATGGAGAGAGGAGCGAGTTGGACTCCAAAAACCAAGTGAGGCGAACATAGATCATGTTCTCGAGCAACTTACTGAGGCAGCTCGTAAGAGCAATCGGGCGATAGTGACTGGGATCCAAACCTTCCCTGCAGGGCTTGATAAAGGGAAAAACAACCCCTACACCCCAAGAGGACGGATAGATTCATTTGACCCAAAGCAGGTTGTAGAGGTCAACCAAAAATAACTCCGAGTGGGGATGAAGACGACTGAGAAAGTCGTAGTGGATGCAATCATAACCGGGAGAGGTGGAGCCACAGTGAGACAAAGCATCCTGCAGCTCATAAACGGAAAAGAGAGCATTATATGAGTAGGTGGCACACGTGGTAAAATCTAAAAGGAGAGATTCTATAGCAACCTTATGATCGAGAAACCATCGAGGATAGCTATCAGCGCCACTTCCTGAAGCAAAATGGTCAGCCAGAGCTTCGCTGACGAACCGGTAATCAGACACAAGCGAGCCTCTGATGTCCAGAGTGGGGATGGCATGACCAGCGTAGCGACCACGAATCTTATTGAGCCTCTTCCAAACCCGACCCAGTGGCTTGGACGAAGAAATGGAAGATACCTTCTGGCGCCAAGACTCTCGGCGGGCACGACGGAGGGTTCTTTGGCAGATGGCAAGAGGCCGGTTTCGATAAACCCTATTTGAGACGGTCAGGTTACGCCTATAACGGAAATGGGACAACTGATAGGCAGAAATAGCCGACGGGCAATTCTTCGACCACCAGGGGACGGTGGAGCGCCCCGCAACAGGCTACCTCCGCGGAATGAAACACTTAGCAGCCTCTAAAATATGACTAGTAAAATATGAAAGCGCTGAATCTACGGTATCGAAGAAAACCCGCGAGGCATCAATAAAGGAAGGCTCCAGGAACCCAACCCAATTTTCCCGTCAAAGATCCCAACGAGGAGGGAGGGAAAAGCATGGCCCAGAAAAGGTGGCCGACATGACTATCAGGAAGTAATCACTCCTGGAAAGGTCGTCCCAAATCGACCACCGGAAGTGTAGGAAACAGTTTGGCAAACATAAGGAAAAATCTACAACACTAAACGAATCCGTTTTAACATAGTAAGAAGTAAAGTCGCCGAAATTTAAAAGACAAAGGGAATCGGATAATAAGAGGGACTCAGCCACTCCGCCCCGGGGATTACGGGAAGTATCACCTCAAGATGAGAAGTGAGTATTAAAATCACCAAGTAATAAAAAGAGGGTAGGTACCTGACTTGTCAGCTCTAAAAGGTCAGACCTACTTAAACTAAAATCCGGGTGGATGTATACAGAACAAAGGGTTAAAAGCTTGGAAATAAAAACCCTCGCAGCGACAGCGTGCAAGATAGTAGGTAGGGAAAGTGGCGCAGAGAATAGCGAAGAGGAAATTAAAACGAAACACCACCATGGGACACGCCCCCGGCTGGGGGATGGAATTAAACACCAGGAAGTGCGGAAGTGCCGGGAAGGGGCGAACCCCAAGCTTATTTTCTTGCAAACAGACCACCGAGGGCCGAAGGCTAGAAAGCAAGAGCTGGAGTTCCTCCAACTTGGGAAGAACCTCTTGACAATTCCTCTGTAGGATAAAAGACATTAATGTCATCTGGACACTAACGTCGGGATTCTAGTGACGGAGACCGTTGAAGGTCCCCGACTACTAAAAGGCCCAGAAGGGTCAAGCTACAAATTGCGATAAGCCGAGGATGCACCGGGCACGGCCTTGGCAGCGTGAACGGCGCGAGGCGACAGCTGAGAGCGAGACCGAAGCCTCAACGTGGAAGACTCATGGCCCGGATACAAAGGGCGATCGAGCAGAGACGGACGAAAACCAAGATACGAAGAAGATAGGACAGAAGGCGGAACGTGAAGAGAGGGTAAGAAGGGAACAGTGTCAAAGGGTAAGGAGGGAATTGGATCAGATGGAGAGGAAGGAGCAGAGTCAGAAGGTGAGGAGGAAACAGGTTCAGAAGGAGATGGAAAGAACAGAGGTAGGAGGTTAGGGAGACGAAAGTAAGGTAGGAGACGTGAAAGACTGCACAGAGGTATGGGGCAAGGAAAAAGGGACTGGTGTAGGAGAGAAAGAAGACGGAACTGGGTGAACTTCCACCCGGACAATAACATTAGTGATGCCAACGGGGAAGGCCAGTGAAGACCGGGGAGGAGATGACATCAAAACAGAGGACGCCTCAACAACTGACTTGGGGGTCAAACCAGCCTCGTCAGAGGCAGCGAACTTGGACTCCGAACGGAGTGAGGAGGAATCCTTCTGTTTGCGGTGAGACAAAGGAACGGGAGCAACAGCAGGGTAAGACGCTTGGAGGAACTGCCGGATATCCTCCAGCGTCTCCGCTCGATTGGTCTCACGGTGCGTAACAGAGAATGAACATGACAGGAGACCAATGACAAAGGAGAGGGCGCGATGGAGGAACCGTGAGGAGGGAGCAAAGGCAGGCAAGAAGGAGAAACAGAGTGACCGTGATAAGACAAATGAGGAGTGGGACGAACAGGAGGAGGATGGCAGGACCTCGAATCACGGAGGACGTCAGAGAAGTTACGGCAGAAGGAGCGAGCAACGCCCGCGCCCTACGGTGGGTCTCTCGGAAGTCCAGCCTGAGGGAGTCCCGAAGAGCCAGGACCTCCTTCTCAAAAAGGAATACTGGACAAAAACGCGATGCCGCGCTATGGGAACCTCTAGAAATAACGCAACATTCATGATTCCCACAAGAGGAGCCATGATACGCCAACGCACAGGCCATACAGCGACGAGTATGCATACAATGGCTGCTCATATGGCCAAACTGGTGGCGATTAAAACAACGGCTGGGGAACTCAACATAACGGGACACAGGAACACGAAGATAACCAGCAAGAACAAACTCGGGCAGATCCTGACGCTTAAAGGTAACGATGAGCATATTCGTAGGAACCTTAGCGGGACAAACAGACTTAGAAACCCTATAAACGTCCTTAACCCTCTGAGACAAAAGTTTATCTTTTAGTCTCGAAACTTCATATTGCAATAATTCGTTGGAGCGAATCACTCCTTTAACAAAATTAAGGCGAGGGTGGGGCACAAACGTCATCGGGACATCCGAAAGGGAGGATAAATCCTGCACTGCGCCACACTGCTCTCGCGAAGATACCTTAACCACTAAATCGCCACTACCACGGGCCCACATACGGCAGGGCGCACCACAGCGGGACTCAAACTCATCATTTAAATCAAACATGTCCAATTTAGAAAGTAGAGACCCGGAACTGGAATTCAGTACCAGGAAAGGAGGATAATCGAAATCACAATCTATCTCTTTTGCGAAGGGATCTAACAACCGTGGAAAAGAGGACTTATTGACAGCCTTAGTAGGAGATTTATTATTAAACATATAAAGCAGAGTATGAAAGGGGGTTTCAAACTCGAGCAGGGCAGTCACTGTATACCATCGAGACACCTACATGAGCGCCGGCCCAACCAGGAGGGTAAGCTTGTCGACCCCTGACCCAACCATCGTCTAAAAAATGGCCGGCCAGCCTTGGAAATTACCAGTTGGTGAAGCAAAGACCCCCAAGAGCGCCACGCCGGCTCAGGCACCCACCAACCAACACAGGAAGGACCAGCTCAAGGGTCGCGCCCCCTGTCGGACAGCTCTGATACATCGAGCTCATTAAACAAACGTAGATGGAAGGACGATGCAAGGTGAAAGATAATTGGTACAGAAGACAAAGTAGGGGTTAGCAGAAGGAGAAAAAGGATGCCAAGCTGGGCCGGACGAGGCGCTGAGTCCCGTCAGCCCGGCGGCCAGGAGATCAAATCGCCGTGCCTCTTCGGGGTATACATGTATATATATATATATATATATATATATATATATATATATATATATATATATATATATATATATATATATATGGAAAAAAATATCCAAGACAAATTAGTGTGGTTAAGATAATGGCATAATTAGACAACTGCTCTAATTCAGGTCCAGCAAGTGACCCTATCCTCCTTGAACTGGAAGACAACACTTAGGAATGGCCTATCCATCAGCCCAAAAAAGCTGATTTCAAAGACACCCATTAATGTCGTATTGCTTACCGTCACAGAAAACAGTTATTATTAATATATTAACAGCTTTGACTAGCCAAAACGCTAGTCAACGCTGTTGTATGCCTCCAAAAGCTCATATTTGACGGTGGAATAGTCAAAGGTGGCTTCCATTTGAAGGAAATCAAAATATCCCGAAGCTGGGAGCTGAAAAGCGGAAGTAATTTAGCGACATCCTCTACCTCGATTTCCCAATGATTGACTTTGATTATTTTCTCAAAGAGGGTGATATATGATCGAAACTTTCTTCGAACGTTTTTAAGTTTGACTGATACGGGTTAAGGGGCCTCCGTACGTGAGTTAATAAAGAGGGTCTCAGTCTGGGCGCGAGTTAATAAAGAGGGTCTCAGTCTGGGCGCGAGTTAATAAAGAGGGTCTCAGTCTGGAGCGAGTTAGCTCCAGTTCTTCCTGTCGCAATCTCTTTCTATCTCTTCCTCTCACTTCACTCTCACGAATTTTTCTAGTCTCCGCTCTTTCTTGCTCCTTCCGTTATCTTTTTCTACTCTTTCTTGTTCTTTTCGTTCTCTATTTTCTGCTCTTCCATTCTCTTCTCGTTCTCTTTTTCTACTTTATTCTTCTTTAGCTGTTCCTTCCGCAATTTTCGGCCTCAATTCTTCCTGGATGTATGAAATGAGCTCTTGGCTGGTTAATCAGAGGACTTTACCTTGCACTTTGAATCTTTCAAAAGAGGACATCTTGTGCGAAAGTTTAATTGACCGCAGGCGCGCGATAGGATTAACGACTTGGATGAGCCAAAATTCGCATACGAAAATAATATGCTCTAATAGATGGGGGAGCCTTGCTTCGCTAAGTAAAATCTTCACTACCACAAAATACACACAAATAAAAAGTTTGAGCCTTCCCCGGTTAGGAGGGCTAATGGTGGTAATAATCTTCTTGGGGATTAAAAAGACCAAAGGAGAAACTAAGTCTCCAGAAATTTGAGTTAAAAACACGTTCACGGTCTAGATAGATACACACAACAATTAAATATGGAAGAGTCACTCCACGAATCTAAAAATAACTTAAACGCTACTCAGTCTTAAGAAAATATAAAGAAATAGAAGGACCTTTTTAAAGACGTCTTTAAAGAGCTTTTAAAACCCCCACACCTGCCACCAGATTTTATAATTTATATATAGGTTGAGGATAAATCCTAAAATGAGACATGTAAAATTTCTCATTTAATTAAGTACAACTTTTTGGGTACTTTACCCATCTTTTGGTCTATAAGAAAGATTTAAAACACATTTAAAATTACGAAAATTATAATGCACACAAGGATAAGAAATTAATTATTTAGTTAATTAAAATTATGACAAATCGTTTGAAAACTATTGAAACTTTAGATATGGATCAATTATGGGTACTCTAAATATGGATAAATATAACACTAGTTGATGCAGTTATTGGTTGACACAGATATTAGTCACTTAATGAAGCAAAAATAGTAATACATTATTTAATAAATTTAAAATGTAAAAAAATCATTTGAAAACTGTTGACACTAAATATATATATATATATATATATATATATATATATATATATATATATTTATATATCCGGAGTAAGAATCCAATAGCAAAAAGAATGACGGTATTCATTCTTTATTTCATTTGGCTACGTTTTGAGCAAAGACAAGCTCATCTTCTGGCCTGATAAATTGAACAAAATTAGCTTTAAATAGCAAAACAATTAACATTAAGATTAATTAGGACTGGAAGGCACAATTATATATGAATATACATGTATATACATATTTAGATTTTATTGTGATAAATCATATATAGTTAATTATATAAACAAAGAATGAGAAATTGTAAGCATAGGGATAGGTGGGTGCAAATTTATTAGCAGTTAAGTTCATAAAATTTATAATTTTATTTTTTTTAACAAATTGAAATCTCACCGGTCACACAAGTTGTAGAAACCCGACTAAAGCAATGGAGAGCAAGAAACAATGAACAAGAGTGAGGTATAATAATTGATTGGTTATTATAAAACACGAATAGGGAAGGGGGATACATCATTGTTGAGAGAGGGTCTAAGGGTCTTAATATTAATGGATTCAATTATAAGTAGGCTTACATCATCATTTGAAGAATCAATAATTTGAAAATCATTAATGCTGGCATCGGTTTTGCAAAAGATAATATGATCCCGAACGGGGGAGCATTCCTTGCGGGTAAGGGGGTTGCCTGTTCTGCTACTTATGCCAAGGTGAGAACAAGCACGAGCGTGTAACGAGTGCAGTGTACTACAGATATAATTGCCTCTACGACACCGAGGACATGTAAATAAATATACTACACTACTGCACGGGCTACACGGAAGCAGGTCCTTTATATTAAATAGTGAATCTATTAAAAAATTTTCCGAAAAAATTATTTTAGAGTTGATTTGCCCTAAATGATATTTGAGGAATTTTTGTATTTGTTTGCGGAATTAGTGATTAAGAGAGCCTAAATCCGGGAATGAAATATATCTTATGTCCTTGAGAATGTTATATGAAGGTAATTTTGGAGAGAAAATATTGTCAAGGAAGGTTTTATGGGTAGCCTCAAAAATCTGTTAAGGATAAGAGTTGTTTGTGAAATAAGTGCGGAGGAAGTCTAATTCTTTATCAAGATTAAAATATGAAGATTATAAGTGGGCGGCACGGTGAAGAAGAGTTTTAATGGAATTTATTTTAGATTTTGTCACAGGCACTAAAAAAATTGAAACATAACCCAGAGAAAGTAGGCTTACGATATACCGAAGTAGTGAGCTTGTTTTGAGATTTATTAATTAGTATATCAAGAAATGGGAGGGCATTATTGATTTCGTATTCAACGGTATACTTAATATTGGGATGTATTGAATTAATAAATTTGAGAAGTTGTTGAGCTTGTTAAAGAGTGGATAGGTATAAGATAAGCGTAATTGGTTCATACATCCGCCGAGCTTATAAATGCTGTTCTACGTTGGAACTTTCCCACCAAGCGATTGCACGAGTAAAACAAATACTCGTGAATAATAGTTTCTCAAACAGCATGATTGACAAACAACTCCAATTATTTTTAAATAACCATTACAAACATGCGGATAATACTGAAAATAATCATGGAGAAGTCAACAACAACAAAGTGTATTACATAAACCAGAAGTCCACGGCCTATAAAATAGATGAAAATAACATCAAGTTTAAAAATAAAACGGATAAAATCCAACTCATAATCTATTATAAAACAACAAATGCCAGCAATCTTCTGATGAAAAACAACATCTGCTTGAACTCCTCTCGAATCTCAAGTGAACCAACATAGCTTTATAAAATCTCAAATTATATTGGCATGACAACCACTACACTTTCGAGGCGTTTAAATATGCATCTACAAAGCGGAGGGCCAAAGAACCATATGGAGACTGTCCATAATATTAACCTAACGAGAGATATGCTCGTTAACAACACCATTATTAAAATAAAAGAGGTTAATAAAGCAAGGCTTAACATCTTACAAACCATATTAATAAATGAAGATAAGCCGGCCGTCAACAGTCAAGCGACAAGCTAGAATCGCAGATTAAAACTATTTTAAAAATTCCACGCACAGGAGTGGCTCATTTCCTCTAACGTTACGTTTAACCAAGGCGGAATAAATACCCCTTAAGAATCGTTTTCTTTCACTTTCTGCCAGATCCTCACTCCACTCTTTACATCGGTAAATGAGGCAAGAACATTTCAAAACGCTCCAAAAATGATCGAATAAAATCGAAAGCTTAGCAATTTAGTTTGGTTTTTACCAAACACATTCATTTAAAAAAGAGATGAATACTGTACAAGTAATCCACCCTCTACAAGATGGAATGAAAAAGACAGTTAAAAGAAGAGAAAGTTGCCAAAGGAAATTAATTAAGGCAAAATACACAATGGTCTTCAACAAAATTTGCATATATATATATATATATATATATATATATATATATATATATATATATGAAGACAATTACAAGCTAATGGCTTGGTCCGACCATTTGGGGAGGGGATAATGAGAAGGGAGAGAAATTCGTCCCCTAGTGTGTGAGTAATAATTATAGAAATAAGAGAGTGTAGATTGGCTTTGAGGTTGAATAATGGCCGAGAGCCGTTCAAAGTTATTTATAAAATGTTACTAAATTAAAGTTGAATAAAATTCAAAAAGGGGCAAATCCAAGGGATTAAAGCAGTTTATTACCTGACTCAGATCGGAATCTCAAAAGGGGCTACACTAAGCCAAAATTCAAATAATAACAATTGATTTGGGAAGAGCGGATTATACTGAGGTCCTCAGCATTAACCTCTTGCACGGGGTGAGCGTCAGATTGAAGGTAACTCAGGGAAGCGAGGATGAAACAGGGGAATATGTTTTACCTCACAGCACTCGATAGGATAATAGCGGTACTGGCCCTAACTCAGCAAGCTGATGAAGGAGGAGTGATTTTACCTCTTAGTTCTCGATGACTGAGTACTGACGCGAATTTACGGAAGAACGGCCGTTGAAAGGAGGTGCCAATTCACTGAGGCGATGTCAACGGCAGAGATATTCTAGCCGTCACTACTCGAATAAGCCAGAGAGGATCCGACTCGAGAACGTAATGTGTCTTCCTGTGTGGGGGTGCTGTACTGCTTATCCAGCGGGAAACCTCCGGTTATATAGGTGGTCGGCGGGCGGTGAAATTGCCTCGGACCACGGCGTGCTCCCCTGGGAATTGAGGTCCCCAACTTCGGCTAAAGGAGGGAGCATCCGAGATAAGGAGCAAGTTGAATAGCCCTTCGGGTTCTTTCTCGCGTCACGAGTAGGGGAAGCGAGCTTAAATCGCCCCGGGTGCAGGAAATGGGACGCTCACCAGGCGGCTCTTCTAAGGGTTCAAGGTGGACTTCTAGGTCCTATTAGACTATTCATCCACATATACTTTCTCCGTGTTTACTAGTTTATAGTTTTTTAGAGTTCTCTATTAATGAATTAAACCTTATTTTATTTATAAATGTACTTTTTTCTTTTTTAATTCTTCCTTTTACTTTTTTTTAATCTAGGAGTAGAGGTGGTGATCTAGGAAAGAGATTTTCTTGAATTAGTGTGCAGGGGAGCAATCGATTAAATGGGGTTACGTTCCGTGAGTGTACTCAATTTTAAGACGAAAAAATCGAGCTGAAGCCGTCGTGGGATAGATGGGCAGGTCTATGGGAGCAGTCTAGGTTTTTGGCGAGAAACTTTACGTCACCCACGGTTGGTTTGCATCTTTTTTGCCAATGTGGCCTGATGGCGGCCCTGATCCATGCCATGTAATCGGAGAAAGAAAAATATTACCTGCGCGCTTATTCCCCGCAATTCTCACAAGTTAAGGAACTCAACACAATACAATCTCGGTATCCACCGGATCGAGGCAACTGTAGCGTCACGGATAAGCAAAACATGAAGTGTGGAGATTCTAAGCCTCCTAGGGAACTCAGAAAGCTTTGTGAGTATATGAAGACACAATCCGGTCGCTAATTAGATCACGGCGTTTTATCTCCCGTACAAATCAATGTATTGTAATCAGCTATGCTGTGGATCCAGAGGCAGCACTTGGTAGTCCCGCTGACTTCAAACATAAGGAATACGGCGTGGAAGCCGACCCTCCCCTTCAACTTCAATCCCTCTGTGTACTCTGGCACGGATCCAGTGTGACAGGACGTTGGCTCAATAAAGGGCATAAGCAATATCCCTGATGCCGTGGAAGCTTTGGGAGCTGAAGTGTGGTAATAAATAGTGAAACGTAATGTCCTGAGCAGAATCAGAGATACTTCTAGGCCAAAGCTACACAGAGATGTCAAAGGAGTTTCCTAGCCATAAACATAAACGACTTAGTGTAAGACCTGCGTCTCTCGGCGATATAGGCACCATGAATCTGCCACGGATAACATTAGAGTCGTTGGCTACGGAGAGAAACTCTCCGGCTCGCGCCTATAGGCGCTATGTAAGGCGCAAGGCAAATAGAATATATCCAGCATCAACATGTAGACTCTCAAAGTGAAGGAGGGTGGTAAGAAGGCACTGGTTGCGAAACGAAAAAGGTTGCGGTAGAAAGAGGCTACATTCCGCAATACATGCTTGCCTACGGATGCGTAAAATATTCATCCATAGTCAAGTTCCAAACGATCAAGCGATTGTGAGAAAAAAACGCACTAATCATATAAGCAACCCAAGTAGTGATCGGCACGCAACGAAGAATGTCTATGGCACGGGTAAATTAGGACATAAGGATGCGAATATGCGCCTACAAGGTGAGGCGTAGGTCGAAAGCAAGACCAAGAAACGGGTGCAAATACACTTCTTCCAGACGAATCCAGTTTAGACCTAAGTTCTGATCGGCCTTGAGGCGTGGATGGCATGAGAAGTGCAGCACCTTAGTCTTGGTCAAGGAAATGCGAAACTTGTGCGTTTCGATTTAGCGAGAATGCGGTTCGATGCTTGTTGAATTCGGCGATACAGATTTCGTATCGAGACCACACGGAAATAAATCATGAGGTCGTCCACGTTTACCGTAGCGAGAACATCGTAAGGTGGTAACGAGGTGATACTGTTGATGCTCAGCGCTCTTCACAATTGTCACACACGACCATAAACAATAGCAACTTCTCGTATGTGGCCTTAGAGCAACCTGAACAGAATTTGGATAAACCTGACTTTGCAAATCTACAAGAGCGATTCGTATGGCCGAAGTGGCGGCAGTAATAGCAACTCTACGGCAGTGGCACGAATACCTACACGCTGGAGCGATAATAACTGGCACCTACCGGCTCAGGCAGCCTGTCTCGGTCGAACGTGATGAAGAGTGTATTTTTTGTCTCGAACCCCCTCCCTGTTTTCTTATCTCACGTTTGTCCTTTGGGCAATATTTTCCTCGATCATTAACCTTAAAGGATGTTGCCATTGTAGCCACCTTATTTATATGTTTGCTGGAAGAAGGTGAGTGTAGTTGATAGCAAAACACGCTCCGTACCTAATAATTGCCCTAGCAAGGGAACTTTTCGCCCTCCCAGGAGGTAGCGACCCCTTGGTTTACAGTGCCACTTGTAGAAGACTTATAGTAGGACGAAAGAGCGTCTGGTAACCATAACCTTTCTGAAATGGTAGAATAGGATGGGAAGGTGGAAAAGCTCCTTCTGGTACAGAGTAACAACAAGGAGTAACAACAAGGAAAGAAGGTACCCTAGGAGACCTTACGGTCCATTCAAGGAGGGAACCTTTGGACTAGCAATCGAGCGGGCACATGGCTGCTCAATTGTTTTGCGTCTCTAAACGGCCACTTTTCAAGACCTTGTCTAGTCTTGACTTGAACTGGTCAACAGATTCACTGTTGACAACTTCCACTGAAAGTGCGTTCCACATACCACAGATACTGTAAGTGAAAAAATTTCAACACAGATTGCGGTTGTAACGCTTCCAAACTGGCGCTTTATGTAGCCTAACATCCTTCGGGCTTTCTTCTCTGCCTCGATGCACTGTTTCGAGAACTTGAGGTCGCTAGTAATAGTTACACCCAAGTCCTTCTCAGTGTCACTCGATTCAAGAGCAGTGCCCTTAAGGATATACTGAGATTGGGGGTTTCTGTGGCCGATATGCATCACTTTGCATTTCTCCACGTTAAAAGGCATTTTCCACGTGTCCGACCACTCGATAAACTTCCCAAGATCTTCCTGCAGGCGGGCAGTATTTCCATCCTTTGCAACGTTCATACCAAGCTTGGTGTCGTCGGCAAATTTGGAAATCTTGGCAACCATGTCACCGTCCAGGTCGTTGTCGTAGATGATGAATAGTAGGGGTCCCCGGACAGAACCTTGAGGCACCCCGCTAGTAACGGGCATCCACTTAGAAGCCTGTCCATTCACCACCACCCGTTTCCGTCTGCCACTTAGCCAGTTCTCAATCCAGCCGGCTCCTTTTCCGTCTATGCCCAGCGCTCACACTTTCCGGAGAAGGCGGTGGTGTGGTACCTTATCAAAGGCTTTCTGAAAGTCTAAGTACACCACATCCACCGCCTTGTCCCGATCGTGCTCACTAAACACGAAGTGGAAGAATTCCCCAAGGTTCGTCAGGCATGACCGTTGCCTTCGAAAGCCATGCTGGCAACTCCTCAGTAGCAGATTTGACTCTAAATACATCATTTTGTCCACCATGATGCTTTCCATGAGTTTACCGACTATCGAAGTCAGAGTAATAGGTCGGTAGTTTGACGGTTCACTTCGGTCTCCTTTCTTGAAGATAGGAGTCACCTCCGCTTCACGCCAGTCTCTAGGAACGCATTCAGTCCGGATTCACATGTTAAAGATTGCGCTTAGGTGTCGTGACACTTGATCACGCACTTCTTTTAACACTTTAGGTAGAAACCCATCCGGGCAAGGTGACTTATTCGTCATTAGGTCACTGATCTTTTTTTTTATTTTCCCTTCGGTGAAGTCCATATCCTCCAGCTTTTCCCCCGAGTAGGAATCCATTGGCTAAGGGATGGGACCACACTCTTCAGTAAACACTGAAGAGAAGTATTCGTTGAGGAGATTAGCATTTCCTGCATCTAAGTGCTTTAATGCCCCCTCCTCATTTCTTAAAGGGCCAATCGTTCGACGGATTGGTTTACAGCTGTTCACATATCTCCAAAACTCCTTGGGATTCTCCTTGTAGAGTCTCGCCACTTGGAGTTCCTCAGGCCGCTTAGCCGCCCATATGCTGGACTTTACTCTCCTGGATAGCCTCCGGTATTCGTCAAAGTCACCCGAGATCTTCGATTGCCGGTACACAGTTCTCTTCTTCCTAAGCAGTTGGCCGATTTCTCGATTAAACCACTTTGGCTGAACAGAAGACCGACGGGGACATTTGTGAGGGATGAAACACGATTGGAGACTCATGAATGTGGTTTTGAAACTGTTCCACGTGTCTTCAACAACATCGCACACTTCTAGCCTCGCGTCAGTCAGTCCAGCACGAATACCTGCAAAGTCTGCTCCTTTTAAATCGAGTTTCCTCGATTTACTAGTTGCAGGCCCTGCCTTCGGGACTTTGACCTCAAATCTTATTAGTCAGTGGTCACTGCCACCGACCTCTTCGCCAACAGAGGTAAAAACCAAGTCGAGGATATTGTTTCCTCTCGTTGGCTCTCTCACCCATTGAGTGAGGAACTCGTTGTTCGCGAACTCCAGGAGTAGTGCGTTCTCGCCACAGGGTTCTCTGGTTTCCCAGTCAACTTGTGTGTTGAAATCACCCATAACGATACACACTCTGTGTTCTACAAGTTCTCATAGTAGCTGGTACAGATCTCTGTCCTTTTCAACGAGTTAGGCAGGAGGTCTATAAAGCACCAGGGTCCTGTATTTGGCAGGACCTATCTCTAGGTCAACACCTAGTAGTTCATGGTCGGATACGAGGTTGCAATCCGTCGAGTTGAGAGTATCCTTGACATAAAACATCACACCGCCACCCCTTCTGTCCGGCCTATCTTTCAGGAAGAGCTGGTAACCGGGAATCGTAAATTCACCTTCAAAATCTCGGCTTGAGGTTTTTATCCACGACTCCGTTATGGCTACCATCTCAGGTTCCTCTGTTACTACGAGGCCACGGAGCTCAAGAAACTTATTCCTGATTGATCTCGCATTGAACAGAAGAACTTTGAGGGAGTCCCCTAGTGTAGGACTCTCTACGCTCTTCCGTTTCCGGGCTTCTCTGTTTTCGTGGTCAGACCCTTTTTGACGACCTCCGAGAAGGTCGTTCCAGGAGTGACACGGGCATGCTGGCGCACGTCCGCTTTCGCTCTGTTTCAAACGCTCCTTTGGGTGCGTTCCACGACATTTTGAATTAGGTTGGCGAGAAAGGCCTTCCCTTTAAAGGAGAGATGTACCCCGTCCCTTTGGTAGAGGTCGTCTCTACCGATAAAGGTACGATAGGGGTCCACGAAGAAGACTCCTTCTGCCGTGCAGAGATCCGCCAACCTTCTGTTCACTGCGACGTTTCTTTCGTGAGTGGTTCGGGATGGACCTCTTCTCGGAAGCATCCTAACCACCACACGTTTGCGGGTTTTTAGCCCTATGTCATCCACGTTGAAGTGATAGCTGTAATAATAATAATACAAAAATTATAATAATACACAATAAAAATACACCATAATAATAAAAATAATATTACTAATAATAATTTCAATTCATAATAATAAATATTGATAAACGCTACTAAAAAATAATAATTCTAAGTAATAATAATAATAAATAATAATAACACTAATAAATGATTCTACTAAATATGATCATAATAATAATAATTAATGATAATAACTAATAGTATTGCTGAGTGGAGGCAATGGGAAAGCGCACCAACAACTTCGCCAGACCCCATCAGAGAGTTTAAGTTAACCCAGGGACAGGGCTTCCCTAATTTGCACTCAGGGGGAGGATGTCTGGCTTCTTCAGGTACCAAGAGTATCGGGCTACAAAAGTTACCCTCCTTCGTGGTTGTATCGATTTACCTATCATGTATGGATATAGGTTTTCTCAGTTTTCAATTGTTTTCTCTTCACTGTCCAAATTTCATTTTGATAAGTTTAAAGTGGAAAGATTCTTTGATTAAATACTTTAGAAAAATCATTTATATACGTCACTGGTGTAGCAATGGTTCTTTTTTATTCGAGTACTATCCGAAATAATTTGGGTGATATAGTAAATGTTAAATATTTATTCAAGTTAAATACAAAAATGCGATCGGAACTGTTAAGGACACCTAGAGAATTGCTATCAGATCCAATGCAAAAGTAATCACAGATGAAATATAATAATTTGTATTTTGTCGCATAAAATCTGTTAGGAATAACAAGTCAAGTTTTTTATATTGATTTTAATAACTTTTCCCTCTATTACCCTTAGAAATTGTGCTCCATTGCTTCTTGCGGTACATCCAAAATCGTATTAATTCTTTCCTTCTATCTAGTGGAGGGGATTTTTAAAAATCCATTCCAATAGTTTCTAGGGGAATCAGAGCTAGGCTTTGTGATCACACTTTTGAAACATTAAGACGTCTCTTAACCCGAATATGTCGGATGTGTTTTTTATTAAATTTTCAGAACTGACATAATATTTTATGTAAAAGAGATCCTAGTAAAACACGTAATGAAAATGGAAGGGAAAAATCGCACATTGATTTTGTTATAAACTATTTTAGAATATTCCACAATATATTTTAAAACATCTATCCTTTTGCATCAGAGTGTATATATATATATATATATATATATATATATATATATATATATATATCTATTGTGAGGAGATGCCCTCGAAGCAACAGCGCGAGAGGAAGCTCCCTCGGAAATAGCTCTTTTCAGCTCCTTCTTTATAAACCACGTACGCCCAGCATGAGAAGTTTGGAAAGTTCAAGATGGAATCAGTCCTGCGCTGAATCACCCGACGCAGCTGTATTTTCTTTCCGGTGCCACTCGTCCCCCCCCCCCCCCTTCCTCCTTTCCTGCGATACCACCGTGCACCGCATCCTAACTCTACTCTATGCTTTATAGGACTGCGTATTACCCCGCGAGGGCAACCACATTAAACCTACCCCCATATCACGAGGTTTTATCTTTATAGACCCACTGGTTTTTACGAAGTGTGTTTGCTTATACTAGCGCCGAGAATACTCTAGTGAGGGCCAGGCCCTGAGGCTATTTATCGGACCAGCCAACCGGGTATTTAAACCGAAGCTCGCCATTTCTCGAGGAGATTGAAAGCCAGCCATTCCCTCCGTTCACACTGCCTGTCGAAGATCTCGCTAGAAGATCTACCTTTGTTAAGTTTTGGCCGCTGTTCAGAGGAAAGCTATCGAGCCTCCTATTTTTTGGAGAGTTGTGCCGCCCTCTGATCTTAACCACCCCTTCAAGATTCCCGTTCTTTCGAGATTGAAACTCCCTGTCGATATGCAAAATCGTCTCTCTTGTATTGTCATCCACAGACTATGTCGTTAATCTTCACCCGCATTCACCTTTTATTTGACTTCCCGTTAAATTGTAATTAATACCCTCTCGTTCGATAAACTTTAATTTTGTTCTCCGTCATATCATAAATCGACATAATTCATTTAACTACCTTGATTAAGTAATTTGTTCCCCTCTTTTGTATATATATATATATATATATATATATATTGCCCCATTTATCATATTTATATTAAAATTATATTTGTTTTTTTTTTTTATATTTTTTGAACTGCAACTTGGCAGGCCAGTAGTTAAGTCCCGGTCAACCGTTAATCGCACTCTCTATTAGTTGCCCCAGAGCTTATCTAAAGCCACCCTAAGTCAGCTTTCTGCCCGTGCTTGTGTACGCCCTTGTGCGCCCTGCTAGTCTACACAGGCATACCTAGAGATATATATTGAGCAAAACACTTTACATTCAAACCAACATCACACTTTTGAAAACGTGTTGGGCATTTGGTATGACACTCTCTGCATCGAGTTTGTTTATCTTGGGGAACAACATTATGGTCCATCTGATTTTAGCGACTGTCTCCATTTTCATGGCGAGATAGCTTTCCTGTTGCTGTTCTTTTATTTTAACCATATGTCTCTAGGAGCGCATTGGCTACCTGGCGACGAAAACTAGGTGATCAAGTGGGCCACCTCTGCCCTTATGAATTTGCCACACATTTTGCTCGGCGACGTCTGTACTCTGTGTTATGAGTTGAATATACCACTTCTTTCCTCTTATTGCAACCTTGTAATGCATAATGTTTTGATCGGCATGCCCAACTCCACACATATTCTGATTATATATGTAAATCATATTGGAATGATCAATAACAATTCTTTTCTTCTGGGCTTGAGAATATCGTCTTGCAGAGTGAGTTGGGTGAACAGATATGCTGTTCGATGCAACTGAAGCAACACTATTTGTAGAGATATAGAAGTTAAACAAGAACTGTTAAGAAATGGCGAGTGTACATATATATCGAGGCCTCCCTCATGGCAAGGAGAAATAATGAAGTAATAACAAAGGCCACTGGGGTTTCCGTTTTGCCCCTCTAACCTGTCTCCGGTAACATACAAGAATGGACAAAATTGTAAATTTAAGAGACAGATTCCTGACCTCAACTCAAAATTCCGACCCACCGAGGGGTTATTTATAATTACGAAAATCAAAAATGCAAACTGTCGATCTCGCATTACGCTATCCCCATAGCTCTACGACGAGAAAGTACGGCAGAAGTGAGACCACACTTCTGTCGGATGAACAGGGATTGTTTTTCCCCAGATTAAAAAATGCCGAGGTAAGAGAAACAACAGACACCCAAACGGAAGAACAACCTTAAGTCTCACCTTGAGAGTCCCCTACACCTCCCATTACCCGGCAGTGGTAATTAACGTATAAAACAGGTCAACAGGAGAAAACGAGGCTTTTTCTTTTTTGTGAAGAGATAGAGATGTCACCGGTAGAGAGTTTCACTGAAAGTTAAGCAAGACTTTCAGTTTCTTGGACAATATCAGATTGTTCCAAGTAGCCTCGTCACAGTTTTGATCCTAAGGATCGTCAAAGGATCTAAACTACAAGTAATCTCGGAACAGTCAAGCCCAAGGATCATCAAAGGATCTAAAGTAAAAATACTCTCGACATAGCTCGAGTGCTCAGAGATCGCCAATTAATCTTACGATATCTGAGTTTGACAACCCCAAACTAGATAGAGGAACCATCAAACATATTCCACCTCGTTTGGAAGAAAACCTTTTCAAGGTCACCAACGTCCGCCGAAGCCAAGGAATCATTGGTTTTGTTTTGATTCTACTTGGCATATTCGAATTTCCACGTGACGTCACTCGCCCACTCTTCATCCAACAACGCCATCTCTCGAGCAAACTTAGAAATTATCCTCTCCACGCCTCCCCTGACCAAAATCAAGTGAAGGTATTTCTTTGGGACTCTTTGGTTGAAACCCCATTATATAATGGTAGTAAACTATCGCATTTTTTCTGTCCCCGTGCGTTAAAGTTGTTTATTTTGTATATTTTAATTACGAAGTGGATTAGAGTATATTGTTCTCCCGTAAAATCCACCCAGAACCAGGCATTGAGAGAGGGACATTAAAAACCATTTTTTTATCTGTATCTTGGAAGTGTAGATAGTAATTTTATTTGAGTGTATTAATGTTGATTAAAGGTATATTTTTTGTAGAAGTTTATTTTTAAATTATCCTTAAACAAGTTGAATTGGCAATAGTTGGTAAATTCCAGAAAGAACTTCCCTTTTATTTATTTATTAGAATAAAGTTTAAGTAAAGCACTCTTAGAGACCGACCCTGAAGCGATCATTGGAAGTACGAACGTACGACTCATTTTTATTAATCATAATAAAAAAGAATATATAATCTCGGCCAACCCACGACACTATTGTTCTTCTATTTGAAAATAGTTAGTTCATCTCCCGTAAATCTAAATTCGTACGATCAACCTGGCTGTAGTTTCATGCTTGTTGTTTCGAGTACGGTGCACCTTCCAGATCAATTTTCTTGAATAGTTCCAGTTGCCCTAATTACACGACTGGTCAAGTCTTGAATTAATGATAACTCAGTGAAAAAGTTGTCAAAATAATATGAATATGGAAATCTGCCCATTTGACCAAGAGAATATGGATATTGAAGGATGACACTAGCCTAAAGTCCCCAGTACTTGTGTTTTTGGTTTGTTCTACCTCCTACTCCCTGTATCCGTCCATGTGATATAGCTATGTTTGGTAGCTTCTACCCACATTTTATACCCATATCTAATGGGTTTTCCAAGGAGGGATTGGTTACACCCATGCTTGCCACAGTATAGAACCATTCCCTTATCAATACTATGGCACTCTAAATGAGGGGTATGGGTTAGAAATCAATTATTTAGTTGTTGAAGCAAAGGACCCACTTTAGAAATTTATCTTGCTAATCAAGTTCGAGGTTATTACTATCATGTAAATTAGTCATTATAAATTCAAATTGATCTCTGGATAATGCAGTGGAAACAAGATTATTCTTATGAGGGTAAGAGGAACATAACAACTTAGAATCATTTTCCCAAGAAAAGAATACATCTCACCCATCTTAGTGCGCTTTTCGTCGATGCGGTTCCGTTGGGCAACATATGTATTCGAAATATTCACGAGCATATTTATGATTTCATCATCAAAACAAAGTTTGTAAAGCTCAACCGGAGTCTTCTCATCGTGAACTGTCATTATCGGTTTCCATTCATCAAAACATGTCGCACTTACGTCCGTTTTACGCCAGTTGTAAAGTTTCCTTCTAGATCAGCTTAATTTTATCTTAGGATCCTAAACGAAGGCTCTAAACTACTGATCTCGGCCTCTGCACGTAAGATCATCGCAAGAATTCACCGGCGAATGTATTGAAGTAGCAATATCACCGTAAGGGAAAGGCCCAGTTTCTGTTGAGTAAGTGTTGCTATCTCATCCGGAGTTAGAGTACTGAAAAGATACATTTATATGTATATATAATCTTATATATGATCTAACGTTATATAATTATGCATAACATAGAAATATGCATATGGATATATACACAATATGTATAAGCCTAAGATTTGTGAGTGAAAATAAGTTTGATAAAAAGAATACAAACATTTATGAAATAAAAAATAAATATGGAAATCTAAGGAAAGATCAGGTCTAGGTGCCAACGTCCTATATGTAAAACAGTCGCATTTAACTAAACGTAGAATTAAACACAACAAAGATAGGAATATTCCTTCACTCACACATTTCACTTCTACTCTAAACAGATTAAAATAAGTAATAAAATTATACTGAAACAAAGTAACGTTTATAGACTTACGTTTCTGTTGTAGGGGACGGACGTTTGATCATTGTAAATTTTGGGTGAAATTTTTTTCTTTTCACAAAATCAAGTTTAAAAAAGATACATCACGCCACAATGAATTCAAAGGCTTAACCGACTCTTTCTGGTAGCTTTGGGTGAAAAATAAAGGAAACACTTGCCAGATGTCCCTTTCGGCGGCGACATTTATAAAACTTGTCAAGCGGTCTACATATAGGACGTTAGGAATATCTGGGTTAAACATATACATCTATTACTTAGACGTATATAGACCGTCTTTCAAATTTTTATAATGGTTTTGAAATCAGTAAAAATTTAGGCTTGCTTCCACTTTTTGCCACACCTTTCACTCTATTGCAATATGCCCTATGCCAGTAAAATTTTCTTTCTCTTGAATATTTGATTATATTTTTGGCGGAGGATATAAATGTAATAACACGAATCCTATAGATGGCTTTCCTATAATCCTGCCTTAAGTTCATCCTAAGGAAATGCGCAAAAAAGTATGGTGACAATCGTATTGGAAAATGTGCCTCCTTTATACCAAATTCAGTTTCGTAGCATATTCAATAATGTTTTGGGAGCATCAGAAAATCATTTAATATCCCCTCGAAAGATTTAGTGGAAATAGAGTGTAATATCAAATATAAGTTTATATATGCATATATATATATATATATATATATATATATATATATATATATATATATATATATATATATATATATATATATATAATATTGAGGATAAATCCCAGAGCCACGAGAAACGGATGTAGCATCTTTTAATTTTTCACTACGTTTCAAAAACTACAAGTTTTCATCTTCAGGCTAGAATAAGTTTACAAAGTTAATATGTATGAAGAAAACTTGAAAAGGCCAACAAGACATTATTTTAAAGGTGACCAATTACAAAATATCATTAGAAAGTACAACAAGTTAAATTAAATATGACTTGGCAACAGTTAAATTTGCTTAAATAATGCTAGGTCAATTTCTCTTATAGTTTGTAATTAATTTCTGCAATAATCCTTAAATTTATTAACTAATTTTTGAGTCAATCTTAAAGCAAATTAACTGTTGCCAAGTCATATTTAATTTAAAGTGGTAGTACTTTCTACTGATATTTGGTAATTGGTCACCTTAAAATAATGTCTTGTTGGCCTTTTCACTTTTTCTTTATACATATTAACTTTGTAAACTTATTCTAGCCTGAAGATGAAAACTTGTAGTTTTCGAAACGTACTGAAAAATTAAAAGATGCTACATCCGTTTCTCGTGGCTCTGGGATTTATTCTCAATATTAAATGCAGGCTTCACGGCCGAGCTCCATATGGATATATATATATATATATATATATATATATATATATATATATATAATGAAATTATTGAAAGGGACTGCTCCTAGTGAGACGAAATTTAATCGGGAGTAAGAATCCAATGGCAAAAAGAATGACAGTATTCATTCTTTATTTCTTTTGGCTACGTTTCGACCGGTAAGATTTTAATTTGTTAAAAAAAATTAGATTATAAATTTTGTGCACTTAGCTGCTCATAAATTCCCCCTTCCCCCTCCCCTTATGCTCACAATTTCTGAATCTCTGTTTATATAATTAACTATTTATGATTTATCACTATAAAATGTAAATAAGTATTTACATGTATATTCATATATAATTGTACCTTCCAGTCCTAATTAATCTTAATGTTAATTGTTTTGCTATTTAAAGCTAATTTTGTTCAATTTATCAGGCCAGAAGTTGAGCTTGTCTTTGCTCGAAACGTAGCCAAAAGAAATAAAGAATGAATACTGTCCTTCCTTTTGCTATTGGATTCTTACTCCGTATATATATATATATATATATATATATATATATATATATATATATATATATATATATATATATATATTAATGTAACGCAAAATTGGACAGCAAAGGCAGCTTCAAGCCAATCTGGCGAATACCTACTTGGGCATAATTCACCGTACTCGAACCAGCCTATTACTATGCTATATTAAAAAACAAATAACAAAGATAAAAAAATATATAGGATGAAAATAATCACAAAAATAAATAAAAAAGCAAAAATGAAAAAAAGCAGCACGCTCCGACATCAGAGGTAGGCCCGCCTTCTCCCCCGGCACATGAAAATGAGACAAACAAAAAACAGTCAAATACAGGGGAGGAGGCATGCCTCTTACACGAACCCGTTTCGAGTACAAGAAACAAGCGGTAGCGACCCCGTTCGTTACAGTACCGTAAGAGATAACGTGCGCGAAGATCACCGTGACTGTGACATTCAGCAAGAATGGGCGTGCCTATTCTCGCAATTCTTACATGTCCAGGAACACAACAGAAGACAATCTCGAAACTTAGCCCGTTATCCAAAACGGTGACGTAAAGGATATCAAGAACCATGGTATGCATAGTTTTCAATGCCCCGAGAGCACTCAGGGCGTTTTGTGAGTCACTGTAAATTTCAATCCGGTCTACAAACCGCGCGCATCGTGTTATATGCCGCTCGAGCGTTGTATTGCAAGCACCTCGGCCGCGAAGACAGATGCAACGCCTACCAGAGCCCCGCTGATTTCAAACAGATGGGATATGGCGTGGAAACCACCGCCTTCTTAGGCTTTGGAGCCATACGTATATTCATGCACGGTACTAGCGTGACACTAAGTCTGCTACAAAACTGCCGAACGCAATACTCCTGGTGCTGTAGAAGCTTTGGGAGCAAAGACATCCTGACAAATAGTCAAAGGTGGTACCTTCCAGGGTGACATCCTGGAGAGAAACAGATGCGCCACCCACCCAAGAGCTATACCTAGCCCTCTAAATAGTTTCAAAGCCCTGAACCCAATGGGCTTAGGCTATAACTAGTGTCTCTCGGTGGCATAGGCACCGTCGAGATCAGCTGAGGATGCAGTGAGAGCTGTTGGCGCCTTAAGGAGGCCATGGGCTCGTGCGTACAGGCGAATAGTGCACAATGCACGGTGCAGAGCGAGTGGCACCTGTCCAGCATTGACATCTCGGCTGTAAATAGGGGAATTGCGGAAGGCACCGGTTGCCAGGCGAAGCCGGTGTGGTGGATCGAGGCCATCTTCCGCAATACACGCTTGGCTGCGGATGTATAAAACTCTACTCCGTACTCGTCTTCAAACGAACGAAGGATCGATAAAAAAGTAAGGCAGTAGCCCTATCATTGCCCCAGACGCTGAACGTAATGAAACAAAGAATATCCATGGCACGGGTACAAGAGACCTTAAAGCTGCGAATGTGAGCCTCCCAGGTGAGGCGTCATTCAAACAGAACACCAAGAAAAAGGTATACGAGAATAATATCTGGACGCTGTCGTCGCCTTATGAACGACTTGAAGAGCCAAGGCAATTGAATTTTAATTTTTTGGAGGAAAAAAACTTCACGGTAAGTTCACCAACCAAAAAACTCGGGCAAGACGTCTAAAAGGTCGGTTACCTGTCCCCCATCGAATCACTCGGTCTCCGTGATGAGTCTCGGCGTCGTACCTTCGATTAGCGAGTAGATGCCGCCTGTGTGTTTTGCGGCCGTTTGCATACTCACCACAGCCTATCACAGCACAGGGCTATTTTGGCCACGAAAGTCCTGATCCGGTTTAGAAAGATCAATAAAAAGATGGAATACATCTTCAACAGGAAGGGGGCCAGGCTCACACGGTCAAGATCGTGCAAAAGGTGTTCGCGTCGAATATGAACTTCTGATCAAAGGAGTTTTGGCTGCCGCATTAGCTTATCTCTATTATTTCCATTAATGCGTGTGGAGGCATATAAAGGACAAGACCATCAAGATCCACCGTACTAACATCGAAAAACTGAAGTCCGCCATCAATCGTATGTGCGTGAGCATGATCAAGGACTTATTCGGCAACATGTGGGTGGACTTCAAGTGTCGCCTAGAGTGCGTGTTCGCCACCGAGGGCAGCCATAATGATTCATATTTCCATATACTTACATATTTATATGGTAAAAAAATAAAACCCTGTCTAACTGCCTCTAAACTATCTGTGTTCTTTGTTGAGAGCGTTGCAACGAGCGTAATAGTACTTTTGCAATAGCCGGTAGGCGATAGGCAGGCATGTATATACATTTATGAGTCCACATCTATTTATTTTTTTATAAATATCTGTACACGTGTATCTGTGAGCGTTCGTTATATCTATAAAATCCCTCTAAACCAATGCGAACTTAACCAGTAACCAAATTCCATAAAATATTTAAAAGATGATTAATCAAAGAGAATTTCTTCCCTCTATGATAATATTGAGGTCTAATCCTTCACCCCTACTCCTCCTCTTCCTTCTCACGTTCCTACTCCAACTCTTCTTCCTCTTCCTCATCCTTCTCTTCCTCTTCCTCCTCCTCCTACACTAGAATTAATTTCTTAGCCTTGGCCATCTGCCTCGAATCCACCTTTCACAATTCGCGCTCTGGAGTGTTGCCTCTAATGATTGTCTCTATCTCGTTTCTTCTCTAAACTATTTAGTTTTGTGTAAGTATTACCTCAACTTACCATTAAAATATATATTAATAACATTTCTTTTAGATAAATATTAATCTGCCCAACAATAGCTTTATTAAAACATGAATATTTATAATATAATCAATAATAGGTGAAATAAATGTTAGTGAAACCGATGTTATTGATAGTTATTAACATGACAATAAGGTATCCAGTTGACCGCCTTCATTATTCGGCTTTGTTAGTCCTGCCGTGCGGTGATGAAGAAAAATTGAGTCGAAATCCCTAGGATGTATTGATCTGTACTCAATGCCACGACAAAGGAGTGTCCCCCTTCCCCGTATCATCAGGGATCCTTCGAAGTTATACCTCACTGTATTAAAGGGGGTTCTCCCAATTGTGTATAAATGGGAATTGTATCTGAGTTCCTCTGTCCTGAATTGTGCTTGTTTTTACCTGACAAATCAAACGGGTGTCTTTTTTCCTTGGAATTATTTACCCTCCAAGAGAGGTGTATTTATTTTTAATTAACTTGATTAAAATAATATTGAGTTAATTGATAGATTCAATCACTTTTTCAATTTATTTTATAGATTTTTTAACAACTTATTTCATTCTTGATCAAATAGATTTATCTTTTACCTTTCTGTATCTATTTTAATTATTAAGATGTTTTCATTCTTTAGTCCATCTCATTTTTCTCTCAAAATGAACACATGTGTATCTCTTCTTCGTTTATTGCGTATTTTAAACTCTTTTAGGCTATTTACTCTTCACTTCTTTCCACACTAAGCGCCTGGATGTCGATTACAGACAATCACTTTCACTTCTGCTAACGACGCCATTATACTTTTGAGGAACGTATCCTTTCTTTTCTTTCTAATAGTCACGTCATTATCGAATGTCAATTTCTTCCTCCTCGCCTTGAGGGACATCATTATATATTTGCTGATTAAGAAATCGTAAATTCAAGCGTAAATTTAGTCAAATCTTCCTTCATTTTGCCCTTCTGTTTCTTTTCAATCTTTTTGCTTTAGATATTTGAAAACTTGTAAAGATCGTAAAGTAATTTGATTGAGTGTGAAATTTAAATCCCTCAGATACTTTGCCTTACATTAATAAGTTGTGACATGCTAAACTTTGTGTATACGTTTCTTGTAGAGGGTTTGCCAGCAAACGAAAAACTAGTCTGTATTGACTTGTCAAAATTGTACTTTTGGACAGGAGATATGATCAAAATTTATCAATGAAATTAGACGGATGTACCTACAATGAATATATATTATAATATTCGTTGGGTACATACACACAAAAATGTTACCAGCCTTATGTGAACATATACACAATAAATATATTCCATGACCAGGTGATAGAGTATTCCATTGAAGAACAATTTAGGTAACCAGCAGAAACCAGAATATTACAGAGAATTAAACAAACCTTATGATAGCGTAGAACCACCAAGCTAATAACATTCCATCGTCCCGATAACTTATTTAACCCCTTTAGACGCGTTCTTTTACATAAGGCTTGATAAACCGGACTTTACTTTGCCCAGAGTTCTGCCGAAGAAGGGCCACTCGATCGACTAAGCAGCCATTCGCTCAGTCACTTGCACATTTCGCATCAAGCATTCAAACATCAAGCAAGTTCCCTCTTGTTACCACGTTTGCATTCATTTACTTCGCTCCCTTTCACTAAACTACTACTCACTATTCGAAACCATCTTACAACAGTCGCCGAAGCCATCGCGCAATCAAAGATTCGCCTAAGTTTCCTCAAACTCGAGAGCGACCGATCTGCCACGGCAGGAATGACCACACTCTCAAACACTTAGGGCAAACATTCTTAAATTCATTTTAATTATCATTGCCTTCTAACCTGATCTTGACCCTTTCTTGGTGACCTCTTTTTTGTCCTTTAATAAATATCGATTTTCTATGAGCGTACGTAATTGCAAACCTATTCAATCGCCATCACCCTCAGAATTCCTTGAATCACATAAATGAACACTTACAGTCACATGGAGAATTAAGCAGATTCCTGGGGAGATAAACAACAATAGATATGCAAATATATGGAATAATAGAAAATTAAAGGTAGAAAGATAGAAACATCCGCATAATTTGAAAGATAGAAACAGAGTTCCAGTAAATAAAATTGTAAACAGAAGCAGAGATACGAGGGGCGGTCAATAAGTTTTGCGAATTAGTAGGGCAAAACAGAGGAAGGGGGCTGACTGTTTGTGGGGGTGTTAGGACAAGTTATGAAAAGTCAGGACCTACAGCCGCACGCTCCTGCCTCGTATATTTAAGAAGCAGTAGCTGATCGCAGATCTTCAGTCACAAATTTTTCGACAATGGAGAAGGTTGAGCACCGCGCAGTGATCAAATTTTTGACCAAGGAAGGCAAGAATACAAAAGAGATCCATGAACGCATGGTTGCAGTGTACACAGACACCGCACCTTCCTATGGAACCATTGTTCAATGGAATAGGGAGTTCCGCCATGGTCGTGAGTCCCTTGAAGATGACCTCCGTCCAGGACGCCCGCCAGACGTGACCAACGAGAACAATGTGGCCCGTGTGGAGAAGATGATTCTCGAAAATCGACGGGTGAATGTCGAAGAAATCGAGCGAGAACTTGGAATATCACTTTAAAATGTTATCAACATCACCCACGACAATTTGGCTATGACCAAGGTCTCTATCAGTTGGGTCCCTAGAAACCTCACGCCCCATGATTGACTTCAACGTCGTCAAAGCCTACAAGGTTTAGAGTTGCAAAAGCTGCCCTGCGTGAGTGCGGATTCGAGGAGCTCAACCCTTCCTCCCCCTACAGTCCAGATCTGGCCCCTAGCGACTACTTTTTATTCCGCCAGTTCAAGGCTACACTGCGTGGACGCTGGTTTGGGGACGATGAAGATGTCCAGCTCGCCGTTCAGGAGTGGAGTGAACAGCAGTCGGGTGATTTCCGGGTGCCGGGAATTCAAAGCCTCAGGGACAAGTGGCGCAAGTGCATTGAAGTCGAGGGTAGTTATATTAATAAATAATAAAACACTTTTCCTCATATCTCGTTTCCTTATTTCCGAATTGCAAAAACTTATTGACCGCTCCTCGTAAATATGAAGATATATAAATACAAACAGAGAATGATAACAAAATACAGTGTTGAAACCCCAAACAAGAGGATAAACATTCTGAAAGGAACTGGTGAGAAGTAGGTTTAAGAGAGTTGCGGCTATTCTCTATTTTCCATTCTTTCTCACTTCCCCCACGTAAGCGCATTTCTTACCCACATCTTTCTTAAACTCCATGAAAATGGTTTTTATTGCTTTTCGCTTCATTTTTTTAATTCAAAAAGTAACCAAAAGCTCACTTCATTTAAAAAACAAATACCATTAAATACAAAATATTTTACAAAAAGAGAAAAAATCTTAAAATCAAAATTAAAGAGTTGATTCACGCCAAAGTGTGTGAGAAGCATTTAGAGAAATTTAAAGGATTCTTCAGGATAAAATTAGAGAGACAAATGTCTAGATTACATGAGACTAAGAGCAAATCACCTTTAATCCTAGATCCTTGCGCCAAAGAGAAATGTTTTTAAGATCCATGAACAATTAATACAAACAAAATAAAGCACTCTGAAAATACAAACTAGAAATCCAAATTCCCAGAGATACAGAAGAAACAGCGTAAAAGCAGGTGCAGTGCAGGAAAGATCGCCATGAGGGAGAAATGAGAAATCTCTTTAAAAAAAAACAAAAACAAAAATAAGAGTGAGTCAAGCATAAAGGCAAGTGAACAAACAGCTAAACGGCAGAAACTCCGCTCCATGAATAGCAGACATGAATGATCGTTAAACATTCAGATATGAAACAAGAAACAAACCTAAGATGAAATGATAAACACGGAGAGAGAGAGCCTGTTTTGCCACCAAACTCTCAACGAAAATCTCTTTAACGACATCAAAGGGCTTTCAGCTCATCCAAAAAACAGCGAAGACACAAAAATATCCTTATTTTTTTCGAAGGTGAAAATAGAGTTACGAGAATAAAAAAGTGTTTGGCGTAAAGTGTGAAAAAGGATGTATAAATTTATTCTCACATTTAATCTGAAAAATTCTGAAATTGATTCTTTTTCTGTGTCGTTGAACTTAATCATATGTATCTCAAAGCTTTTACGGTAGCAGGTAACTTATTTATATACTTATATTTCTGCATCCTATTAGCGGGTTATAATACTATTATTTATCCAATTACTGCTAAGGAGTTACCTTCATTTGGAAGGTTTAGTAGGCTTAAGAGCATAGCGAATTCTTCCCTATCTGAGCCTCCACATTTTCAGTTAATCAAAGTTCACCGAAGTCCAAAACAGTGCAAAATACATCATGACAAGAGAAAGATCACTAAATAGTGTTTTAAAATATTTGGGGTAAATTGGGTTCAATTTTTGATAGGAAAAACTTGCAAAACTAAACAAGAATTATCGATTACAAACGATACATCATAATGCAGATCCTATTCAATGAAATACAAGTACAAGGTATGTCATATAATGTTAACCTTGAAGTGTGCTGACATCTATTCTCAGAGAATTCTGTATCTGGTCTGTAACTGCTCTCCATAGTTATGTTTCGTGTGGGGATAACAACGTGCAAATTAAGACCCACATTAATAACATACCACATTAGACAAATATATTTGAGTAAAGTTTTTTTTATTTGAGGTAAAACAATTTCGACGTCCCAACACGAAACATAACTATCAAGAGCCGAGGCCTTTCCACTCATCTCAAGCTCTTGATGCTCTCCTTCCTGAAGGCCCTGGACACCGTGGTCACTGACATGTTTTTCTTCTTCGCGAGCGCATTCATTATGAGCTTCCGAGCAGTTTTAATGCCCCTTCTCACAGCCAAACGTTTGATAAGTTGAGATATGCCTGAACTTGATCGATCTTTGAGGTTTTCCCCGTTCTTGTACCTCTCCGCGACTATGTAGACGGTCATCCGGCCGACTTTGAGCCCTTTGGAGTTTCGGCCATGTGGCCCGCGAGAAAGAGAACAGAAATCTTGATTCTTTTGACTTCCATCACGACACAGATGCACAAGATGGAAAACTCGTTTTAATAACACGTGCTAGAGAAGTAGCACTTTAAGTTTGTTTGACGGAACGTTTTCTCTCACACAGGTAAACTCTTCGAAAGATGACAAAATAAAAACAGTTTGAGAGAAATTGTGAAAAATCCGGTAGAATAAGCTGAAGTAGTTTATGATAAAATATTCCAAATCCATTAAGTTAGATTAGTTCAAGCTAAGTTAAGTTTGGTTGCTTTATGTTATCTAAGATTGTTAGGTTAGGACAGTTAAAACTTAGCTCTGCGTCTTTTATCCAAGAAATAAAGCAAATATTTTGTTGCATAGGAAATATGAGATTTCAAAGTCTTAATATTTTATGTAAATGTGCATGTCGAGCCTTTTCCAGTTTCACAGCAAAGACCTCAGATATTTCGCCCGTTTTACATTTTCCAGTTGAAATTTTGTCCAGATGATACTGTCCGTCGTAATTTTACGACGCTGGACTAATTTAAATGCAATTGTCATATAGCTCAATATTTAGACAACGAATTTCATCTAAAATCTATTAAATACGAATAAATTCTGAACACCAGTAATTTCATTGAATAGTAATAGGGAATGGGTCAATTAGTAATTAGGAAACGAATGGAAACGCAATTAGCAATCAAATAATTTTTGGTAAATAGCTTAGGAATTAAGCGAAGGAGAGACAGATGAAAGAGAAATAGATAAATGAAGAACAAACAGATTAAGGGTAAAGAGATAAATAAAAAGAATAGGAGATACGAATAAGATTACAAACCCTGCAATAAGGAACTAAGCCACTTCGTAAAAAGCCTATGTTTTACTATTTCAATTACTCTTTGTTTGTTTCTACAGTGTCACGAAAAATTATTGGATACATAATATTTTTTGCTCTTTCTTGCATGATATTTCTTCTTTTAGGTTGACAATTTATATGTTCCAATAATACTTTCATTTACCTGTGCAAATGACAAATGAAAAAATCATAAATGCCCAAAAAATTATTTACAAAAATATCAAAATAACACATGCAAAATTATTGGATACATTTATTTAATATTTTTTAGCATAACCTCTATTCTGTTTTAATGCTTCAAGCCTCTTTCTGTAGTTAGTCTTAAGCCTTTTACAGGTATTTACAGGAATATTAGCCCATTCTTCTTTACAGAAATCTTCCAACTGTTTGACATTTTGTGGATTCCTTGCACAAACTTGTAGCTTTAGTTTTCTCCACAAGTGTTCGATTGGGTTTAGGTCAGGAGACTGACTAGGCCATGTGATGAGGTCAATATTATTATTTTCAAACCATTTTTGAGTTGTCTTGGCCGTGTGGTTAGGATCAGTGTCCTGTTAGAAAAAAAACTTCGTGTAAGTCCCAATGATCTGGCAGGTTTGAGAAGATTTCATTCTAGAATTTCGCAATATTGAGAGGCATTCATCCTTCCTCTGATTATTCTCAATTCCCCAGTGCCATTTGCTAAAAAACACTCTCATACCATTATAATACCGCCTCCGAATTTCAGAGTAGGTATGGTATTCTTAGGGTTGTGGGCCGTTCCGTTCTTCCTCCTAATCTGAGTTGCCGTGTTCCGCCCCAAAAGTTGAATTTTGGTCTCATCGGACCATATTACGTTGTACAAAAATTCGGTCGCTGGTTTTCATATATTTCATCAAATTTAAACCGGGCCTTTACATGTCTAGTACTCAACAAAGGAGACTTCCTTGGTGATCTTAGGAGTAGGCAAGTGTGATTGAAGGTTCTACTAATTGTTTCCTTGCTCACTTTCTTTTCAGCTACTTTAAGGTCGTTTGGAATTTCCATGCGAGTTGTAAATGGATCGTTTTGCACTTTCTGAGCAATTCAACATTCAGTTGCATTGTTTATTATCCGCCGCCGGCCACTCTTCTGAATGTTAGCAGTCGTATTAAATTTCTTCCACTATCTAATAATGTTTCCTATTGTACTTAAAGGATATTTAGATCTTGGAATATCGTATGATATCAATCTCCTTTTCTGTGACGTTCACTGATCATTTTGCGCACGTCTTCTGACAATTCTTTAACTTTGCCGCCCAACACGTTCAGATAACGTCATTGATAAACAAAGTATCATGGCCCTTTCTAATTGGCCAAGAAAAACAGTGCTATTATTGAAACAAATTTCCCAATTTTCAACCTCAAATTGAAAATATTATACATGAAATAGTAAAAATAAAATATGCATCTAATACTTGTGCGTGTGTTATTTTGGTCTTCTTGTTAATAAGATTTTTGCATTTATAATTTTTCCATTTTTCATTTGCTCAGGTGAATGAAAGTATTATTGGAACATAGTTGTAAATTATCAATCCAAAGGAAGAAATATTATGCAAGAAATAGTAAATCTGTTATGTATACAATAATTTTGCGTGACACTATATTTGTCTTTGTTTTCATAGTCCGTTAATGTTATCTCGACTTTCGCCTAAGATTACGATCTTTTTTTGTAATTTTTCTAGGCCATATTAAACATATTTAGTTAAATTTTAGTTTCGTTTCGTTTTGATCTGCTTTGTAGTATTATACTTTTTGTCACAGATTTCATTGCCTTCTTGCCTCTGTATATTCATAAATGAACCTCTTTTAGCCCTCCTGAACTTCTTCAATCCACAATCTTATGTCTCTAACCTCGATAACCATATATCGACCAGATATTCTTCCCTGTTCATCGATAGATACTACCACGGCCTTGGTAGCTAAGCTTCACTCCCACTCAATGGGTCAAATCAATCCTTTAGCTCTTTTCCCTACCTTCTCCCCCCCCCCCGTTTCTTTGCACCCACCTCTCCCAATAGGTTTATTCAATGAATCCTTTAATCTCAACCAAATTTGGACCTCCTCAATAATGCAATCACATAATTCGCCTGTGATTGCAGAGTAAGAACTAATCAAGAGGTGATTCTGTTTGGGCCAACTGCCTACGAGTGATTGCCTGGGGGCTGAAATGCGCACCGGGACCCTGAAGGAGAGATGCTTTCATTTCATCAATATGATACGATTCAAAAGTGGGTATTTAAAGACGGGTATTTAAACGATAGAGAAATGCTAAATACGAGTGTGGAGGAATTAAATGTTAATCAAATTAGCTAAAATAGTGTATTGTAAGAGTGAAAAAAGAGGTTTTTAAAGGGAGAATAATTAATTCAAAGCGTCTAAATGGAAATATAATGAATATTAAAGAAGTCTATTAGATACAGAGCGATACTTCCTATCAAAGAAGTACTTGTGTGTATGTTTATAAGGATTTCATAGCTGCTACATTTCTGTGTGTGATGGTGCACTGAACAAAAGGAAGGAGGAAGAAAGAAAGTAAAAATAAAAGAAACAGATATAAGAAAAGAATCAGGATATAAAGAAAATTAGTAATAAATAAAAAAGTATTAAAAAAAAGCAAAAAAGAAAATATAGAAGAAAATAAGAATAAAAGAAGAAATATCAGCAGTGAAAAAGAGAAGAATAAGAAAGTAAAGAATACTTCAAGGATAGAAATGTAAAAATAAAAGAAGCCATTCCCTTTAGAATTTTGATAATTCAATTTTTGTACAGTTGCTCCATTTAGTAATGTCACACAACGCCGAATTTCCTTCAGAGTAGCAATTATATAAATTATTATTGGATAAAAGATTGAGTGTTTGTGGTATATTTAGTTATAAATATACAATCCATGTCTTTTACCATGGGAAATTCTTCAATTCTTATTCTTTTTTTCTTCTTCGTCTTGTTGTTGTTGTTCTTTTTGCTTCTTATTTTCTTCTTTTCCCACTCCCTGCTCAGCCGCTCTCCTGCCAAGACGTGTTATCTCTGTGCTACTACAAAAATTACACTTGTGTCGTGCCCAAAACTTTCGTGTACTCGTAAAGTGAGATAAATATAAATTACATTGGGAGTTAAGTTTTTCAATTTCTGGAACGAATATCAGGACCAACCGTCGATTTTTCATAATGATGGGATCCATTTAAACCCACCAACAATTCGAGGCTTGGCTGAATTACTGATAAAGCCTTTGTGACCTTTATGGTCCGGAAGTTACTTGTTAGCAACGCAGAGATTCACCAAGCGGGATTTTACGCCAAGGGTCGATAAAATTGGATGGGAAGGAAAACGCCCCAGGCTTACGAGAAAGACGCTGTTATTTAAAGGGAAAATTAAAATGCATTTACGCAAATGTTAGGAATCTAAGGAACAAACTACCAGAATTTAAAGACATGATTCAAGAGGGCGATTACGATATGTATGTATTTGCGAGACGTGGTTAGATACAGTTTCTAGAGACTTTATTGCGGAATTTAATATAGAAGGCGATAAAATCAATCACAAGACCGTCTAACTGTGAGGAGTGGTGTAATTTTAGATTACATAAAAGAGGGAATAAATGCAATAACGATTGCCACGACGACCGTAAATATGAGGAGCGAGGTTCTGCTAATTGAGCTCGAGTGTGCTAAAAATAATAAAATTAACTTAGCTGTTTCTTATCAAGCCCAATCCCAAATATAATCAGGAGACATACTACTCTTTGAGTGCCTTTCATCTATGGTGCTAAAAGGATAAACAATAATTTGTGGGCATTTCAATTACCCTAACGTTAACTACACAAACTATACGTTGGATAAAGTTGGGGAGAGAGTGGTCAATTTCATTCAGTCTAATTTTCTTATCCCAAAAGTAGAGTAACATATGCGTGCTCAAAATATACCCTATTTAATTACCTCAACAGAAGAGACTAGGAGAAAACGGTTGTGTGTGTAAGCATTTGTCGACGAGTGACCATAATGTGATTAGGTTTAAAATTAATACAACTATAGAGGTAAAGGAGAATACACAACTAATGCTACGATTTGAAGTAGCAATTTGAAGCCTTCTGTGACCAAATTAAAAGGATAAACTGGGAAAGGTGTTTTATAATAGAACATTACAGGGGATGTACTCAGAGCTACAGCTACTTTGCTTACTGTGGATTACGAGTTAGTTAAGTATGTACGCCGAAAGAATGGAAAGTTAAAGAAAGCACCGTGGGTTAACCCTTTAATAATTAACTTAATTAGGAAGTGTAATAAAGACTGTCGAAGTTTAAAAAAAATGAAACGATAACAAATCGGGCGAGATACGTACACTCTCGAAAGCTGGTGAAGAGGGCTGTTAGGGAAGCTAGGCTAAAATATGAAAAAGATCTTGCCTTAAATTCGAAGCATGAACCGTAACAGTTTTATAGTTACGTAATCAGTAGAAAGCACATAAAGGGTTCAATAGGGCTGATCAGAAGTTTATATGGTGTTATGACGGAAATCCAAGAAAAAACTACTAAATTTTAAAATGAGTAGTTCACGTGCCTTTTTACTGTCGAGGACGTGACATAATTAGTAACACTAGGTGAGCAAATAAATCTTGAAAGACAAAATATCGTACCCATCATAAGTATAAATGAAGGGAGATACTCACATATATTAATAAATGAAAAAGTCGAAGATACACAGGACCGATGGGGTGTACCCAACCCATCTTAAAGAACTAAAAAATGAATTAGTAAGACCGCTCTTTACGATTTTAAGTCTATCAATCGAGAAAGGCCTAGTTTCAATAGAGTTCAAGCTTGCAAAGGTTAAGCTGGTATTCAAAAAAGGTGAGAAATCTGAGCCTACTAATTTTCCTCCCATCAGCCTAAATTCTGCAATTGAAAAGCTCTTGTAATCGATAATTATTGATAGATTAGTGAGACATCTCAAAGCGAGTAATTTAATCGCAGACACCTAGTATGCATTCGGCCAGGGGAACTCGTGCCTACCCAATTTACTCGAATTTGTTCATAACATCATTTGCATCTCCGATGAAACTGAAGCGGCGGATATTATTTACCTTGACTTTAAAAATGCCTTTGATACAGTCCAGCCCGAAGGGCTATTAATGAAAATTAGAGCAATTAGAGTAAGGGGTAACATACCTAAATGGATTAAATACTGTCTCTTAAATCGTTCGTAGCGGGATGTTGTAAATAGGGCGTGTTCAGAGGGTGATCTTAAACATCGGACACTAGAATATAATATCGTAGAGTCGAACGTCATTGCTAGACGAAGATTGACACTGCGTTGACATGCGAATAGAGCATGCCAGAAATTGCGAGGGTTAAATAAACAAAATCGAGTGCAGTTGGCATAAATAATCAATTAATGACAATAAATAAGATGAGACATGGAGTACCAAACGGGTGGGGGTGGGAGGTGCAAAAGATGGGGAGACTCACGTAAAACCTAATTGACTCGAGGCTTTGTTACGACGAAAGCGGGGCGCTGCAAAATTCCTTCTTCTTTAACCTCGCTGAGAAATGAACGAGGTAGTACTCTAGCCGAGAACGAAGTCGATACCGGAGTGATAGATGCCTGTCCGTATCTATCGTCTGTCGGGCGGGAACTCTGGTCCCAGGTACAAGCGAGGCCGGGTAGAGGTGATGCGTCGCGTTCGTAGCTGGAAGGTTTTGGGAGGCGGAGCAGGGCTTACGAGACTGCATGTGGCTATTAACCAAGTTAGAACTGTATGGTACTAGTTTATCAAAGCTTTTCTTGAAGTATTTATACTGTCTCCGCAGAAGCGGGTCGCCGGAAGCCCCCAAAAGGGGACGGGGATCTCATTTGACTGGGCTTGCCAGGGGTTGATATACTCGGCACGCATCACAGCCTCGCGCGAAGGCCCTAGACGCCGTAGGTCTGGCGCCAATCAGGCGATGAGACGGGGAAGAAATAGAACTTAAACGGATCACGCGGTCGCGCGAAATTCTCACTGCTCCCTTGGGGCTGTCTGGCCGTGCAGATGCATCTTTCTCCATAACCACGGGTAAACGTTGGGTTCTAAGGGAGAGGGCAAACCTTATCCCTCAGACAACCAGTTACCAACGGAGTTCCACTGGGGTCAGTCCTGGGCACATTATTATATATTGATTACATCAAAGACCTGGATAATGGAGTGATTACTAGGATCTGGATATTTGTAGATGACACGAAACTGGCAAGCCGAGCCCTTTCGAGATCTGATTTAGATCAAATGAAAAAAGACCTTAATAAAATTATCGAGTGGGCGGATAAATGGCAGATGGGTTCAAACATAGTAAATACAAGGTCATGCATTTATGATGACACAATTTAAACGTAGAAAAAGATCTGGGGATTTTAATCTCGGAGCACAATAAAGTATGCAAACAATGCACAGAATTCAAACCGAATGCTAGGATATATTGCTTGGAATTTTACTTTCAATTCGAAAGATATAATCCCGCTAATATAAAAAGCGCTCGTGCGTCCTCACCTCGAATATGCGGTTTAATTTTTGGCTCCCTACCTAAACAAGGATATAGGTTAGAAAGAGTGCAATGTTGGTCTACTAAATTAATTCCTGGAATCTGAAACAAACCCTAAGAAGACTCCGCTCATTAAACCTACTATCCTTAGAAAGTAGATGATTACATGGATAGTTGATTGAGGTATTCAAAATATCTCTAATTCAAAATATTACTAATATTAATTACAGATTATTGTTTGATATAGATGAAAGGGCAAACACACGCCAATACGGTTTCAAATTAGTGAAAAAGCATTTTAACTCTACTATAGCTCAAAATTACTTCACGTAAAAAATCATGCAAACGTGGAATAGCCTGCCCAACCGTGTAGTAGAAAGCACATCAGTTAATATGTTAAAAATCCGACTTGATGGGTATTTACTTTAATAGTGTAAATATAATGTATTAGGAACATATATAAAAATGTCATACATAATAAGGACTAGGGAATAACATTAAATGATCAATATAAAGATGCCAGTAAAGTCTCGCATGGGGGTGAATGTGAATCCCCTTTTCTTTTTCTGTATGTCCTATACCTATATTATTTTCATTACTAGCAGTTGAAGCCTGCGGGAGAAGAGAGTACTGTCCTATAACCCCCACTTCCCCCTAGTTCAGAGAAGCTTCGCGCATTTGAGGGATAACCGAATCTGAATGTCGATTTGACATGGACCATTCGACAGTGTTGAAGAGTCCACATGTAAATAAGTTTGTACCGTCGAATTGAAATAGTTAAAAAAAGAGCATGTTAAAAAAGGCCAAATGGTACACATGCAGATAAGTGTGCACGGTATAATGGATAAAGTTAAAAAAAAACAGCATGTAAAAAAACCACATGTATATAATTATGTACCAGAAAATTGAAATCATAAAAAACAGCATGTAAAAAAAATAAAATAATATTAGAAAAAATGGTAAGTTTGATACAGTAACGTTAGAAGGTGTCAGTTTAACATCGTCTGTCAGCGAAATGGCCTTGAACGCAGCTAAACGTGTTTGCTGGTCATTGTTTCTGTAGTTCTGAAGTTTTTCTTTTTTCCTTCTTCTTCTTCTTTTATTTATCATCTTTTCTTCATCTTCTTTTTTCTTTTCTTTTTTTCTTCTTCTTTTCTCCTTCCTTTTTCTTCTCCTTTTTCCTAGATCCATTACATTTTTTCTTCTTTTCCCTCTTCCTCTATCCTTCTTTTTCCTTTGTCTTTTTCGAAGTTCTTTTATCTTTCTCCCTTCGTTTCCTACTTATTCTTTCTTCTTATTTCTTCTTCTTTTTTCTATTTCTTGCTTTCTTATTCTTCATTAATTTATATTCTTTTAGTCTTCTTATTTTCTTTTTTCTCTTTTCTTTTTCTTATTTCCTTCCTTCTTTTTCTCCATCCTATTTCTTCTTCCTTTTTCTTGTTTCTTCTTCTTTTTCTTCTCCTTCTACTTTTCCTACTTCTTCTCCAACTCCTCCGGAGCTGAGAAACAGGCCGTACGAGGAAAGACTCAGGGCATTAGATTTGCCATCTCTCGAAGGCAGAAGATTACGTGGCCAGCTAATTGAAGTATTTAAAATATTGAAAGGATTTTCAAACGTTGATTATAGGAATTTGTTCGAATTGGATCATAGGGGAAACACTCGCCAACACGGATTAAAATTAGTGAACAAGCGATTTAACACTAGTATACCCCAAAACTATTTTACGTTTAAAATTACTCAAATTTGGAATAGGCTACCAATCCACGTAGTAGATAGTACGTCGGTAAATATGTTTAAAAACCGTCTCGACGCGCACTTAAATAGTATAAATATAACGTAGTCTGAGCACAGTAAATAAAAACGTCTTTGCAAAAGGAGTTTGGAGCGGAGGAACAACGAGTAAAAATGATAACTAAAAATGATGCCAGCGATTTCTCTTGCATGTGTAGTTTAGATATCCATTTTCTTTTCCGCCTATCCTATAAATAGTCTTACTATCCTAAAATTAGATTTTTACCACTATCAGTCGAGGGCTGCGGAAGTTGAGAAGAAAAACTTTCTATCACCCCCCCACCCCTAGGTTGAAGTAGTTAATATGCATGACAATGTACACATGTAGATAAGTGTGTACAGTAGATTATATATTTAAAAAAAAAAATAAAAATGAAGATATAGCATGTTAGAGATACACTCGTAGATAAGTGTGTATCGTAGTTATGGATTTAGTGTAGAGGACTATCCTCGAGCAGACCTGAGGGTCTTTGCTGGTCCTGGATTCTGTAGTTCTGTAGTTATGTAGTTCTTCCTTCCCTTCTTTTTCTCTTTATTATTATTATTTTTATTATTATTTTTATTATTCTTCTCCTCTCCATCTTTTCTCTTCTCCTTTTTCAATCTCTTCTTCTCCTCTTCCTCCTCCTCATCTTTCTCCTTCTGCTCCTATTCATTTTCTCTTGTATCTTGAATTTAGCTCTTTCCTTTTGTCCCTCCTTCTTTTTTCGCTCTCCCTCCTCTCTCTTCCTTTTGCTTTCTTCTCTTTCTTATCCATTCCCTATTCCTTTCCTTCCCTGTTCTTCAATCTTTTTTTTTCTTTCTCTTATTTATTCTATGCTTCTCCCCACTACTTCTTCTCCTCCTCCTCCTCCATTTCTCTTCTATTTCTTTCGTCTCTTCTTCCTTCTTCCTACTCTTCCTATTCTTCTTCTTCTTCTTCGTATCCTTATCTTTTACTTAAACTTCTCCTTCTACTCCTTTCTTTCTTCTGTTTTCATTTTTTCTCTTTTCCTTCTCCTCTCTTCAACCTCTCCTTCCTTCTCTTCTTATTATCCTACTCTTATTATTTTTATTCTCCTCATGCCTTACTTTCTATTTAACCCATCTCAAAATACCCGTTATTAAAATATATTGTTAGGGACAAAAGGAGCGGCTCTCCACTCCTCATTTAGCTATACTCGTTTTTAGGTGCCACTTGCTATTTCCTCCTAATAAACATTAAAATTTAAAATGTCTTTTAGAAATAACTACGATAGAAATTTAGAATATACCAAATAATAAAATAGAAAAGTATCCATGGTTAAATTTATAAAACTTTCTGTATTTCACCAATAATTTTAATAACTTTGATATTAGAAAACTGCAAAAACATACCAGGTCACTGATTAACTAAACCTCCCGAAAATATGTTACCATTTTTTCACTTCTTTTTAAAAAATCCCGTTCTAAAAATATAGAGTTAACGAGGAAAAAAGGAGCGACTTGGCCAATTCTCTTTGGTACAGAGTAGCTTGCGATTCACAGGCAGACCTTCGATCCGTGGCCAACGTCCTATCCAGGTTTGGCAACGGCCTATTGGTCTAAACATTTTTTAAAAGTTTTCAGTGAAATTTTTACATATAATAATTTACTCTTGGTCTATATTTTTGCTTAAATTGATGAATATTTTCTAGGCCTAAAGGCCCAAAGTTAATTTTATTGGAAGTCGTTTTTAAATACGAAAAAAGAGCCTGAGGATTATTTTTTCTCCTCCATTTAAATTTGCTCAAGTAATTTCATTTTCACTTTTGGTTTTAATGGGCCAGTAGCTAATTTTTCCTGATAAAGATTCAAATTGAATAGCAATTTTAAAAATATCAATACGAAAAATAGCAGCAAATGCCTAAATTTTAATAAATTTTCTGAAATTCACCATTTGTAATTCTTTTTGTTTTTTAAAAATTACAAACTATTCGATACTCATATTAATTTCTGAACTTTACAATTTTGTTTTTTCCATCTTTAAAGCAAAGTTTAAAAGGAACTTGGATAAAAAACTTAAAATATACATAGGTTACAACCGAACTAAGAGAAAAAAATATCTATTATCATTCAACCTCTCCAAAAATAATCCTACTCTTAAAATCTAGTGTTAAGGATTGTCGTAGAATGACCCTTGGTTTTGATCACTATTCTCTTTGACACCCTTTTACTAGCGGTATGCTTTGTGGTGCGTGAGTTACTTCTTTGATGAAGTAGGCTCTGTTCTAAGAGTGCTAATTCAGTAGTTTCGTTTTTAAGGAAGAGCTATTTTAAACACATAAGGATAAGAGGAAACACCAGATATCTACCAAAATAAACATGTATTTTAAATGAAACACTTAACTATAACAAACCAACAGTTAACACATTCCTATCTTTGGCTTCTACGATCTTTCGCACGGATACAATGACAAAAAATAAACAAATAGGCTTCCCGTAAACATACCAATTGCCGATTAATATTTTTATCTTGACTCTATTTGATTAGCGTTAAACATTACATAAATTAACGTACTCTCGTCTACTAGCACATATGACCTAGGTTCATGAACAATGGTTTCTACTCCCCTTTAAAACGTGAGACGTACTAAACTTCTACTATCGCAATATGAATATAAATGTTCTTTTTAACTTACATGACAGAAGGTATTAGGTATTGCCGCATGTCGCTGGAGGACTTATCTCTCGCTTTGAAGTGTTGTGGCCACTGGTTGAATTTTCGTCGAGGAGGGATAGCTTGTCGCCTGTGACGGGGGATGATTCTTCAGCGTAATTAAAGAACGGGAGCTCGTTGGGGTTGGGTTCTTCTCCTCTCACTCTTACGGAGCTTGAGATGTGAGAGTCACTCGAGAGTGAGTGGCTTTGCTTTTCTTCATTCAGACTTCTTCGCAGTCTGTAAAGGATTCATCGGTATGGCACCGATATAAAGCTTGACTATTTAGGTTAATACGGCCCTAAAAGGGGGTGGATCGATTTTCTCAATCTGATCCTATTGTTTCTCACGGAAATAGTCTTGTATGGCAGAGGGATCGATCTTCACGAACTAACCCTTCTTCTGGCGTATCGACTTCTAATCTTCTTGTCTGGCTGAAGGATCGATCTTCACGAACTAATCCTTCTTCTGGCGTAACCAAAATTTATACCAATGAACCCAGCTGAAGACGTAACTAAAATAAATACAAATGAACCCCACTGATTTCGTAAACAAAATTAATACCAATGAACCCAGTCGACAACGTAACCAAAATTAATACCAATGAAACCAGCTGACGACGTAACCGAAATAAATGGAATGAACCCAGCCGACTACGTAACCAAAATTTATATCAATTAACTCACCTGAATGCATAACCAAAATAAATACCAATGAAAATCGCCAACTTCGTAACCAAAACTAATACAAATGAAATTTCAATGAATTCAGCCGATGAATTTACCAAAATTAATACAATGAACCCAGTCGACAACGTAACCAAAGTAAATACCAATGAACTCTGCTGAAGACGTATCAAAATGAATACAAATGAACCCAGCTGAAAACGTAACCAAAGTAAATACAATTAACCCAGCTGACTACGTAACCAAAATGAATACCAATGAGCCCAGCTTACTATGGAATCAAAATAAATATCTTCAGTTGTCCAAATTAGCCATGGCACATTTTTAAAATAATTTCTGTCAGAAGTAAGTTAACTTCGAAATAATTATGTAAATATTTTATTATTAATTTTTGTATATGTAGGTTTGAAAGATTAATTAGTGCGATAAAAATTTTAGAAATATCAAATATTAATTTTTGTGGGGTGTGGGTTAATAATTAACAAATAAAGTATTTATTTTATTTATTTTTTCTCTACATTTCCTTTTAAAGGGATTCAATTGGCGCTTAAACAGAGAGTAAGAAAAGCGTAATGGAATAGAGTTGAAAAAACGGTTTCAATGACAAAGAAATCTTAAAAAAAATATAAATATATTAAGTTAAATAATCCAGCAGGAGGTACATTCGGAAATTTGGTTTAGCCAATTTTGAAACAAAACAATGTCAAAGTGTATCGACATTTAATGCTTGAAATACGACAAGAAAAGGAAAGAATGTAAATTTAATTCCTTTTATCCTTGTAGAGAAATGGCTACATTAAGCATCCTGGATGAGTATAGATACATTGAAGCACCCCCCCCCCCCCCCTCATAAGGAGAAGCGTGAGAAAGGTAGCCGGCAAATAACCATAACTGCATACCCTGTTTGATCTCCCCGCCGCTGTGGGCAGTTGGAGCTAACATCTGTTTGGATAGGAATATTATTTTTCCTCTTTTTAAGGCATCGTGGAAGTAACCTGTGTTGATTAATGCATTAAAAATGTCTTTCATTTTTTTCTAATTCGGTACTCTTATTAAATTTTCACACGAAATTTCGGAATCGCCTGGGACTTTTTGTTTAGTAGCAATTATAGTAGCTGTAAGTTCTTCTAAGGTTATTGGTTCCACTGTTTGCTATTCTAATATTGTAGGAGAAGCAGTGTGGTTGGGCGTTATTTCATCTCTGTTACTTTCTAAGTTTTCCACTATAATGTTCTCATGTTCGTGGTTGAAATACATATTTTCTTCAGCGGATATGTTAAAAATCTTACTCCAATGTTCTTTGAATGTCATCTCTATTTTTTGCAGTTCTTGTATGTCTTGTCCGTTGTAATTAATAGATATCTTTGTTTTATGTTTTCTATTCTTCTTATCATGTGAATTTTTTGCCAAAACTTTGTTCGGCTTAATTCATCGTCTATCACCTCCACTAGCTGGTTCTATCTGGCTGCCCTCTCTGCCAAAATTGCCGCAGTTCGTTCATTTTTAATGCTAAGGAGACGTTCCCTATCGTCTCTAAGTTGACTAATTTGTTCTATTCTATCTCTTAAATTTTCATAGTTGTTTTCTAGTTTTGTAATTAATGGAGTCTGGGCATGGTGGGGTAAGGTTCTAAATGTTGTATTCGGAATATGTAATGCATCTGGTTTGATTAGTGCCTTTATTAATTTATGGATAGCTTCATTTATTTCTTCAAGAGTAGCTTCGTTTAGATCAGGTTGTTGTAAATTTTCTAGACCTTCGGCGTAATTTTTTCTGATCGGGCACTTGTATAGGATCGACTGAAATTTTTGTAACCACCATTTGATAGTCGCTAGTAGGTAGTAGGCGTCTTTCTATTAGATACTTATAGCGGAACCTAGGGGATGCGAGTACAATGTCCGGTTTTGTTGCTCTTGTTCTTCCAATATATATCGGAAAACCGGACCTATTTTTTCTATTATTACTCTTTCCATTAGTCGCTTAAAAGCTGAATACTGAATGATATAAGTGGTTAGGTGTGGGTAGGGGACAAAAAAAGGGTGTGGGGACAGATATCTGAAAATAGAACACTGGTGAAAAGAGAAAGAAGTATGGTAGGTTGCAAAAGGATGCTAAGTCCCTGGTGATCAGGCCTATCGCTTTTAAATATTTTCTTGTTTTGTGATTCCGTTGTCTCCTTTGGGATAGTTTATATTATTTCGGCGTTCAAGCTATGTGTCCTGAAAAAATTAATGTTCTTAGATATGTTATGCGCATTTGCTGTTGTAGTATTAAATTACTTTAATCGCTTTAGTATTATGCTAGGTGTCTTTTCTTTTGTATATCTTGTAGTGAGTGTAAATCGTGTCTTTTGTTTTTTCTTCGATGTCTTCTTCGTTATAGTTAGGTCTTCATCGGTGAATTTTCGCTCGATTTTTGGTGAATTTTTATATAAATTGGTGAGGTTTCGTAATTAGGTTTTCTTTTCTTGGTCGGTTTTATTTCTCAATGGTTAGGGTAAAAACATTCTTATTCTCATGCGTAGAACGGCATTTCTGCTCCGCCAGCTAAAAGGCCAGCGTAGCTCGGATATCTGGCGGGACATATACCTCTTCAGTTTTAGTTAATCATTTGGACGATATCATCGTTTAATTCTCGATTAACCAGTTCTTGCATATTCCTTGTCCGTTCTTCTATGACACCGTTAATGGGACTTAACCCTGCCTCCCGGTGCAGCTCTTCCTGGCGTCTTTTTTCTCGCCTGATTTTACCTGCAATTAGATACACACATTTGTTATGAACACTTGTAGATTCCTCTTTTGTGTCTTCAAGACACACGAGAGGGCGGAAGCGAAGTATAGCAGCATCGATCTTACAAGTGCAATGTAGATCTTTTTCTTATTGCTTTCACAGAGATTTCTGAACATGTATAGAGTTCTGACTACACCTGTGGCCTTGCTAATTTTTTCATGGACGTGCTTCCTGTACCCGGTCGAAGTAATCTTCATTCCAAGTACATTACACTCCGTATGTGACGATAGCGTCTATCCCCCACCCTGACATTGTATAGTAGTCTCCTGGATATGGATCCTACTTTGAACTTTTCCTGATTCGTGTGGATTTTCCACCAGGTCTCATAGGTATTAAGGTTTTGAATTTTTGCTGCTGTCATACGAACTTGCCAAGGCGCATTCCTCCATAGCAAGTGATTATCTGGTTGAAATCATCGGTAAATTGAATATTGAGGCAAGTGTGGCTCACAGGGGCTGGGACATCAGATGTGTAAATCAAGTAGAGAGTAAGGGACAGCCCCCCCCCCCTTCTCGATGGGAGGCCCGCAATGAACGGAAAATTTGGTTCGTCCGTGCACCCTAAACTGATATACGCTGCTCTATCCATGACATTTTCATAAAGAGTTCTTTCTAAGTTTTCACTTAGCCCCAGTCGTAAGATATTGTACTGCATTCCCCATTGCCACACCTTATTAAACGCTTTTGATACATCCAGACAAACAATGTCCACGTAACTTCTTTCCCGTTTTGCCTGTGCTAGCTTTTCCGTGATGACATTAATTGCTATCTCCATACTTCGTTTCCTCCTAAACCTGAATTGATATGGGTCGAAGAACGAGTTCTCCTCCAGGTGAGACATTAGTCTTCGGTTGAGGATCTTCTCGAAGAGCTTTCCGCCAATTTCTTGAAGTGAAATTAGCCAGTAGCTCTCCTTCAACGTTGGATCCTTTCCGTGCCTAGGCAAGAAAATCATCTTAACCGTTTTATAAGCATCTGGAGAGCATCCCGTGTTCAGACAGGCGTTAAATATCCTTCTCATCCCTTCAATGAAATTAACTGGTGCCTTTTCAAAGTTTAACTTCGTAAGTTCCGATTTTCCTGGAGAATTTTGTCAGTATGAGCGGAGCGCACCGAGTAGTTGTTCTTCGGTAATCCCCGCGTCTCCGTCGCGCTGTCTATCCAGCTGGTGCTGAAGGTGCGTCTTGTGTACTTGGTCGTTAATCTCGTCTATGATGTTGCTTTAAAACTCTAGGTCATAGTCTTCGTTTTCTATCTCAGTTATACTGAAGCTTTTTTCCAATAACTTCGGAATAGCTCTTCAATTCTTCTTTTTTCTGTTTCGATATTTCCATCTTCTTTTCTAGTTCGATATTCTGCTTCTCAGTCGATCCTTTGAGACGTCTGATCTTATTCCAAAATTCTTTGGAAGTTGTTTTGTGATCGAGTTATCAATTGCATCATCCCATCGTTTCCGTTGTTGTTTAAGGATCAACTGGTTGAGTTCTTCATTGATTTATTTACTTCGTTGCATTGAGTGAACTCATGGATTCCTGATGTTGATCTCATACAATAATTTCAGCTCATGGTATAAATCCTTCATGTATTTGGTTCTTCTGTAGGTAGAGATGGTCCTATACTCGGAGTAGGAATACAAGCTCAATCTGCCTTGGTGAGATGGTTATTTAGGTCGTCGAGTGCCTCATCAGTCTCTTCGAGAATTGCCTCATCCAACTTAGGCGGATCATAGGCCTCGAAAAGGCACCCGTACTGAGTCCAGTCTGCTCTTTTGTAGTTCTTTCTAACTACAGCTTGAAATTGCATAGGGTTGATAGTGAGTAGGATCTCTATATGGTCAATACATGGTACCTGTTTTGGTTCCATGTAGTAATTGAACGGTAGCTAACGATTCGCCAGACAGATGTCTTGGTTTGTGGCACTTCCTCCTCCAACAAAGGTGGGGAAGCCGTTTTTTATATGCGAAACGGTTTGAGCGTTATTCATTCTCTAAAATCTATTTGATGCTGGTTGGCCGATTTTTGCAGTGCTTATGTATAAAACATAAAATTTGTTTTAAAGCTGAATGAATAAATTAAACATATGATTGTCATTGAAAATCTGCTTAATCCTGATTGGTTGAATTTTGTATAATTATGACTAGATGGAATGACTATTTATATAGCTGTATTTTCTGGTTTAACATGTTATTAGCGGTCATTATTCAAGAAGCAAGAAGGTATCCTTGCCGTTCGCCTTAATAAGACTTGTTTCCGCAATTTACGACCGAATAAATAATCCAGCCGATCGTCTCCCAGCTGCGGTCCTCTCGTTGCAGAATCACTCGCTCTTACGAACATAAATCGTGGGACTTTTTGAGAGGACGAAACCTGAGCTCTTCGAGAAGTTAATCGCGTCTTCTCCGCAGACCGGACGACCTTCGGTAAATCTCGAAGAGCTACGGAAGACAGCTCTGCAAGTTGGAGTGGGGGAGGAATTGGTGAGACACAAGTTCATCTAGTATTTACCTCCAAACATTGCCCCATCATCGCCACGCAAAAGGACTTAACTCTCGTCCAATCTGGGGAAACTAGCTGATGAACTCATGCCGTTTTACAAGGCATAGTCTTTTAATATAAATAATAGTGAAACAATTAATAGTGGTGAATTCCCCGATATAAGTGCTCTAAGTGTAAACCGTCCAGTATAAAAATGTGCTAATTAAAAATTCGCGTTCATTGCCCATCATCGGGTACCATGGTGGTAATCAATCTAAGTTTAGGCATAATAGTTATAGTGATAATTATTTAAAAGGTGTACCATATAACGTCCGAATAGCGATACCTATAAGACCACTACTAGAGTGAGGTTGCCAGTGGTCGCTCGCTGCACAAATATTGAAACTTAATTTCTGCCAAATATTTGCTAAAATTAATAGTTATAATTATATCGTTAATATCCTAAACCATTGATGGTGTAATACATTTCGATAAAAATTTCATTTAAGTATGTTTTCCCATTATTCAGTAATTTTCATTATATATTTTAATACCTGTATACTTCAAATAGCTTCTAAATCATCTTTATCTGTGATGATTACGGGGAAGAAAGAATATGAATGGCAGCTTACAGTCATATATTGGCCACTTTAGTCTCATGACTATAAACCTATCAAATTATTGTGAGATTATCTTGACAGTGTGAGAGAGAAGAATCCATAATCTTACTATATACCTAGTGAAATATTTTTTAAAAAGGCTCTTGAATCACAATAATACCAGTGTTTTATTCGTGTGACATAATGATTTCAATCCTCAAACGTCTATAAATAAAGGCTAAGAAAATTGGATTGCAATCAAGCCGAGGTAAGTGGTAGAAACTGTTATCATTTCTCTCTTAACTCAATGGCGAAAAAATCTTGATGAAGAGGGATCGTATTGAACCCAGGCGATTTTAGGGCAATTGTAGCTAATCACGAAGAGATTACTATCTACCTTTGCTCATCAGATGATAAACGAAGCTAAATGAACTACTACTTCAACCTAATTGTGAATGATAGTATTCAAAGCTATTACAAAGATAAATAGTTTCACTTGAGCATATATGATGGTTGACAGGTGTTCCCAAAACAGGCTCGGATCTGAGAGACAACTGACACAGGGACAGAATTATGAACGGTTATGCGAATGCAAGAGAGTATCTCCGTAGGCTCCTTGCTCCTCAAATTAGAAGAGGCTCGATTCAAAAACTAGACCCTCCAAAAAGAGGCCCATTTAATGCAATGACATTCCGTGATCAACCATTAAGAAAGGGTAATTATTTTGTAAGAATATTAAAAAGTAAATTGTGAGAACAATTATACCCCACCCCCACCCTGTCAAATGGCTCCACACTACCGAGTTGCATTAATTCACCTACCACAACTTAACCACATCACCATAATTGAATAAGGTAAAAAGTGTCATCCTAAAATAGATATTAGTAATAGGAAAAAGTGTGTAAATAGAAAAATGAAGGAAAGGGTAAGAAGGGAATAATTAACTACTTGTAAAAGGGAATAATGTAAGAAAGGAAATAATGATAAACTGTCTCCTTTACTTTTCCACAATGGAAGGAGGAGAAACAAGACGGAACGTTCTACCGTAGGTTAAGGATTTCTCAAGAAATCAAAATCAAAACATTAAAAGATTTAATACCCAAGAACACAGCCAAGGACGTAACGAAAATTAAGAGAAAACAACAGTCGACTACGTAACCCAAATTAATACCAATGAACTCAGTGGGCAAAGTAACCAAAGTAAATACCCATGAACCCAGCTCATTTCGTAACCAAAATTAATACCAACGAACCCAGCCAACGACGTAATCAAAATTAATACCAATGAAACCAGTCAACGACGCAATCAAAATTAATACCAATGAACCCAGCCAACGACGAAACCAAAATTAATAGCAATGAAACCAGCTGAAGACGTAACCAAAATAAATGCAATGAACCTACCCAGCTACGTAACCAAAATTTATACCAATGAACCCAGCTGAAGACGTAACTAAAATAAATACAAATGAACCCCACTGATTTCGTAAACAAAATTAATACCAATGAACCCAGTCGACAACGTAACCAAAATTAATACCAATGAAACCAGCTGACGACGTAACCGAAATAAATGCAATGAACCCAGCCGACTACGTAACCAAAATTTATATCAATTAACTCACCTGAATGCATAACCAAAATAAATACCAATGAAAATCGCCAACCTCGTAACCAAAACTAATACAAATGAAATTTCAATGAATTCAGCCGATGAATTTACCAAAATTAATACAATGAACCCAGTCGACAACGTAACCAAAGTAAATACCAATGAACTCTGCTGAAGACGTATCAAAATGAATACAAATGAACCCAGCTGAAAACGTAACCAAAGTAAATACAATTAACCCAGCTGACTACGTAACCAAAATGAATACCAATGAGCCCAGCTTACTATGGAATCAAAATAAATATCTTCAGTTGTCCAAATTAGCCATGGCACATTTTTAAAATAATTTCTGTCAGAAGTAAGTTAACTTCGAAATAATTATGTAAATATTTTATTATTAATTTTTGTATATGTAGGTTTGAAAGATTAATTAGTGCGATAAAAATTTTAGAAATATCAAATATTAATTTTTGTGGGGTGTGGGTTAATAATTAACAAATAAAGTATTTATTTTATTTATTTTTTCTCTACATTTCCTTTTAAAGGGATTCAATTGGCGCTTAAACAGAGAGTAAGAAAAGCGTAATGGAATAGAGTTGAAAAAACGGTTTCAATGACAAAGAAATCTTAAAAAAAATATAAATATATTAAGTTAAATAATCCAGCAGGAGGTACATTCGGAAATTTGGTTTAGCCAATTTTGAAACAAAACAATGTCAAAGTGTATCGACATTTAATGCTTGAAATACGACAAGAAAAGGAAAGAATGTAAATTTAATTCCTTTTATCCTTGTAGAGAAATGGCTACATTAAGCATCCTGGATGAGTATAGATACATTGAAGCACCCCCCCCCCCTCATAAGGAGAAGCGTGAGAAAGGTAGCCGGCAAATAACCATAACTGCATACCCTGTTTGATCTCCCCGCCGCTGTGGGCAGTTGGAGCTAACATCTGTTTTAAGGCGACCCCATAAGGTCCTTAAACGGCGCTCTAACGATCCAATTATCTACGAGACCCATAAATCTGTGGTTATGAAAAAAAAGCGGTGCGAGTACAAAGGCACGCCAAGTAGCGGTGCGGTTGCGAGCCTCTAATTAGCGAGCTGACTTGGGCACCCCAGTGCCACCTCAGCAATTTTCGCTCCCGACCAGATGCTAACTCACCATTCGCATCATCCCCCTTGCCTCTATGGCCTGGTCACTTCCCCCTTTTGATGGGGCGGCAATCCGCCTATAAATAAGCCCCGCAAAGAAAGAGAGAGGATTATCAGGAGTCGATACGCCAGAAGAAGGATTAGTTCGTGAAGATCGATCCTTCAGCCAGACAAGAAGATTAGAAGTCGATACGCCAGAAGAAGGGTTAGTTCGTGAAGATCGATCCCTCTGCCATACAAGACTATTTCCGTGAGAAACCTTAATACCTATGAGACCTGGTGGAAAATCCACACGAATCAGGAAAAGTTCAAAGTAGGATCCATATCCAGGAGACTACTATACAATGTCAGGGTGGGGGATAGACGCTATCGTCACATACGGAGTGTAATGTACTTGGAATGAAGATTACTTCGACCGGGTACAGGAAGCACGTCCATGAAAAAATTAGCAAGGCCACAGGTGTAGTCAGAACTCTATACATGTTCAGAAATCTCTGTGAAAGCAATAAGAAAAAGATCTACATTGCACTTGTAAGATCGATGCTGCTATACTTCGCTTCCGCCCTCTCGTGTGTCTTGAAGACACAAAAGAGGAATCTACAAGTGTTCATAACAAATGTGTGTATCTAATTGCAGGTAAAATCAGGCGAGAAAAAAGACGCCAGGAAGAGCTGCACCGGGAGGCAGGGTTAAGTCCCATTAACGGTGTCATAGAAGAACGGACAAGGAATATGCAAGAACTGGTTAATCGAGAATTAAACGATGATATCGTCCAAATGATTAACTAAAACTGAAGAGGTATATGTCCCGCCAGATATCCGAGCTACGCTGGCCTTTTAGCTGGCGGAGCAGAAATGCCGTTCTACGCATGAGAATAAGAATGTTTTTACCCTAACCATTGAGAAATAAAACCGACCAAGAAAAGAAAACCTAATTACGAAACCTCACCAATTTATATAAAAATTCACCAAAAATCGAGCGAAAATTCACCGATGAAGACCTAACTATAACGAAGAAGACATCGAAGAAAAAACAAAAGACACGATTTACACTCACTACAAGATATACAAAAGAAAAGACACCTAGCATAATACTAAAGCGATTAAAGTAATTTAATACTACAAAAGCAAATGCGCATAACATATCTAAGAACATTAATTTTTTCAGGACACATAGCTTGAACGCCGAAATAATATAAACTATCCCAAAGGAGACAACGGAATCACAAAACAAGAAAATATTTAAAAGCGATAGGCCTGATCACCAGGGACTTAGCATCCTTTTGCAACCTACTATACTTCTTTCTCTTTTCACCAGTGTTCTATTTTCAGATATCTGTCCCCACACCCTTTTTTTGTCCCCTACCCACACCTAACCACTTATATCATTCAGTATTCAGCTTTTAAGCGACTAATGGAAAGAGTAATAATAGAAAAAATAGGTCCGGTTTTCCGATATATATTGGAAGAACAAGAGCAACAAAACCGGACATTGTACTCGCATCCCCTAGGTTCCGCTATAAGTATCTAATAGAAAGACGCCTACTACCTACTAGCGACTATCAAATGGTGGTTACAAAAATTTCAGTCGATCCTATACAAGTGCCCGATCAGAAAAAATTACGCCGAAGGTCTAGAAAATTTACAACAACCTGATCTAAACGAAGCTACTCTTGAAGAAATAAATGAAGCTATCCATAAATTAATAAAGGCACTAATCAAACCAGATGCATTACATATTCCGAATACAACATTTAGAACCTTACCCCACCATGCCCAGACTCCATTAATTACAAAACTAGAAAACAACTATGAAAATTTAAGAGATAGAATAGAACAAATTAGTCAACTTAGAGACGATAGGGAACGTCTCCTTAGCATTAAAAATGAACGAACTGCGGCAATTTTGGCAGAGAGGGCAGCCAGATAGAACCAGCTAGTGGAGGTGATAGACGATGAATTAAGCCGAACAAAGTTTTGGCAAAAAATTCACATGATAAGAAGAATAGAAAACATAAAACAAAGATATCTATTAATTACAACGGACAAGACATACAAGAACTGCAAAAAATAGAGATGACATTCAAAGAACATTGGAGTAAGATTTTTAACATATCCGCTGAAGAAAATATGTATTTCAACCACGAACATGAGAACATTATAGTGGAAAACTTAGAAAGTAACAGAGATGAAATAACGCCCAACCACACTGCCTCTCCTACAATATTAGAATAGCAAACAGTGGAACCAATAACCTTAGAAGAACTTACAGCTACTATAATTGCTACTAAACAAAAAGTCCCAGGCGATTCCGAAATTTCGTGTGAAAATTTAATAAGAGTACCGAATTAGAAAAAAATGAAAGACATTTTCAATGCATTAATCAACACAGGTTACTTCCACAATGCCTTAAAAAGAGGAAAAATAATATTCCTATCCAAACTAGGCAAACTTCCGAATCAGCCCGGAAACTTCCAACACATAACTTTATTCGAATCCATAGCTAAACTCTTAGAGAAAATGATTGGAAAGAGACTCAATCAACATCTTGAGGATAATAATTTAATCCCACAACATCAACACGGATTTAGAAAAAGAATAGGAGCCGAAACAACACTGGCAATACTTGTCGAAGTGATCACAAAGGCTAAGTACGAAAAGAGATACACAGGCCTTGTCCTGAGAGACATACAGAAAGCATTTGGCAAGGTATGGCGAATTGGACTTAAATATAAGATTAAAAGGCTAGGACTTCCCAGAATTATAACAAAATGTTTGTGCGATTACGTAACGGATCGCAAAGCATATATCAAAATAGAAGAACACCGGGGACCCGAATTCGAGATACATCAGGGTGTCCCTCAAGGGGGATACCTTAGTCCGTTACTATATAGAATATACACAAGGGATTTACCAGAGAGTATTTTTGAAAGTACTATATACATACAATTCGCGGATGATATCTCGATAATCACCAAAAGCATCCACCCACGATGGCTAGAATAACTGCAGCAGAAATTGTAAATATTAACAACTATGAAAAGAAACGGAAAATCAGAACTAATCCAAACAAGTTTATAATCGTACCAGTTGGAAGATGCAAAAAATCGCGAGTACCTATCGAAAAAAAAGAGATATAGTTACAAACAAAACAAGGTTCTCGGTCTAAAAATAACTTCTAACAGATATAGAAAACATAACAATGAAAGAATAAACCTAGCAAAAAACAATCTCACCCAAATTATTCCAACTCAGAAGTTTGAACACAAAAAACAAAATTATAATTTATAATGCATTATGCAGATCGGTTTTATTGTATCCAACAATACCTCTCAATCACCTACATAAAACCAACATCACCAAGCTTCAAAGGGTACAAAACAAAGGAGTATTATTAACTACAAATACGAGACGAATAGAACACCGTAGACAAGATCTACACCAAGAAATTAACTTAGAACCAATAAACACAATTATTCACAGAAGGGCTACGAAAATTTAGGCAAAACTAGAAGAACTTCTAAACGAAGAAGAAAATAGAAAATTGGAGATTCCCATCAATCACTGAAGGAACAATAGGGCAAATTTTAAAAGCGAGAAACAGATAGTCGGAGTCAATCTCGCACCAATGTTTACGTTGAATAATGATCACAAAAAAAAACAAAAAAACAAAAACAACACTGCACACTAACCTAAAACAAAGAAGAAGATAAAACAACAAAAAACAATAGAGGTGTCAGATCATTGGCACAAGAAACAAATAAAAAAAAATAAAACGATAATAAAGGACAAACAAGAGATGGCTGGTCATCCAGCAAACAACAATATCTCATACTCATTCCATTTTAACACTTTACCTTAGCACCTACTATCCACTTTACTCTACATATATACTTTTAATTTCTAATTTTTCAAGACGTAAGCTTTTATGCACTCAATCAGAGTTCAGATCCGGATACGCTACCGAATGTGCATTCTCGGTAAAGAAGGTAAGTGTTTGGGAAGCGCCTCGATTGCGTGAACTCTTTCCTACAAGGTCTTACAGGGAGAATAATGTAAGGAACTCGAAGTGGGATCGACTTAATAATATCGCTATTAGTGACATACACGATTGTTGCTCCAACAAAACGTCCATCACATTGGCCCTTTACCTCACTACTTGGTACAGTAGGCAACGGTTTCGGAAAACTACTTCATCGACCACGTATACTGGAAATTTTGTTCCTCCATTTACAAGAAATTAAAATACTAAATACTGGAATGTTTAACTTCCATTTAGAAAAGAGAGAGAATACTACAAACTCGGAAGTCTATCTTCACATTTACGAAAGAGAATAATACCTAACGAAAAGTCCATCTTTCCATTTACAAACCAGAATAATACATTCCGGGAAGTCTATATTCCCATTTATAAGGTTTAATGTGTGAACCGTTTAAATTTTTCACTTGAAGGTTATACTTGGTTCGACCCCCACAGTCTATTTAATTCTTTCACTGACGGGAGAAGCGATTCATTATCACTCACACAACTCTCTCGCTCGGCTGTCACCATTACTTCATTGCAATTGCTAGCCATCATCAAGCTTCAAGAAAACTCTCTCTCTCCACGCCGCCTGCATGGCCCCTATTTTGATGCAAACAAGAAGAATTCTAGCTGGAGACCTATTTAATAAACATAAATAGGAAGCATATTTACTAAACCAACCACTCCATTATGCTGTAAGAAACTAATATTTTAAGAAAGATAAAATGAAGATAGAGCTGGAAACTTTCATTTTTATGTCAATAGTTATGTGTTAATTATAATTTTATTAAAAAAATGAGGGATACCAGTATTGAATTCCGTTAGTGTATTCATTAATTCGTTCCTTTAATTAAAATTATGAAATCTCTGAGCCAATTGACAACTAGAGTTGACATTCAATTGGGCCAAAAGCGTAACAGGGAATTCACGACAATTTCTAATTGGATGAGCAAACTTGGGCGCCAATCTTATTTGTACGTCTTTGTCGTGGCAACTAAAGATAATACGAGAAGTTTCGATTAAATTCTGCGGCGTTTCTCTCGGCAGTAGGCAATCGAATAGTAAATAAATAATATTACCCATATTCGTCACATACCTTTGATAATTGATATAATTACTGATCTCATAACTCAAGTTTACCTCGTTACTCCACAAGTTCTTATATTTTATTCTTTCATCTGCCAAAAAATTCCTTATGCCTTCCTATGTATAAATATATTCATGCACTTAATATATCTTTCATTCCTCTTACGTCGTTTGTTCTGGCAATTTAACATTGGATAATTTGTATTATGTCTGTCATACGTGCTTATGTTCATATCCTTGTATTTTAGACTATTTTCCCATTTATTAGTCCCATTATGTGCTATTAAATTTTACTTCAAGTTTCTTTGTGTTTCTTAGTGCATTTATTATTCAATACCGCGTTTCTCTGTTCTATGAGAGAAAAGGTAAAGCTCTTTGCGTAAGTACTTTATGTTCAGATATTGTAATTTCTGTGTATGCAACAGAGCTTTTTATGGAAATGGAGAGAATTACGTGTGTTCGTCTCTAGACTTTATATTATTTATCGTTACATCTCCTACAAGTGCTTTGACAGTTTTTATGTTCTCATTATGTACTCAATTTTGACATATGTAATTTAACAGAGAAGTTTTCACTGAAGTAGTGCGATGTGAATATGCGATGTACATATATGTCGAAATTCTCGTCCAAAATCTTAAATATTTTACGACTAACTTTTGATGTTTAAAAGTATTAAGTCTTCTTTCTTCTGTTTACTAACTTTTATTGGTTTCAATTACATTTAACATCATTACTAACTCTATAAGTTAAGAATAATTTGAAATAATAATTTCATCTTGGTTTAGTTATGACTTAGGTTTTTTTTATTAAAGTTATTTTAATAATTCTTTTATAATATCATAAAACAAGATGGTGAAGTTCAGAAATAAATATAAGTATCAAAATTTTGTGAATTTTTTAAAACCCAAGGAATTACAAATGGTGAAGTTCATAAACCGTAACCACGACTCTTTTTTTGAGATTTTAAATTTTAATCTTAGTAGCGAAGCGCAAACTCCTCCCGTAGGGGGTGAGTAGCGAATCCATTGCCTGATAACACTATTTGTATGTTTTAGAATTTTTTAACATTATTTCATTAAGAAATTGTTATTATCTATTTTTTTAATTTCTCCATCCGTTCTCATTTTAGTCCTCTCATTTGAAAGTTTATAGTACTTTTACATATATCAGTTAGATGACTTCGTCTAGATTAACTTAATTAAATTTGCTCACTCACAAATTTTATTCTGACATTTATTTGTGGCTTTTTATTATATTTTTTCTTTCCTTTTCTTCCTTCACATAGGAGTATGAGGAAAATATGATTGTATGCCTGTAAGTAAGAATACAACTGAAATGAATGGGCATATCCAATATTCATAACAAATAATCAGCTTAAAACAAATCCTCGCTATTTAGCTGGAGTTTAAGCTTATAATTTTCCCGCTCCCTCCCCATTTAACGTCCCTAACTGTTCAGAGAATCGTTTCCAAATTCAATTTTAATGAGCGTGGAAATGAGGCGGGAGTAAACCCCTATTTTTGCCTTCTTTTTCTGCCGTCGTCTCCCCTCCCTTCTCATGTAGAAAGGAGGAGCTTGACTAATGCAATTAGGAATGTAGGGAAACCTATGGTAGGGGAACGAGGGAGAAGGGAGGGATTGTAGGTTTTATAATCGGTACAGACCATAGTATAACGAAAGTATGCCTGTGGCACCCATATTGCAGGATGAATAGGCCCAGTGAGAAAGACCCACAAATGGGTGCTTAATGAATCTATGAAATTGTAAGATTGAACACGCATGTTAACTAATTAGGTAATAGGACATGTAATAAGTCATAAAGCATTATAAAAATAGAGAAATGCTCTTAACATAACTGCATATGTATTAGAAATGCATAAGAAAGACAAGCAAATGACTAGTTCACACGCGGCTACACCACACGCTCACATGCATACACAAAGGAGCAGCTGCGGTGGGAAAAGATAAAGATGATTAATAATTAAGGAAGCCAAGCAAATACGGAGTGAGATATGCTTGTGCGGTCGAGTTTTCAGGACGGTGTCAAAGGAAAAATAAACAGTCATCTCTTGATAGGATCTGCCAGCTAGGTCTAAGAATGAGCACAAATACTCAAGGAGCGCACATACCTCCGAAATCCACCTAAGGATCGGCAGATAGGTTAACAGGAGAGCTTTCAAATGTTAGCTCCGCTCTGTGCTTTGAGAAGAGGAAAAAGGCCACGCCCTCTTAAGGGGATAACACATTTCTTCTGGAGTTACTTTTCACGCAAATTTTTTTTGCAAATTTTATGCACTTTTTATGGTATAATTATTTTTTTTAGCAACATAACTAGAACATAATGAAAATTAAGATAATGCAAAATTGTCTACATTCGTGGAAATTTTTCTTAGATATTTAAAGTTCATTTGTGAAAAAAAACAACACCATTGATATTTATATCACTTTATTGCATTTTCATGCACTTTTTTATATTATATATTGTGTTTTAGCAACATGAGTAGAAGAACATAGTAAAAATTATGATAATTCAAAATTTATACATCGTGGAAATTCTCTGTAGACTTTTACAGTGAATTTCTGAACAAAACACCAAACTACGCCATGCAATTTTAAATATTTGGTAAAAAACAAATGGCGCCGGATAAACTGGTTTATATTTTTAGCCTCATTCGAATATAGATTGAACTAAATTCCAGGGCATTCAGAAAACCACTACTATTCACCTAACACCACTCTTTCTAACTGAGAACAAAGCTTATAGTTTACCATGTCCGAAAAATACGTGTTTCAGTCCACCATTAAAACAGATTTGGATGGAACTAAAGAAAACTGATTTTAAATGATAATTAAATCATATTTGCATATTTTACTCGTGAATTGAGTTTGCTTGCTTAATCTTTAATAGTTCTATAGCTATTAATATATCAGGTTTCAGGTGGAGGGGGTTCTGAAAAGCCCTCCCCTGTATCTCAGAAAAGGCGCCGTAGGTTATTATGATTTTGACAGGAATAAAAGGGGTATAATGATCTTTAATTTCATATATGATAATCTAACGTAGTAAAAGATTGAAATAATCAATGTGGTATCCCCTTAAGCAGGGGAGCTATAAATAAACGAAGGGTAAATTATGGGCAGTCAAGGTGAGATGCAGTTAATTCATCCAGGCGGAGAGCCAAGTGTACAGGCATTTGTTTTCAAGTCTTCTTTTATCTTATCAGCGTCCCGTCGTCCTGCCTCCAGTCTAAACATTGAGTAGGCCTAAAAGAGCTAGTTTTTGCCGCCGGTTATGTGGTGCTCCTCTTCAAGGAGTTGGATTCCATGCCTGCTGACCCCTCGAAAATGGAGGGGAAGAAAAAGTACCTAGTTTGGCTTATTCTCAATCGAAAATAAGGAGCCCGCCACCTCAATCCTCGTTCGTTTCATCCTTTTTTCACCTGGTGACCCCTTTGCTCTAACCAGAAGAAGATTTGATAAAAATCGACTCACAGAACGAACGACGGGCAGAACTTAAGGAAGCAGAAGTCGCCTACAGATACGCCATCGAGCTTACTGTCAGTGTAAAAAGAAAACAACCTGGCGAACTACTTCATCGTTGGCCTACACTTTCGAAATAGCAGCTGTAGAAGGACTCATTTTTACGCACAGGCCCTTGGCAGGCAACAATGCAGCGAAACGGAGACATACACTTACGCCATACGTTGGGGTATATTTTTTAAATAATTTATTAATAACAAACGTAGAAAGTGTTCGAGTGATAACCAAATTAACTGCCTAAATGCAAGGTTTTTAAAGAGGTGAACAGTAAATGTTCAGTGATTTAGAAAAATTTTTGGTTTTGCTAGACCGAAGTAAAATGTAATAGGCCAGTGTACATAGTTTGTCTATATATTAATAAAAATAGAAAAAGAACTTTGCTCAATATGCTTAGGATCAATTGTAACCGAGATAGTGTGTTACACACACTCAGGTTTTGTAAGCACCCAGTGCATGACACAATAGGTTCAGTTATGAAACATCACATATGAGTAACATGTGAACCCTAGTTTGGTTGTGACAGGCAGGCGAATAATCATGCAAATACAAATCATTTTTAAGAGATATTATAACGTAAACTCCTTGTGTGAATAATATATTTGTAGAAATAATAATGTATAGCGTTGGCCCATGTGAATACAAGGCAGAGTAAATTCACTAATGAAGCCTCACAAATGAGTGTCATGTGAATTCTATAAAGGCTTGTAATTGGTATGCGAATACAAATAATCTAGAAAAGGAACATATCGGTGTTCATAGATAAGAATAACTCCTTGTGAATATTACATACAAAAAATATTTGTAAAATAATAATGTCATATATGATATCTTTATAAAAATACCAATGTGTAGTTTTATCCATGTAAGTAATAAGGAAAGTGCGTTGCAAGACAGAATAGGCCACATGTTGAACCCTCACACATGAGTATCATGTTAACTTTATAAATCCTTGTAACGACACCAGGGAGAACAACAACAAGTCGGACGTCTTCACGCGCTCTGGGAGACGAGTTACGTTTGCCAGAGACCCATTGTTTCCTTTATTTTTCAATCCGGTTATGACCATTGTATTGCCACACCTTAATAAAAAAAGGAGAGAGGCAAAAATAAGGGTACTTCTTGATATTTCGTAACTTTCCTACGTATCAAACTGTATATATTTCATAAAACATAATTGCAACTTGTGTAATTATAGGGGTTAGATAAGTGACACGATTGTCAGGTAAATTATATAAATATATATTGTAATTGCAAAGCATAGCATAATCATTGAGGATATTTGATAGGCCCATATTTTGGGGTAAAAATATATACAGGTTAATGCATTTCCAAGCCCTGTAAGAATCTAGTATTGTTAATACAACAGAATGTCTAATCTAGTCATTACTTAGTAAGTATTTATTTAACTTACTCCATAACTCGGAGAGAAAAATTCTGTGGAGCCCATAGGGCAAGGAAACTAGGCCTGTGACACCAATATTGAAAGATATATAGACCCAACGAGGAAACCTCACAAATAGGTGGTCAATGGATATATGAAATGCTAAGACTGAACATACATGTTAACTAATTAAGTAATAGGACATTTAATAAGTAATAAACCATTGTAAAAATAGAGAAATACTTATAGAATAACTGTATATGTATTAGAAATACATAGCAAAGGCAAGCAAATAACTGGTTCCCACGAGGGTACACCACACACACACACATACATACACAAAGGAACAGCTGCTGGACGAAAAGATAAAGATGATTGATAATTAAGGAAGCCGAGCTAATATAGATTGAGATATGCTTTAGGAGTTGAATCTTCTAGAAGGTGTGGGAGGAAAAATAAGCAGTCATCTCTCGATAGGAACAACCAGCCCAGTCTAGGAATGGCACAAATACTCAAGGAGTGTACACGACCCTGAACTACACCTGACGTTCAGCGGAGAGGATAATAGGAGAGTTTCATATCGTAAGCTCCGCTCCGCGCTTTAAGTAGGGGAGTTATAAATAAACGAATGAGGACATTCTAGGCAGTCAAGGGGAGATCAGTCAAATCGTCAAGCCAGTTAGACGAGTAAGGCTTCTGTCTCGTTCGTTTAGTATTACTGACATCACGGGTCCGACCCTCGCTCTTAAGTCCTGTTACCTTGCCTCAGCTACCTCAACATTAATAAAACTTACATCCCGCCCCCCGTACTAGAACTTTTCACTATGCCTAATAAGGTAGACGCTATTTTCAAGAATAAATACCTATTTATCGTCGCTTTCTATTTGAGTCCTTTCCTTTAACCGCGAGGTAACCAAGGCACCTTCTGGAACCCAGCCCAGAAGCAGAATCTACGTTACTTTTGAAGTCAGGGCAAATTTGACGCCAACCGAAATCCGATTAAGCCTTTAAAGGTCTTAAAATACCGTTACCTAAACCAATCAGACCACCGACGGCCCCCCCTTCCCCTTTAAAAAAACTCATTAATAATCTAAAACCTATAAACAAATATCCCCCTTAAACCACTGACGGTATTCCGTTGATGGTGTCGCATAAAAAGTGATGGCTGTGAAGAAGTGAAGATGTAGGAAAGATGCATTGCTTTAGTTGGATCTCAGGGTGATAGAACTCTGGAGGGTGCGAACTCTCCTTAATTGGCACAGGTTGTGTGAACAAAGCAGACTCACATTCGAGTGGATTCTTCAAGAGCGACAATTCACATATAAATATGTGAATTAAAAACTTTCTGGAAAAATGCAAAAACTACTTCAATTATGTTATGGCGTGTACAAGAAGTATTCATTCACATGAATTCCAAGGAAGAAACAGATGGTAGAGTTATGGCGGAAGAAGGATGGAATCACTAATCCTTTAAAGACGGTTTACGGAAAAACAAAACAAAGCATAAAATTCCGTCTCTGAAGCAACTCTCAGACCCATGCGTTCGTGCTCTAAAACGATTGTCAGACTGATGCGTCCTGGTTTTGAAGTGACTATCAGAATGATTAATTCCGGCTTTGAAGCGACTCTGAAACAGATGCGTTCCGGCCCTAAAGCGACTCCCAGAGTGATGCTTTTCGGCGTTGAAGCGAATTTCATACGAATGAGTCAGCGAAAACTCACATATCATGAGACACATTGAAGCGAAATTTATCCATCGGGCAGAGGGTCACTCTACCTGGAAAAAACATTGCCTACAACCCATACGCATACCAATAGAGCAAATCACGTAAACACATAAAGTAGCATATACAAAGGAGACGAATGGGATCAAACAAACCATAGGACTTTTGTCAAAATCCATATATAGGTATAAAGTAGGTCTAGTGCAACTGTGCAAGGTGGAATAGGATTGACAATGAGGCCTCACATATGAGCATCATGTGAATCCTATGAAGGCTTGTAACAGGCACGCTCACAAGTATACACATGCAAATAATCTAAAATAGGTATAGCAGTTTTCATAAATAATAATAACTTTTTGTGTAAATAATATGTAACATCTCTGTAAAATGACAATGTATAGCTTTTGTAACAAAGAATCTATAACAATAGTCTATGTAAATAATAATATATATGTATGTTGCTTGTAAAGGCCAAGGCGAGAAGAACGAATTTGTGACGTTTAAACGTAGCAAACCTATGCACACAGTAAATCGAAGTAACACGATTTCTGCAGTCACGCTAAAAGTTCAGCCTTTCAAACAATCTTGTTAGGTGGAGAGTCAAAGACACGATAGTAGCGGCCATTATTTGATAGCGGGAAACCACGAAACGCAGAGTCGAATCTTTTGAAATTGGTGATAAAATGAATCTATATTTCGATGGACACAAATTAACACGTACTAGAGGAGACTCCGCACAAACTAAACCATTGGCTAATGATAAGCCGCGACCACGGTTCGCGCCATCATATATATGTACCATCTTGGGTAGACCAAGGAGCACAGTGTGGCAGTAATTGAGTCAATCAGAGTCACGGGTACTTTCACAATTACAGTCACAGTCGCAGTTAAAATACCAATCCAAAACAAGGAATAGCCTCGCCTGAATACACGACAGTCCAGTTTCGAATTCCTCCTACGCCGAAGCAATCCGAGTTCTACGCCCTAAATTAAGAGTCCAAAATTCCGCCGTTTGGGATTTCATTTCCTATTGGTAATCCCTATCGATCCTCTTAACCAGCCTACCTAACCTCAAGCCGAGGGAGAGTATTATCTTTCCTCGAACAATTGGAGTCAGCCTCAGCTCAGCACCAGGTTGCCGTGTGGCCCTACAATGAGATCGTCACTGTTAAGCAACATCGGGTCGAGTTGTTACCTGGATGTTTCAATACCAAGGCTGTTGAGAACCTCATAACTGCATTCCCATCAGAGAGCAACCTTTATAACAAGTAACGTACCCATATTCAAGCCACTACAACCTAACTCTACCAAACTCAATACCTAATAATAATAATAATAATAATACAACTACCACCAAAACACCCATATAGGTTTAAAATGATTGTCAATATGATTTTTAAAAAGACATATATTGGATTTCTATTTGATTCCATGTTTTCTTTGGGGAAATTTGAGCTTATTTATACTTATCTTTGGATTCCTAAGAAAGATTTTTAAGACAGTAAATCTCAAGAGGCTGTATCAATTACTGGGGCAAACACCGTAGCTATTTAATGAATGCTTAGTAGATATAAAAAGGTTTTAACATTTACCCTGCATCTAATAAATATGTATATGCTTCTGAACAAAGGAGAAACAGCGGTACTATAATATATTCTAATAGTGAAATTAAGTTACGAATAAAAGAATATACAGTACTGTCCAAAAAGATCAGAACGAATGTATTGCTCTCACATCTTCTATAACTTTTGTCAGAGAATATCGAAGTTTTCAAAATTGGTGTACGATAACCAACATATCTAAACTACGTTATGAGAAAAGGTGATTCAAAGATGAATGAATAAAATGAGAGTTATCAACATATAGGCAATTTATATACAAATAGAAGTGTTCAATAAGCTCCGAATCTTTAGGATTCTTGTGGAGAGAATCGGCATTGTTTGCATAGCAACGAACTTCAGTTCAATCTAGTGTATTTTAGCTTATTCTCTAGCCATCTGACTTGCCAGCAAGCTTCCCTAAGAAAGCGTTTCATTTAGGTTGCCAATCTGATCGTAAGTTTGCTCCACCGTAATACTCTTTAAATTTGAGCCATTGTAGAGACTGTCAAGCGCTCAAAAAGTGTAGTTTATAATATTTTGCCAAACTATTACCAAAAAGTTTATGTAAGGCTGGTAAATTAATCGTTACTCCAATGAAGACATCAAAAAGGAGGAAAGAGCCATTCTAAAAATTTGGGAGTGGTATCTCGAGAGATAAGTGAGATTTTGCCAATTAATGTCTCCAGGTAGACTGTGCCACGTTGGTTGGAGGAAACAATTTTCCTGAATGCACACCAGCAGCCAAGCAATTGATCCGTCCAAATAACAAGAAGGCTTGTTTTGCATTCGCTACCGAGCAAGTTACATTGACGGATGACCAATGGAGCTAAAGTTCACTTATGTAACGCATCAGAGTTCAATTGGTCCGGATCTGATGGCAGGTGGCTGGTTTGTTGCAGAACAGGTGAAATATTGCATGTCATTTGCAGCACGGAGAAAGTGAAGTCTGGTGAAGGAAATTTCATGGACTGGGGTGCAATTTCTGTAAGCACTGGGTACTTAAGCGCTTGCGGGACAGAGTGAATGCACAAGTGTACCTACAAGGAATTGCTGCCAAAGCATGCTTTGCCTTATTTGCGAGTTTCTGGTGCCCGACCTTCAATTTTTGTGCAGGATAACGTCCCATGTTACACGGCCAGGTCTGTGTGACTTCCTAGCTAATGAGCACATTACTGTTATGAACTGGCCGGCACAGAGTATTAACATTAATCTCATTGAAAATCTTGAGAAGTCACTCGGAAAGAGGTCTAAGGCGAGTAATCCGAAAACAGTTTAGAAGAGTGCAAAATTATTTCCGTAGAATTGGTCAAGATTACGCGCAAGAGTGTCAACAGTTGTTTTGTTCTTGTGAATGGAGATGTCAAAGAATCATCGAGAATAAAGGTTTCCATACTAATACTATTTATTTCTAACCCGTGCAAATATTTTCCAATGATAAATTAATCATTATATTCCAATAAAACTTGTTTCTGCTCTCGTCGGATCGTTTTAGAAACCAATTTTCTAGCAAATTGCTTATCTGAGGATAACATTTGATTTACTTATCCAAATTTGCATATGTTTTACACATACAGAGGTTAAATACCTGTAGGTCATCATACACCTATTTTGAAAACTTGGGATTTTATCTCGCAAAAGTCGAGGAAGATGTGATAAAAATACAGGCGTTCTGATCTCTTTGGAGCTACTCAAGGAACAGCTCAGAGGGACATTAAAATATTAAAAAAATAACATTTTTTCAATTAATAATGAAAGAATGACAACGCTGTATAATAAAAAATTGATTAAAGTCACAGCCATTAAATCAATTATCAAAAGAATTTGAAATTCTTTCACGAAAATTATAATACAAATGGGCACCTATGAGAGCTTCGACCGAAAAATCACACGTAAACTTTGATAGTCGCTTAATAGCATGAAAAATGTCCAATCATATAAATAATAGTACATTGACCAGAGATATTACTAAGCCGGGGTGAACATCTTACTAAACTACTCTTTCTTTCACAATTTTCTTTAAGGAATAAAGGATAATAGTTTAATTTTTGATGCCCTGAATGAAATACTCATCAGAAGGAGAGGCTGAGACGAATAAAAAACAAGGTCTGTTGACTAAAAGTCGCGTGCTCTCACTTATTCTGATTTATGACCTTACTATCTTCCCAACTTTCAATAATTCCTGGACTAACCTTGGTAGGATATTGGTGATTCTATCAACTCGAAAGAGAATGTAAAACTTCATAAGGGTTTCAAATTGCGATAGAACCTAGCCTAAAATAGAACAGCCGGGCTGTGCCGGACCTAAACTAGCCTAGCTTATTATAATATAGCTAGCCTAGTATAACCTAGCATAGTATAGCCTACTTAATCTTACCTTAGCTTAGTATAGCCTAGCCTATCGTATCCTAGTATATCCTATCTTATCCTAGTATAGCCTAGCGTACCATTGCCTAGTGTATCCTAGCTTAATATAGCCTAGCCTATTCTAACCAGATATGGCTTAGCATTGCATGCCAGCGCCTAGCCTAGCGTCGCCTAGTGTAGCCTAGCCAATATATCCTTGCATACGATGGCCTAGCATAGCATACTATAGGCTAGATTGTTATAGCCTATCCTAGCATAACCACACATAACATAATAGAGCCAAGCATATCATATTATAGCCTAGCCTAGTATATCCTAGACTAGTATATCATGCCATACCATAGACTAGAATAACCTCGCATAGCTTAGCCTATTATAGCCTTGGCTATGTATACTATCGTAGCGTAACATATTATTAACTAGCATAGCAGAGCATAGCCCTCCCTAGCCTATTATACTTTAGTCTACACTAACATAGCATAGTATATTCATGTCTAGCCTAGTATAGCTTAGCATAGCTTAGCCTAGCCTAGCCTAGTATAACCTAGCCGAGCATTAACTATCCTATACAAGTATAGCCTATACTATCCTATTGTACTCTAGACCAGGATAGCTTAGTATGTCTAGCCTAACATACCATATGCTATCCTAGCATAACATTTTATAGCCTAAATTAGCATAGTATATCTTACCATTGTACATTATATCTTAGCATAGTATAGACTATTCTAGGCTTGTCTAGCAGAGTAAACCATATTATAGCCTAGTCTAGTATAGCAGAGTATTGGCCGAATAGTTATGATGTTATGGCCAAAACAAAATAATTCCCATGATAACCTTGGGAAAACTTTGGCAATTATATGATTCGAAAGAAAATATAAAATGACATCAGGGTTTCAAATTTATCTAGAATTGGCCCAATAGTTATGATGTTTTTGCCAAAACAAAATAATTCCCGGGTTAACCTTAGGAGAACTTTGGAAATTATAGCATTCGGAATAGTGTAAAAGAACATAAGTTTTTCAAATTTCGTTAAAATCGGCCAAATAGTTATGATGTTATTACAAAATAAAAACGCAAAACGTGGACCGACATAGTAAAAGGTAGAGTCGCTCGCGACTAGACTCGCACCCGACTAAAAAATATGCAAAAAGGTTTCAACCATCAGACTAAAACAAAAAACTTTTCTTTAATTCTCTACATGTCAGACAGTTTTCCTGAACTATTTACAGTTTATGTGACCAAATAACCATTATATATTGATTTTTAAGTTATACAGAAAATAGAAATAAATTTACAGGGGGTGATAGGTATTTAAAAACAAAATCATAATTTGAGGAAATGGAGGAAATAGATGTTTCTTTGCCGGATGCTGTTTTGCGACGAAAATGGACTCTTTGCGATTCAGGAAAGTGCCCTTTTAGGAAAGCTCTTAAAAGAGAATTACTTCTTGTACTTATACTATTGAGTGACAATATATTCTTAGGCTGGAAAATTTTTTCTCCCGGCCCAAGTTTTATCGGTTGATGGGGCTTGCTACCGAAGCCGCTAGTTTTTTTTTTTGGGGGGGGGGAAGAAGGGCTTGAAATAAGATGGTGCCTTGAAGAGAACGTTGGTTAAAAAAAAATGAAAATCAGGGTGACCAAGATTATAGGGGCAATGTTTGAAATTAATTTAGGAAAAGTAATAGTGCCAAAACTATTCAGCGCATCTTCTGTACAATGCCAGCGAAGAGAGTGTTGGTAAAATTAGTGAAATAGGGAGGGTCAGGATTTGTAGAATATTCTTACTTCGAGTTCCTAAACGAGGAAATTAATGGGACTGGATTCAGCAATGGGGGAGGGGGAGGCACTTTTGGCAGGTTTAGGGTGTCAATTTAACTTCAAGCCGTGCAATACAAAAAACTTAATCTCGGAGAAATCTTGGCTTTGAATATAGAGGGCTTTGTCCTCAAAGTAAACAATGTTACTTTTTTCAATTCTATAACCCCCAAATACGTATTTGAATATTATAACAGAATTAAATGCAGAATTGAGTTCCAAACTAAGTTAGCGGATCCGAATTCTACATAGGTCGAACACTGGGCGACGTCGACTGGCTTGACACAAGTTAAATTTTACCTGACTATGCGTCTGTGGGGAATTGTCCTATTGGCTGACGAGTCTACGTTCCCTTTGTTCTGGGCCCCAGGTAGCGTTAGAGTCCGCACGAGGCAGGAGACCGGTGGAATCGAGAGTGTATCCTTCCAACTAGTAAAGCATACTCACCACTGTAATGGTATGGGGCTGTATGACCATTTCAGGGGTGGGTCGTCTCACCGCATGTGATAGCACTATGAATTCAGTCAAGTACCAAGTTGTCCCGAGAGATTACATTCTGCCCTCAGCAGGAGACCTCTGCGAAAATTCTGCAGGAAAAAACGCAAGGGCACAAATCTGCTCCCACCATACAATGGTTGCGAGACAACAATAACACGGTGATGGACTGGTCACCTCAGTCTCCGGATCTGAATCCACTGGAAAACCTTTGGCAGGACCTGTTAGAGGACGTAAGACGACTTCAGCCAGCCTCCAATGAGCAACTGAAGGCAGTTATCACCGATGAGTCAGCCAGCATCGCGCCCCTCAGGTGTGGCACCGTCGTGAAGAGCATGGCTCTAAGATTTAATTGCTTTCATCACTCCTAAGGGTCTCTCGTTACGTAAGTGAGCTTCCTGTATCAGATTAGTGTTGCTGTACTTTGCACAGAACTTCATCATCTTATATGTTATATGTTGCTGATGTTAGATGTTTTATCAAATTTTGTATTTTGTTAACAACTTATTGCTATTTATTCCTCCTTATTACACTGGTAAATTCATATTGATATGCAAATTAAGACTTTAGAACCTTGTATTTATTAAACTACTTAAAATTTCCGAGGGGTCCGAAAAATTTGCCGCTGTTTTCTTCTAAGATTTTGGGACGTGAACTTAGAATGAGGGATGTTAATGCATCAAAATAATGGCGATCGCATCCGTGACTCGGAAATCCATTTCTTCGGTCGCGTCAAAAGCGACGATCAAGATTCCAGGTATAAAATTCCATGTCTGAAACAACTTTCAGACTGATGTGTTCCGGCTCTGAACCTTCTCTCAGACTAATGCGTTCGCGAAAACTCACTTTTCCTGGTAGTCAACGAAGTGAAATACTTACAAACATCGAGCAAACACAGTCACTTATATGGAAACGTTGCATACATTTCATACGCATACAGATAAGAGTAAGCCACATAGATGCATAAATTCGCATATAGAAAAGGGAAGACTGGCCGCAAATCGGATCCATATAAATCTTGTCATAAACCTATATGTATGTAGATATCTATTAAGTTTTTCGGATTGGATATTTGATTTTGGAAAAACAAATATTGGATTTCTATTTGGTACCAGCATTTCTTGTAGAAAAATTTAGGGTATTTATTGTATTTTGGGATTTCGGAGAAAGAGATCTGAGAGAGTAAATTTCAAGGAGGCTGTGTAAATTATTCCATACATCGTAGCTCTTTCATGAAACTGTAATTGACATCAACACGTTCTGTCACTTTCCATTCATCTAAAAAAGAGGTAATATATATATATATATATATATATATATATATATATATATATATATATATATATATATATATATATATATATATATATATATGCATATATATCCATAAAATATTTTTTCTTTTTTGATCAAAACATTATGATAGCTAAATAATTTTGGTCACTTCTGATTGGTTTTAAAACATAATCTTATGTTAGATAATAATGCATATATATAACCCATTTTGTAAATTTTTTTCATTGTTTTCCCAGAAAAAGACCTTCAAAAAGGTTGAAAGACGTCTAGGCTAATAAATATATGCCACTTACCAGCAATTTGGCTCCTTTCTGAAAGGATAGTCTTTGAAAAGGTTAAAAAACTGCTTGGTTATTGAACACCTTCACTAACTAATTCTATAACAGCAGGCAGATATATGGCACCGACTCATTGAAGCACTCAATGGATGAGAACATGGTTCCTAGGACGTTCTGGCAAGCGGTGAAGGGGTATTGGGAAAAGCCAGCAGCCAAGAAAATGAAAATCAAAGATCACCAAGGCGAAGGAATTACTGAGCAGGAAGAGTTAGAGGCCGAATTGAGGGACCACTGGTCTAACATATTTAAAATTACCCCTGAAGGATACTAGAAGTGAGATGTAGAATTTGGAAGTGAGATTACCGATCAACTGAACGAAGAAATTTCACGGGCATATTCGTTCAATAACGTTTTGGTTGATGGGAAAAATATCTCCCAACAAGAATTAAATGAATCTTTAAAAACTTTTAAACAGCATGCGCCAGGCTACTCTGGTCTAACAAAAGCAAACTTCATGAATGCTCCACAAAACATCAAACAAGGACTACTAATTGTCATGAACAACGCCATCAATACAGAATACTTTCCTGACGCCTGGAATTTCTCAAAAATTATATTTATTGCTAAGTCAGGAAAGAACTTAGTCTCCCCGGCAGACTATCGCCCAATCTTCCTTCTCGAATTTGGTGGAAACATTTTGAAAAGATCATTGCCAACAGAGTGCAATCCTATCTGGATGCCAATAATTTGCATAATTTCTAACAACTCGAATTAAGAAGGCAGAGGGGTAAGGATACGGAACTGGCAATGATCACGGAGAAATTAGCCAAAATAGATGAAGAGAAGAAGCATGCAGATCGAGTATTGAGGGACGTGAAGAAAGCGTTTGCAAAGTGTGGCTCCAGGGACTACAGATCAAGATCTTTCGACTGGGAGCCAATCGCAGATTGGGAAAAAATAATATGTTGACTACGTCATGGATCGAAGAGCCTTCATCGCGATCGGTGAATACCAGGGGCCAGAATTTCAATTGGCGGAGGGTGTCCCTCAAAGTAGGTATCCAAGCCCGCTGCCTTATTCGATATTCACCAGAGACCTCCCAAGCGCTATATGCTCGAGGAATCTATGTATATCCTGTTCGCCGAAAAAAACGAAAAAACAACGGCAAGAATGACGGCATGGGAAATTGAGAATGAAAATGAATAAGAACGCCGCTGGAAGATCACGACAAATGCAAACAAGTTCACCATCGTTCCTATAAAGAGAAATAAAACAGCACCAATTTTTCTAGGGGAAGAAAGATACCCATACATTAAAGCAGGCACAGTGCTAGGTCTAAAAATAAACAGCAAGGGATATACGGACTAACTAAACAGTATAATTTCACGCAGGAACACAGATATTAAAGGAATATATCGCTTCAAAAACTCGATAAGAAGCAACAAAAAAAGATATACTATGCGTACATTCTGCCAAAGATTTTATATCTCCCCCTGGCACTGGTGGCGATACCAATCTCAAGGCTGATTAAACTTCGAAGAATCCGGAATAAGTCATTTCTAATAATTACAAACACAAGAAGAAGAGACAGAAAGCGCCAACATACTGTACACGAAGAAACTAAGATAAGTGAAATTAACAGTGAACTATGAGCTAGATCCCTTAACCTTTGGAGGAAAGTGGAGAGGAACTCGGACCCCGATTTTACCAGAAATCATTTCAAAATTCCCGACCGTGCACTAAATCAAGAAAGACGGAAGTTTCCCAGCAGCATAATTGCTGCACGGCGGAACCAAGAACCATTGTATACATAATAAAACCGAATACAAGCTACCGAATAAACAATATAAATCAAAGTTACTGCAACAATAAATAAGTCACAATAAAACGCAGAAAAGACTTTAAAGCTACATTGTACAAAAAAATGTACAAAAAATCTATTTAACCTAGAATTTAACACTACATTAAATTAGTTTAAAAGAGATTTACTAGACTATAACCATTATACGGGCATAGATGGAAATGCATACACGAGGGGCAGTCAATAAGTTTTGCGAATCGGTAGGGCAAAACAGAGGAAGAGGGATGGTTGTTTGTGGGGGTGTTAGGACAAGTTATGACAAGTCAGGACATACAGCCACACGCTCCTGCCTCGTCTATTTAAGAAGCAGTAGCTGATCGCAGATCGTCAGTCACAAAATTTTGAACAATAGAGAAGGTTGAGCACCGTGCAGTGAGAAAATATTTTGGACCAAGGAAGGCAAGAAAGCAAAAGAGATCCATGAAGGCATGGTTTCAGTGTACACCAACACCACCCCTTCCTATGCAACCATTGCTCGCTGGAATACGGAGTTCCGCTATGCTCGTGAGTGCCTTGAAGACGAACCCGTCCAGGACGCCAATCAGACGTGACCAACGAGGACAATGTGGCCCGTGTAGAGAGGATGATGCTCGAAAATCGACGGGTGAAGGTCGAAGAAATCGAGGGAGAACTTGGAATATCACATGGAAGTGTTATCAATATCATCCACAACAATTTAGCCATGACCAAGGTCTGTGACAGTTGGGTCCCAAAAAAACCTCACGCCCCATGATCGACTTCAACGTCATCAAAGTTCACAAGGCCAGAGTTGCACAAGCTGCCCTGCACGAGTGCGGATTCGAGGAGCTCAACCATCCTCCCTACAGTCCAGATCTGGCCCCTAGCGACTACTTTTTATTCCACCAGCTCAAGGCTGCCCTGCGTGGATGCCGGTTTGAGGACGATGGACATGTCCAGCTCGCCGTCCAGGAGTGGATTGAGCAACAGTAGGGAGATTTCTGGTTGTCGGAAATTCAAAGCCTCAGGGACAAGTGGCGCAAGTGCATTGAATTCGAGGGTAGTTATATTGAAAATAATAAAACACTTTTCTTCATATCTCGTTTCTTTATATTCGAATTGCAAAACCTATTGACATACCCTCGTATGTCGAATAAATAGAAATAAAAAAATAATTAATAAGCAAATAAATAACAAATATACAATTCAGGAAAATCAGTCCACTACCAGGTGTGGCGCAACTTGAAAGGTTTTTGAGTCATTACAATGAAAAAAGAAAGGAAAACTGAATTCATAAGAAAAACACACACATATGCCCATTCACCAGGCACCTAACTACTTTCTCAATCCCAATGGTTCTCAAACTATTTTAAGATTTTTTGCGTGCCAGTCTCTTTACAATTTTTTAGATGGCTCGTGGGCCCTTTTAAATTAATTTAAATTAACATATAGGCTACTGTAACAAAAACTTTTGGTAAAAAAGTATTTATTAAAAAATAGCAACATAAATATACTGAAACAAAAACATTTTCTTGCAATCAATTATTTATTGAGATAATGGTAATCTTAATCATCAAATTTACATCCAATGAGATGGGAGCATTTGCTTCGGCTGAACCATTCTTGTAGGTTTGTCTTTGTTTTGGCCAGTGCAACTCTTATTTCATTTGTCTCTTCTAATCTGGAAAGGAGTGCGAAAAATGCTGTCTCACACTCATAGGTGGTTACAAATGGAATCAACACTTTTAGAGCCATATTGGCAACCTTGGAATAGGAGTGTGCCATTTTAATCGAAAAATCCCTACAACGTATTTCACAGAAAATATGTTTTGCACTTCCATCTTTAATCAAATCAATAAACTATGCTTAAATAAAATTGTCCTCCTAAGGTAGAGCATTAATATGGAGTACAAACGGGTTGTTGGTAAATCAATAGTATTTTTCAAGTTCTTGTAAGTGAGGAAAATAATGAAAATATTTTTCACTAAGAATTGCTACATGTTGTTTCATCACCTCAAGTTTATCGTCATCGACGTTAAGCTAATTTTTATCAATGCATTTATTTAGCTGTGGAAATGAGGCAAAGTTCTTCTTCTCTAACTTTGAATGCCATAGGTTGAGCTTCATTTGAAAGCTGTCAATTTTTCATGACAATGGAGCACTCCGATCTCTTTTCCTTGCAGCGCCAAATTTATGGAATTCACGAATTTGAATATTTCCACCAAAAATGACCTGGATAATGAAAGCGAACATTAGAGAATTTTGCGTGCATGCCTGATTTAGCTTCTTGCCAAACTTTGTTGCATTTCTTCATGTAGTATGAAAACTCTCTTCAAAACTTTCCCTTTGTAAAGCCAGCTGACGCATGAGTGTAACAAGAGTGTTTCAAATTCGCAATCACTTTCTTTGCATAACTCAGAAAATAAAGGAGAGTTGAGGGCATTCGCTTTAATGAAGTTAACTACTCTAATAACTTCACCTAGAGCATTGTTCAACTTATAAGTCACCGTTTTGATTAGTACGGCTTGACGATGAATAGTTCAGTGTACCAATAATATCTGGGGAGTTTTGCTTAACCAAAGTTTGAAAACCAGAATGGCAACCAAGCATTGCTGGAGCGCCATCAGTACATACGTTAATGGCATTTTTCCATTTAATACCATGTGCCTAAAAAAATCTGTCCACTTTGGTAAATATTTCCATTGCAGTTTTTCAGGTGCTGAGAGTTTCGCAGAATAAAAATTCGTCTTCCAGGTGCTTTTAATATACATAGCGTACGTAGACACAAAGTTGAGTTAAGTTGGCGCCATCTGTTGTTTCATTAAGTTGGATCGCATAAAAGTTGAAAGTCGAATTCTGAATCTTTGAGACCACCTGAGACAGTATGTTATCAGACATCTCCGATCTTCACCACATGACGGTATCGTTTGACAGGGATACATGCTTTAGCTTTGCGAGTTCTGAACTTCCCAGCACATTCGATATGATATCTTTGCAGCAAGGTAATATTAACTGTTCTCCCATGTTGTTTTTTTTGAGGGGGAGGAACAGCTATTTTACTAGAAACCTCATTGGAGGCTTTCAGACCATCCTTAATGTTTTGCAAAAACATTCCTGTGTCATCAAGCCTGGATTTGGGCAATTGTTCGGGTTTGCATATAAAGAAGTCGACATCTTTGTTTATTGAACTGAGATGCTTCGTTTCCAAGTTTCTCTTTAACTTGCTGGGATTTATAGAAGTAGATGCCAACACCCCCAGAACACATAACACAGTGGTTTCTCTTCCCTACTAGACTTAAGTATAGTAAAACATAATTACAAATATGAATCATCATATGTCATCTTTTTTGGAGCCATTATAAATCTGAAAAAGGGTAATAAAAAATGTAATTATAAAAACAAATTAATAATCTTAAGTTAAAAATTAAAAACTAGAATAAATAGGCATATTAATGAACATAATGAAACATCCAAAGTTTGGATGTTCAATTATCTTAATTACTGCAAATTGAGGCTTACATGTCCACTCTTTAAAAATGAAAAAGTCTTTCAAAATTTGGGATCAACTTGAATGGGATAAAATGCAAACGTTTATCACTGAGTTGTAAACAAGGGAAACAGTAATCCTATCAATCACTGTAGCCTAAACCACTTAATTTAGTTATTTCTAATAATTCTTTTATAATATCAAAAACAAGTTGCTGAACTTCAGAAATATATATAAGTATCGGAATTTTGTGAATTTTTTAAAACCCCAAAAATTAAAAATGGTGAAGTTCAGAAAATTTATTTTTTATATATTTTTCTATAACTATTTTAAGCAATGTGATATTTTGAAAGGTGGGAAATTTAGTTTAGTGTTCCTTTTTAAAATGATTATAATTGGCAAAGTTCAGAAAATTTATAAAAATATACCATGGCTGCTTTTTTTTAGATTTCAAATTTCAATCTTAGTAGCGAAGCCATTGCCTGGAATATATACATACTATACATTTAAAGTTTTTATTCACTTTTTATGTAAATGTCTATGTCCATTTTCATTGTTTGCTCAGAAAATGACCTTTGAGAAGGTTGAAAGATTTCTTGGCTAAACGAGATATACCACTGACCAGCACTTTTTCCACCTTTCGCTTTCTGAAAAGAAAGGATTTGAAAAGTTTTTAGGTTCGTTCGTGTCGTATGGACTTCACACCTCCACTCTTTTCCAATTCTAGACAGTTGTTGAATTTCTCACTACATTCGTGGATGGGATAATAGCTTCCCTGTAGTCTAATTTAATGTCATTCTAACACCAGGTGGTCTGTGTTTAGCGGGGCGGGGGGGGGGGCATGCTGGCCAGATGGGTGAATCCTGCATTTCCCATCAATGTAGGTTTACTGCTGTTCCTGTGGTCTTTGATCTCAAGCGGTTTGCTACAATCCATTGTTTTCTGGTCGCTGTCTCGAAACTTGGTAGTGGCTGTGTGGGGTCTGATACTAGGTTTCCACCTTCAGGGATGTAAGATTTTCATTGCGTTTTCCAGGTTGACATCAAATCAAAGCTATTGCTAGTTTTGTAAAGGGTCCGCGAGATTCGAGGCTTGAGGAGGTGAGTCCTTGTTCAGGTTATCCTCTTCTGGGGTGTGTCGGCTGGCAGATTGCTAATGTGCTGCTTGAGTTTTTGGACTTCATTTTTCCTACGGAAGTTAGGCGTGGCTATGGAGCTTATTATAGGAAGCCAAGGGGTGGGAGTATGTTTTAGGCCACCTAAAATGATTCCCATGGTCTCAATGAGACGGACGTCTATTTTTTGTGTGGGGGAAATATGCTTCAATACTGGTGAGCAGTACTCTGCTGTATTGTTGCACAGTGCTTGGGCAGAGGTCCCTAGGTTGTGCCCGCCATTTTTCTGAGGGAATTGCGTTTTTTCAACTTTCATAGTTTTTTCACTGAGTTGCCAAATTGGATTTTCGCCCATTATTTAGCTCGTGAAAATTTGAAAGTGGAAAATGTGAGGTGATTGACGTCGGGGTGTAAAGGACAAGCTTATATACTCGCATATTTTCCGAAGTGAAGACGATTCTCTACCCTCCATCTCACAAAATAAACTGACTTCATTGCGGAACATGGGAACTTCTTAAAAGTAAGGCACTTTACCGATTACCCCCACGCCATGTTTATTTGGGCTATGTCCCCTTCCCCCTTTTTATTTTCTCTAACCCCTTATCAAAGTTATCTGAAGGAGATGCCTTGGTTTTGACTTATTTCACCATTAAAATCAAAATATCCTAATCCCACACCACAATATTCATGAGGAGGAACATAGGATATAGGGAGACGGGGATTTCAACTTAATTATTCCTTACTAAGCTCGAAAAAATCTTATCAAAGAAATACCATCATAACTTTAGCGCATTTACCTCCATCTAAAGTTTTGGCAGCGTTTACAAACTTCTGCGGTTAATGACATAATTATGGCCTCAACTTTACGTGAAGTGACTTAAAAAGCCTTTGTAAAATGACAAAATTAATAACTACAAACTAAGTGGTTCATTTTATTTACCTTGGCAATCAAAATTATACCAAAAATCCAACAGATTTCATCCATTCCGAGTTAGATATCCACTCAAATTTTCATTTTGTGATATGATTTAAAAGAACTAATCTCGTATTCCAGATCAAATTTCTAATTTCTCTATTTCATTTGACATTCCCTTATTTTCAAATTAAAAATATCCCAAAACCTACATCTTCACAAGCGTCCTCTGGTATTTAGTTGTATGTTATCCTGATCTCCCCTCATCAAGATCTAATACCTGATTATATGTACATATATGCTAATATTACTATTCCTGAAATTACTTCTTCAGGTCTTTTTGGCCAAATTAATACAACAACAAAATGACTTTTTGGTCCCTCTATCATATAAAATATTTATTTATTAAGTTTAATACTTAATCTAAGAAAGTACAATAAATAGAATCACTAAATCTGTTCTAATGTGTGCAACGGAATGTCTGACATAGCTAAACAAATGTCCTTTTCCATCTACTCTTGGCTTTTTATTTTCTTGCTGAGATTAAGCTTTCTGCAAACAAAACCAATCTCTCTCTCTCGATATATATATATATATATATATATATATATATATATATATATATATATATATATATATATGCAAAATTACCCACAGTAAAATGAAAAGAGGAATCCAACTAATATCGAACTATATTTTCAAATTTATTACTCGTATCATAGAAAGGTTATAATAACCGAACGCAGCCATAGATATACTACCCTGAATGGTAGGGAACGACATTAAAAAAATTGTAACCAACCACCGACATAAACTCCTCGACTATGAAAGAGAAATCAGTCCTTTCCTAAAATCCCCCTCCCCCAGCGCTAAGCCCGAGGCCTATGGTTTTACCTTCAGCAGCGGTCCAGAAAATGATATTTGAATGGGAAACTCATCACTTCCTTGGATAGATTTATGGATGAAAACGCTAGGTGGGAAGGAACTTACTAATGGAAACAGGAGCTACTTCCTGAGGCTAATGATAAGCCTTTTGCAGACTCATTTTCTTTTGTTCTTAACTCGACATTGCATCGATTCTCCAAGTAAAGAAAAGACCTCTAAAGTCTCTGCAGTCTTGATAGCTGGTCATGGTTCCCTGATACTTACAGGCGCCGGATATTGGGTGTGAATCTTTTAGGTCTATCCTATAAAAGCTAGATTTGGTTCATCTTTGGTAAACGTGTTGGACACAAAATGAGAGAAAATATTAATAAGAGTACAGATCTTTGTTAGAAATAAATAAAGTGGTGCTCAGCGAGGGAACGACTCATCAGCCCATTAAATTATTTGCCAACTTACAGAATATGAAGGGAAATTGTTAAAAAATATATGAATGACAACTTAATAAATGAATATTTTATATGATAGAGGGACGAAAAAGGCATTTTGATGTATTAAATAGGGCCAAAAGACCTGAAGAAGCAATTTCAAGAATGGTAATATTAGCATATACAAGTATGTACATATAATCAGGTATTAGATCTTGATAAGAGGACATCATGACAACACACAGCTAAATACCAGAGGACGCTTGTGAAGATGTAGGTTTTGGGATATTTTTAATTTGCAAATAAGGGAATGTCAAATGAAATAGAGAAATTAGAAATCTGATCTGGAATACGAGATTAGTTCTTTTAAATCATATCAGAAAATGGAAATTTAATTGGATATCTAACTTGGAATGGATGAAAACTGTTGTTTTTTTGTTATAATTTTGATTTTCAAGGCAAATGAAATGAACCACTCAGTTTGTGTAGAGAGATCCACTAAAATAGTAGTATTATCCCACCACCTAAGATATTTTCTTCTGGAGAGAAAGCGAGTCGTTACTCCCCCATCCTTCCGACTTCACCCTTTTTGGACTTTTAGCCAGGTCACTGAGAAATTTACACCGAAGCATGACGCTGAAATTGAAGGCTACCTCCTCGCCGTATCAATCTTCGCCTCAAACAAATTTATGGCTCCAGCCAGTAGTCGTCCGTCTGACTCGCTGATCGCTGCCTCTTACACTTTCCCGCAAGGAGACGCTAGGTTGTCACGGCTGAGAACGAGGGTCCGAGAAGGCTCCCCTCTCTCTCTCTCTCTCTCCCTGTTTTGGAGAACTCTGGGTATATATGCACCCTCCAAATGATTACCGACATATTTGGTTAGACGACACTTCCCCGAAAGGAGTTGGATTCAACGAAGCTCTCTACGAGAAGTGTTTAGTGATGGTCGCAAGCCACGGAAGAGCTGGACATCACACCTGTATCTTCGGAACAGAGAGAAGAGTCTCGTGAAGCAACGTCAGCCTTTCTTAACCACTTTTGGATCAAGGATCGGAGAAGCCGTCCTTCTAAGTTCTTTTTGTGACCTCTTGGGGACAAGAGGCCCGACAGCTCGCTCAATCCGATTTTAGCGAAGTCATCTCCCCCCTCCCCATCGAAGTTCGACCGGTGACTTCTTGAGGACAAGAGGCCCGATAGCTAGCTTGATCCGAGTTTGGAGAAGTCACCTACCCATTTCGAAGTTCGTCCGGTGACCTCTTGAGGACATAAGGCCCGCATCTCGCAAAATCCTAATTTGGAGAAAATAGCACCACCCTCTGCGGTTTTTCGGCTACCCCCGTGAGTAATCAAGCTCACCAAGATCTCCCACTAAGTTCGACCCGCTTTACTCTCGAGATTCAAAGAAACTAAATCGCTCACTATCCTAAATCTCCCATTATAACCATTAAAATACCCTGGTTATCCCTCTCTCTCGAGACGCCCACTTGTCGTGGAGCAAGAGAAAGCTTGCGTGTACCATAGATTTTTCGAGTTGTGTCGTCGGAGGTTACCCTTATGGTACCATTGGTAGGGCTACCCTTGTCGAATTAGTCTAGAATGAGGTTCCAGACAAAGTGCGTCCATTTTCTACTCTTCAATCCTGTGATTCTGTTACTGTTTTCTCTATCCCTTCGACTGATTAAAAAAACACAAAATACAACCCTACTACTATCCTTTCAGCTTTATTCTTTATCTATCTAAATTTAAGGACCTGAGAGCTACCTCATGCGTCAGAAGAGAGGCTTTAAAACCTTTAAAAATAACGCCAATCGGCGCTTACTGGTTGCTAGACACTAGGACTAGAGGGGTACTAGTCGCTGGGACGCGATGAATTGGATGAGGGTAAGTGCTCCGTTAACTCTTTCCCTGGCGCGTAATTACTGACCATTCCCAGTGACCGTTGACAGGTGCCTGTGGTAGCAACTGTCCGATGCGACGGGCCTTGTTTTCAGGTTGGTTGACAGGCCAACACAAAGCTTTCGGGCGAATCTCTTGGTGTGGCGGGATATCCATTGAACGCTACGCCGAGATCCTGGCCGCCCTGAAGGGAACTAGTAGGAGTTTAGTTTGGGGCATGTTCCGCTGTTTACCTGGTGCTGTCAGTGCTGCTTGGTTGGGAGCTACGGCACGCAGGGCTTAAACAAATCGGTTGGACAAACAGAAGTAAAAGGAGCGTGCCTTCTGAAAGATTCGAAACGTCTCCGATGGATAGGCGGGAGCGACTCACGCAGGGCGAACTCACCATCCCCCTTCTTTTTTATTGAGTGATCACAAAGTATTCAGAGATATAAAGTGTTCAGCATGAATGGAGGGAAAGAACAAGCTGCTCTTAAATACACATGTTCAGTGTGCAAAAGGACTAGTGGTGCGTGTACTTCCCGGAGGGGTGTTACTCCAAATGACACCCGGCAAGTATCTGCACTGACTGTGTCCTCAAAGGAGAAGTGCAAGAGCTAAAGGATCTATAGGGTTCATCTGAGCAAAAATTTAAAGAACTAGAGAGGAAGCTGCAGAACTTAGAGTCTGAACACGCGCGTCAGCTTTGCTGTTTCGAGGACAGGATCGTCGAGTTGTCCTCGGGACTAGAGGTCCAGTCGGTTCATGATGTACCTCCCACCGACGTGGGTGGATCCGCTGACGAAACCCTCGCCCAAGAAGAAAGCACAGAATCGGCAGTCCCACGCCAGCCTTCAAACGTCCCAGAGCTGGAGTCAGCTGCTGTGGGCCTGACTCAATGAGCCAAAAAGAAAAAGAGAAAGAGGAAAAAAGGAAAGAAAAGAGAAGAGAAAGTAGAAACAGAAGAAGTGAAAGCAGAAACAGAAGTGAAACCAAAGGAAGATAGAAAAAAGAAAGAAGAAAAAAAAAGAAGAAAAATATGGACATTGAAGAGGAAACGGACAAGTTGGTTCGAAAGGGAAAACTCTTTCCTCTGCAGCCAAGTATCCGAGAGTCAACCTTATTGGCGACTCTCAAGCATGGAGTCTGCAACCACTGTTAGCGGCCTGCCTTTGCACCAGTGTGAAGGTAAGATGCCTGCCAGGACGGGAAAACCACCGAATCAGGGTAGATGCGAAGAAATCTCACATTTCTGAGAACTCAGTCGTTGCCCTGATGGTAAGTGGCAAAGAACTCTACCCCATAGGAGGTAAGGTAGCTCATGAATGAAATATTATACACACGGACATGGGAGCCGTGGACGTTTGTGGGTTAAAAACCCGCAAACATGTTGTGGTCGGGATGCTCCAAAGAAGAGGTCCAACCCGGATAGCTCACTCGAGGAACATCTTGAACCGATGCCTGGCAGATTTGTGTACGGTGGAGGGGGTCTTTTCTGTGGATCCTTACCACACCTATTATGCTAGAAATGATCTCTACAAAAAATGGATGGATTGCATCTTTCGTTTAAAGGAAAGTCTCTACTCAGTAAGATCATACAGAATATCGTGGAGTGGACCCAAAGGAGTGTATGGCCCAGAGTAAAAGCAGACGTACGCTAGTACGCCCGTGTCACTCCTGAAACGACCTTCTCAGAGGTCGTAAAAAGAGGACCCCCTTGCAAACAAAAAGGCCGGGAAACGGAAGAAAGTAGGGAGTCCTACAGTTGAGGAGTCCCTGAAAGTCGTTCTGTTTAATGCGAGGTGGATCAGGAACAAGTTTCTTGAACTTCGTGGCTTCGTAGCGACGGAAAAACCTGAAATGGTAGACATAACGGAGTCGTGGGTAAAAACCTCAAACAGAGATTTTGAAGGTGAATTCACGATTCCCGGTTACCAACTCTTCCAAAAAGATAGGCCAGACAGAGAGGGTGTTGGTGTGATGTTGTATGTCAAGAATACACTTAAATCGATGAACTGAAACATAATATCCAACCACAAGCTACTAGGAGTTGACCTAGATATAGGTACTACCAGATACAGGACCCTGGTGCTTTACAGACCCCCTGCGGAGCTCGTTGAAAAGGGCAGGGATCTGTACAGGATAATGGATAAACATGTAAAAGACAATGAATGTATCGCCATGGGTGATTTCAATACCCAAGTTGACTGGGAATCCAGAGAACCCTGTGAAGAGAACGCGCGTCTCCTGGAGTTCGCTAACAACGAGTTCCTGACTCAATGGGTGAGAAAGACGAAGAGAGGCAATAATACCCTCGACTTGGTTTTCACCTCTGATGATGACATCTTTGAGGATATCTCTGTAGGAAAGAGCTCGGTGGCAGTGATCACTGACTAGTCAGATTTATAGTCAAGGTCCCAAAGTTAGAATCTGCGACTAGTAAATCGAGAAAACTTTATTTGAGAAGAGCAGACTTTGCAGGTCTTTGTGCTGGATTGACTGGTGCGAGGCTAGAAGTGTGCGAGGGTGTTGAATATTCGTGGAATAGATTCAAAACTACGTTCATGATTGTTCAATCACGATTCATTCCTTCAAAAAACGTTCGTCGGTCTTCCGTTCAACCAAACTGGTTCAATCAAGAAACTAGTCAACTGCTGAAGGAGAATAGAACGGTGTACCGGCAGTCAAAGATTTTTGGAGACTTTGACGAGTACCATAGGCTAGTTAGGAGGGTGGAATCCAGCATAAGGGCGGCAAAGCGGGTCGAAGAGCTCTGAGTGGCGAGACTCTGCAAGGAGAATCCCAAGCAGTTCTATAGTTATGTAAACAGCCGTAAACCAATCCATCGCACGATTGTCCCTTTAGCGAATGAAAAGGGGGCATTAAAGCACTTAGATGCAGAAAATGGTAACCTCCTAAACGACTACTTCTTTTCAGTGTTTACTGAAGAATCTGGTCCCATCCCACAGCACACGGATACTTACTCGGGGAAAACTGGAGGAAATGGACCTCACCCAGAGATAAATAGACAAAAGATCACTGATCTGAAGCCGAATAATTCCCCTGGCCGGTACGGGTTTCTACCTAAAGTGTTGAAAAAAGTACGCGATGAAGTACGAAGGGCGGTCAATAAATTTTGCGAAACGGTAGGGCAAAACAGAGGAAACGAGATGGCTGTTTGTGGGGATGTTAGGACAAGTTATTACAAGTCAGGACCTGAAGCCGCACGCTCCTGCCTCTTCTAATCAAGAAGCAGTAGCTGATCGCAGATCATGAGTCACAAATTTTTTAACATTGGAGAAGGTTGAACACCGCGCAGTGATCAAACTTTTGACCAAGGAAGGCAAGAATGCAAAAGATATCCATGAACGCATTGTTGCACTGTTCACCGACACTGCCCCTTCGTATGCAACCATTGCTCGCTGGAATAGGGAGTTCCGCCATGCTCCTGAGTCCCTTGAAGATGACCCGTGTCCAGGACGACCATCAGACGGGACCAAAGAGGAAAATGTGGCCCGTGTAGAGAGGATGATCCTCGAAAATCAACGAGTGAAGGTCGAAGAAATCGACCGAGAACTTAGAATATCACATGGAAGTGTTATCAACATCATCCACGACAATTTGGCCATGGCCAAGGTCTCTGCCCGTTGGGTCCCTAGAACCTCACGCCCCATGATCAACTTTAACTTTGTCAAAGTCCACAAGGCCAGAGTTGCACAAGCTTCCCTGCGCGAGTGAGGATTCGAGGAGCTCAATCATCTCCCCCTACAGTCCAGATCTGGCCCCTAGCGACTACTTTTTATTCTGCCAGCGCAAGGCTGCCCTGCTTGGACACCAGTTTGGGACGATGAAGATGTCCAGCTTGCCGTCCAGGACTGGATCGAACGTCAGTCGGGAGATTTCTTGTTGTAGGGAATTCGAAGCCTCAGAGAAAATTGGCGCAAGTGCATTGAAGTTGAGGGTAGTTATATTGAAAAATAATAAAACACTTTTCCTCATATCTCGTTTCCTTATATCCGAATTGCAAAACTTATTGACCGCCCCTCGTATTACGACATCTGAGCACAATCTTCAACATGTCAATCCGGACTGGATGCGTTCCTAGAGACTGGCGGAAAGCGGAGGTGACTCCTCTCTTTAAGAAAAGAGAACCTAGCCAGCCGTTGAACTACGACCTATTAGCTCAACCTTAATAGTCGGTAATCTCATGGAAAGCATCATGGTAGGCAAAATGACGCCATATTTAGGGTCCAACTTGCGATTGAGCAGTTTCCAGTATGGCTTCCGAAGGCAACGGTCATGCCTATCGAATCTTGTGGAATTCTTCCACTTCGTTTTCAGTGAGCACGACCTGGACAAGGCGGTGGATGTTATCTACTTAGAGTTTCAAAAAGTCATCGATAAGATACCACACCGCCGCCTCCTTCGGAAAAGTAGCAAGTTGGATAGAGAACTCGCTAAGTGGCAGACGGCAACGGGTGTTGTTGAAAGGACAAGCTTCTGAGTGGGTGCCCGTTGCTTGCGGTGTTCCTCAAGGTTCTGTTCAGGGACCACTACTGTTCATCATCTACGTCATAGACATGGATTGTGACATGGTTGCGAGGATTTCTAAATTTTACGATGACAACAAGCTTGGTATGAACGTCGCAAAGAAAGGAAATACTGCCCGCCTTCAAGATGATCCTAGGAAGATTGGGGAGTCGTCGGACACGTGGCAAATGCCTTTTAACTTAAAAAAATGCAAAATGATGCATATCGTCCACCAAAATCCCCAATCTCAGTATATCCTTAAGGGCACTGCTCTTGAATCCACCTACACTAAATAGGACTTGGGTGTAACTATAACTAGTGATCTCAAGTTCTCTAGGCAGTGTATTGAGGTGGAGAAGAAAGCCCAAAGGATGCTAAGTTATATAAAGCGACATTTTGGATATCGGAACAAGGAGATAAAACTGTGTTTGTATAACTCCCTTGTCGGCCGTATCTGGAGTATGCCGTACAATTTTAGAGTCCTTCCTTTCGAAAGGATATCGCGAGAGTGGAACATGTGCAAGCCAGGGGAACCAAACTGATTCCCTCTATCAAACACAAAAGCTACGACGATAGATTAAGGGAATTAGATCTGTTCCCGTTGGAGACCCGAAGACTGCGTGGTCAGTTTATCGAAGTGTTTAAAATACTTCGAGGCCACGACAATGTAGACTACACCGATGTTTTCCAACTAAGTGAGGGCAGAACTAGAAATCACGGTTACAAACTTGAACTGAAGCGTTACCACGGCGATCTGTGTTTGAAATTTTTACATACTGTAACTGTGATAGCTGAAACGCACGTCCATTGGAAGTTATCAAAAGCAATTCTGTTGATCAGTTCAAGTCAAGACTGGACAAATTCTGGAAAATTGGCCGTTTGGTCCCGTAAGCCTTTGAGCAGAATTGTGCCCTCTCGACTGCGAGTCCAAAGCTACCCTCTCTGTATGGACCGTAAGGTCTTTTAGGGTTCTTCTTATCCTTGTAGCTCCATTAGTATTCGGAAAATAATTCAGTCTTATTCATACACCTATATATATATCCATATTTATTTTGTGCATTTTATTTAGTGTGTATGAACATCTATTGCTGTCGTTGTGTTTGGCTTATTCCTTGGTCACGAAGCTGCAGCTAACTATTCAAATCGCACTCTTATGACAATAATATTTGTTGCAGTGCTTAGCCCAACTTAGAACTCGTGTGCGTATATTCCTGTACATTTCGCCATACTTCGACAGTTTGTCTTTATTAATTTTGTCATTTTGAAAAGGTTTTTTAAGTCATTTCACGTACAGCTGAGGCCATAATTATGTCATTAACCGCAGAAGTTTGTAAACGCTGCCAAAACTTTAGATGGAGGTAAATGCGCTAAAGTTATGATGGTATTTCTTTGATTAGATTTTTTCAAGTTTAGTTAGGAATAATTAAGTTAAAATCCCCGTCTCCTTATATCCTATGTTCCTCCTCATGAATATTGTGGTGTGGGATTAGGAGATTTTGATTTTAATAGGAAAATACGTCAAAATCAAGGCATCTCCTTCAGATAACTTTGAAAAGGGGTTAGAGAAAATAAAAAGGGGAAAGAGGGCATAGCCCAAATAAACATGGCATGGGGGTAATCGGTAAAGCGCTCTACTTTTAAGAAGTTCCCACGTTCCGCAATGAAGTCAGTTATTTTGTGAGATGTGCAGGTAGGGAATCGTCTTCACTTAAGGAAATATGCGAGTATTAAAGCTTGTTCTTTACACCCCGTCGCCAATCGCCTCACATTAATTCACTTTCAAATTTTCACGAGCTAAATAATGGGCGAAAATCCAATTTGGCAACTCAGTGATGATTTTGATTACGTAATTGAGGGGGTCCCATTATGTTCACTCTTGCCTATAGAATTGTTTCTAGCAAACAACTAACACCAGGCCTATGCATTAATGCGGGCGAAAATGACTAAGTGGATGGTAAAATATTAAATTATTCCGATGGTATTGTGGTGATTTGTGAGATAGAGGTATCTCAGTGTTTGGAATAAATGGCACTACTAATGATAATTTAAACTTAATTTAAAGTTTAACTGTAAAGAAATGAACTATAAACACGAATGCAAATTTTAACGCAATAGAATGAGTGATAATAACATGGTGAAGGAACTAGAAATATCGAGATAAAAAGTAATGAACGAAGGAGTATTTAGGTAAGTAAAATACTGAGGAGAGCCGAAAAAATCAATTCTGTGACAGTTTAGAAAACCGAAATCTTGATGCATTAATAAAATGACCAGGCAAGGGCTTCGCCACTTCCTCCCCCTCTCCCCCTACGGGAGGGGGCGCACTTCGCTACTAAGATTGAAATTTAAAATCTAAAAAAAAGCAGCCATGGTTAAATTTTTCTAAATTTTCTGAACTTCGCCAATTGTAATTATTTTATAAAGGAACTCTAAATTAAATTTCCCCCTTGTCAAAATATCACTTTGCTATAATATAGTTATAGAAGAAGATATATAAAAATAAATTTTCTGAACTTCACTTTTAGAAATAACTTTGATAAAAAACATAATTCATAACCAAACAAACATAAAATTATTATTCAAATACTCAAAGAAATCCCCTAAATTTTAGAGTTAGTGATGATGATAAATTCTAAAAAAATATACGAATTCAGAATCGGCACCGAACAGCGTCTTCAGTAAATATCAAACTAATTGATTTTTCCCCCAAACGGGGCGCATTCACATATATGCTTCATGAGCCAATTATAGAGTACTTTTTAATATCCATTTTGGTAGATTTTATGGTGCTCTATTATGTGTAGTTTACAAATCCATTCTTTAGTGTACTAGCTATAAAATAACCCGACGCTATATCCTTTTCCCTTGATAGGTGTTTAGCATCATATGTGTTTTAGTTCAATTCACTAAGCAGTGATTATTTAAATATGTTCCGAATAGCAATGTTGCATCTTTATTGATTAGGGTCCATGTTGCTATGTGTCAAATATCTTAAATAAATTCTTTTTAGAATTGTATTTTAGGGTCATTCTCTACACATAAAATCAAGAATATTCCTCAAGCATGATTTGTTTTTATGATAACCATGTCCACTACCACATACTAGATTATGGTAGACAAAATGTTTGTTTTGTTCCTTTGTAACAACGGTTATTGAAGAGCCGTAGGTATGAAATTTCGTATTGCTGTACAAGGTTTTTATTCTAAAGAGAGCGGCAAAATATTCGTATAGCATCTCTACTTTAAAAAAATAATGACTATGTTTGCAATACCTTTTCCGTACACATTCTTTTATGTAAATGCTGCAACTAAATTCCCATTTAGCATGTCATTTACAGTATTTGCGTAGAGGTATTTCTAGTGGTAATGTTGCTAGAAATTACCTATTTATTATGTCTGCCACACACTTTCCATAAGATCTAAATTAAGCAATATTTTATTCGACCTTGAACTTGTTGACTTATAAAAAAGTGATTTGCTTGCTGTTATTTTCAAGGAAATTTTGTGGTAATTCTTTGCTATACTATTCATAACGTACTTCTTCATAGTCTGAAGTTATGAGACTATTATATAAGAGAATCAAAGGAACTAATCAAACATTGCATTTATTTTAGTATGTTTGTATCATAATTTGAAGGTGAAATATAGAAAAAAATGAGGCCCAAACTGATTTTATTAATAAATACAGTAAATTCAGACGCTCAGTCAAAATTTAAAATGATATCCCTTGTTCTTGAGGAATGCTTCAATTTTGGCATGCTGGAAACCATATTTCTTATGATATCTTGACTCAGATTGCTACACTTTGGTCCATTAAGAACACGCAACAGCTTACTATTGGATGTCTTTTTTGATCAAGTGCTAGTTTGATTTTCGTACACAAATTATCTCCTTGGTCCGAATCTCATCCATTCCCCGTCCAAGGACCAAAATATTCGATGTTATTTTAATTCAAAAACACCTGTATCGCGTATGCTTTGTGCAAAGGTCTTTCATAAGGTGGAAAAAATATGGAAATTATCTCCAAATTGGTCATAAACCTTTGGGAAAAGATGCTAACGAAACACCTTTTGGTGCTATTTTGAAATCATGGCAGTGCTTTTTTTGGTAAAATAGGTCACTAGTGCTTCAGTTCCCTTAGATGACAACACCCAAGACATGGAACGTCTCCAGATGATTCATTATGTTCACGATACAGGTCTCGTGAAATTTCTTCCCTTTTCTTCTCTTAACGTGGAATCATCCAGAAGCCCCACAAAAGCGGAAGGGAATTTTTTCATCAGTGGATATCAATTTGCCTCCTACAAAATTTGAGCCAAACCATAAGGCTCTTCTTGTTGGGGTAAGGCTATAGTCTCAACCCCACTGCGCTGCTTGGTGAAGCCTTCATACTTGCCTCTTTCCTATCGTAAGCATGCTTGGCACTCGAAGCAACCCGAACCTTGAGCTGTGATCTTACCAGGAGGCAAACGTGGGGGTTATACGAAGCTATTAGGCATTCAGAAGCCTTCTTCACTGTAGTGTAATTAGTCGTTTTAAATCGATTAATGATCCTAAAGATGATGCTTCTAGAGCTAATACCTTTAGTAACCATCTCCTTACATTTCTTGATTGAGAACAACAATGGTTGCACGCTTTTCTTTGGAAAAAACATTTGTGAAATTGCAAGATATTCAAACATTTATCTTTACCATCAAATATTACGAAATATGTTATTATTACAAAATATCCTTAAGTTAACCTCTATTTACAATCATTTTAACCTTTTGATTGAATTTTACAGCTCCCCTCTTACAGGAACAGGACAAGAGCGTGATTTCGGGGTCAGCAAATGAATTCACTCTTTTTTCAACTTATTTTTTAAATGCTGATCTTTTAATAAACTCGCGATAACTTAAATATTAGAATAATTATTCTTATCACGTAAATTTTAAAAACGAATGAATAAAAAAAAATATATATATATATATATATATTATTCTCAAAACTTCTGCGCATGACTGAAATTTCATTTGTGTCTTCCTTGTTTTTTTAAGCTCCCTGTATACACAATACACAAAAATAGTTCTTTAATTAAATGCTTAATTAATCTATAAAACCATTCTGGGTTTGGGTTGGATTTTTGCCTCTCCTGCATTAGAAGGCGGGTCTCATCTTCTTGTCTAAATTTATTTCGGCAAAAGCCAAGAACTTGCATGCTCGGCACTGCCTAATAAACTCTCCCCCAACACAAATATTTTCTCCACAGGGCCTCAAAGGGCGGCGTTTTTGTATTTTGTTCTACAGTTCAGCGCTGGTGCACATATATCTTAGATTTTTTAATTACGCAGAATTTGGTTATTATGTTGAATCCCAATTAATAGATAATTGTTTATAGTCTTTATTTAAGTACTTTCTCTACATTTCAAAACTATTTTATTCGAAAATGATATAATATTCTCTATATTATCGAATAATTGATGCTGTTCAAATTGAATAGGGTTTAACACATGAAAATTGTATTAATCAATAAATATCAATGAAGTTTTGTTTACCTAAATATCAAAATAAAATATGACGTGAGGTCTGGCAATTAAAAATCAAAATATCTAACTACCAGTAAATATTTCGCCATCTTTATCCATAACACGATTTAACCTGGGATATTTTCCGGATATTTTCTAAGATTTGTTTAAAGTTTGAGAATGACTATGTTTGTTACTTTAATTATTCAAAATTTTAAAGAAAATGAAACTTTTTGAAAATAAATACGTTTATTGAGTGTTCGAGATATCTTTTTAAAGAAAATGAATTATAAATGGTGAAGTTTAGCAAAAAATGAGAGAATTGTTTTGTGTTTTTTCGCATATTTGAGGGTTTTACAGTTGTTATTTCTAAAAATGATTTTCCAATTTCATCCTTAGCCCGAAAGAAAAGCTACTGGCCATTAAAACCTAGTAAAACCCAGTAAAAAACTAAATTATTAGAGGAAATTAAAATCGGAAAAATCAGTCCTACGATTTCATTTTCCCGTATTTCAAAAGAATTTCCATAAAAGATTTTTTCATACCTTTAGGCCCTGAAAATAGTATGAATCAGAAAAAAACCCACACACTAAGAATAATTTAATAGAGAAAGAGGAGCGCCTTCGCCACTCCTCCTTACAAGAGGCGCTTTTTCTTCCCAGGCTAACCTTGGGTCTGTTGCCTAAGGCCTATCTGCCTCGAACGACAGAGTTTTTGTAAAAAAACAAAAGATTTCCAGAATATATCTGCTAATAATTTGTCTTGCTCTATTTTTTTCAGGTCCATGCTTATTACTAACGCCTGAAAGCCCTAAAATCTTTTGTGGGAATTTCTTTTTAATACGCGGAAAAAACAATCGTCAGAACTATTTTCCCATTTCAATTTTGAAAGTAAGTTAAGTGAGGGTAGTTAGTTTCTACATATATATTAAAAAGATTCCTGTTTTGTTATTTCCATTGCAAAAGTATAAAAACTACACTATATATTTAGAATTTTATTTACCTTGAGATATTTTTTTAATTAGGTCAGTATATAAATTAATTCCATTTTCTGCTCACCTTTAAGCATAATAATGGGAGTTTTCGATCATCGTTTACAATATGTTCACACCTGCAGTTATATCTACAACGAAATTATTACAATATACGATCACGTCTAAAATCTCTATTTACTAATTTGTTCGCGCACTGTCTGATGAAGAAGGATATCTTCCATCATATACCTTGACTAATTTTGCTTTTTACATCTACTAATTTAGTAAATTGTGCAAATGTTTGGAATTTTAGGTGACCAGCTCTAACCTTGTTCCGGGAATCAACTATATCATTTAATGCCTCAAAGTTCGTTTTGTTAATCAGTATTTTGTAAGGGGTTCTGTTAACACAATCCCATTAAACAAGAAAGGGTAGTGGAAAGTCAATATGTACCTATATATTTCCAGTTATTCTATAGTGGTGGCGAGACGCGAGTCACCCCCGGCTCTCTACCAATCACACTAGCTAGAGCTCTCCTCTGATGGATCATGTTGGCTTTAGCCAACATTGTGCTATTTTCGGAGCGGATAACCAGAAAGCGTTTGAAGCCAGTGGGCTCCAAAGCGCCAGGTAGCCTCTAGATGAGGGGCGCCGACGTAATCGAGGCTCCACTCTGCGCCCTTTTTGGTCTTGGTTATGGACTCCCCATCTGGGCGAGCAACGGGGCTGGACGTGCTGATCTTATCTTGGTTGCTTGCAAAAACAGCAGTAACCTCGTCTGTCCCCGTCTCTCCCGCAGAGGGAGATGAGCCCTTATTCATTTTAGTCTTGTTCCTGTCTTTTCTTTTTAGGAGAAGAGGGCGGCAAGTGAAACCACTGGACCAGCCTAAGCGAGATCCTTCTCTGAAATGCAGCAGGTCTTGGTTGTCATAGGGTCACCAGCCGGGGGAGGAGAGTCCTCCTCTCTTTGTAAGGCCTCGAGGGCCCAAGTAATCTGAAGAGGAACTTGCAAAGGGGTGGACTTGAGTTCAATACTTGGCACCGAGACGAGGTTCGACCCCTTGGTAGGTCCTACCATATGCGGCTGGGTCATCTCAGTAAGCAAGTTTATCTCACAAGGGGAGGACGCCATGTGGTCATCCCCCTCCAAGCCATCACAGATTTGATCCTAGGTTCTTTTTTATCTTCTAATGCCAGCGAACCAGCATCCGTCGAGGAAGAGAGGGCGCAGGTACACTAATTCCCTTCAAACTAGTCGCGTCCGCCTGCAGGACATTAAGGGCCACGGGCCGATGGGTCATGCCGTACTTTGCTTCCCTAATAGAGTTGGCTCTATTAAGCTGCCCCAACTGGGAACAGTGATTTATGGGCCGCCTACCTGCTTTCTTTCCAGTCCCCTTGGAAAGTCAACGGAGGACTGTTACTGAAAAAAGTGACCGAGAAAGATGAGAGGAAGTCCCCTGCACCCGTAGGCAAAAGAAAGGAGTAATCCTCCTTTCGGGTAGAAAAAATTTGGAGGGTCGCCTGAGAGACACAGGTGGGGGACCTCCATTTTTTCAGTGTAGCTTTCCGAAGGTTGCCTACGGTGATGGTAGATAGGAAAGTGAAGGGAGGTTATTTTTATGGATTCATCATTGGTCATGGTGACTCTATGTAATTCATGGGATACACACGTTCATCGCTCCACGCAGTAGCCCGCTCTGCGTGGCATGAAAACAGGGCCAGCAGAACCAGCTACCGCGATTTGAGGCCACTCCCTCTAGTGACCTGGCAGCCCATTAGCATGGCTGCTCCCCATTTAGAACGGCGTAAAATTGATTGACAGGGCAAATATGAAGAAAAGGTATGTGAGTAAGATGTGAGTTGGGATGAAGCGGGTTGTCCACCCCCCCCAGGAGGGAGCTCAAAGGTGAGGGAACGTTGTCTGATTCCCCTCAGCCCCGATGCGGGATAGTTTGGTAAAAATAAGCTGTTTGGCGTCTACCCTGTGAAATTGGAGGCCGAGTAGACAAAGTTGTGGGAGAGGTTGTAGGCAACCTGAGGAAGTAGGGTAAAAACGCAGTCTATCAGAAAGAAGGAGAAGAGGTTAAGCTGTGGCCGGACGGGGCGCTGAGTTCCGTCAGCACGGCGGCCTGGAAAACAAGTCGCCGTGCCCCTTACGGGGTGTGTTCTCCGGGGCCGGGATAGCGTGGCGCTCCCTTAAGTACTAGGTGTAACTGTGTATACGGTGCACTCCCTTGTGAAGAGACTAAAACTTGGTGATGGTAATCGTGTAATACTCACCAACGCGTACTATTCACTAGAGCCTGGACCAGCTGTAAATATTGACAAGGATTGGGAAAAGCCTTTTATTTTCCTTGTCATCGCTTGTCAAGGAGGACCTTAAGGAAATTGAACGAGTTGAAATTTTGAATTATGTTTTAATTGTGTTTTGATCATTTCAAATTCAAAGAGATCCAACCTCGAGGTTCAGCCTTTCGCGGGTGAATCTTAGATTAAATATAGCATTCGTTCTTTATTCGTATTTTATTCTTTAAGTTTCATACCTGTCCATTTATTTACCTTTGGCTACATTTTAGTTCATTGTTTTGGGCAAATATCTTAAAAGGTTTCGGTTGTTTCAAGTTATTTTCGACAGGAATTTTGAAATTTTAATGTTGCTCTACTTCTCCACTCCTTCACGGCGAAAATATTTATGAGCTTGAAGGCCCAAATTCATTTTTTATGACAATTAATAATTTCTCATTTTGGTATTTGTCCTATCGCTATGAAGGGAGCGCAGAAATCCATTCTTGGAAATTGAGAATTAACCTAAAAGCAGATTTTTATAATCCAATGCAGAAGATTGTGATCAGAGACTCCTGTAATCGATTTGGTTTATCCCTTTTCTGCAACTCTAGCTCGGTTGGTAATCCAAGTAGGTTTATCGCAGCAGATACGTATATATATTTATATACAAGGTGTCTGAGAAAAAAGTTAACCGTAATTTAAATTTGTATAACTCAAAACCTATTGGAGATTTTAGAGTCTTGCAAAACAAAAAAAAATTAACAAATATTTATCTGTCGATTCTAAAAATTTCATTAAATTCCCTCTTACGATATTAATACACTAATGGGTTTAGGGGAAGCTATCAAAATTATGTTTGTGCAAGGAAGTAAAATAATGAAACTTCGAAGTTTAAAATCAACAAATATATTTAAATCCATTTTTAAACAAAAACACCTCTTCATATGGGTAATACAAATTCCTTTTTTAATTTTCTAAGCACCGTTTCTTTCCACATGTCCTCCATTTCTTTCCACGCACAGTTGCGCCTTTGACCGCATTGATTGAACAACATTTTTGATTAACTTGTGATTTTTCTTAAGTCTATTGACTTGACGTTTGATACTGTCTCTTAACTGGTTGATGCCTTGTGGCGGAGTAGAATACAATTTATTCTTTAGATATTCCCATAAATAATCGTACGGTGTTAAGTCAGCTAATCTTGGGGCCATTCAATGCATGATTTAGCATGAAAATGCGGTTGTCAAACGTTTCTCTTTGTTTTATTCTTACGGTAAGCTGTCTATGAGCTGGTGCGCCGTCCTAAATTGCCGTAAATCTGGCGCCGTTCTTGGAACATCCTTTTGTTGATTACGCTCAGGTAGGCAGCACCATTTAAGTTATTCTTGTAAAACAATGGGCCGACAAGATAGCATTCCCGCATATTCCGATCCACAGAGACACTTTCTGCTGACAAATACGTGTGTCAAAGTTGAATGCTCGGGGGTGGTTGAGCGGCGCATATTGCCGAATGTCATGGCTATTTACCTTTCCATTCATGAAAAGGCTGTCTCGTCACTAATCACAATGTTTTCTAGAAACAAGCAGGTTTATGGAGAAGTCATTCAACAAATTGTCTACGAAGAGAAAAATCAGTTTCAAGAAGCTGGTGTCTTTCATGCATCTTATAGGGATGCCATTTTGAGTCATTTCTAATAATGCGGTTGAATGATGACTTTGACAATTGTAACCCATTCTTTCTTACTCATACATGTGGATTTTGAAGAAGTGTTATCCGAACATTTTCGATATTTTATGTTGTTCTTATGGTTCTCATAGGACACGAACGACCTTTATTTAGATTTAAGCATGTTCCTTCATGTTGGTATTTGCGAACATTTTTCCAAATTGTGAATTTGCTTGGTGGGTGCCTACCTGGAAAAACTTGTTTAAATTAATCTTGTACTTGTTTAATACTGCTAGTCTTAAAAAAGTTTGTAACTACAAATACACTTTGATCTTTTGTTAACTGCATGATTAAAAAGGTTCTATGGAAGTAAGCTTTTACACAGAAAAGCTTTGATTTGCTTAGTAAGCAATAATGACGAGACTAAACCCCAGCATGGCTGAAAAATCACTGTAAAATGGCCTAGGCTTTCCTTAAAGAATCGCCTAGTGACCTAGGCTACCTAGGCTCTCTACGCTTCTCTTAAAAGTGCACGGTGACTTAGCATTCCTACGATTCGTTTCATTATTCTACTTCTTTGCGCAAACATATTTTTGATAGCCTCCACTAAACTCATTAATGTATTAATATCATCAAAGTGAATTTAATGAAATTTCCAGAATCGCTAGATAAATAATAAATAAATAAAACACTCTTTGCTGAACCAAAAATCTTCAATAGTTTTTGAGTTATACTAATTCAAAGTTCGGTTAACTTTATATATATATATATATATATATATATATATATATATATATATATATATATATATATATATATATATATATATATATATATATATATATACATATATATATATATATATATATATATATATATATATATATATATATATATATATATATATGATGAAAATTAATGCAATATCGCGAGAAAAGATGAGGAATTAAACCACATTCTCCGAAGACAATTTAATTTAGAACAGTTTCAGTGTATCTCACACACTTTTCCACTTGTCTTATATTTTCTATCCAGTGTCAGTTGAAAAAGGGTGTGAGATACACCGAAACTATTCTGAATTAAATTGTCTTCGGAGAATGTGGTTTAATTCCTCATATATATATATATATATATATATATATATATATATATATATATATATATATATATATATATAATGAAAAAAACTCACCAAGTGGCACGTGAAAAAAGCAATAATATGAAAATTTAACCAGAGGAAAATGAAAAGATGAATCCAAGCACTTTCGAACTATATTTGCAAGTTCATTTTCAATTTTAAAGGAAAAGTACTTGGATTCATCTTTTCATTTTCCTCTGGGTTAATTTTCATATATATATATATATATATATATATATATATATATATATATATATATATATATATATATATATATATATATATATATATATATATATATATATATACTGACAGATATATCCTTCGATTCCCGGGTAAAATATGAGTTCGGAAATTAATTAAGACTTTGAGCCAGGGCATTGCCCGGGCTAAAAATTCCTATCAATACAGGTGACCATTGTTTGAAATTCTTATATTGTAATACATAAATATCTTTACTCGCTTATTAATATTATTTATGTGTTGAAGTTAGATTAAGGAGAGTTGCACACTCTCCCTATCAGATATATATGATAGGGAAAAACGAGGGAAATAAGCTACACACATATTGCCGGTACGTAGACGACATCTACATCAACGTCCAAAACAACGAACACCTGAAGAATACCAAACAGCAATTCGAAGAGAACTCTGTGTTAAAATTCACTTATGAATTGAGCACGGGCAATTAACTCTCTTTTTTGGACGTTGAGGTACAAAACATCATTGGAACCTATATCACAAAAGTATATAGAAAGGGTACGGACATGAGAAGATGCCTCAACGCGGATGGTGAATGTCTTGAAAGGTACAAAAAAGTGTAATCGGCTAATACATCCGCCGAACATACAAATGCTGCTCAGCAGGGGAACCTTTCCATCAAGAAATCTCCCGCGTGAAACAAACCCTCGTTTACAGCGATTTCCCGAACAGCATGATTGAAAAACAACTTCATTAATTTTTAAGTATGCAATTAAAAGATAGGGATAAAATGAAAAGTAATAGGAAGCAGTAAATAACATCAAACTGTATTACAGAAATCAGATGTCTACAGCCTATAAAATAGACGAAAGAAACATCAAGGGGTTTGTTAACCGTAACATCAAGGTTAAGGATCAAATTCAACTTATTAAATACTATAAAACGACAAAAGTTAACTATCTCCCTAAGAAAAACAACAGCTGCCAAAACTCCTCGAATCTAAAGTCAACTAACATAGATTGCGAGCTTAATTACCCCTATGAAGACTGCAAGCTTCATCTTAGAAGCCATCTTAGCAAACGAAGAAAGGTCGGCCCTCAACACCCAGGCTACGAGCTGAAATCGAACATTGAAGTTGTTTTAAAAATTGCACTCACGATTAGCTCGTTTCCCTGACATTACGCTCAATCGTGGAAGAATAAATATCCCCTAAAAACCGTTTGCTTTTCTTTCAGACACCACCATACTTCATCGGTAAAGGAGGCAAGAATACCTAAAGTCGCTCCGAAAATGATCGAATAGATCGAAAGCTCAGCAATTTAAGTTTTGTTTTTACCAGAGCCATTTATTAAAACGAGATATGAACATAGAACAAGATATCTACCATTTACAAAATGGATTAAAAAAGCCAGTATGAAAAATAGAAAGTTGCTAAAGGAAATTGATCAAGGCGAAATATACCATGGTCTTCAACAAAATTTGCTACCCATCTACACTAATATATATATATATATATATATATATATATATATATATATATATATATATATATATATATATGTATATATATATATATATATATATATATATATATATATATATATATATATATATATATATATATAAATGTTCCATTTACCTATACTCTTTTAGTTGGACTCAAATTGAAGTTTAATTAATCTGTTTATTGTTGTAGAGGGGTGGGATCTACCACATTCTCTAAGGATAAGCCTCAAGGAGCGAAACTTTATAAATGAATTCGGCCTTGAGAGTTAGATAAAGGATAAATATTGAATTTATTCTTTTTTAATTTTGAGAGCCTCTCTGGCTACTGCATACTAACAAAAAAGTCGCTGCACTTACGCTAAAGACTACTGGTAGTGTGCAAAGAGAAAGGCTAAGCAGATGTTGAAAACACAAACAAAAAGCAACAACAACAGATAAAAAAGAAAAGAAAGCAAAAAGTTGACAAGAAGGAAGCGCGCTCCGGCGTCGGTGGTAGCCCCATCCTCCCCGACGGAGGAGCAAGCGACCTACAACAAATCAGTCAAATAAAGCGAACCCAGGAACCCAGCAGAAAATCATTTAGACATCTGTCCGGCTCGCGAAAACCCTGGCGTTACGGATATCGCCAACCAGGGGATGCGGAGATTCCAATGGCCTGAGATCACTAACGGCGCTTTATGAGTTGCTATAAACACAATACGTTCTCCGATCCTGCCATTACGCGGTCTCTCCCGTTCATTCATTCCTTGGAGTCTCTCAACACATGACTATGCCTGCCAGATTACAGCTCTATGAGTAATTATCGGGTGATGATGCTGGATCGCTCCTACGCTGAAGTTGTTTAAAGTGGAGAAGCAGGCGCGCACTCTTTGAGTCCACATACATGATGCAATTAGTCCAAGTTCAGCAGTATATAGCACCGAGACTTTGGGGGATGTTCTAGTGCTGCAGTGAGCTGGCGGAACCCCAGATACTTTTGGGGTCCTCTATTGTAGCCGGCCCACCTGGGTTTGCATCCGCCTTCTCGAGAGAGTCAATTCGCAGTTGAGGTTTTCACCAATTTACCCATTTGCTGGGGCACGGATTGGCGGTACGCCAGGTCAAGTCCACACGTGAGTGTGCTTTGGTGCACCACATCTGGGGCTCTCTGATGCGCTGAGATCAAATACTGGATTAGCTTGGATGTTGTAATCGCTCGGCTTGTCTTCTCGCTTTGCATTATTGGCCACTGGCTAGCACTGTGATGAAAAGCTAAGCAACTAGCTCGGCCGAGAAGACAGACACAGCGTCTGGCAGAGCCTCACTCATTTCAAGCAGAGTGTGTACGGCGTGGAAACTACCCGTCTCTTGGCACGTGGAGCCATCCGTACACACTGGAACAGGTCCAGCGAGAAAAAATTATTCTCGAAATAGGACGAACGTAAAACTCGCGTGGCTGTAAAAGCTTTGGGAACAGAGGCGTGATGAAATATATTTAGAGGTGGTACCCACCAGAGAGGCAACCTAAGCAGAACCAGGGAAGTCATAGGCCCGAGAGCTATACCGAACTCTCGAAGGGGGTTCCTAGATCACAATCCGGTCTCCAAACCGGGCACGTCGCTTAATCTTCCGTACCGAAGGGTGTTTTGCCACCAACTCGGCCGTGAAGACAGAAGCAGCGCCTGACAGAGCCCTGCTGACTTCAAACAAAGGTACGGTACGGTACGGTACCAGCGTGACACGAGGTGTGCTCCAAAAAGGGCGAACGCAATACTCTCGGTGCTGTACAAACTTTGGGAGCAGGGGTGCGGCGACAACTAGCCAAAGGTGGTACCTACTAGGGTGGCGTCCTGAGCAGAACCAGGGGCGCCACCGGCCCAAGAGCTATACCTATTTTTCGAAGGAGTTTACTAGCCGAAACCCAGAATGCTTAGGGTAAGACTGGCGTCTCTTAGCGTCATAGGCACCGTCGAAGTCAGCTGCGGATGCAGTGAAAGCTGCTGGTGACTAAGGGAGGCGCCGGGCTCGCGCTTATAGGCGCATAATGCAGTGTGCATGGCGTAGAGCGAGTGGCATATCCCGAGCATCGACCAGCAAACTCTCAATGAAGCAGGTGCAGAAGGCACCGGACGCTATTCAAAGGCCAGTGTGGTGGATCGAGTCAATCTTCTGCCATACACTCTCAGCTGCGGATGCATAAAACTCGCATCCGTAGTTAAGCTTCGAACGAACAAAGGATCAGTAAAAAAGTAAGGGAGTAGCCCTATTAGCGCCCTAAGCGCTGAACGTCACGGAACGGAGAATATCCATAGCGCGGGTGCAATAAACCATAAGGCAGCGAATATGAGGCTCACACGTGAGATGTCGGTCAAATACAATCAAAAGAAATAGGGCAGAATTGCACTACCTTAATCATGACCAAGGAATACCTAATCCTGTTCGCTTAGGCAATAGCGAGATGGGCGGTTTAATACCTGTGTCAGTCGACGCTGAATAGTTGTTTTCTGGGCCGCGCTAAAAGAGATCGAAAGATCGTCCACGGAGAACATAGCTAGAACATTATTCAGCATCACCGAAGCTAGGCTTTTAATGCTCAGGGTGAAGAGTGGTACACTGAGGACACTTTCCTATAGACTACTTCTTTCTGACGCATTGGGCCGTAGAGTGCTACCTTATTTGTACGGAGAACCGGCGATTTCAAAAAATTTAGGATATAAAGCTTGGAAAGTGCCCCCTCGCCCCCATAGTATCGAAAGTCTCTATAATACCGTATCACCAGCGGTCTCATAGGTCTTCTAAATATCGAAAACGCCGTCGCATAGTACTGTCTACAAAGGAAGGCATCGCACATGGAATTTATCAGACGGAGCAGAGCATCTTACGTGGAGTGGAACTTGCTGAAGCCGCACTTTGCATGCAATAGGTGGCTTTCAGTCTCCAGAAAAAAAGGCTAATCTAGCATGTACAAAATAAATTCTCCATCAAATTGCACACCCAGGAGGTTAGAGAAATTTGGGAGAAACCAGCCGGAGTAGAGGAATCTGTCCCAGGTTGGCGAAAAGCAAGCACATAGCAATTTGCCAGAAGTCTGGAAGGATACCCTCTACTTTGTTCCTTTTGAACAAATATAATAGAAACGTAATGCATTGCTCAGCCAGGTTTCGAAGAATGGTATACTGGACTTCGTACAGACAAGGAGCGGTGTCCGATGCGCATGAAGAAAGAGCGTAACGCAACGCACCCAATGTAGATCTGTCGTTGAAGGGTTCTCCGCTTCTGGAGAGAAAGTCCACTTGGTAGCCTTGAGAGACATAACGACGCGCAATGCATGCAGAGAAAGCAATCGCGAAGGACTGCGCCACGAAAATGGGCTCTTAGATTACGTTTCCATTCGCGAGGAAAACGGGAGGGTAGTTTTGCTAGAACTTGCCACGAATCCTTTTGACTCACTTTCATACCTCTGGTAGAGGGGTCTTTCTCGTTAAGTGAAGACACGTATGCCCGCCAGGAAGAGTGGCAGGCGTGCTTCGAAACATACCGGAATCTAGCCCTAGCTCAACGAAATTCACAGACAGTGAAATAGTTCGGGTGACGCTGATAGCACATGTACGCATAACGCTTATGTTTGAGGGCCGCCTCAAGCTTGGCTGCCATAGGGAAGCCTTCGGCCTGCAAAACGGCCAGACTTTCTAGGAATAGTAGTTAGGCCCACGGCAATGAGGTTGCCGGGGAAGAGCTCAACGGCCTCATCTACCTACCTACCTCTTCGACTGAGACAGAAAAATCAGTCATTTAGTGAAATGCAGACAAGCGCACCAGTGCCAAGCACCACTGGCGGGGGCTCTCAGGCGGGAGTGGCCCAGAAAATATTTGAATGTGAAAGTAATCACTACTATGGAGGTCATCGACTACCTCTGACGCAAAATAAGGTTGTGTATCTTAAGAGCACGAAGATAGATCAAGCCAGAAAAAAGAAGTGGTTCTCGGGCACACTTGGCCACACAAGATTTGGACGTATCGTTTGAAGTTTGGAGTAACTCACACAGACTTCGGTTAACCACGAATTGGCACGTCGAAACGAGCTTTTTGTATGGCTGAAACGATGCATGTAAGTATGTAGTAGCATCTCCGCATCATTGACACGAATGCCATCACGGGGTAGCGATACCAACCAGTATGTACTGACTCAAGGAACTTGTCACAGTCAAACGTGACGAAGAGTGTAGTGGTCGGCCTCGAGGCCCCTCTCTGTTTTATCATCGCACTTTCGACCTTACACTCTTCATAGTCTGCCAAGTCTAAATTAGTGTCATCTATGGAGTAGTCGATGAGTCAATTCTCATAGACCCCTCCTCTCCTTGTTTGGCCTACGGGACCCTATCCGTCTGAATAAGAGTTTTCTCAGGGGCGGGTTCGGTTCCTTGCTTGGTACCGACTGCAAATTCAATCCTATGGAAGATCCTATCATCTAAGGATTGGTCAACTCAAGGACCATGTCTTTCTGAGCCGTGGCGTCCATGTGGCCATCTTCGAAGACATCACGGATCTAATTCGAAGAACCTTTTTTCTCATCTTAAGCCGGCTAACCGGTATCTATCCGGAAAGAGAGGGGGTGGCTGGGGTTACAAATAATGACTCCTGTAAAATGAGGACGCACGAGAGCAGGTCATTAGACGGCGCAGACCGACAGGCCACTCCATTACTTGCCCCCTAAGGGTCTGGCCCCATCGAGCCGCCCGCAACGGGAGCGGTAAATATTGGACCGCTTGTGTGCTTTCTTGGCAGACCCAAGGGTGCCCAGAGAAGGGGTTTATGTGGAGACGCCTGCACAAATAGGTTTAGGAGAGGAGTAAGCCTCCTCTCCGGTAGAAGAAATTTAGATGTTACCCTGAGTAAGCACAGAGGGTAGCCCTCCATTTTTTTAACAAACTCTTCATTGATCATGGTGACCTGTGTCGTAGGTCAGATATGACCCTACGACAAATGAAGGAATGCCACTTTTTGGCCTTGGTCAAAACGAAATTATATATGAGTGATTATTCTACCTTTGGCCGATTTCATTGAAATGGCTATGTGGTTCTGGGAATCAAACATGTGAAATAAAAATATCCTTTACTACTATACAAATAATACAATTTATAAACAAAGGATACACTATAGGAAATACACCAGACTACTTGGAAAGCAGAATTGATTTAAAATGGATGCTTTGGCACGCGCCACGAGCATGCACAAACGACTAAGCGAAATAAAACGGGAGGAGGGGATCATGGGTGAATCTTCGAGGTCGAATAGCGTCGCGCCTCTTCGAAGTTAATAGAGAGAAAACGTAATTGTCTTACAATTTCCGTAGTGAGCCTCGAGGGTTTGGATCAAGGGAGTATTCTCTCCGGATGGAGCTGAGCTGGTTATTGCAGAAGGACGAGTCTTTACGTTGCTTGACTGTCGTGAATTCTTAATAAATCTTTCTTGCCTGCAATCCCTTGAGGTGCGGTAGTTGCTTCAGAAGTTGCGCGACGTGTCCTTGGCTGATTTGGGCGAATACTGGCGAATACTGGAGAATACTGATTTTCTCATACCCGTGCTGAGAATTATATACCGAGTCGCCGGAAGCGATTTCGCTGGGCAACGGAAGCAAGTGCTACTCCATTTGAAGTGGCGCGGTGGACGTGAACTTCACACCCTCTTGCTGATCTTTTCCCTGGTTTCAGTTTGGCGCGTTCCAGCTCGTCCTTTCGCCCCAGAAGCTTAATCCAGAATTTCTCTCTCTCTCTGACATCTCCTCCCCGCATAAGATGGAACTTCCGCAAGAAGTGACATCCGGGGTAACAAAACGGGCTGTGCATAATAAATTCGCATCACAAAATAAGATGAAATAAAAAAGAATACATGGTACTAAATTAAAAAAGGAACACAAAATAAATATTAATAGAGGGACTGAGAAAATATACATGGGCCAATCATTGTCAGAAAGAAAAGAAATAATTTATGATAACCATAATTATTAACAATTAATTTCTGGAGAGAGGCACATCTGCCTCGGTTCCATAATAATTTAAAGTTAATTTAATGAAAATAGAGGAAGGGGGGACGCCCCCTTGTCGCGGCAAGAGAGCTTTTGTGGACCTTGGACTTTTTGAGCTATGTCAGCGGGGGTACCTCTTCGGGGTACCCCTGGTAGGGCTTCCCTTGTCAATTTGGTCGAAACGAGGTTCCAGACTAAGTGCGTCATTCCTTCCTTTTTCTACTCTATCCCTCTCCTTTTTTATTTTTATCCTATCTCCCACTTATACGAAAAAACAAACAAAAAAGCCTACTCCTATCGTGTCACTCTTTCCCTTTCTTCCTCTATCTACTTATAAGGACCTGGCAGCTACCTCATGCGTCAGAAGAGAGGCTTTGGAACCTCTATAAACAACGCCAATCGACGCTCACTGGTTGCGAGAGACTAGGACTAGAGGTGTCCTAGGCGTTAGGGCACGATGAATGGGATGAGGGTAGTGCCCCGTTAACCCCTTCCCTGGCGCGTAATTATTGACCGTTCCCAGTGCCCGTTGACGGGGGATTATTGTAGCATTGGTCGGAGGTGACGGCCCTTTGTTCCCATGTTGGTTGCCAGGCCAATAAAATGCCTTGGATCGAGTACCTTGGTGTGGCGGGATATCCATTGAACGCTACTCCGAGATCCTTGCCGTTGGGAAGAGAACTAGTAGGAGTTTAGTAAGGGGCGTGCTTCGTTGTTGTTCACCTGGTGACAAATCGAGGGCCCCTTCGGGGACCGTCAGTGCTGCTTGGTTAGGAGCCACGGCACGCCGAGGTTTGACGACTAGGTCGGACGAACAGCAGCACATGCAGCGTGCCTTCTGAAAGATCCGAAACCTCTCCGATCGATAGGCGGGAGCGACTCACGTGGGGAGAACTGACCCAACCCCTCTTTTTTATCATTGTTGGTCACGAGTTTCCAGATAGAGAGAAAGCGCTCAAAATGACAGGCAAAAAAGTTCCCGTTCGTCTCGAACACAACTGTGCAACATGCCAGTTAGAAAAGTGGTGCGTTGACTTTCCGGATGGCTGCTACTCAAAATGTAGCCCTGAAAGTATCTGCACTACTTGCATATTGACGCGAGAGGTGGAGAAATTAATGGACCTCTAAAGAGCCTCAGAGGAGAGAGCGAAGGTCCTTGAGGGAAAGTTGGAGAAGCTCGAAGCTTTTAACGCAGCTCAGGTTCGATGCCAAGAAGAGGCTCCGCCCACTGGCGTGACGAAATCCCCTGGTAACCAAGCGGACATTCCGGCATCATCTGAGGCTAAGCTAGCTGAGGCGAGAGAAAAAGAGATAAAGAAGAAAGGAGAAACGAAGAAAAAAAAGAAAAAGAATAAAATTGAAACAAAAGTAGAACCAAAAATAGAAGAAAAACAGATAAAGAAGAAGAAAAAGAAAGATAAGAATGTGGAGAGTAAAGAGGAAAAGGGGAGGCCTCTTTCAAAACGGAAGATCCCGTCTTCAGAGACGAAGTGTCCGAAGCTCACCCTCATGGGTGACTCGCAAACACGGGATCTGCAACCACTGCTAGCGGCCCGCCTTCGCACTAGCGTGAAGGTAAGCTGCCTGTCAGGACGAGGTAACCACAACATCAGAGTAGAGGCAGAGAAAGTTAGATTTCTGAGAATTCTGTTGTTGCTCTGATGGTGAGCTGCAACGACCTCTACCTCAGAGGGGGTAAGGTTGGCCTGAGTGGTAAGACAATCCAAACGGTGATGGGAGCCGTGGATGACATAGGGCTTAAGACCCGCAAACGTGTGGTGGTTGGGATGCTTCCAAGAAGAGGTCCATCCCGAACCACTCACGAAAGAAACATCGCAGTGAACAGAAGGTTGGCGGATCTCTGCACAGCAAAAGGTTTCTTCTTCGTGGACCCCTATCGTACCTTTATCGGTAGAGACGACCTCTACCAAAGGGACGAAGTACATCTCTCCTTTGAAGGGAAGGCCTTTCTCGCCAACCTAATTCAAGCTGTCGTGGAACGCACCCAAAGGAGCGTTCGAAACAGAGCGAAAGCGGACGTACCCCAGCATGCCCGTGTCACTCCTGGAACGACCTTCTCGGAAGTCGTCAAAAAGGGTGTGACCACGAAAACAGAGAAGCCGGGAAACGGAAGAGCGTAGGGAGTCCTACACTAGGGGACTCCCTCAAAGTTCTTCTGTTCAATGCGAGGTCAATCAGGAATAAGTTTCTTGAGCTCCGTGGCCTCGTAGTAACAGAGGAACCTAGATGGTTGCCATAACGGAGTCGTGGATAAAAACCTCAAGCCAAGATTTTAAGGGTGAATTCACGATTCCCGGTTACCAGCTCTTCCTGAAAGATAGGCCAGACAGAGAGGGTGTTGGTGTGATGTTGTATGTCAAGGATACTCTCAACTCGATGGATTGCAACATCGTATCCGACCATGAACTACTAGGTTTTGACCTAGAGATAGGTCCTGCGAAATACAGGACCCTGCTGCTTTATAGACCTCCTGCTCAACTCGTTGAAAAGGACAGATATCTGTACCAGCTACTAGGAGAACTTGTCGAAGACAGAGTGTGTATCGTCATGGGTGATTTCAACACACAAGTTGACTGGGAAACCAGAGAACCCTGTGGCGAGAACGCACTACAACTGGAGTTCGCGAACAACGAGTTCCTCACTCAATGGGTGAGAGAGCCAACGAGAGGAAACAATATCCTCGACTTGGTCTTCACCTCTGAAGATGACATCGTTGAGGACCTCTCTGTTGACGAAGAGGTCGGTGGCAGTGACCACTGACTAATTAGATTTGTAGTCAAAGTTTCGAAGGCAGGGCCTGCAACTAGTAAATTGTAGAAACTCGATTTGAAAACAGCAGACTTTTCAGGTCTTCGTGCTGGAAAGACTGACAAGAGGCTAGAAGTGTGCAATGTTGTTGAAGACTCGTGGAACAGTTTCAAAACCCCATTCATGAGTCTTCAATCGCATTTCATCCCTCTGAAATGTCCCCGTCGGTCTTCTGTTCAACCAAAGTGGTTTAATCGAAAAATCGGCCAACTGCTTAGGAAGAAGAGAACTGTGTACCGACAATCGAAAATTTCGGGTGACTTTGACGAATATCAGAGGCTAGCCAGGAGAGTGAAGTCCAGCATAAGGGCGGCTAAGCGTTCTGAGAAACTCCGAGTAGGGAGACTCTGTAAAGAGAATCCCAAGGAGTTTTTTTGATATGTGAACAGCCGTAAACCAATCCGTCAAACGATTGGCCCTTTGAGAAATGAGGAGGGGACATTAAAGCACTTAGATGCAGAAAATGCTAACCTCCTCAACGACTACTTCTCTTTAGTGTTTACTGAAGAGTGTGGTCCCATCCCCCAGCCAATGGATTCCTACTCGGGGAAAAAGCTGGAGGATGTGGACTTCACCGAAGGCGAAATAAAAAAGAAGATCAGTGACCTAATGACGAATAAGTCACCTGGCCCGGATGGGTTTCTACCTAAAGTGTTGAAAGAAGTGCGCGATCAAGTGTCACGACACCTGAGCGTAATCTTTAACATGTCAATCCGAACCAAATGCGTTCCTAGAGACTGGCGTGAAGCGGAGGTGACTCCTATCTTCAAGAGAGGAGACCGAAGCCAACCGTCAAACTACCGACCTATCAGTCTGACTTCGATAGTCGGTAAACTCATGGAAAGCATGATGGTGGACAAAATGACTTCGTATTTAGAGTCAAACCTGCTACTGAGGAGTTCCCAGCACGGCTTCCGAAGGCAACGGTCATGCCTGATGAACCTTGTAAAATTCTTCCACTTCGTTTTCAGTGAGCACGATCGGGCCAAGGCGGTGGATGTAGTCTACCTAGACTTTCAGAAAGCCTTTGATGAGGTACCACACCGCCGCCTTCTCCGGAAAGTGCGAACGCTTGGCATAGACGAAAAGGTAGCCGGCTGGATCGAGAACTGGCTAAGTGGCAGACGGCAACGGGTGGTGGTGAATGGACAGTCTTCTGAGTGGGTGCCCGTTACTAGCGGGATACCTCAAGGTTCTGTCCTGGGACCACTACTATTCATCATCTACGTCAACGACATGGACGGTGACATGGTTGCCTAAGATTTCCAAATTTACCGACGATACCAAGCTTGGTATGAACGTTGCAAAGGATGGAAATACTGCCCGCCTGCAGGGAGATCTTGGGAAGATTGGGGAGTGTTCAGACACGTGGCAAATGCCTTTTAACGTGAACAAATGCAAAGTGATGCATATCGGCCACAGAAACCCCCAATCTCAGTATATCCTTAAGGGCACTGCTATTGAATCCACCGACACTGAGAAGGACTTGGGTGTAACAATCACTAGTGACCTCAAGTTCTCGAAACAGTGCATTGAGGCGGAGAAAAAGGCCCAAAGGATGCTAGGCTATATTTAGCGCCAGTTTGGTTATCGGACCTAGGAGATTGTACTGTGCCTGTAAAACTCACTTGTCCGACCGCACCTGGAGTATGCCGTACAATTTTGGAGTCCTTCATCGCGAAAGGCTATCGCGAGACTGGAACGCGTACAAGCCAGGGCAACCAAGCTGATTCCCTCTATCCGACATCAAAGTTATGAGGATAGACTAAGGGAATTAGATCTGTTCTCGTTGGAAACCCGTAGACTGCGTGGTCAGCTCATCGAAGTCTTCAAAATACTTCGAGGGCTCGACAATGTTGACTACCGGGATATTTTCACACTGAGTGATAACAGAACGCGCAATCACGGCTTCAAACTTGAATTGAAGCGTTACAACCGCAATCTGTGTGGAAATTTTTTCACTTACAGTATCTGCGGTATGTGGAACGCACTTCCAGTGGAAGTTGTCAACAGTGAATCTGTTGACCAGTTCAAGTCAAGACTAGACAAGGTCTTGAAAAGTGGCCGTTTAGGGACGCAAAACAATTGAGCAGCCATGTGCCCGCTCGATTGCTAGTCCAAAGGTACCCCATTTTTCCAACCTCTTACGGTGTTCGATCAGCTACGAATACAAAGATTGGACTTACTAATCGAATTTTTGTTTGGTTAAAAGCTCTTTAAGCATTCTCAAAGGGCATCATACGTTTCTACCGTATAATAATTCAAATGGAGCGAACCCCAATGTTTGGTATGGTATCACTGCTAGCCAATGAGAGCCATCGGAAGCTAACAATGCCACTCTCTTGGCTGCTCGGCACATTCCTTCCGCAAGATGGTCTTGAGATTACCATTCAGCCTTTCGCATATACCATTTCCTGAAGGGTGAGATGGGGTGGTAAATAAGGGCTTTACAATAAGCAACTTGCTCACCTGCTCTATCTAATGGGATGTAAATTGATGGCCACGATCCGACAACAATTCTTTTGGCAATCCGACACGGGAGAAAATAGTAATAAGGGCTTCAGCACGATAGCTGTCGATATTCTTGAGCGGTATAGCCACAGGGAATCTTGTCGCAAAATTGACTAGAGTGAGTACGTAGCTATGTCCCTCACTGGACGGTTGGTGGATTGGTCCGGCCAAATCGATTGCCACTCGGGAGAAGAGTTCTAAAATTACTGGGCACTTCTGCAATGGGGCTGGCTTAACTCGTCCCTTAATTGCAGTTTTCTGGCACATGTCATATGATCGTTGGGCAGTCTTCGTGGGGCTTAAATTATTCGAAAAGAGACTGCCATGTGCAGTTTACACAATAAGTTGAACATGAGTCTAGGAATAAATAATTCTCGAGACTCGTTGTTATCTCCTTCTGATCATATGCGATAGAGTAAGTTATCCTTAACAAGGAAAGAAATTATCTTATTCCTCTAATAGACTCCTGTATCATAATTTGGGCCTTAATCCACTGAAGTAAAAGGGATTCACAATCCTTCTGTTATTTAGCAAAGTCTTCACTCACAAGATTGCTGTACTCGGCATCGCCGGGAGTTCTCAGCGGTGCGGTTGCTTCCCCATCTTCCTTTGCTTGTGAGCCGGTGATCACGGGTTGAGCCACAGGGGTTGTGGAAAATTTGGGACTCTGACCAATAAGAACAGCACAAAATTCGATGGGTGCTGCAAAGACTTCGGCCAAGACAGTAAAGTAAGTGCAGTCGATATGGCACTTAACGATGGGGAATTGATTAGCGCGCCCCAGGTAGTCGTGCATAATTGCGAACCTGTCGTGATCCTTAGCGACAGGTGAGAGTAGTTTATCCGAGATCATGATACATGTACAATCTGAATCTCGTACGAGTGTGGAGATACGTCAAAGTCTACTTCTCCACTTTTGGATTGAAGGCCTCCAGGGGTGCATTTGTCGAACAAAAAGTTCAGCTGGTGGCCAGCGGGAGTCGGTGCGATTGAAGGGAGAGGAGTTTCTGGTTGAAACGAGATTTAAGATGGTGTGGCACTCAGATAGTTCACCGAGTGGGGATGTTTATTCATCAAGTGAGAGTTCTGAGGGCAATTAGTTCCTACGTGGCCCTCAACTTCACAAGAGTATCAAACGATAGTCCTCCTGGGGAACGCTGACGCAGGGGTTGATCTTTGAGGATGAAATCTTTTCAATCATCGTATCATAGGGCACTTTTATGCGTTTAGTCAGAAATTAAGGTGTCGTTGCAAGGTATAATCGAACTGACGGAAGGTCTGATTTGGCTGAATGCGGCAATGTCTAAACATCGCGCGGTAAAAATCTGGGGTTATGTTGTAAGCGGCAAGTAACTCGGCCTTCATTGTGGATTAATCGATTCTTGCCTTTGACCGGAGTAAAATAAAGATATTCTTTAGTTGGGAGTTAAGTATGGGCAACAATTTAGCTACGCCGTCTTTTTTGATGTACCAGTGATTTAATTCAAAGGTCTTTTTGTTTGCTAGGTAAGGTTTTAGATATTTTATGTTTCTGATATAATTTTTACGAATTACATTATAGTTCACAGTGTTTGTGAATATTGAGTGATTCTGCTGGTTATGATTTCCATGGTGAATATGATCATTGTGAAGGAAAATGAGCGTGATTCCATAATAGTGACCATCGTCGGGATTTCTGTGTTTACAGTTTACAAGGTCCGTACAAAATTGTAAATTCGTGAAAATTATACTAATGAAGATTTCGTTTTGTAACTAGTGTATGTTGATCGAGTAACATTCTTGTGCGTTTGAAATGTGAAAAGTGTCCAAAAAATGAATAAAAATACTAGATATTAAAGTGCAAGGTCAACTATTTTTGGCAGTGTTAAATTATGTTATTTTTGTTATTATCTAACATTATTTTGTGTTAGATGCAAGATTTAACTCCAAACAATGTTGTGCTAAGTGTATTAAGTAATAAGATAAGTTTATTTTTTTTAATATTTTTGAAAAATTTGAAATTCATTCCAGTTGCATTATTGCAGTAAAATGGAGATTTTACATTGCCTAATGTGGTCATTAATATAATTCTGTAATGATAAACAATGACAGCTGTGCATTATTTGCGTAAATTTTTCTATAAATTTTACAGAAGTATTATTTTTTATACTTATGCAAAATGTTGTAAAATAACAATTCTAACCATTTTTTTTATACTATATGTCTTTTCATGACATTTGTGTATCATTTAGTAGTAGTAGATCCTTAAATTCACTTGTAGCATATCATAAAAAATACCAAAAAATGGTACTAAGGGCGTACGGAGCGTGTTGTACATGGTCACGATACATACAAAAGCACATTTTTCAAAAACGACACCATAAATCTGAACTGATATTTCAAATTTCTCTATGGAGAATATAAAGGTATTTATGCGAGCTACTTGTTGGGCACTCTGGATTTCTGCTAACCTCCTAAACTTTAGTTTTGATGACTAACATACCAATAGCAGTACGATTGGTGTGCACCTCACCATATTTGGTAAAACTTACTGCATGTTTATTCCAAAATCCATTATCTTTACACCTTTACAATGAATAATGGATAGAATCAATAATGAAGAGAGATATATTTCAGGAATGAAAATATTTGGGAAAATTATATTCAGGAGGGAGGACATATGGAAGCGACTTCCGTGCTTTCAGGAGCCATTGAGACGTAGATATTTGAAGAGGGTAAGGAAGACAAAGCAAAAGTATATGCTATGACAATTAAGAAACAAATAAGAATTATTGTCAAATATTATACGAGCTTCAAACAATCATCATCATCATCCCCCTGGTAGATAGTGCCTATCTGTCAGTTGGCGTACTCGTCCGAAACAACCTACATTCTGCTCGGTCTTCTTATCTTCTTTGCTCCTCAACTTCCGTCAGTGTTTATAAGTTTATTCACTGATTCGGACCCGGGGATTCTTCACAGTCCTGCTCTCTTAATGGCTGCCGGGGATTGGGGGCCATTTTGTTTGAGTCTCTCATGCATTTCTTGAGTACAAATAAATAAACCAAGTGGCTTGGTACATCTATCCTGGGGACATTTTTCTGTTATGGTATGTCCCTCAGCCTTTGGATACATCATGGACCTAACCGCAAGGCAGCGGTGGTAAAGAGGCTAATCTAACGGCGGTCTTATCTCACCTTAACAACGTATCGCCATAGGAGTATTGAGGATTTTTTTTGAGGTATGGGTTACCAGCCAATACTTCTCTACTTCCTACGGATACTACTGCTGTTTGGTCCGCGACTGTTTATTCGTCAAGTTTAGGCTGGCTTATTTAACAGCTACCGATCATATTTGATGGACATTCCACAATCCGCCACCCATAGACGCGCTAAGTATCCTGCAGCTCGGTCCCTGAATATACTGCTGAATATATTTAGGAGCGGGAAGCGACGGGTAAACACGTCTGTTCGCCACGGAAAATTAAAAAAAATATATAATATAAGAATAAGAAAAAGGAATTATTTCAAAAAAGATGATAAACGACTTGGCTTCAACAATCCTCTGAAACAAAGGAAATATAAGGATAATCAAAGAGAATTTAGGCCCAAACTCAGATTAATATTTATTTAAAAGATTCAGAAATATTACACCAAATAGAAAATTGGAAATGAAATATAATGAAAGTATTAATATATAAAATGGGCGGGAAATTATAAAACGAAGCAAATGAATCTCAACCTGTATTTATTTTTTTCACTTAGTTACACAAACAACACCCCCATAGTGAAGAAGATTAATTGATACAAAATACTGTATACTATATAGCGCTCAGTCTCTCTTCTTATAATTATGACTGTTTTCATAAAATCCATCGCTTATGTATTTTTTTACATCATCCTGTGTTGGTTTAGCTTACTCCAATTGTGGGGTGATGCCCTCGAAGGACCACTGTAACGGAAAGCCCCCTCGGAAATGCCCCTCTCTACTTTCAGACCATGTGCAACTAGCGTGAGAATTTTAAAAAGTTCGAGAAAGAATCAGTCTCTCGCTGACTCACCCATCACCGTTGTATTTGCTTTCGGACGCCACTTGCGCCCCTTCACTTCCCCTCCAATAACACCGTGCGCAGCCCTCATTTCTCTACTCCATGCTTCCAAGACATGTATATAACTCCGCGAGGGCAGCCACACTAACCCTACCACATATGACGAAGCAAGTTTCACTGTCTGGACCGACTCGTTATTATTAAGTATGTTTGCATATACTGGCTTCGAGAATCCACTAGGGACCACCTTGCCCTGAGGCTATCTATCGGACCAGCCACCCAGCTATTTAATCCGAAGCTCATCATTACTCGAGTAGATTGAAAGCAAGCCATTCAATCCGTTCAGACTGCCTGTCCCGTGAAGCACTATAACCCGTGTCGAGTCGTACCTCGTCGAAGAACTCGCCAGCAGATCTACCTTCGGTAAGCTTTGGCCCCTGTTCAGAGGAAAGCTATCGAGCCTCCTTCTTATCTGGTGTCAAGAATAGTTGGGTAATTGTTTTAGTGAAATTTGGATTAAGTTGGTTTGAAGAAACCTTTTTCTTTTCAAGTCTCCCCCGCCCAAGTTAAGTCGTTCAGTAACCAGTAGCCAGGTTCGTTCAAGGATTTCAAAAGAAAGCGGTACAAATTCTGATTTTTATATTTTTTTTATCGATCGTTTTTTTTGTGGTGACCGTTTTTTTCCAATTATATTTTCGTTGTGTGTTTTTTTTTTTGGACGATCTCCCATAAAACTCTATTAATCTCCGTGCCGGATTAAAGGCCTATAATAATTGGTCACATAGATATCAAGATTTTAAATTATTTATTATTTTCTTTTTTTTATTGCGTACAATCTTTGTATAACAAAATCTTCGTTAGAATTTTGATACGATTGTCAAATCTTCATGATCTTTTCCGTAAGTTTCTTGGATACGCCGAGCGGCCAGACGCGCATTTTCACATGCAAGATATCGTCATTCGAGCGTTTCCGTCAATAAAAAGAGATTCTTGGGTTGTTAGGCAAGAATCTACATGTGTCATAGAATAGGCTCCCGACAATATACCATATATAACTATTCGTTAAGGGAATTTTCTATATTACGAGTGCGTGGTAATCTGATTGACCGAGGTTAGTTCAAAAAGGAGGGGGGGGCTTGGAGAGGCTTATTTATCTTCAATATGCTTAAGAAGTGGAACGGAGCGCAAGGATAAATAAAATGGCTACCATAAGTTAAATAGAGTTTTATTAATGAAACTATCAACAACACACACAAAAAATGTTTACATAAACGGGGATTAAAAATGGGAGAAACGCGTGAATTAAAAGGGTCATCGGAATATTTACTAATCTGAGGATTAAGATTTTGAGAGATTCAAAACAGTAAACAAAAAAGGGGGGGGAATGGTTTGCTAAACCATTAAAACACAGGGTTGCGTTGACAAAAGATTAAGTGATTAAAGATAATGCTAAGCTTACGTAATTACAAAGTTGTTGTGCAGAGGAAGACGATGCGAAGGAATCTTCGGTCCAACTGGCGATTTCCAGCAGAAGGGTTCTTCGAGAGGTTGTCCTTAACGAGGGGAAAGGACTGTCTTCGAGGAGTGAGAGCGAAGTGGGGCTCGGAAGTACGAGCGATCCTTGTGACAGCAAATCGAAGATGTTCTAGATGAACAATGGAGGTTATTGTTAAAACCAAGCGTTCTCTTGAAGAACGCTAAAAAGGGGGGAATTAATTTATCCGGACGTGATGTCTTGGGAACGAGAACCGTTTCTTGACGAACAGGTTTGAAAGACAATTGCTGTTCTAACGTTGTTCTCTTTCTGAACAACAGAGGGGGGGGAGAACCGTTTCTTGTCAAACGGGCTCAAAGAACAATGGCTGTTCTAACGTTATTCTCTTTCTGAACAACAGGGGGCCCTTGTTGACTTGGCGTCTCGATGAGCACAAACCTTGGCACTCAAGGGATATTGTCCTCTTCTGTACAGTAAAGGAGTTTCTCGGCAGAGTTCCTAGGTGGACAAGGGAGACCGGATCGGCTTGATGACTCGTGAAGATAATCTAGATCTGCTCAATTGAGAAAAGCTATGGTATAAATAGCCGGAGCCATCTCTATGGCGTAGGAGATAATTGAGTGTTGGACTTCGAAGAAATGTTCCGGTGGCGCCTGGGAAAATACCTTATCTGCCCATAAGCCCAATGCAATCTGGCGAAATCGACGTATGGAGGAGAAACGGGGGAGTGAACCTCCTTGATTAAACATTGGCTATGATGGGCGAGAACGCGCTTCTGCTTCCTCTCGCAGGATACACGTAAGTAAGCATGTGTTTTTAGCATGTGATAGAGGCTGAATTAAAGCGGACTCAGACCGTTCTATCACCCTCCTCCATTCCAGTGGAAGTTGTCACTTCGAAAAAAAAGAAAGAAGGGACAACCATAGAGCTCCGTTTTGGAGAACTCACTTTCTTGCACCGACCACACCTCCATGCACCTAGCTAGCATTACTTCAATACATATGATTATGTTGATCATTTGTTTATAGGGGAAACTAACCTTTAATACAAACTTAACTATAAAAGAGACATGGAACAATGAAATGATATAAAATTAGTACACATGGGACAAAAGAATTCATACGTAAATTAATGGGTACAAATATATACACATACGAGAAAAAAAAATAGACATTGAGCCACAAATATCAGACATTTATATTAACTAATTATATTAAGTTGTACAAGACAGTATATACATACATGGAAATCCTAATTCTACGAATTACAAATTAATCTACACTATTTGGTAACGCATTCCTACTGAGGGCATCAGCGACCTGCTTTTCAGAACCTTTTATGTAATTTATCTTAAATTGGTACTCTTGCAAGAGTAGACACCAGCGCAAAATTCGGCAGTTTCAGTGTCGTACATTCCGAATATAGGCCAACGGGCGGTGGTCAGTTCCTATCTGAAATTCTTTTCCTATCAAATACATCTTAAACTTGTCAATAACCCAAATAATAGCTAGAGCTTCCTTCTCTATAATGGCATATCTCTTTTCGCGGGGTAATAACTGGCGACTAGAGTATGCAACTGGATGACTCGTTCCGTCATCCTCATATTGAAGCAGTACACCTCCAATGCCCTCGTTGCTCGCGTCGGTCTTAATCCCAAAGGATTTTTCCGAGTTGGGCAACTTCAAAATGGGGGCAGAAATGAGCTTACTCTTGAGCTGGTTAAAATGAGAAAAAGCGACATCATTCCAACGTAGTCCATCGGGGGAATTATTTTTTAAAAGGGTGCTGAGGGGCGCCGAAATTGCAGCAAAATTCGGCACAAATCGCCGATGGTAAGAAACTGATCCTAGGAATGATCTTAATTGCTTCATAGTATTCGGGAGGGGCATGTCGGTGATTGCTTTAATCTTGTCCTCCAAGTATTTTATGCTTTCGTGAAAATGGCAAGATGGCACGCTATAAATGGCATTTGCTGGGGCCAATGGTGAGGCCATTTTCGAACAGTCGCTCGAAGAGAGCTAATAGGGTGGTTAAATGATGACTTCATTCACGAGTAGCGACGTAGACGTTATCGAAGTAAAAGGAGACATTCGGAAGTCAATCTAACAACCTTCTCATGAGACGGGACATGCAGTCACGAAGCCAAAAGGAAGGCGCTTAAATTGCATTAAGCCTTTCGCAGTTGCAAAGGTGGTATATGCTTTCACATCGGGCCGGAGGGGAATTTGGTAATACACCTTGCACAAATCAAGTTCTGAGATGAACTTGGCGTCTTCAAAAAGGTGGAGGTTTTGATCTATCAACGGGGTGGGCTCGGCGTCGAACACAGTTACCGAATTTAACTTTCGGAAGTCGATGCACATCCGATAAGAGCCATCAGGTTTCTTGACCATGACGATTGGGGAACAATAATTAGAGGTGGAAGGTTCTATTATATCTAAACTAATCAAATTATTGACTTCGGCGTTAAAAGCTTGGCGTAAATGAATCGGCATGGAAGAGGGTTTTGAACGGACAGTTTCTAAGGTCGTTAATTTAATATCAAGCTCGAAACTAGTAGCGGATCCAGGCTTCTCTGAAATAACTTCGTCGAACTGACATAATAATTATTGTAGCTGACTCTTTTGATGTGGTGTCAGCTGCGCGTCGAAATCCAGGTCATAGAGTTCAAAAAATCGCCTGGCAGGGAAAGAAGAGAGTAATCGGCATCAGGTTGGATGCACACTGTCTGTATGACATTACGGGACTCTGCGGGGTAATCCTCTTCAAGCGCCGATGTTTCGTCCAGTGCTACGAACGTATCTCCATGGGCGTGTCGGTGGTACTTTTTCAACAAGTTGACGTGGTAGAGCTTATCGCCAGCTTGGGTGCCAATGAGGTAATCTACTGGTCGTCGTACCTTGCGGACCAAGTACGGACCTTTCCATTGGCGCATTAATTTATTACTCGCTCTGGGAAGGAGCAGGAGTACTTCATAACCGGGCTTAAATTTCTGATCTTCGGACTTAAAATCCTGGTTAAGGATCTCCGAGAATTCGGACGGTATCGGGGTTCTGAGGAAAAAGGGCTCCTGGGCTTCCTTCTTAGCTTGGCCTCGAGTAAGGGCAGCCTGGAACACAGGGTGGGAGCTTACTTGAGGGCTCTGTCCTATAAGTACGGAACCAAATTTTATGGGTGCTGAAATGACTTCAGCCCAGCCATAATTATACTGACACTGCAGGTAACATATAACGACGGGGAATCGGTCCGCCCGCCCAAAGTAGTCATGTCCCCCTGCAAATTTTTCGTGGTTAGGGACCAGTGGGGGAAGAAGCTCGTCGGACACAATGAAACCCGTGCACCCTGTCTTCCTGACGAGGGTAGATACACGGCAGCCGTTCACGCTGCCCTCGTCAAATTTCAAAGTTCCCGGGGAATTTTTATCAAAAATAAAATTTACCTGGTGGCTTTACGGAGGGGGAGAAGTTGATGCTTAGGTCTGCACCACCAGGAAAGCCGGAGTAGCATTAATGTGGTGAACTTTGTGGGCTGGTCCGCTTTTAAGCGTAGAATTTTGGAGGCAATTACAGCTCATGTGGTTTTCTACACCGCAGGTGAAGCATATGATTCGTCGCTTCGGGAAGAGTGATGGTGGAGGAATCTTTACGGGAGGTTTGATGTCCCGTTGTTGGTTTGGGGGGAAGAAGTTTTGGGGTTTTACGGGGCCCAGAAACTTCTTCGGCTTTCCTAGGAAGGGGCGTGAATGCTTCTTTTTTCCTGGTAGGGGGATTGGTGAGAATTTCGATTCTCCTTGGGGTATAAATTATGGCTTGCGGCATAGACATCCGCTTCTTCGGTACACTCTTTAAAGGTCTGGCAACGACGATCCTTGACAAACGCGCGGATCTCCGTCGGGAGAGACGCCCAAAATTGATCCCGCAACACGAAGTCTGTTAAGGACTCGTAGTTAGGATCAACCTTTGAGGATTCTAACCAGAATTTAAAATTCCTGGCCAGACCTACCATCAATTTGGATTCATCCTCCAAAAAACTTTCCAGTTTTGGTTAGATTCAGCCCAAGTTAACCGTGACTACGAGTTCCTATTTGATTTCGTTTTACGGGATTATTTGATGGCTGCACTACCCTCTGAATTCCGTGCATTCGTAAAGGACAGACGCGTGTCTTCTTACAATGAATGTATAGAATTAGCGGATTTGCACGCATCAAGTCACCATCTATACCAGAAAAACCAAAAGAAGTCTCTTTCTCCATGCCCGAAAACTTCTTCAAATTTGCCCCGAAGAATTCGCCCAAGATTGTGAAGGTACCTGGTCCCTATAAACCCAAGTACCATCCCCCGCCAGAATCATGGGATTGTTAAGCCCCTCATAAATAATCCCCCAGCGTCTGATTACTCTCGAAGGGCCATACTTTGTTTTCCTGTGGTGTTTCCGGACATGTGAGAACCAACTGTCCTCCAAACTCCCAATTTCGTTCTGCTCTTACTCATCAAATCTCCTCAACAAGCCGTCCACCGGGACAGCAAGTTAATTTGATGTTTAACAAAAGCTCCCCCGGTGGGCTTGAGTTTGAAAATAGAAGTATTAATGGTAGCTGAGTGTCAACTCTCGTAAGAGACACCACGTGTACCTGCTTCGTCGTCTCTGAAAAGTTGCTCCCTCCAGTGGGCTCCGACCACGATAAATTTGCAGTAGTCCATGACTACTTGGGACGTGCAAATCGGTTCCCCGTGGTCCGCTGCTACCTCAAATTTAAATACTTCACTGGTTAGGCCAAAGTAATAGCAGCCCCCATTAAGTTATTCTCCGTGTTGATCCGCCAGATCCCGCAGCTCTCCCCTAACCCCGTTGCACCTCACGTCATCATGAGGGCCCATTCCCTAAAGGACACTGCTTCCCCCGTGCCATTAGAACTCCCTTATGCCCCAGAGTATGCAGCCCTTCAAAACGGGACTTTTCAAGCGCTCAAAAGGAATACCCTACTCTCCAGTACTTGTAAAAAAAGCGAGAAGTGACGAACGTGGATCTGCCCGTGGTCAAAGATAAGTCGCTTACCTCATTAGCGATAGACTTCTTAATCATTCCAGTTCGACTAAGGATAAAACACCCACTCGCTCGTTGTGTATCCCAAGTTTCCATGTTTCCCAGGTCCTCCAACTCGCCCACGATGGAATAATGGCTGGTCATTTTAGTCACACTAAAACAGCACAGATATTTTTCCGTTATTTCTTCTGGCCCGGTGCTGCTAAATAAATTGTCGAGTTTTGCAGGTTGTGTGACTTTCGTCAGAAGACTACAGCAAAATAACGAATACCACCTGTCACCTTATTGAAGACCGCAATTATCTCGGAGCCTTCGTTTAGACTGGCCATAGTTCTAATTGGCCCAATTTATTCCCCGTCTAGCAAAGAACACTCGTATCTCCTCACTCTTGTTGACTTGGCTACTAGATTCCCGGACGCAGTCCATCTTAAAACGATAGATAGCGTGACCTGTGCGTAGGCCCTGAATTCTATCTTTTCCCGTGCCAGCATCCCGAAGGAGATCTTGTTAGACAGAGGTAGACAGTTCACCTTTCAGCTAATGGAAGTCGTTGGCAAGCTCCTTATGATCAAGCCCTTGTTCACCTTACGTTTGAACCCCACCCCTAACGGCGTGTGTGAAAAGTGGAATGGCATTCTGAAGACCATTCTGAAAATGTTATGCTATGCTCAACCCCAAGAATGGCATGGATACATGCCGGTTGCCGTCTTTGCCTGCAGAAAAATCTCTCACAGAACTTTGGGATTTGCCCCTTTTGAGCTCTTGTATGGCCGAAATGTACAAGGACCAATGAACATATTGAAGGAACTTTTTTTCCAATCCCCGCCTGGATGAGGAGATCAAGTCCTCGTATTCTTACATGCTAGACCTTAGAAACCGCTTAGAAGAATGCACCGATATATCATATAAATTTTCGTACATAAATTTAGAAAAATATAGGTGCTATTTTAACGTTAGGTCCAAAGAAAGGCGATTCAACATGGTGAAGAGGTGCAGCTCTTCCTATCCAGGGAGACAAGCAAGCTCTTGTCCCATTGGAAAGGCCCTTTCCAAATCCTAGAAGCCCGCGGTCCCGTAGAGTACATAATACAAAACTCCTCAGGGAACAAATTGTCTCATGTAAATATGCTTAGGCGCTATCACCACCGCGCCTGCATTAATAATGTAATTGCCTTTGACGAAGCGGCAGTAATGGAAGCCTCTTATCCATCTGAGACTTTTAATTTAGTCCAAAACCGTATTTGTGGAAGCGGACGAAAACTACCCTCTGCCTTCGCTCTCCGGTTCCCGTGTAAACTCCACCCTGCAACTACTTTTAAACCCTCAGTTAAGACCCCCTCAGAAGACACAATTGGTTCCTGTTAACTGAATTCCTCTATGTTATTTCTGAGAAGCCTGGTTGCTCTTTATATTTGAGCATGATATAGCCCTAACCACTTAGGACCCTATTAGATCTAAACTCTTCCCGTACCCATTTACTTTGGCTCTACTTTTAACGACAAAGTGGAAAACTTGCTAAAATTAGGGATAATTGAACCTTCCACCTCGAAATATTGCTCTCCCATTGTTATGGTCAGAAAGCCGGATCAGTCTTTTCGCATGTACGTAGACCTTAGAAAGCTGAACGCGGTAAGAGTTTTAGATGCTGAGCCCATCCCTTTGATAAACTAGAGCCTACATCTATTTGTAGAAGCCAAGTTTATTTCAGAGATAGACTTATATAAGGCCTACTATCAAATCCCCCTTAAGGATAGTATCCGAAATTACACCGCATTTCCAAAGGAAAAAGTCCTTATACAGTTTAAGCGCATACCTTTTTGTTTAGTTACTTTCTGTAGTAACTATAATCGAATGATGCGCAGGATACTGGATGGGCTAAGTAACATTTCCTTTTACTTCGATAACGTTTACGTGACCACCCACACATGGGACCAGCATCTGATCTTCCTCCACTCGCTTCTCAATCGGCTTCGTGAACAGGGCCTCACTATAGGCCCTAGGAAGGGCCATTTTGCCTACAGCACAATTAAATACCTCGGTTTCCACAGTGGTGAAAATCAAATGGCAGAAAAAAAGGTAAAGGCCATCGCGGACATGCCCCTCCCGCGTACTAAAAACCAATTACGCTCTTTTCTCGAGGCGACATCCTTTTACCAACGTTTTGTCCCGAATTTCGTCACCTTAGCGGCCCGACTTAGCTTCCTACTAAGGAAACGTTCCCCGGACCCCCTCGCCTGGAACCCCGAAGCAACCGCCCACTTCCATCAGCTGAAAGAAAAACTAACATCAGCTCCCATACTGAGACTTCCGAACACGAACAAACCTTTTTGGATACCAACGGATGCTTGTAATGAAGGCATCTGTTGCGTCTTACTCCAGTATAAAGAACACGTACGCTAGCCGAAAGCTCCCGTCACGCGAAAGGACCTACGCGATCCTAGAACTTGAAGCTCTAGCGATCGTAGGGAGTGAACAGAAATTCCAAACATATTTCTTAGGTAAGAATTCCGTGATCGAAACTGATCATCGCCCATTGACTTAATTAATTAAAGAATTGTAAAAGCCAAAACGGAAGGCCTATGCGTTGGAGTTTACTTCTAATGGAATACCAGTTCCGGATAATGTACATTAAAGGGACAGAAAACTCAGTTGCAGAATGTCTAAGTAGGAATCCGGTCGAGGATCCTCCCTCTGTGAAGTAAATTGTGTTAATCATTGTACTCCCTTGCGCATATTCCAGTCTCTGTACTCGTTTTTTATAATTCCAGAACTCTGTCTTAACTGTGTATGATTATGTTCCTTGGTTCTCAGGTAGAATTTTGGTGTTTTATTTTGTACCTCTTTGTCCTTTGTGTGTTTTTTTGTATTGTAATTTTTTTTTTTATTCATATATGGTTCCACTACCCTTTTATGAATGAATCCTTTAGATTTCACGTGAGAGGAAGCCTCCTTCGGAAATACCACTCTCTTCTTTCAAGACCACGTGCACCTAGCGTGAGAATTTTGGAAGGTTCGAGAAAGAATCAGTCCCTTTCTGAATCACCCATCACAGCTGTGTTTGCTTTCGGACTCCACTCCTTCCCCCCCCCTCCCCTCCTATAACACCGTACGCAGCCGTCTTGTCTCTACTCCATGCTTCCCAGGCATGTCTATTCACATGCGAGGGCATCCACTTTAACCCTACCACATATCACGAGGAAAGTTTCACCATCCTGTACACCAGGCCCTATCGGACCAGCCATCCAGCTATTTAACCCGAAGCTCACCACTTCTCGAGTAGATTGAAAGCCCGCCATTCACTCCTTTCAGATTGTTTCCAGTGAATCCCTATAACCTGTGTGGAGTCGTACCTCATCGATGATCTCACCAGCAGATCTACCGTCGTTAAGCTTTGGCAATTGTTCAGAGGAAAGCTAGCGATCCCTCTTCTTCCTGGAGAGTTCTGCGGTCCTCTCATCTTCACCACCCCTTTAAGATTCCCATTCTATCGAGACTGAGACCCTCTGCCGATCTGCAGAATCGTCTCTAGTTGAGATTTCCTCCCTCTGGAGCAGAGAAAATCTCATTCTTCATCACGAAGTAATCAAACCCCATCTTCGATTCCTTCTCGTCAGGACTCCCCGAAGTATCTTCCTGAAGGCCTGCGCCGTTTCTTCCAGCCACCTTCGAATTCACCCGCGCTTGAAGGTAAAGCGATCTTGTATTATCACTACCAGATTACCTCATTAATCTTCACATAATTTATTTAACTACCTTTATTAAGTAATTTATTCACCCCTTTTGTATATATATATATATATATATATATATATATATATATATATATATATATATATATATATATATATATATAAATTGCCCCCTTTTATTATATATATTAAAATTATATTTTTGGGTCTTGTTCTTTATATATTCTTTGAACTGTAACTTAAAAAGCCATTAATCAAAACCCGGTCAACCGTAAATAGCACTCCTTATTAATTGCCCAAGAACATCTCTTAAGCGGCCTTTGGCCAGCATTCTGCCCGTGATTGTGTATGACTAGGTGCGCCGAGCTAGTCTACACAGGAATACCTCGACACCAATAATTTAGTAACGTATGGCTTATGTTTTAGTACGGACCAAATAACACCGGGAAAGAGACAGTGAATGATTTTTGCAAATAAAAATCCTTAACATTTTTTCCTTAAGGTAAGCTTTAGTTTCCAAAAAATAGTACATAAATAATACCCACAAATTTTAAAAAGTCTTTACAACTTGGTCGAGCTTCGAGAATTTATGAAAAAGACGAGAAACGAAAACTGCCCCACGAAAATTGCTAAATCAAGATTCTTAAATAGTGTAGTGAATTTAATCGACGAGAATATGTGCATAGGGTATACAGCCCAAGTAGAGTATTTTGGTTATAGTGAGCAGGTGGGTAACCAACTCACGCACATAGGTCAGCTTCGCTCTGTATACAAAGCTAGAGATAAGATTCTGATGGTATCCCTATCTTCTCACTCTCGCGCATGTCGAACACACATTGAAGATTTGAGTCACACAATTCCTCTAATTGTATGAGAAGACCGTACTTATTTCTTGCCTACCTTTTATAGACTAGCAGGAGAAACCAGAGTACGCAGAGCGCACCAGTGGACAATTACCTTGTGTTCTGAATAGCCTTTCGTGTGCCTTCTAACAACAGCAAGTGAAAAAGTTAAAGTGTGTTAGACCAGAAAAGCTCTCAAGTATTAAGTCGCCATTTCCTCAATTCTAAAAGTCACTTATGAACCCTACCTTAACACTACCCTGCTCATTTTCTGACGACTGATCAGTTAAACGGCTGCAATGACCTCTCTCCCTATCCATGCGAAAAAGCAATACGCTATGAATACATCAACGAAATACCTCTATCAGTATGTACGTGACCAGGAATACCAAAATGCGAAACAGTGATGAGGCATGAGATTATAAATATCGTAAGGCAAAAAGAAAACGCGAAAATTTGTGAACCTTAGTCAATAGATATTTGTTATTTAAGAGCATGGAAAATAACTTTCAAATTGAGACTAATTCGATAAAACGACGCCGGAATCGGATAAGCTAATGCCGTTTATGTCAGTAAAAATATGAATTTACCCTTCTGCATTTTTTCCTACCCTTCTGCAAGAGGAGATCCGTTTTATATCTTCGCCTAAATTGCGAATATTTCGAAGGAGATAAAATGCGTTATAGAGTAATCTCTAAGGGGCAAAGTGCTTCATTGAGTAATAGGGCCATTTTGAGATGCTGAATCGCAATATCTTCGGAATAAAACACTACAGCTGTATTAGGAGGTTCTAGGCTGAGTCGTATAAGTGTGGCATTAGTTCAATACACCTTCGAAGTATCTGCACATTTTTTAAAATTTTCCGAAATCATCTTTATCAAACATATAGAATATTGCCTTTTGAGGGGGAATTAAAGTATTATTCTCTATCACGTAATGATTTTTCTCTGCCTCATTTAACAGCCTGGAGAGGAAAACCACATATTCATTTTGATGTTATAATAACATTTTAGAGATGGTATTTATAGTTTAGATGGAGAGGAAAAGGCAGGCATTAAGTAACGGCTAATAATAATAGGTAAATCGTTCGATCAACTGATAGATTGATTACAGGTGGGTGCCGAAAACATTTTGAGTTGCGCGAGATTGAACAATAAATGTAGTCGTTATTTATTGATTTATTGCCTATTCTTGTGTATGATTTTCAGAAGTTGGTTAATTGGAGTTAAGGAGAAAAAATGCCTAATACTTTGCCAAACCGAAGCATTACTGCATCAACCTACCATTTTAGGAGAGCAAAAGTGGTGTGGAACTCTTTTTAAAGAAATCTCTTCCCTTGAGGGCCAAAAACCCCCAAGTCTATAAAATAAGGACAATAATTATTTTGACTTTCTTCCATGTCCCAAAGACGTGACATGGCAGAAGTAAAATTCTTGTTTTGAGTGTCTGCTGAACACCACTTGGCTCCACTCTCTTTCACCACACGTCCGTTTCCTCAGAGCTAAATTAAAGTTAAATTGCAACTTAAATTCTTAATTAAAATTTGATTTGATTCATTAAAGAAAATGAAATAAATTACTAATGTCAATTTGAAACTTAGTTTTTAGGCCTTACAATAGGGTATCATGGGCGACCATGCTGCAGCTGACATCTGGAGGATGAGTTCGGCCTTAAAATGGAAAATGTGGGACGGGGCAGAAGGAGTTCACCCTCCTTTGCCCCTAATTTCCATAGCAATTATGACTAAGGTCTGTAGAGTTGCGAACTCTCCCGGTTTCGAACCCACAAGTAATCTCCTTTTGATACGCAATGAAAATTACCCACTTTTTCTCTTCCCTCATCTTTACTACTTTTGGCCACTTCCCATCACCTTCCTTATGCCGATGCCTTCGGTGCTTTTACCCTCAGGAGTTTTAAGTTAAATAATAAAATTTTGCTTCTAGGCTCAATAAGGAGGCTTCTTTTTCCATTCATTCTTTTCAAAACATTTAACAAACTTTCTTAGATTACCACCAAAATCGGTGATAATTTCTCCCGTAAAGAAATTTGAAAATTTACACGCACCCAAATTTTCCCTCGTTAGTCCCGACAGGCCTGGGGATTTCTCTCTGAAGGCGTGGATTACCATTTCTTAGTTCTTTCATTTCCATTTTCCAGCCTCTTGAATATCCCTATCTTTTTCATTCCCACTTCCTATCCTTTCGACGCTTACGTCCTTTCCAGCTGAGCATTTAATTCTTCCATCACAAGAATTTCATGATTGGCGTCAAAGCCCACATTGCCCTCGCTCCCTGGTTATGTGGAATAGCTCACTGGAGTACGCTTAAAGAGCTCTTATATCCCTAATTCTTCCGTCACATAATCATTCCCGTTCTTTCTTCTTATCTTCTTCGGCGAAACAGCACCTCAAACTTGGTAAATGGATTGACAAAAAAGTTGGTGGTTTCTTTCAAAATCCACCATTTCTTCCCACACCCTGCCCTTCCCTTTCCTCCTGAGAACTTTACCTGGGTTGGGGAACATTTTTATTGGCCAAAATCGGCCAAATCTTTCAAACAAATATCCTCAATGTGTCATTCTAAATTTTGGCGAACTTATTTAGCGAAATTATATGGGGTCTTTTAAGTGTTGGAAGATCCTTTTAAATAAAGAAAGCAATTATTGTGGGTAATCTATGGTTAAATGGTTGTAGAAGTAAAGAATATAATCGATGAATCTTTAATGAATGGTTGTTTTACTTTGGGATATTTTTAACAGCGCTTACTATTGTAATTTTAGTATTTATAGCGACGCAAGTTAAGGAAAATATCTTTTATATCAACGAAATAGTGAACAATAATTCTGAACATTATGACATGTCGTGCCAATGTTCACATTATGCAGTTATTGTTGATTCCTAGTTAGCAAAAGCTGTATTAAATAGGCCAAATATCATCAATACAGCAGTAATATAATCTTGGAACAAGATGACCTTAAATAGCATGTTAATTTCTTATCACCTTTTTAATACCTTTCTGTTATTTATATTTGTATCTTTGTAACTTTTTATTTAGTAATCATCTTAATAAAAATTAAGTTTATTAAGGCGAAACTCACAACTTAGGGATGAAGATGGATTCTTTAAAGATGAAGAGAGTTTCGCGTACCCCCAAAAGTTGTAGACGTGCCATAGGTTCCCTACGCCTGTTCTATATAGTTCCCCTGTTGGGTCTATTTCCCTTCCCTTTTAGTAAATGTTATCTTCCTTGTTATTTGTTAAATATATGACAAGTTGTTTGGTAAATGAGTTCTATTTTTCTTTTTCGCATTTTTAGTTCGAGCGACCATCTGGGAGCCTCGAGAATTCCTAGGGATGCTCCTCCTCGAACCCTTTAATTTTTCCTCAATCCTTGCTGTAGGGGAATCGCCCCCCCCCCCCCGTTCACTCGTAGTGAAGTCACAAGGCGGTTCCTGCAAAGACATCTGGCCGAAGGTATCAGGGGGGCAAGCGCTTAACCGCAGCGTCGCACCACTCAGCGCCATTAGAGACCCTAAAGGTCAAAATGCAAGATCTCCCCCAGGAGAGTGAGATTCAATTTCACGTCAAATAACAAATTGGAGACGTGTTTCTCCCAGGCTCGAAGGCTAACGAGAAGCCGATGTTAGACTTGGTGGGAAAAACCATTGGGCAAAAGAACCTTCTTGGGGCCGTCCTCAATCCCCTCCTCCCCTTACCACTCCCTCAGTGAGGTAACAAGGTATAAATAAGGAATACTGAGGAAAATCGTGGTAGTATACGTCAGACTCCAGGTGAAGAAGTCCTAGATTAAAACCGAGCTACCTAGACTGGATTGGTAGTGTACTTGGCTCGCCAGACCAAGAAGTACCCTGCAAGAGAGGCAGGGCTACCTACCTTAAGGGGCTAAGAAGAAGCTCATCCTCGAGCTAGTCCATGGTTATCAAACCGAACGCTAAGTTACCTTTGTTAAGTTCAACTTACTCTTGCCAGAGTGACTCCTCATATCCTGGTGCACTTTAAACACCAGGGGTATTCCTCGTCCTTGAGTAATTAAGAAAAGAAGAAGGAAAATGCTCCCCCTCGAGCCAGTTACTCGGTGGCCACACCGAACTCATAAGTTAACTTGGTGAGGAATGAAGTTCAACTTGTTCTCGTCAGAGAAATCCCCCTCCGTTATACTCGCCCTTGAAGAAGACTGGAACTAAGAAGAAGCTCATCCTCGAGCTAGTTCCCGGTTACCAAACCGAACTTTAAGTAACTTATTCTCGTCAGAGAACCCCCCCCCCGCATCGATCCTCGCCCTTTGAAGAAGACCCTCCCCGAGTTCAGTCCCCGTCCATAAGGAAATAAGTAACGAAGGAGAAAAGCTCCCCTTCGAGCTCGTTACTCGGTGGTCACACCGCACTCCAAGTTTACTTGATTTAAGAACCAAGTTCGACTCCCTCTCGCCAGAGAGACCACGTCTACCTTGGTGCCGCATAAAGCACCGTAATTGTTCTCGTCCTTGAAGAACCTCCCCCCCCGGAATACCATGTGTACCCCCCAGCTGCTACACTCACCAAAAGGACCTTGTGATCTCGCCTACCTACATTGGCCAGACGGCACGCGTGGTGAGTCAAAAACATTTCTGAGGCCTTTAAATTCCAGTAGAGTCCGTAAGCCTAAATCTTATATTATTGTTGTGTGTAGAGAAATTAACCAATTTTTGAGGGTCAAACTAATTTAATTAATTCTTGTTTATGATAATATTCAGAGTATTGCTGTGGTTAATGTTTGAATGTTGTGTATTCAATTGTTAAAGTTAAAATATAAGTTTATGTTGGGAATTAGTGAGCGTTTCTCTATATCCTTACGTGTTTCGGAACGGCTCTGTTCTTTAAGATATTCAGATATCAATATATTAGCACTCTTAGCACTCTTAGAACAAAAAAGGGTGGGCATTCTACGACATATTATAAAAGTGCTGTCAGGTTTGTAGGTTTTATATTAGAAAGAACCCAGCAGTGTCTAATTAAGGAAGAGCCAAGACGTAAAGGAATATCAGGAATAAGAGAATAATTGGTAGAGTTAGGGGTCGTAACAATCTTAAGGTAATTGGTAGGCCAAGTGTTAAATTTGTTGTCGGGAGTGGTATTTCAATCAACATAGTAGTGGGATTAAGGGTAAGTTATGCTGAGCGCTACCTGGTGAGTGGTAGCATAATTACCTGAGAATGCAGAAAGGAAAATTCGACGGACCAACACAAAATGGATCCGGTCGAAAGATTCAACCTACAAGCCCAAATTCTGGGATTTGAAGGCGAGGATATGGATGCCTACATCCTTGAAGAATTGAGAATACAAAGAGAAGAAGAAGAAAAAATAATAGAGTTTGATAGAAAAAAGGAAAATACAAAAAGAGAAGGGAAAAGAGAATGCGAAGCAATAAAAATACGGAGAGACACAAAATTAGAGAAAGACAGAATACAGATGAAAATAGAAACAGAGGATAGAAGATTGCTGAGAGGAGGTAAAACAAGCGAAAGAATAATACTGTTGAAAAGAGAAGCAAAAGAATTCGGAATAAGAAGAGAAAGGGAAGATGAGGAAAGGAGAATAAAGATAAAACGAAAAGATGATGAAAGAAAAATAAACATAAACCTGGAAGATAAAGAAAGAAGAACCCCACCGGAAAATAAAATAGCGAAAGCAGAAAAAGAGGCTGAGGAAAGGAGAATGAAGAGGAAAAAAGAACGTGCTCAAGCTGAAAGAGAAGAGAGAGAAGAAAAGGAAAGATTGCTCGCACTCGAAAGAGCACCTATCGAGAATCTGATAGAGGCCGGGGAAGTTGGAGCTTGGCCTGGACCTAAGAAAGGACCATCGAAGGAAACCCAGCCAAATGGGGTAACGATGGAAGAAGTAGAAAGTAGGGATGTGGTAACAGCAGGAGTACCTAAAGGAAAACCTACGAGGAGAACCCAGCCAAATGGGGTTATCAGGGAAGAAGTAGAAGGTAGGGTAGAGGTACGAGCAGGTGTACCTGAGGAACTACCTGCGAAGAGAATCGAGTCAAATGAGTTGACAAGGAAGGAGGAAAGAGGTGCTATTGCGATACACCCAGGTAAGACTAGTCAAATGGTAGACGCGGATGAGTATCCCCAACCCCTAGTAGTTTCCTCCCCGAACGGAGCGTCCACGGAATTACCGCTAAATCGCCAAGTCGTAGTGACCATCACGCCCATTAACGAACTCACCGGGAAAGGTTTTCTCGATCCCCAAAGATCGAACCCACACTTGATCTTACAGTGTACCTTGATAAAGAAGGATTATGGGACTCAAGTTCTCATCGATTATGCCCCGCTGAAAGAAACCGCTCTAGCCATAATGTTCAGTTTAAAAGTAGTCAAGTACCATAAGAAGGGTAATTTAAGTAGGTTGAAATACCGCTACCATTTAGTAACATACTTGGGTAGACTCAATAACCCGAACGGCCGACTCAGGCGCGGTAAAGTATTGGTATTAGAGCACCATTTTAATATTAGCTAAATCAAAGGAGCCGATAAAGTACAGCTGCTCTATAGGCGGAGACGAAATACCATTGAGGATTATTTCAGTACCTAATGAGCGTGAAACCATGTTTTCATTTGTTGTTCATGTTAATATTTATCGGTAGGATTTAAGTTCTCAAAAGCTTAGAAAGGTAAGGAAGTAGCTTGTTTTTTTCTTTTGTTTTGTTGCGGGTAATCGACGAATTAAGGTTTTGTTATTTTCATGTAAAATTGTATTGCGAGTAGGTCTAGTTCGACACATTGCCTGTGTAAACGCGCGCAAGGGTGCTCATGTGTAAGGAAACTTAATGTAACAGAGGGCTCAAAGAAATACAACTTTGCTAATCTCAACTAGGTTGAGTAAGTTGTTTTGAGTTCCCGGGAGTCCCCTTCCCCATTAAGTTCTTCGATGGGAGGTGTGTAGGGGAATCGTCCCCCCCCAGCCCCGTTCACTCGTGGCGGAGTCACAAGGAGGTTACCGCAAAGACATCCGGCCAAAGGCATCGGCGGGTCAAGCGCTTAACCGCAGCGTCGCACCACTCGGTGCTATGAAAGACCCTTAAGGTCAAAATGCAAGATCTCCCCCAGGAGAGTGAGATTCAATTTCACGTCCTATAAGAAATTGGAGACGTGTTTCTCCCAAGCTAGAAGGCTAACGAGGAGCCGATGTAAGACTTGGTGGGAAAAACCATTGGGCAAAAGAACCCTCCTGGGGCCGTCCTTAAGCCCCTCCCCCCTTACCACTCCCCCAGTGGGGTGAAAAAGTATAAATGAGGAACACTAAGGAAAATCGTGGTAGTATACGTCAGACTTCAGGTGACGAAGACCTCGATTAAAACCGAGCTACCTAGACTGGATTGGTAGTGTACTTGGCTCGCCAGACAAAGAAGTACCCTGCAAGAGAGGCAGGGCTACCTACCTTAAGGGGCTAAGAAGAAGCTCATCCTCGAGCTAGTCCTAAGCCTAAATCTTATATTATTGTTGTGTGTAGAGAAATTAACCAATTTTTGAGGGTCAAACTAATTTAATTAATTCTTGTTTATGATAATATTCAGAGTATTGCTGTGGTTAATGTTTAAATGTTGTGTATTTAATTGTTAAAGTTAAAATATAGGTTTATGTTGGGAATTAGTGTGCGTTTCTCTATATCCTTACGTGTTTCGGAACGGCTCTGTTCTTTAAGATATTAATATATCAATATATTAGCACTCTTAGCACTTTTAGAACAAAAAACGGGGGCATTCTACGACACTTGCTATTTCCAGGTCAATGACTAATATTTCCTTCTTTTTCAAAGCTGGCTGCGGGTAAGTCCTACCATTTTGTCTTAGTACTTGCGCCATTTGGTACCGGCCTTGCCACATGGATTTGGTTAAGTGGCAATGAGACCATGAAGAAGCTGTGGTCCGTTGGGAGCACAAGAACCAGCTTGACGTAGATTACCATTGGACCCCGTAAGGGGCAAAGCACTGTGTTTTCTTTTTCCTGGGCACCGTACTGACGGGAATCAGTGGCCCGTCCAGTCCCAGCTAAGAATCTCGTCCTCCATCTAATTTTTTCACTTTCTGGAGCAACTCTCCTTCTTTCCTTCATCTTAGAGGAGTATCATATGTAGCCTGTTGCCCTTGGTACCTAGAGAGGTTTTTACATGCTCCCGATCTGTGTTCAATTAAATTCTCTTTACGCCCCTGTGGAAGGGGTGCTTCCCCCCCCCCTCGTTCCCAGGCAGTATTCCGGCTTTTCTACGATAATCCTCTAAGTTCTATTTCTAGGCTTCAGGACCTGACCATGTACTTCATAACGTGTAAGAGAGAAGCTGCTGAACTTACATAAACAACGCCCTTTAACGCCTGCAAGTCACAAGAGCTAGAACTTGATGAGTCGTGGATGTTGAGGCGCGATTAAAAGAAAGATCGGTTTTGCTCCAATATCCACTTCCCATCGTGTAATGGGCTGACTACCTTCCTGCTGCCGTTCTTGAGCGCATAAGGCTCTACTCGTATGGCTAGTGGGCTGTAATGTCTTCTCGGCTGCCGAAACCCTTAAAGTCTCGGGTCTCTTATCTGGGTCTGCCACAACAGTTCTTAAGATCCGTCCATTCGACGCCTTTTCGGCTGTCCCTCGGAAAGTAGGACAGTATCAAAATAGCTTCGGCTTCCATGCCCCTACCATGGCTGGACTGGGTGACACGGATACGCGGGACCCTACAAAAGAGGGACCCACACTTCCTCCAAATCCACCCCGCCCGTCAAAGGATTCGAGGCACATAAGGCCAAAGACTCGCTTGGTGAGATCAACCTCCCCGATAAGCCCTCAAGGGCAATAAGCCTAAGAAGGCCGGTAGCTCCCGGAGTCCTGCCTTCAGGAAATGGAAAAACTAAAACACAAAAGGATTAAAACACAAGAATGGACTTCGCACACCAGAGTACCAAGATAACCTGCTAAAAAGGGAATAACTAATGTGTGAAAGGATTTAGAACCACAAAAGTAAGCTAATCTAAATATACTAAGCTTATCGAGAAAGGTAAATGAAGGATAAAGTCATTAGTGCCAGATATTTATCAATAATAAAAAACTAGAAAACTCTGTACAGAGTCTTCCCCAAATACGGGCCTCAACTTTCGATAGGCCTCATTTCTTAATTTTCTGCAAGGATCGAATGAAACTCTGGTGATAACTAGTTTATTGTGTTTAAAACATTATATCGAAACATGAGAGTCTTTGCACTTTTCTTCTTTATTCAAGAGCACGTGTTCGATCTTACCTACATTTAGCTCTGTGCATTTCTTGAGGCTTAGCACAAAGTTGTCCATGACGTCTTTACAAACCAACCGACTAATAACTCTGATCTCCTCCGTGATAGGTTCCTTGAGTCCTGGGTCTCTCTGCGTACACTCTGTCTTTAAGGTAGCCCTAGAGAAATAAATCTTGATGGAACCAAAACTTTCCCATAAACGACGGGAACAGGGTCAGCAGCTCTCTCTTGAAGGTTTTGATGAGATCAACATACCACTCCTTGGTGACTGTCAATGTCACGCCAGATTCCTTGAAGAAGAATGGGCCGATGATGCCTCTGGCTGAGATTGCTTTCTATACCATGCATTTAGGGAAGTGTAGGGGCTTGGTGGCTACTTCATTTGGTCTGGAGGTCCCCCATAAGACATTTTTCTTGGAGTTTACCTTTCTTTCAAGATGGAAGTGAGCTTCATCTGAGGTCCAAATGAGATTAAGTAAAGTTGAGGTCTTCTGAATCTTCTTCAGCATCTTGACTGGCATAGCCTTTCTATGCTCTTTGTCCCAGGCTGTAAGGATCTGCTTCGTCTGTATTCTGTATTGGTAGGCCTTTACATCCATTGTTAGCACTCTCCTGCAAGTCTCACAGGATATACCGAGGGACTGACTTTGCTTGCGCACATAGCGTTTTTGACTCTGCTAAACTAACTTTTTCACGCTCTCAGCTGTACGCTTCCTGGGGCGTCCTGAATGGCTTGGAAGCTTGTCACTGGCTGCAGTGAGGTTCTCTTCTGTACATTATTTCTCGAAGTGGTCTATTCACTCCTGAATTATATTCTTGGAGGGAGATTTGTCACATTCGAACTGATGCAGGAAAGTGTCCTGCACTTTTTGAGCGAGCCTGTCTTGTAGTAATGTTTAACGCAGTATATTCTTTGTTGGAGCTCCCATTGAGATGTATTTGTTTTTATAGGCTTTGCTTCTGTCATGTTTGGCAAAGTGAGGGCGATTAGTGAATGAATAAATGAAGGATATAACACAAAAAGTGTGTGTAGGCCGGTTTTTATTGGGTGGTCCTGTATAAACATACTTACAAAAGAGATAAACGAAGTAACTCTGATGCATAAATATTAGTGTTCCCTGGAGATTTATGCTCTTGCATATTTTGACATTTTCCTGGGTAGAGTTTAAGGGTACGACAACTGTCAGACGGAATTTAAAATAATTCCAAGGGGCCTTTGCTGGCTGCTCTGCTTTTTGGTGCTCTTGGGTTAATCGATGACCGCATTATCTCCACGATTCGAGCCAGCTTTTCTTAACGAAGCGTCTATATTTGATACGCCTTAGGTTGTTTTCCAGCCATGTGTTGTCGTTGGGTCAGAACCTGTAGGTCCTAAAGATTTCTTTTTTGATTTTAAGTGCAGCAGATCACTCGATGTTCCACGAGGACAATGTTCGAGATTGAATTTTTCAGATGTCACTAGTATAGACTCTTGTCTTGCTTGGTGCAGAACGGTAGTAAAGAAACGGACTACGTGGGGCGTTGGTCGAAAACATGATGAAGCAAACGGTACGAATATACTTCTTCCAAGAGAACACATTTTAGCCAGAAATCTGGTACATGGTGGAGCCCTGGATGGCGGCAGAAGTCTACCCTCTCTCATTTTTTTGGCAAGGAAAACCGAAACATATGCAATTCTGCATAACGAGGGATGTGGCTCAATGTCTATCGAAGTCGATGCCTTAGAATTGGCTTCTCGCCTATAGCTTAAGAGATCTAACGATCGTCCACGTAGAGCGTAGCTAGAACATATTCTGCTAGCATCGGGGTGAGACAGATTACACTTAAATGTGGCATACTCTCTTCCTGCTCCATTGACCGGAGATGGTTCCTCCCTACCTATAGGCGGAATCATTACCCCTATCGTGTTGGGAGTCTCTTTTCTATCGTATCTCCATGTGTGGTATTATAGGCATTCTCCCCAACATAAAATACAGTTGCGTAGTGCTTTCTACAAAGTAAGGCATTCCAGATAGCTGTTTTCATTTGGAACAGATCTTCCAACGTGAAGTGGAACTTACGTTAGCAGCATTGTAAATAAGACAATTGGTCTCCGTTGTCCAGGATAAAGGCTAATTTAACATATATCAATTTTTCTAATAATTAGCGCACACACGCTTAGGGAGAGTCATTTCTCCTCGATTTGCCAAAATTGAGCACAGTTGGCATTAGATAGGAGTTTCGAAGGTTACCCATTTTCGACATCTTGTTGAACAAATCTAGCAAAAAATCCATGATTCATTCACCTAGGTGTCCGTGCATGGCATATAGAACATCGTCCAAACCAGCAGAAGTATCCGCCCATGAAACGAGACCGGAGCATAACTCACTCAACGTAAACCTGTCTTTGAAAGATTCTCCTCTTCTAGAGCAAATTGTCAGTTGGTGGCCTTCAATGACATAAGGAAGTGCATTGAATCCTGGTGGAATAATATCTCGGTTAGAGGATAAGGAAAAAGCCGTCGCGAAAGGCTCACCACTGACGCAGAATCCGAGATTGCGTTCCATTTCTCTTGGAAAATGAGAAAGAGGTGCCTCGAGAAATTGCCCAGCATACTTTGCATTCCTTTCCACACTTCTGCAAGAGATGTATTCCCGTTAATGAAGACATGTATGCCTGCCAGTAGGGGTGACTGACGTGCTTTGAAATATTTCGGAACCTAGCCCGTGGTCGAGCTAGTCCGGGCTATGCTTATGTCAAATGTAGCAATATCGCATTTGTCTGAGAGCCTTTTAACATCCGGCCGATCACCAAGGAAGGAGACCATGTGCAAGATAACTAGACGTTCTAGGAACAGTAGTTAGGCACCTGGCGATGAGGTTTCTGGAGAAAAACTCTACGAACTAATCCAACGGACTGAACTCTTTACCCGGGACAAAAAATTCATTTATTTACTAAAACGTGGAAAACCGTGCCCTTGGAAACTACTAACGGGCGGGCTTTTGGGCAGCAGCAGCCCCCCAAAGAGTTGTAAATAACAAGAAGATCATCGACCACCCCCTAACATAAATCAGGCTGTGCATCCTGAAAGCAAAGGGAGAGATAAATGCCAGAAAATGAAGCGGTTCTTGGGCAGTGATGCGGAAACTCAGCCAAATTTAAAACACAGCATAAGTTCTTCGATCAGGTTGGCAAGGGCATTACCACTTGGATTGATAGAGTAGTCTCTCCAGAGTGGTGTCCACCGTTCAAATTTCCATGCATAATTAAATTCCACGGCAACTATGCCATGAAGTGATGGAATTCCCTCGCGTCGATGTCCGCATAAATAATATATACTTTCTATCCAGGTGAAGCTTCAGATCCACTGATTTAAAGGAGGTATTTCTAGAAAATAGAAGATCGGAGACACCGTGCTGGATTTAAATCGTGCATCATCCTACCTGGCCCTCATTTCGTGGTGGTGAGGTCGCAAAACTCTTATACCCCGTGGTAGTGGTCAGGGAAGCCATCGTACGCTTTACGGAGGTAGATCTCCAAGCGTTGTTGGCTGTATATGGGGCTGAAGGTGCTTTACCTTTTGAGGATTATCGGTAGAGTTTGGGCTCGCTATGCGATTCTTTCCTTTTCCCCGCCTGGAAAACTTTAGTGTGGAGGTGGCTTTGGAGAATAAAGGCAGGGGTAGATCCGTCTTTGGAGTCTTTCGTGTCTCTGAGATATCAGTTCTACAATTGGTTGGGGGCGTAGGAGTCCAAGCTCTATTGGTGCTTTTATCCTTTCGGCACTCCACGAAGACGGCCTTAAGACTCTTTTTGAAGAGGTTTGTCTCATGTGAGTCTAATAACTCGATGGAGGCGCGGGACCGTTCTGCCTTAAGGAAAACGGTCAGGCAGGGGAAGAGGGGAATCCATACTCTACCTGATACTGGCTGTAAACCCATTTTGGCTTGGAGCAACTTACACAGACCTCAACTAAGCCCGACTTTGCGCGTCAAGTTGAGAGATTCGTATGTCCAAAACGGTGGCAGTAGTAGCACCGCCGTGGCAGAAGTACAAATGCAATACGCGGTAGAGATACCAACAGGGAGCCAAATACAATCTAACGTACCAAAGATTGCAGGGGTAGGTCTAGACTTCTATCACTGTTTTCTCCTTACACACTCGATCTTGACTGCTACTGCATCAGCCAGCTGCTCTTCGTCGACGTCTTATAAAGAGTCTAAGAGTTCTCTCACATAAGCAACTCCTTTCAGGAAATTCATAGTAGAGTGCGGCGTTACACTCACTGGTGCCCCGAAGGGTTCACTACATTCGGGAAAAAGCTCCCGTTAGAGAAATTGGCAATAATAGGTTCTCTATAAGGTAGTCTTGCTAAAGGTCTCCTTTGATGGAACATGTGGCATTTGGCCAACTTGCTGACATGATTGGAGCGAATGACTAAAAAGCGCTTGGAGATAGATAGCGTGCTCAAAAACGCCAGAGAATCTCTGAAGAGGGGCTTTGAACTAATCGAGTCTAGACTTACCTCACTGGAGAATTTGCTTTAGGTCTGGGCCTCTCCGACCTAAGGTCGCATGCCTAAACGGCAGCAGACCTGTTCGTTACAGGGGCTCTCTCATTGGAGGGGGATCTCTTGTCCTCTTTGATTTATTCTTACCTTTCCTTTTCTTTTCTGAATAGGATGGCGGAGAGTTAACTCGTTTCACTCCTCTCCAGAAAGGTGACCCAAGGTTGGACGTACCAGCTTCGACCAAATATTTCTCCCAGATGAAAAAGTGTTTGGCCGTCAAAGTTGCACCAGATTGGGGGGAGAACTCCTCCTCTCTTTTAAGTCTTCTGGGTCTCTTGTCGCCTTAGGGTATCCTTCCAGATGGGAGGAATCAGGTTCTGTGTCTGGTACGGAGCCAAAGTAATCCTCCTTGGAAGACCTTGTTATTTGGATTTGGTCCACCTCGTGGACCATCTCCGCTCAATAAGATGCTCTAACTGCCATTTTCCCCTATAGGTGTCAGTCATCCAATTCTTAGACTCATAGGGCCTATCACCTGTCACTGTGGCTGGCATCCCGAGCTGGATTGGTAAGAAATGGAGAGGGGACATGCAAGCTATCATCAAGTTAACAAACCTCTGTTCGACGAGGGTGTGGGCAAGGCCTAGGGAACGATACCGCCTCATACCCCTTTAAGGCGGTTGTGGTGAGTCACCTGACTCCAAGAAAAGAGGCGTGTCCAAGGTGGCACATCCTGTATCTCGTGTTGTTCCTAGCGCTTGGCTGAGAAAACAAAGAGGGACTCGCTGAAAGCTAAGTCTCCCTGAGGCACTTCACCAAAGGGAGGTAAGGAAGAAACCCCGAACCTGTCAAGAAAGGAAAGGGGGAAAGAGTCCTTTCCGGTAGAGGAGTTTTGAAGAGGCTATTGAGAAAGCACAGGTGGGGCACCTCCGTTTCAGAGGTGGATTTGCTCAGGTGCTACTCCGAAGATGGCACGGGGCAAACCCATTTTCCACATTGAGAGTGTAGGGGGAGGGCATTCCAAATGTCATTGTGATGTTACTTAATTCCTCGTTCGCTCCAACACCATTGGCGGCGAGGATCCAGAGAGAGGAAAGTAGTCAGGGATGACGTCGAAACTGTTGAAAAACTCTGGAAAGCCTCCAAAAGACGTTATTTTATGACAGTTGTTGGTCTGTCTTCCCACACTGCAGCATTATGCACCCCAGAACGGCCACAGGGAGGTGGTCAGCTTGTTAAACCCAGACAAGTGGGTATTGAGGCAAAAGTGATATTCCGATTATTCGGACCCAAATGCCCAGGTCGTCTTAGAGATCTCTGGCGACATTAGGAGGTAACATTGTTGTTTATGGAGGTTCCAAAACCATTCTTCTGACAAAGCAGATGCTTAAATCTAGACACAAGTCTTAGGGGATAGTGGTCGATCCCCCTGCGGGGCTCTGTTCCCCTAAACACCCACTAAGGTGTTCCCTTCTCTAAATCACAAACTATCTCTCATCTCATCTCACGCTCTGTATATGAGAGTGTATGTTCGTTCATCTCGTTTGCTTCTTTAACACCAATTTGTTTGTCTGTTTGTATAGCTCTAAGTTGGTTAATTTAAAGTTTATCTCACGAATGTTATGTAGTAAATTGTGCTTTGTTTAAAGTTAAAAGCAAAATTTGGGCAGTGAACCCGTCTTATCCATGAGTGAATTTGTCGTGTTCTCTGTTGATTTTACTCTCTATTATTCTTTGTGTGTTTGCCTTTTCTGAACCTTTGTTTTTTGCTTGGTTTTTTCATTCCTGGCAGAGGTTCTGTTCGTATGTAGTTCTACGATATCTTTCATCTACAAATAATAATTTTCACTAAGGTAAATATTTTTATTTTCTTTGTTTCCACTCAAGACTTATCTTTGTATCCCTCATTTCTCAATAAGATAATGCCATCTGGCAGGTCAATTAGGGACCCTCCACTGCCACACCAGAAATCACCCCTTTTCTGCAGGGGGATGTGCCTTAAAACCGGGTTCGTACCATGGTCGAGAATGCTCTGCCTCCTTGGATCCTTGCTCTTCAAAATAGTTTCTCGTCTATTTTATTTGAGCTTTGTGTAACATTCACGCTTTTCATTTCTCCTAACTTCACCACTTTCTTTACAAGCCTCTTAAATAAGTTTCTAGCATAGATATCAAGGCTGGATTTAACAATAAAGCAATAATATATATATATATATATATATATATATATATATATATATATATATATATATATATATATATATATATATATATATATATATATATATATATATATATATATATATGATATAGGTATGCGTGATAACCGATAAATCAAAAATTATAATACAATATTGATTATTGACTATATATAGTGTTATTTTATAAGACAATACTATTCGAATACTGTTTCTTAGTTTCTTACCTGGTGAGGCTCTCCTTCATCTCCTCATAGGTTTTGAGGATCCTCCTCACAGCTCGGACATACATATTTCTGCCTCCAAGGCACGCGCAGCTGGCCCCTGTGCTAAACTAGAACCAAAAACTGAACTTATCGATTATCGCTAGTGTGAAACCAAAAGTAACAGCGATACCGATTAATCGATAACGCGGAAAAAAATATGGGATAACCCGATACAAATGCCATGTTGTATGCAAGTTCTATTGAAGTCCCCAGCTGTGGCAACGTTAATAATTTTAACTTTTATTTTCTTAATATTCCTTACAAGTTTTTTAACGGGGTCTTTTAGGCGAGAAAACACATCCGCGAATGACATTCTTTATTCCTAGACGTCTTTCGACCATGTTAGGTCATCTTCAGGGAATGAACAGAAATGGAATTATTATTTATTTTTTAGGGGGAGAAAAGTTAAGGCTCGTGCCTACTCCTCCCATCTGTGCCCCTTCCACGGTCGGGAGGCACAGAAGAGTAGGAGGCCCGTGGCCGACTTGCTCCTGGAGAAACTTCCCACACTTCTGACTCTCAGTTCAAGTGAACCGATAGTGAAGTGTTCAATGGGAAGTCCGAAACAAGCTTTAGAAGAGGGTTTATAGCTGTGGGAGACGAAAAGTTTAGAGTTAAAAGAAGACAGATTGGTGAGAAGGTAGATTGAGCAACCTCGGTAGTGAAAGGTGGAATACCCTTGCCCGACGGACAAGGGGGACATGTTGATTAACGTGCATTCCCAACAACCATTATGCATTTACTCATCATTCATCATGCTTACTTCCTTTCTCACACTTTAGCACCTATGTTCCTCATACAGAAGCGGTAGGACCGCCTAATCTCTGTTCCCTTATTCTTTTCATCTTTAATTCACGTGTTTATTGTAGCATTCATGCCGTTTTGAGTTTTCTTAGCTCTGTTCTTTGTTTATGTATTTTTATGTTACTTGTTTGTACTTTACTTACTTTGTTTCACTTTCCCTTGTTGTTATCACTTTTTCACTTTAGTTTCTTTTTGTTCACTTGCTTTACTATTAACTTTCACTTCACTATAATTTTTGTTAAACTTTTTACTACTATAGTTCACTTATTACACTTTTAGTTTCCTATGCTCGTTTTATTTCTGTTTCACTCTTAACTTTCACTTTACTATCATTTTTGTTGAACCTTTTAATATAGTTTACTTATTACACTTTTAGTTAATTTTGTTTGCATTATTTCTGTTTACACTTTTGATCTTTTTTTCTTCTTAGTCGGTTGTTTCTTCCTATTTAGGTTGTTTAAATTCGGTTGTTTTATTAGGGTATCAATCTGGTGTCTTAGTTGGTTATTTCGTTGGTTGGGTTTGTATATAGTTGGGTAAATATCTTTATCGTTATGCTTGTTCCTACTCTCTTTTTGAATTTCTACTTAAGTAAACATGGGAAACTTCTCGATTCTGAGCTGTTGTCTGCCGCTGGGAAATCAAGTGTTAAAGGGGACTTCAGCTCTGGTGTTCGTGTGCTCTGCAAATATTGGAGGTAGATCGTCTATCTTCTTCCATATTTTCTCCGAATTGTTTCTGATGTTGATATTGAGCGTTTCTAATGCTGCTTCTTGGTGTAGATCATGTAGTCTTCTCCTCTCTCTCCTACGTGTGATGGTGATTAGGTAGATAGCTTTATTTTGTATTTTCTGGCCCTTTTTTCACCGTTGATAGGGGTTGGCGGGTTTAGTAGTACCTCACTTCCTAGTGCAAAATAGATTTTTCTTTTATTTTTCATGCCTAACCCTCTTAGATTGTACAGTAGGGTAAACATCGGAATTGCCTTGTTCTTCCTCTCCGTTATATGTTGTTTGTAGCCTCTTTTTTTTATTTTGGGTCCTAGCAATTTTCCTTCACTATGATATCTGTAGTTCTGATCTTTAACTACAATTTCAGCTGTTTTATCACTGGAGTTTGGGATTATTGTAAATTTCCTCCTGTTCGTCCTTATATTCCAATCTATTTCGTAGTTGTTGATGTTGCTGATTTCTAAGTCTGTTGTCCTTGTCTGAAAGCGTAGGTTCCTGTACGGAGTGACGACGAGTTGGCTTGAGTCGTCCGCAAACTGTATGTTTATGCAACCAGGCATTATTGGTGGTGGCAGGTCTACTGTGTTTATTGAATAAAACGTGATGCTGAGACAGCCTCCCTGCGGGAGTCCAGCTTCCAAATCACATTCTGTTCCTGAATAACCAGTGATCTTCACATATGCTCTTTGCTCTATGACATAATCACAGAGAATTCTCTCCAGATTGCTATTCATCTGGAGATTTATGATTTTATATTGCATTCCTTCGACCCAGACTTTGTCGAATGCTTTTTCTACATCTCTCAGGACCAGATCGATGTAGTTATTCTCTGCTTTGGCCTTTTCTATTTTCTGTTATTATGCCAAATGCCCTCGTGGTGTATCTGCCTCATCTGAATCCAAACTGATAATCATTATATAGGTCATTTTCTTCAAGATATTCTCGAAGACTTTGCCTATGAAGTTCAATAGCGATATTGGCCGGTAACTACTGAGATGGTTTGGTGGTTTTCCGGGCTTAAGGACGAATATAATTTCCGCTAGTTTATAGCTTTCAGGGAAGAAACCGGTGTTGAAGCACGCTTTGAAAATATTCTTTAATACTCTTATGATTATGTTAGGTGCCTTGGTAAGATTAATTCTGGTTATTCCTGAGGGGCCTTTGATCTCTTCTGTTGTTATGTAGGCCCCTGTAGCCAGAATTTCCTCTCTTTCTCGCTCTACACTTGGTACTGGAGTGATCCTGTTTATGTTTTCTCGCAAGACTGTGTGGACCATTTCGTCTAACTTTGGATTGAAGTATTCGTCCTCCTCTGGTGTCATGGAGAACACTGATTGTTGGGTTAGGGTTTTTTGCCTTTGACCCTACCATTCTTCATACTTTGAAATGTAGAATGGCAGAGAGTAACGCAGTTGCCAGGGTAGATTTGAATTTTATCCTCCATTAAGAGTTTTTGTACTTCTTCCTCGTCTTGTTCTCCTGTCTTTTCTTTGAATGCGCATTTGCATTTTCCTTCTTTAATTACCTTAATGATGTCGTCATGTTTCTTGTATCTCGTTAAGGAGAACATTCATCGCTGTAGACTTTAAGTTATAATTCCTGTGCTTACATGCGTACTATTTTGTCTCTTTCATACTTTACACTGATATGTTTGAAATTGCCTTCTCTTGAGTAGTATGTTCCTCATTCCTTGTTGGTGCCGACGCTAAGGCAACGTTGATTTGAAGGATTTCAGATAAGGGGGGTTTGTCAGGGAACCACATCTTCTTCTTTTCATTTTTCTCTATCATTGTATTGAGTGTCGTAGCGAAGGTTTCCGGTTTCCCAATATCCATTACATGAGCATAGAGTATGCATGTGAGCACTTGTAGCACAGTTAGATAGGTATGTGCTTTCTGCATGTGCTTCACAGTTGCATTAGCCACTCCTGCGTAAGTTGCATTTGTTCTAGTTTCTCCTTCATTTCTCGCTTCTCTTTCCTTTGGTTCCATATCTCTTTTCTTTTGGGGCATGTCATTGCCATAGTCCTATGTGGCCCATGACAGTTCACGCATTCTTTTTGTACTTTCCTTGCACTGTCTCCATTTGTGGTTCTTATGTCCGCACTCAGAACATGTTGTATCTTTCTCAGTGCAGTCACGCATCAAGTGGTCCTCCATCTTATAGCAGCAAAGGCACATTTGAATCTTAATATGTTTCTCACGCTCCATGTTCTCTGGTGGAATTCTCATGGTAAACATGAGAAGTCCTTATTGAAATATCTTTGCTGCCATATCTGTTGTTGCACACACAATTTTAAAGACATGTGTGGGGTAGCCAAATTTAATTATTTCGTTTATTTTTATGCCTTCATGAAATTTTTATATTTCTTCTTTCATTTTCTCTTTGTCATGCTAACCTACCCAAACGTCGACTTTCCTGCATATGATGCTTCTGTTTGCAGTTATCTGGGGCTGAATTTTGGGCGTTAGCCCTATTCCCTTTAGTGTCTCTATTGCTTCCTGGGACACTAACAATTTTTTTTATTCAAAAATTGCTACATTATATATAGTATTTCTATGCGAACATAAGTATTACAAAAATTGGCCAATCATAGCGCGGGAAATTTTTAAGGGGAAACTAAGGGCCACAAGAAACATAAAATTAGAAGGCTCAGATTGTCTGACTATTTCCCAGGAAGTGCTTAGCAAAAGCAAACTGGGAGATGTACAAGCGAATACTCAACAGCTATAAGCCAGCAGACCTAAGCGAAGCTATCCTGGAAGAGATTGAGGAAGAGATTAACCGCATAACACTCCTGATCATGGAAGCGGAGGAAAAGGGCGTTCTGTGCATCACGCACAAAAGCCCTCCGCACCTCAGGTGGACATACGAGATGCGAGATATTGCCTCAGAGCATAGAGAGATCTATGAAGAAGTAAGGCAATTTGGCCCAAACATGTACAACACCAGAATACTCAGAAAACTTAGAGAGGAGCTCAAAAACCTGATCGACACACAATAACGGGCCATATGAAACGAAATAATAGAAAAACTCGACTCCGAGCAGAACCCCCCCCAAAATTCTGCAAGGAGATAAAAAAGCTCAGAGGTTTGCCCCCGAAGGAGAAAATGAGGCTGAAAGAAAATGTCGAAATCATCGAAGAACCGGAAAGACTCTATTCAAAGTTCAGGAGGTACTGGAGAAAAGAATTCTTCATCCCCCCTGAAGAGAACGAGGATTTCGACTTAGAGTTTGAGCACAAGATTGTAGACGAACTCAATACCAGAATCCACCGAACGCATCCCCACCCGCACGTTTCCGAAAAGAGTAGATTGATTGGCCACGGACGACCAATCACCCCTGAGGAATTCCTGACCACGCTAAAAACTTTCAAACAGAAAGCTCCTGGCTGGACACGGATTACCAAAAACCATCTGATAAACGCTCCCCCGCGCCTGCTACAGGGCATTACGAACGTAATGAATGCGGCCCTAAACACTGGCTACTTCCCCGATGGATATAAGTTGGCAAAAGTCATCTTTATACTGAAAGTGATAAAGGTGCCTGAACCGCCGATGGACTACAGACCCATCTTAATCCTGGAAATCATCGGTAAGATTCTGAAAAAGATTCTAGCCAACAGGCTTCAGAAACAACTCGAGGAGAAAGGGGCCCACAACCCACAACACCATGGGTTCCGGAAGAACCGTGGAACAGATACTGCACTCGCGCTCCTAACCCAGAAAATCGACAAGTGCCAAGCGGAAGGAAAGTACACTGACATCATGCTCAGGGACGTACAAAAGGCCTTCGACAAGGTCTGGCTGAAGAACCTTCAATATATGATACTGGATCTTTAGCTAGACCCAATTCTGGAGCGTATTATCTGCGACTTCGTCATGGAACGGCGCGCTAGAATCATGATTGAGGGTCACCAAGGACCTGAGTTCCTCCTCGAGGCCGGAGTCCCGCAGGGAAGTTGTCTGAGCCCCCTCCTTCACCTAATCTACACAATAGATTTACCAACCCTGGTAAAGGAGGACTCATTATATATCCAGTTCGCGAATGATATAATCCAGGTGATCCCCGGTACATACAGGAATCCCAGGGCTCAGGCTCAAGAGAATGCTAATGAAATCCTGAACATAAATGAATACGAGAGTAAGTGGAAGATCCGCACGAATAGCAGGAAGTTCCAGATCCTCTTCCTCAGTCGCAGAAAAACAGCAGACGTGACAATAGGGGAACTGATATTTCCCTATCATCAAGAATGGACCATTTTCGGGCTCAACATCACCGACACCGGGTACAGGCATCACTTCAACAATGCGGGAAAATCTCGCAAGGTTGGAACTATCCAAACTTCACCGATTCAGGAATATGAGATCTAGCAATATCCGAAAGATATATCTCATCCACGTACGACCAACACTGATATACCCCTCGGTGATGGCCAAAAACCTAAGTAGGAAGCGCTTGAAGCGCCTACAAATAGTTCAAAACAAGGTGACTCTCTACATAAATAAAAATAGAAAGAGAGACCGAATTGCCCAAAGACAACTCCACCAAAGAGCCGCCCTCACACCTATCAATCTGGTGACCCAAAGTTTGGCCGAAGGAACTTGGGAGAGGATCTTGAATGAAACGGCGCCTAAACTAGCGGAGGATCTACAAATCCCAGCGAACAAAAGGGATAAAGTGAGCAGGAAGAGGCGATTTCCTAGCTGGAGACAATGCTCGTAGAAGCAGTTCGCACCGTGGTTCACATAATAAACTGCACTGAACAAACAACTACAAACACGATACATTAACAAATACACTCACAATCATGTATGAATGTGTAGAATGTAAGGTAATTAAATGTATATTGTAGACTCTTGAACAACTTCATTTAGTATTACTCTGGAAAAAAATAATAATAAATAAATAAATAAATAAAATAAATAAATAAATAATAATAAAAAAATTTATATATATATATATAAGTTTATTTCTCTTAAAATAAGCATAGTATAAGCATTACCACGTTAAGGAGAAAGAAAAAAGCTGCAAATTATGTACAAAAGAAAAGCTTGAATGCGTTAAAACATAAATTAAGTGACACACAAAAATACAAAATACAGGATTCAAGGTTAAAAAAAGGGAATAAGAAAATTTAACAAATGGAAAGCGTAGCCCTCACTACCAGGGCAAACCCTACAAACTCTCTTCACCCCTAACCTATCATCTTATCTTCCACGCTAATCTCTTCCTAACAATTATTCATCATCATCATCATCTGACTATTTGTCGCTACAATCTAGTTCACTGGCAAAGGAGGCAAAGGAAAATCAAGTTTGAAGACGTCCTTCCTTAACGGCGGTCAACTCAGGGATGTCGAGATGTCGGGAGTATGGTTTCCGGCCGAAGTTGCACGTTAATTGCCGGTTTCTTCATTTGAATGATGACGGCTTCGGCCATCCAAAATCTTCTGTGATTTTGGAGTCTCAGGATGATGGAGGTGTCCTGATTCATTTTTTCACGGGTTAGGGTAGTGCCATGAGATTGGGCGTTGTTTTTTAATCGCACCATCTTGATGGTGAGCTGTAATTCACCTTTACAGGGGTTGTGGAGGTCACGCCTATGTACTTTGAATTGGGGTGTTCGCAGTCACCGACGTTGCACGAATATTCGTACACGACGTTAGTCTCCTGGAGTTCGCTCGTTAGAGAAAAGAAAAAGAGCGTAAATAAACAGAAGGAAGAGGAGATTTTGACAAGAATGGCTGCAGTTACGCCTAGTAAATTGCGATGATGTCACCTGATTTCGGAAGAACCTAGAGACAAATTCCTACAAAGACCCCGGATGCCCATCTGCCCCCCCCCCCACCTCAACCCAAACCCCCACGCCACCCTAACTAAAAATTCGCTCGCCCTTCTTGGGAGTCTTTAATACTACACTCGTATAAACGCGTTAAAATTACGCAACACGATGGAATCGCTATTCATACTTCATTTTTTTGTTTTATTTCTAACTGCCATTACAGCCCTTAGGGCCCTTTAGGGGCAGGGATGAAATTTTAAATCTGAAATCCAACTAATTATTTTGTGATTTTCAGATTTAATGCCCTCAAGAACAGCACTTTCTAGCTCTTACATTCTAGAGAAGATTGGCGAAATATATATGTATATATATATATATATATATATATATATATATATATATATATATATATCCGAAATATGGAAGGATCTAATCTTTGTGTAGAGAAATGTAGAGTATAGGTACATTAAAGCCCCCCTCCCTCTCCATGAGGAGAAGCGTGGGAACGGTAGCCGGCGAATAACCATAACTGCTTACCCTGTTTGATCTCCTCGCCGCTTTGGGCAGTTGGAGCTAACATCTGTTTTAAGGCGACCACCTAAGGCCCTTAAACGACGCTCTAACGATCCAATTACCTACGAGACCCATAAACCCGTGGTTAAGAAAAAAAAGCGGTGCTAGTCAAAAGGCACGCCAAGTAGCGGTGCGGTTGCGAGCCTCTAATTAGCGAGCCGACTTGGGCACCCCAGTGCCGCCCTCTGCAATCCTCGCTCTCCCCAGATGCGAACTCACCATTCGCGTTCCTCCCCCCCCCCCCCTCCCCACTGCCTCTGTGGCCTGGTCACTTGCCCCTTTGGATGGGGCGGGAATCCGCCTATAAATAAGCCCCGCAAAGAGAGAGAAAAGATTAGAAGTCGATACGCAAGAAGGAGGATCAGTTCGTGAAAGATCGATCCTTCAGCCCGACAAGAAGATTAGAAGTCGATACGCCAGAAGGAGGATCAGGTCGTGAAGATTGATCCGTTAGCCCGACACGAAGAGTAGAAGTCGATCCGAAAGTAGAAGGATTAGTTCGTGAAGATCAATCCTTCAGCCAGACAAGACTATTTCCGTTAGAAACGATAGGATCAGATTGAGAAAATCGATCCTTTCTTTTCGGGCTGTATTAACATAAATAGTCGCGGTTTATATCGGTGCCATACCGAAGAATCCTTTACCCGCCGTGAAGAAGTCTGACTGAAGAAAAGCAAAGCCGCTAACACTCGAGTGACTCTCACATCTCAAGCTCCGTAAGAGTGAGAGGAGAAGAACCCAGCCCCAACGAGCTCCAGTTCTTTAAGTACGTTGAAGAATCAGCCCCCTACAGGCGGCAAGCCATCCCTCCTCGACGAAAATTCAACCATCCGTCACAAGACTCCAAAGCGAGAGATAAGTCCTCCAGCGACATCCGGCAATTCATAATACCTCCTGTCATGTAAGTTAGAAAGAACATTTATATTCATATTGCGATAGTAGAAGTTTAGTACGTCTCACGTTTATGGGGAGTAGAAACCATTGTTCTTGAACTTAGTTCATATGTGCTTGTAGACGAGAGTACGTTAATTTAATGTTTAAAGCTAATCAAATAGAGTCGCAATAAAAATACTAATCGGCAATTGGTATGTTTACGGGAAGCCTATTTGTTTATTTTTGTCATCATATCCCTGCGATAGGAACAGATGCCAAAGATAGAAATATGTTAACTGTTTGTTTGATATAGTTAAGTGTTTCATTTAAAATATATGTTTATGTTGGTATAAATCTGGTGTTTCCTCTTATCCTTACGTGTTTAAATAGCTCTTCCTTAAGAACAAAAATACCTAATTAGCACTCTCAGAACAAAGCCTACTTCATCATAGAAGTAACTCACGCACCACAAAGCATACCGCTACAAAAAGGGTGTCAAAGAGTATAGTGATAAAAAAAGGGCCATACTACGACAATTTGTTATATTTAAAGATGAAATGGAAAATCATTAACAAAAATGTCTAAAAATACAATTATCTAAATTAATACCACACAAACATCGGTAGAAGATAATTCTGCAAAGTCATCTTCTTCACTTGGTGTAAACCCAAACAACTGAAATCCATAAATTAACTTATATTTGCTCCTAAATCATAAATTTGGCTCATAAATTCAAACCATATTTGGTCGGATGCGAAATCCTGAAAGATCGATGAGGAAAGTTGGACCTAAAAATTTAGATAAAAAGATACTTCCTTTAATTATACCAATTAAATATAAGAATGAAACTTGATCAACGTGATTGAAAGATACCTATTAACTTAAGTGTTAAATAATAGAGAAACATATTTTTTTAACATTTTGAATAGCGTGAAACATGGATGCGTTCTTGCCACTGTACTCTTCACCCTTTTCTGCTGATGGATGCCCTTAAGGATCTCGACCTGAAAAGATAGATAAGGTAGCGTCTCTCAGTGGTAGCAAAAATTAGAAGCTAGAGGGGTCAATACTTTTATATCTTAGTCATTTTTACTTCGTCGTGTGTCACTTCTAAATATATATTCTTAAATGGTATATTACATTATTAATTTAACACACAAATATATGAATATATATGCTGTGTTGTACAATAAAGAAATATAAATATAAACTTACCTATTTAATTTATCTTGTGAACCTGAATTTTCCAGCCAATTCCCTTATGTCAGGCCGATAGTTCGTTGTCTTTAAATGTAAACATGCAGCACTTGCCTCATCAGTACTGAATTTGGTACATTAACACAGGAATAAACAGACAACAGATGACAGACGCAACTGGTGCCGTATGCACTGCTGCTATGCACTTGTTTTCAATGTTCAAGGTACTCAGTATCCCGCGTGTCATAGTTTTGCTACCACTGGTCTAGATGGATCGCTTTTTAACCCGTGAACCACTGGCTGCAAAAACCAAGCCGACGAATAGACTCATTACTGAAAGACTATTTGCATACCACTACGCCGCCGTGGATCATTTCATAGCTTCAAAGTTGTTTGCCCTGAGAATAAGCATTGAAATGATAGTTCTACTTCGGGTATCTAAGAAGAAACGGCTCCAGTGAAGAGTCCCAAGGAATCATAACAAGGATCCAGAAAGCAAAACAGGCTCCCGAGAAGCTCCGCGTTAAAGTTCGCAGCTATGAAAATACCCGGCTCTCAACCAAACTCAAGTTATAGGTGGCCAAAGTCTTTTCCGTTTACTTGAAAGGATGGGAAACCTATATCCTGTAGCGCAGGGTCGATCATGAGTGTTCGATGGCAGGAACGAATCAGCATTCACGATGTCCTTTAGTAAGGCCCAGATGCGAGGGTCATTGGAACCAACAACACTGGAAAGCCCAGGAATCTCCCAGAAGCTTTCTTATGGTGAGCTTGAACACGAAATTCTCAGTCACAGCACCTCAACAAGTGGTTCAAAAGAACCTGAAATCGCGCATCCATTGCGCGGACCTCCAGTCTCGATAACTTCAGGAGTCCACCGCCGACAAGGCAGCCTGGGTGGGCTACCCTGATCCAAAAACCTGAAACCAACCTTGAGGTCACCCAAGGTCAGAAACTGCCGCAACATAGAGACCGACGCTGCTCCCATAATCCCTTTAAGAGGATGAGATTAAATAGCCAATTGTAATGGGATTTAATGGGACTCATAGCTTTGGGGAATTAATGGTAAGTTTCAGTTGGCCCATTTGTTTAATAGAATTTAATGACTTCACAAATGAAATAGGATTTAGTGTTCTTAAGTTTGATTAGTCACATAATTTAAAGAAGGAAATTAAATTAAGTGGGGTTTATTGAGAAGAAATATGGAGGCCGAATATAACTAGATGCGCTATAAATTATATAAATATAATTAATTTGATAACAAATAAAGATAATTCCTCCTCGCCTTGTGGATGTGTTCTATTTTGACGTTTAGGTACTGGCATCAGTCCAAGCGAAGGCAGACATAGAAACAATTCGTAGGGAGCTAGTCGTCCATTACCGGTATTCTGGCAGGCAACGCCATCTTATTCATTATTACATACATAGGCAGTCACAAGACCACGGTCTCGTTCTCGTTCCTTCTTCGTGCACATGACACTTTACTCCTTTTACTCGGAGACTGGTGAAGGGGCTTCTAAAACTATATTCCTCTGAGGTTGAGCGGGTGGCTTTCCATTGGGCCACAAATGATCACCTGTTTGCTGATGGTGTCAAAACTCCGTAGTATCATTTTCTGCATCCACTTCTAACCAACTGGGAATATTTCCTATAAATCTAAGGCTTGCCACTCACTGTCCTTCTCATCTTTATGTGAATTTCATTGAGCGATCTGCGGACCCCGTCCTCGATTGAAACGGGACTGGTGATGCAATTGACTAATTAAAAAAAAATCGGTCAAAATAATGAAGAAACCGCAAATAAAAGAAATCGTTACAAATTAAATATTTAGATTTTATTAACTGTATTTTTATAGCAAATTTGTCCTAAAACAAAATCGAAAACTCCGAGCATATTGCTACCTTTGTCTCCCTTTCTAGAATTCATCTCTAGACGCCTCTACATATATCCTATGGGGGCCTCGATGGGTCGCGGAATGATCCCTATATAATTCCACTTCTCCACCTCTTTTATATATGTTCAAAGTGGCTTTCGTATCTTCTTTAAAAGAATTCTCTCCTTTTAATTGCTTGCTTCGGAATATTGATGGCAAGTTTTCTTCAGAGATAAAATTGCATTTATTCTCACTTAATCCTCCCTAAATCCTCGAGGGTTTTCTTTTAATATTCCGTGCCATTCATCGGGAGTAGATGATCTTTTAATCTATGGGAGATTATTCCTCTTTTATGGGGGTGATGGGAAGAGAAAACTTCCGTTCCAGAGAGCAACTAATCTCGGGTATTTTCAAGAAGCGATAAACATTTTGTGGCATGAGGTAAACTATAAAGCCCATGTTTTAATGTTGATTATCTCCTGAGATCATCTTTACATGCGCATTAATTCTAGGTTTGAAAATTGAGCCAAAATTGAGGTGCCATAAAGAGATTATGTCTTTCTCGTCTACTGCCCAGGACTTTTGCCTTACCTCGTTACCGCACTCATATTTTTAATATTCTTCTCTTGATTGCTCTACCTCCATATTAACCAGGCTTAATACAGTTCATTACTGTCCTGGGGTTAAATTTGAGGTTTTCTGTCACTGCTTAATTCTCAAATGAAAATATCTTCTACAAGTCTAATAAGAGCAGAAAGACGTGTGAACACCCCGGTTGATGAGGCAATAACTGAACTAATTCTTTCGATGCTTTTTATTTATAAACGACTGGATAGAAAAAAGAGGGCGTTCTTGGGTCATTTTTGTTCCACGGTCACACCTCGCTTTAGATAGACTAAGTAAATCGTTAGCTTTAACATGATGTTTTCATTAGCAATTTTACGGTTTGGGGATATTCCGGGATAAGTATAATAGGCTCATTTTAGATATTAACGAATAATAATCTTAATATTGGTAAACAATTGGATTCCATACACGTTATCAACCTATAGCATTTTTCTGTCTATTCTCGCTATTACACAAACAATAATACACACACTGGCTAATTGACTATAAGTTGGATAGTCTCGCCATAACACGTTACATTGTATAAACATATAAACACGCAGGCCTACAACTATGTAAACTTCGGTACGCTGATAAATACAGACACATCTGGGCGAAAATAGAAAACACAAACTCCCTTCGAACATTCAACAGCAAAAAGACACACGTACATAAACATGTGCTAACACATTCATAGGTATTTACAAGAATATTAACATAAATGAAGTACCGTCGAAATTAGACAACAAAATTCCATAATATATTCTAGAAAATATCGTTTATTTGGAAAATTGTGCATAATATTCTTTACATTTGTTTGTGATCGTGGCCAAGTTTCTTTTGATAAAACAGCGAATATAAAAAGTTATGAGGCAAGAAATGTGTAGTTGAAGAATAGCTGCATCCAAATTAGAGAACGATAACTTATAACTATTAATTTACACGTAAAAATTCGTAACCTATGTATGGCGATACAGTCCCATGTATATTGTATACTGCTACTAATTGCATTACTCATTTATTATCAGGATGGCGAGAAAGTTAAGGTAGACAAATCCTTCAAAAAAAGCAGGTTTCGCTGAAGAAGCGAAAAGAAAAGCGTGATTTCAAGCATAATAAAGCTCCATGAAGATACCGACTCCTGCAAGTCAATATAGAAAATACGTCGCCCTCGAAAACTACTCTCAAGGATGTCAATAAGAACCGGTTTGAGACAGCAGCCGGTATTTCCTGTTATGGCACTTGATAGAGAAGGGGCTACCCAACCAAGAAACCACTCAACTGAAAAGATAAAACTGTTACGCTGTCTTTCGCTACTGAGTATGTCCAGTGCTGAAGTGTGCATAGGTGTTTTTTTTTTCAGGGAAGAAGGAAAATTTAATTTGTTCAGATCTGTTGTGAAGCACCATGTAAGGCGTCATACAGGCAAAAGATTGAATCCCAAATACGTGAATAAGACGGCTCAATTTAGATGTGACAGCATATTGTTGTGCGGCAGCTTTTCAAGGACAAGGTTCTGCCCGCCCGTCCGTCTAAGTGGAAAGTAAAGGTCGTGTGGTATACAAGAATCTGCTTTGGAAAGATATGATTTCCTCTATCCAAATATCGAGAGTATCTGAGCCCGTTTTGTTGCAGAACAATGTTCCGTGCCACGCAACAAAGATGGTGAAGCAGTTCTTGGATCCTGAAAGTATCGACTTGAAGAAGTGGACCGGCGCAGCTCCGGGATTCAAACGTGATAGAAAACCTATGCAAGATACTCGGGAACAAAGTTATGTCTCGTAAGCCGACTAATGATGAAGATCTTTGGCAAAGATGGAATAAAAATGGAATAAATTACACACAAACAAAGCGAAAATTTGTTGAAGTGCTGCAGAGGAAGATTAGTTATTCATTATAAGAGACTGCATACTTCTTGTTAATATGTTCAATTGTCTATCAGATAATTATGCTGTTTTCTAGTTATGGCTGCATTTATATCTATCTTTATTTAGTTTGGACGCATCTATTTTTCAAATAACATTATTTTCTCAATTTCTTTTTAGTTGGTTTTCTATGAAATGAAACTTGGACCTTATCAGAAGTAACTTCAAAATATATTTTGCGTAATTTTCATCTAAAAGAAAGCGTATATTCAAGGAGAGTGTAGAGTTTGCTTCGTCTTTTTAGTTTGGGATAGTATTTTATACATATGAATAGAAATAAAAAATACTAACTCTACCTGCGATTACACAAACGCATAAATACACAAATATAGCCATATAAAGTTATGTGCTGACACAAAAGGCCAGATTTACACGTATATGTACTAAATGGTACATTTGGGGAGAAGTTAATTACCAAGATATAAATGTTTAATAGGAATAGATCGAGAGGAAAATGTGGAGATTATTTGATACGTAAAAACGGAAAACTAAATTATATTTGAAAAAAAATTTAGGCCTTAATTTGATAAAAGGTAACGGTTATTTGCGGTATATTTCATTTCTCGACCAGAGATTTTCTAAATGAATCGGAGGGAAATGCAGAGGATCAACTTCTAGAAATTCTGCTCAATAACTTCCTGAATCAAAAACTAGACAAACCCTTAGCCGAATAGAAAGGCATATACTTAATTTTGACCACTAAGCAAATCTTAGTAGAAAGTAAACAGGCTGGTGAAAAATTTGGAAAGAACGATCACAACATATTTCGATTGAATCTAAATAGACCTTAAAATATTCACGAGAGCTCTCATGTCATCTCAAACTTTAAATCTTGTAATTTTAATATTGTTTGCTCGGGTTATAAATAACGAAATATTGTACGATAAACCTAAAAGATCAAATAGATTGAAGCAGGTGTTATGTATAACAGGTGAGAATTTGTAGTGGATAAGGAGACGTAACCGATTACACAAAATTTTGAAAAGCAGAAATGGTGGCAAAAATTGAAACTGATACATTTATAATCATCGTCTTGTTAAACACAAAATAAGAAAAGTAAAAAGGAACTATATAAAGTAAATAGCATCGTTGTTAAAACAAGAGACAAAGTATTTATTAATAAATAGTCGCAAGCCAATTGAAGAGGGCATCAGTTCCCCTTCAGGATGCCGATGTTGTTTTAATTAAGGATCCGACGACGCGGTAAAAATATTTAAAGAATATCTGGCAAATCGTTTTACCGTCGAAGAAAAAATTCCCTCACTTAGCTCGACACTAATTCAATATGACCTGTAATATTTCATATTTCTTAAGTTATCGGTCCTCGCTTCACTCTCTTCAGCTGAGCGAACGTGCCCACACGTCGCTTGACGTAAATTCTTTTCCTTCATCAGTATATATATATATATATATATATATATATATATATATATATATATATATATATATATCACGGAAGGAAAATGAATAAAAGGTGGATGGAGTTAGTACTGTCGAATAGACGAAAGTACTAACTCCATCCGCCTTTTATTCAGTTTCCTTCCCTGGTATATATTCATATTTATAGTTATCACGCGTTAACTCCCGTGATATTTCCGATGTATATATATATATATATATATATATATATATATATATATATATATATATATATATATATATATATATATATATATATATATATATATATATATCCCTGGTCAAAAGTATTAGGCCACCTCAGTATTTCTGGGTTGGGCTATCTCAATGTTAATGAAACTCGTGCACATGGTGGTTTATGGTATATTTCACAATATAGATTAGTTTTAATATTTGATTGACCCTCCTTTAGCTTCAATTACCGCTTTTATACGGTTAGGCATAGAATCAAATACTTTCTTGCAGGTGATAGGCGCAATCTTACTCCATTCTTCTCTAAGTTTTTGTTTTTTGGTACAAATGCTCTTTATTTTTAATTGTTGTGTTCTTGATAACTTTGCCAAGTTTTTCCCATAGGCCTTCGTTCAGATTTAGATCGGGGCTTTGAGCTGACTAGTCCATGGGAACAGTACCCTGTGTCTCAAACCATTGACGAGTATTCTTTGCTGTATGACATGCAGCGTTCTCCTGTTGAAAGATAATACTGTTTTTGTGACACTCCTGGATGCAATTTAACAATTGATGGCTTTAAAACATCCAATAACATGGAAACATAAGTAGCTGAATTCAGCCTTAAATGCTTCTCCAACTTTGCGACGTACGAGAGTTGCAACATATGTGCCGAAAATCTGAGTAAAAAAACTTGAACGATAATATTATCCTCATGTTGGATATTTTGAGTTTATATGTTGATTAAATACTCGTACTATCTTATCTCCGAGTTAATTTCCTCAGATCATGTGACTTTTGACCATTACTCACTGGTCGAATTTGAGTGGTTTTTGGCCCACTGAAGACGTTTATTCATATTCAATTCAGAAATCCATGGCTTTTTCCTGGCTTTACAGCCATTCAGACCGTACTCTACAAGCCTTTTTTCTAACAGTTCTAGTTGATATTTATGATGTACCTGCCTTGTTCAAGCCCTCATAGAGATCTGACGATGTTTTACTCACGCTTCTGAGTGACTGAAGGCATAAGGCATCTTTTATCACGAGGCGTTGTAACCTTTTTCTACCTGTTCTTTGTATTGTCTTCACATCTTTTATCTCTCTAAATCGCATGAGAGTCGTTTGCACCACATATAGAGAACATTTCATCTTCTGAGCAAGTTCCCTTTGAGACTTTCAATCTTTATGATGAGCTACGATTTCACCTCGCTCACACTCATTCAACTCCCTTGTTTTATACATTTTACTATTTATTAACTGTATCTACAACGTATTTTTAGCATAAAACACTGGAATAATCAAGGAAAAATAAGTAAATTGTGGACGTTGGTTTTACACATATGTGGTTACATAAATACAGTACAGTATAAAAGCGGTAATTGAAGCTAGAGGAGGGTCACCAGATATTAAACTAATGTATATTGTGCAATACACCATGAACCACTGTCGTGGGTTAGCAGAGATTATATATATATATATATATATATATATATATATATATATATATATATATTTTATCAATTTTTAATAAACCAAATAAACTTTGACTTGAGGTGTACGTTCGTGTTCAGTGATCGCTTGAGGATCGTTCTCTAAGAGTGCTAATCTGTATTTTTATTCTAGGAAATGAATTTAAGGGGTTTCTTTCTTGACTTTATCAATATTGCCACTTTAATTCGTTCGAGGATAATTAAAACAGTACTTTTACTTTAATGAACATAAACCCTCTCACTAAATAACATAAAACAAATACAGATCTAATACACCTAAAAAAAAGAAAACGGGATTACTGGGTGAGCTTTCAAGGCTTGATACGAGATAGAATTTTACGGGGGGAACAATTTTTAAGATAATATCTTTGTCCTTGGCCAGACATCCAATAAACTAATTATTATGTATCGGGACATAAAAAACAGGATGATTCTCTACTTACATAAGGTAATGGAGATTAAATACACGCGACCAGTTAGACTATCCTCGGAGATTTTGTTCCGGAGAGGCGTAGCTCAAGTAGTTGGTTGTTTGCTCAATAGATGGCGTTCGTCGACCTGCCTGTCGAGTTGACAGGTGACGTCACGAAAGATCTGGATTGGGTGGATGCTCAAGCCAAAGCTTAGTCCTTCTACTTTTCTTCCGGACGAGATGAAATCGTTGTCTTCTTTTTTCTATCTAGTTTGGGTTTGTCCAACTCAGATAGAGTAAGATTTGGAGTCCTCAAACTGGGTAGATTGATACTTAATAATCTTAGGGTACAAACGGCGCTGAGCTTCCTTGGTACAATCTGGTTTTGTACACTACTGCAAGTTCTTCTTAACTTGCAGAAAACTTTCTACCGGTGATTTTTCTGTTTTCTTCTCGAACTCGAAAAATCTCTCAACCGATGACTTTCTTGTCTCTTCCGTCAGAACGAACAAAAAGCCTCGTTTTTTCAGGTCAACCTGTTATATACCCGAATTACTCCCGTAGGGTAATGGGGAGGTGGAGGGGGGACTCGCAAGGTGAGACCTCAGGTTGATCTCCCGCGCTTGGCGTCTTGTAGCTCTGCGAGAGGGTAATACAAGATCGGCAGTTTGCACTTTAGAATGGATTGTTTATAAGTACACCCTCGAAGGACCTGCCTTTTGAGCTGAGGTCAGGAATCTGTCACGTAACATTTACCCTTTTGCCCGTTCTCCTATGTTACCGGAGAATATCGGAGGGGCAAAGCTAAAACGAGATGTCTTTTGTTATTATTTTCTTTGGCCTCGATACATATATATATATATATATATATATATATATATATATATATATAATGAACTCTTATATTTTCACATTTCTCCACCCTTAAAATTATCCTGGGGGATAGAAAGAATCACCTGTGCTCTACGCAAAGAGCCCTACTAAAATATCTTTACAAAAGCTACTCGATCGATAGTGGTAACGCTCTGCTCACATCACTCTTATTAATTGAATTATGTTCACCGTGCGCCTAATTAACAATTATCGTAACCGATTCTACGAAATACACAAAAAAACTACAACATTAGAGATACACTTATACGTACAAAATGACCCCCCCCCCCCAAAAAAAAATGTCTATCTACACACAAAAAAAATTACCGTATGTAAACTTTATTGACCTGGTATTACATTATGGCTAATACTTTGAGTACTCCAGTCGCATACGCTGTTTTCCACATCGTGAGTTTTTGACTGGCATAAGCTATGTGGAACAAATTTTCGGTAGCATGGGGTGGTCCCCCCCAACGAACGTACTTGCTTTTTGGTTCGGGGTAGCGGCATTTTTATTATGGCGTCTACCCTATTATGTTTTGTGGATAGATCGTTGTTCCCATTTTTGACTCCTAGCTCAGAGATGACCTCACCAGCGAAGTGGTATTTAGAAGTTCCTACAGTGGGAACGCGTTCGCAGTGTTGCTTTGGGATGGCACTACGGGCATGTAAGTGTCCTTCTCGTGTAGGGGTAGTCACGTAAACGTGGTTAGGATAGAAGGATTCCTCCTTCCAACCACTACACATCTTCTTGCTTCTCCTTCTCTTTTAATATTTATTTGACTATTTACTATTGAGTTTTACTCTCGGAAATAGGGTTGATCTTTATCAGGGAGAGGAGATTGATCTTCCCGAAATTCTTCTTTGATCTCTTCTTTCATTAAACTCTCTTTAAAACCGTCATTTTCTTGAAAGTAGCTTGGTACTCCCGTTTCAATCAATGCCTTTGAACTTGACTTTTCGGTCACCATCTTTGTCTTCTGAGAAATATTTTCTCGGGATTTTGGCTCTGGCTTGATTCTGCACTTTTATTTTGATCTTGTGAACATTTCTCAGTCAGAACTTTTCTTGAAAAGTTTCTTTGATTGCCCTTTGATCAGGAGAAACTTTCTTGGTTACCGCTTGCTTATTAGGCGTATGCGTTACTCTTCTTATGTTTATTCTACTTTCTGCTTCATTCTTCTTCTTCGCTTCCTTCCCCTTCGGAGAGGGGAGGGTCGGCACCACATCCGTCACCGTATTGACGACTCGGGAACATATCCCTTAGTCCACATGCTTCTCGGACGAAACTAAATGGGTTGAGACCGTGTGTCTCTCATTCGCGGGCATCCGGGTGACTACTAGTTGAGCTAACGGATTTGGGAGGAGCTGGGCGCACTGGCCTATTAATACAGAGCAGAATCTAATAGGCGCTGCTACTACGTCAGTCCAGCATGAAAAATACTTCGACTGCATGTGGCATCAGACCACAGGGAACCTGTGTGGGTCTACCCAGGAAATCCTGGACGACCACGAACTTCTGGTGATGGGAGCTGATAGGGGGAAGCAATTTTTTTGATACAACGATACAGGTACACCCCGTATCGCGTAACACGGTTGAGACTCGGCGTCTATTTACGGCCCCTGTCGCGAATTTTAATTTTTCGTGAGAGTTTTTGGTGTATACAAAATTCACCTGCTGTCCAGGGGAATTCGATGTGGTCAAAGGAGGTGAGGGATTGGAAGGTTGTTCTGGTTCCAACGTTGCCGTCAGGTTATGTACCTGCTGGGTCGAGGGGGACTTAAGCCTCGAATTCTGGGGGCAATTATAGCTAAGGTGACCTTGGGTGCCACAACTAAAGCAGGTTAGGGGGTTTTGGGGGTTTACAGAGTTACTGACGAACTTAGGGGAGATATTTTGCGGGGGCTTCTGAGGATAACCCCATTTCTTTGGGAAAAGAGGTTCTGATGATACCCACCTTTCTTAAGGGACGAGAGCTTGTTTTCATTACACTCTCTCGGATATAACCTATGGTTTGACGAATGCAAGTCGGCTTCTGACACACACTTATCGAAGGACTCTGCTCTCCTGTCCTTGACAAAGGCCCTTAATTCTGGAAGCAGCGTGCTTAATAGCTGGTCCTTCAGTATGAAGTCGATGAGTGAGTCGAAATCATTTTTCACTCGGGCTCAATCTAACCAAAAATGGAGGTGTCTCCTTAAAATAAACCAAATTGTCGGTATGTTTGTCCGGGCTGAATCCTAGCCTACCTAAATTTTATCCTTTAGTCTTCAGGATTTAGGTTAATGGCTCCCAGTAGTTCTGATTTTAGGGCAGAATATTCTATCGGCGCATCAGACGGTAGAGACACGAATATGAATCTTACCTGGGTACTGAGTAGAGGCAGTAGTCTGGCGATACCGTCTGTTTCGATATCCCAGTGATTCACTTCAAAAAAAATTTAAAAGTGTTAGAGGTACGCGTATAGGTCGTCTTCGTCCTTTTCGCTGGCAGCTTCATAGTTGGGAGCTGCGATGTCACAGTCCTGGACCCCACGGACTGCCCTTCCACTTGGTCCTTGCTTAATGCTCTCTCGTATTTTGGTATTTTTTTCCCTCTCTTATGCTTCCATATGTATCTTTCTCTTTTCTGCCTGGCTTTGAGCTTCTTCTCTCCTTATTTCCCTTTACGTCCTTTCTTTATCTTGGACGTATGCAAGGAGCTCTTTGTCCTTTAGTCCCAGGGTTTGACCTTGTTTAAAAAATAATTTAACCGATGACCTATTAGCAATGTCGTCGAAACCTCGCCGCTGTAACGAACGTTACGAATACAACTTGGAATCCATTAGCCTTTCTTACTCTAACCTTATCTTTTTCTAAACCTCTTGATTGGATTATTCCTATCCAAAAACAAGACAGCACACTACACAACACTCTTCGTTAAGTTATAAATCCTACCTTAGTAACTACACTTCACTGAATCTTGAAGCCTTGTTTAAAGTCTCTTTATTTAAATTTTCCTCGAACGGGTTGGCAAATATTTGGTATGGGTAAGGGCTTTTTACTCTAATCTTAAATTTGGGTTCTTCTGACTTAACTGCAATAACCTGACACCACTAAAATATGTCGTAGGTTAGCCGAGATTCTATATATATATATATATATATATATATATATATATATATATATATATATATATATATATATATATATATATATACATATTTATTTGTTTTATTAAATTTAATAAACCAAATAAACTTTGACTTGAAGCATAGGTTCGTGCCTCGCTGATCAATTGAGGATCGTTCTCGAAGAGTGCTAATCTTTATTTTTATTCTAGGGAATGAATAAAAGGGGTTTCCTCTTTTGACTCTATCAATATTGCCACTTTAACTCGTTCGAGGATAATTAAAACATTACTTTCACTAAAAAAATAGACTTTAATGAACATAAACCCTCTCACTAAATAACATAAAACAAATACAGATCTAATACACTTGAAAAACAGAAAATGGGATTACTGGGTAAGCTCTCAAGGCTCGATACAAGATAGAATTTTACTGGGGGAACAATTTTTAAGTTAATATCTTTGTCCTTGGCCAGACATCCAATAAACTAATTATTATTCACGGAGACATAAACAAGAGGATGATTCTCTACTTACATAAGGTAATGGAGATTAAATACCCGTGGCCAGTTAGACTATCCTCGGAGATTTTATTACGGAGAGGCGTAGCTCGAGTAGTTGGTTGTTTGCTCAATAGATGGCCTTCGTCAACCTGCCTGTCGACTCGACGGGTGACGTCACGAGGGATCTAGATTGGTTGGATGCTCAAGCGAAAGCTTAGTCCTTCTACTTTTCTTCCGGACGAGATGAAATAGTTGTCTTCTTTTTTTTCTATCTAGTTAGGGTTTGTCCAACTCAGATAGAGTCAGATTTTGAGTCCTCAAACTGGGTAGATTGATACTCAATAATCTTATGGCACGAATGGTGCTGAGCTTTCTTGGTACAAACTGATTTTGAACACTACTGCAAGTTCTTCTTAACTTGAAGAAAACTTTCTACCGGTGATTTTTCTGTTTTCTTCTCGAAATAAAAAAAAATCTTCTCTAAACCGGTGACTTTTTGGTCTCTTCCGTTAGAACGAACAAAAAGCCCTGTTTGCTCGGGTCAACCTGTTATATACCCAAATTACTCCCGTAGGGTAATGGGGAGGTGGAGGGGGGACTCACAAGGTGAAACCTCAGGTTGATCTCCCGCGCTTGGCGTCTTGTAGCTCTGAGAGAGGGTAATACGAGATCGGCAGTTTCACTTTTGAATAGATTGTGTATAAGTACACCCTCGAAGAGCCTGCCTTTTGAGCTCAGGTCAGGAATCTGTCTCGTAACATTTACCCTTTTTCCCGTTCTCCTATTTTACCGGAGAACATCGGAGGGGCAAAGCTAAACCCAGATGTCTTTTGTTATTTTTTCCTTGGCCTCGATATATATATATATATATATATATATATATATATATATATATATATATATATATATATATATATATATTAAACTCTTATGCCTCTACACCTACCATGTACACGTGTTTTATTTACATTGATATTGCAGAACCCAGAAACGTTTGGATGTCCTAATAATTTGGGCCAAGGCTGTATATATATACGATTAAATTAGCAATAGTTGGTCTCTTTTTCATCAAAACCTCCTGAATGGATTAAATAAGATTTGGATATTTTGCTAGCTAAATTTAAGAAGTATTTTTTAGCTACTTTGAGAAATAGTAAGAGTGAGTGATGGGAATGGAGTAATTGGGTATTCGGTGTATTAGGAGAAATGTAAGTGGTAAGGTGTGCTAATGTCATTCTGAAACTTAATCCGGGATTTAGTTGTGCCTCATCTTGACTATGTAGCACAGTTTTGGAGGCCATATTGTGTGATGCATTTTAGTTTGTTTTAATCTGTAGAGGGTATTTTGACTGAGACGATTCATGGGTTGAGGAGGTTACCTTGTGGTGAAAGACTTAAGAGACTATTTGTCGATACGTTAGAAAGGAAAAGCGTTGGAATTGAATTGATTGAACTCTTCAAGTGAGTTAAAGGTTATAATAGTGGACACAAAAGTTGGGTTAAATTGGACAAGTTTAGTTTTTTAAAAAGAGTTAGAGAGAAATTGGTTTACAAATCGAGTGGTAGATGAATTGATTAGGTTCATTAATCATATGAGATAAACGTCCTGCTTTCGGATGAGTTTTAAGAATAGATTGGATATATTTATGGATGCAGATGGTGTGAGGTGGGACTAAAGTGGGTGACGTGAACAGGAGATGCCTTTCAGACTACTCCATTTCTTATGTTCTTTCCTTCTTATTACCAATTGAATCACAACTTTCCAAATTAAGGACTCTGCCACAAATAATAATATTATGATAGGCTTTTTTTTCAATGAACAAACCATGTAATGTACTGCCTGGGGTGTATCTTATTCGATGTTATAATTGTAATAAATCTTATGCAGGAGGTGAAAATATGAAATTTAATAAATGCATATATACACATCGAGGGGATATAAGAAGAGGAAGTTTAAAGCTTGCTTCAAAAATCGTCACAATTTATCTGTTCCTTAATCTAAGATTTCCTTTGTTTCCCCTTACCTTCTCTTTAATTCTTCCCACATCTCCTCCTATATATATATATATATATATATATATATATATATATATATATATATATATATATATATATATATATAAATATATATATATAAATATATGTATATATTATATAAATATTATATTATATACATATATATATTTAAAGGCTCAAAAAATTGAAAACTGGTAACACAACCAGGAAAACGCTAAGGAAATTATTACGTGAACCATTAAAGCTTAAGAATAAAAAGGGAGATATAGAAAATAAGAAAAAGGGCAAACGATTTTAACCGTTATATGAAGATAAATAAACGAGTTGGATTTACACCTGTGTCATCAAGCGCTCTTCGCTAAAATGACCACGACGTTCATCGCTAGAGCTTGCATCCTCAAATGCTTTGATCTCAATTAAAGTAAGCTTTTATCCACTAAACCTTTGATAAGCAGAAGATTTTTCCTTTCTCTGCTAAAAAATGATGCTGATCCATACCCCCCCCTCCCCCAACTAATTACATTTCGACCTGTAGATTTGTGTCCCTAGGCTAAGCATCTGCCAGTATTCATTAGGTTACCATGGAGAGAAGATGACGGATGTCTCCGTCGAAACCTGGTTTTGCAAATACATCAATCCTATTAAGGTGGTTTATCTCTTGCATATATATATATATATATATATATATATATATATAATAAACGAAATGAGGAGTTCGAGGGAGAAATTCCTTTCATTACTTGATAACAACAGCGTTTCTTATGTTAATTTTTCCCATATACAAATTCCTGAATAGACTAACATTTAAAGTTAAAATTCAGAGATTCAAATTATGGAATTAATCGAGGATTTTGCTCGTTAATATTGGGAGTAATGCATAACTTAAAGATCATTGCGTTAAAATTTATCCTGGGAATTTAATTACTAAAATTTGGCTTTGTAAATTCGAAGAAACATAGAAGCACATCCAGAAAACACTAATCTTGTCGAATCAGCTACGAATAGAAGACTGGTTGGGATAGCTTGAGGAGCGTAAGGAAAAAGAGGATTGGGGGGTTGGTTTATAATTTATCAAAAGTATTGGATTGGAATTCTATTCATGAATTTGTTTATTTCCAATAGCAGAAGATATGTGAAAAATTAACACCCGAAACTTTGTTATTATCAAGTCGGGAGATTAATTTCTCCCTCTACGTCCTTTCGTTTTTCCTACAAATTAAACTGAAGCTCAAAAAAGCAGTTAAAATGAATGTATATAAACTCTTACACACAAGCGAATGGTATTCACAAATTCGTTTAAATACATATGTACTAACGTCGTTATATGCGCCCATATTCACAAATTGGCACATAGAGATACATTTTTATACCAGCGCACACATATCCTAAACTCTTGAAACATACAATCATACATAATTGGGAAAACACATACACATGCACACGCATATACAGCTTCTTCCGAGAACGCTATTTTGTGAATCAATGGATCAACTTCCCAAGCTAATCGGAAAATCAAGGCGACAATTGATGATTTGCGTAATCATGGCGATGACATAGTGAATAATCCTATCTTAATTTAGGTTCAATTAAGATTAAAATTTTAATTAAAACTCTTAGGCAAAGTTAGACTAAAAAGTTAGTTATTAAAGCAATTTATAATGATGTAGGCTAACATTATTTGAAGAAAAGTTTGCTCTGAAATTTATTTTTGCTTATCCAATTGTAAATAAGTCGCCTAATACAGAACCATTGTTAAGAGCCCTTCAGTCTTTGAGGTAGAAAGAATTATTTCTAGCACTTCTGGGGGTTCCGAGAAACAGAAGACCTATTTTTTAGATGGAAAGAAGACTCGGGAACTACTGAATATATAATGACCACATTTTAAAGGGACAGTGTAACGTCGGGCTAGTATGGCTCCAACTCGTTTCCATGGGTTCATTATGACTTTTGGATTACATTAAATGAGTTTCGGAGTCTTGTGCCTATTAAAATATGGTCTTTATGATATCTCTACGTATTCAATATCATACAACGCGTGGGTTATTGCCATATACCACATCAAACTTGCAACAAGTTTACATTGGTGTGGGATTGAAGAAGAATATACTTGGGCGGCACAGCTAAATTAATTGTACCAAATGTGAAAATAAACAACTTTTTAAGAATAAATATTAACAGTGAGAAAAAAACGTTACAATTACAAAACAAACCTGCCAATGTGCAAGATGTGTTTTGTTAGGTTACCATAGCGGTGAGAGCAATATGAACCTTGTCGTGGTGACAACAGCTAATTTCCTACTGCTCACCGGCAGGAAGGGGAGAGACTCCCCTCTACGCTGGAGGATCTTGTTTCCTTCTTACTTTTTGGCATTTTGTTTTGGTTTTTCTTTGCCTTTGTTTTTGTTGTGTTTTTCTATTTTTGTTCTTTGGTTTTGGCTTATTATTTATTTTTTCATTTATCCTAGCATTAGGGTATAAAGCTGCCCTAGTAATGAGTCGCCAGATCGGCTCTTTTAAAAAAAAAAAATCCTTACCAAGCAAAATGGCCAGCGCCATAAAGCTGAAATGAAGACAAATTGGCTCAAGTTTTTTGCGGATGCAGCAAAGTTTTATGCTAAGGAAACCCCGCAATTTCTTCAATTTCCGCACTTTAGGATAGGCCTCTTGTGACAGGGATGGCGCTGTAAATGGGGTGCCTTCCTGTAAACTACACACTGTTAAATGAGTTGTTTACTAGGAGAGTTTGTACAACAGTTTATAACTGTACTTTTATGAATGTGGGTAAGAGAGTAAAATATTCTTCCTCAGATTAATTAATCAGAGAACCTTATTAATTAATACCGATACACTGAGGAACCGTCTGTCCGTACGTGTGTATGTATGTGCCTCCTCATCCTCAACAAGATTCAAGTGACTACTTCTGCGTCCCTGGTTCTTGTAAGGGTATTCCTGAATACGTGAATTAATACACACCCGAAAACAGAAACACGTCTCTTAAGCGAGGTTTTATCGATTTTCAAAAAAGGGGAAAATATAAAATAAAAAATATAATGTAAATAAACTTCATTTTTTTACCTAAAATTCATTAAGTTTAAAATAGGGCTTAATTTAACTATGTCAAAATAATTCTTTTACATCAGAAGAAGAAAAATGGGCAAAGAAGTCAAATGCTGCCGTATTCCAGATTTTAAGCTCCCTGACCATTGAATTCCTATGTAAACTTTCGTAAATTTGACTTTTATTTAAGTTGAGCGATGATCTGTGGTCTTCTCGTGATGGGGGAAAATGTTCCTTGAGAAACATTCATGGGTGACATTTTGAATAAAGCCTTCTTTATTTTTCTTTAATCGCTTTCATAAGATGCTTTTCTTTGTCCGTCGACGAAGTTAATAAACAAGATGCATTAGACATAATCCAAACTGTTTTTATTATATCAAGACCGTTCTATTTTGCTATGTTTTTTTTTTAGGAGCCAATCTGGCGACCTCCTACTTGGGAATAAGTCTTTGTACTTACCACGACAGCCTAGTACTAGGATACTTTAGAATAACAACAAAAAAGAACAATAACAACAATAAAAAAGAAAAAGGCAACAAGCAGGAAGCAGACTCGAGTGTCGGGGTGAGGTCCACCTCCCCATAGCGCAGTGACGTGCGACCTACAGAGAAAGCAACAAGAAAACCCCCACCTAATTTAATAAACGAGAGAAGACCGGCCGCCCCTAAATCTCTATAAGTCCACTAGTCAATGAGCACAAACTCGTCCCGAGTACAAGGGACAGGCGGTAGCGACCCCGCCCATTACGGCACGGGACAGGATAACCAGCGCGGAGATCGCCCAGACTGTGACATTTAACAAAAATGTGCCAAAAAGTCTAGGGGATAAAGCAGTCGTCGCAATAAGTACCGACGATCGTTCCATCAAATGGCAGTGCGACCCGCGAGTGTGGCCAATTGGGAGACGACAGAAAGCAACCTAAAGCCTTCGCGGCATTGGGGGGGAGGTCCATTGGAACAGTCACGGGGCAATGGCACGCAACTTTAAGTTCCTTTCCACCCTCTCTCATCTTCTTTGCCAAGCATCCCGGAGAGCCGCCTGTATTCCTGCCATGTAGTTGGTGTGAGGAAGAGCGAACCGCTGGTGCGGTGGCCGACTTCTCGCGGACTCTTTGGTGCTCTCATCGAAGCGCTCATTTCTCGCTATTTTTACATGTCCAGTAACCCAGCAGAAGATAATCTCGACATCCGTCCGGCTTGCCAAAAGAGTGGCTACAAGGATATTGCGAACCAGAAAGTGCGGAGATTCCAATGCCTCGAGAGTACTCAGGGCGCTTTGTGAGTCGCTATAGATCACAATCTTTTCTCCGAAATGGGCACGTCGCGTAATCTCCCGTACCAAAGTGTTGTATTGCGGAAGGCACCGGTCACCAGGCGAAGGCCGTTGTAGTGGATCGAGTCCACTTTCTGCAATACACGCTCAGCTGCGGATGCATAAACTCGCATCCGTAGTCAAGCTTCGAACGAGCAAATGATCCCCCAAAAGTAAGGCAGTATACCTATCAGCACCCAAAGCGCTGAACGTCACAGAACGGAGAATATCCATGGCGCGAGAACGAGAGATCCTAAGGCTGCTTATATGAGCCTCCCAGGTGAGTTGCCTGTCAAGTACAAGACCACTTTCAGGAGTACCACATTAAGAAACAAGTCTGGGTCAGTCTGTAGCCGTGGATGACAGCAGAAGTGCACCACCTTAGTCAGGGCCAAGAAAAACCAAAACCTGTGCGCTTCGAAATTGCGAGAGACGCAGTACAATGCCAGTTAGAGTCGACGCTTCAGAGTTGGCATCTGGGCCGCGCCAAAAGTGATTGAAAGGTCGCCCACGTAGAACGTAGTGAGAACATCTTCCGGCAGCACCGAGGTGATGCCTTTGATGCTTAGGGCAAAGAGTGTGACACTGAGGACACTTCCCTGCGGTACACCCTCTTCCTGCTCCATTGGGCCGGAGAGGGCATCCCTTACCCGTACGCGGATTCCACTATCTCGCAAAAATTCAAATATAAAGATTGGGAGGCGCCTTCTCGCCTCAAGCGTGTGGAGAGTCTCCATGATACCGTATCACGATGCGGTATAATAAGCATCCCCATATAGAAAAACACCATGGCCTAGTGCTGTCTACGAAGGAAGTCTTCGCAGATGGCATTTTTCTGTCCGAGCAGAACATCCGACGTGGAGTGGAATTTGCGGAGGACAGGTGCACTACGTTGCTCAAAAAAAAGGCTAATCTGATTTTTGCCAATTTCTCCATCAACTAGCACATGCTCAAGGTTAGAGAGATTGGGTGGAAAGCGGAGAAGGTAGAGTACTCTTTCACTGGTTTGTGAAAAGCGAGCACAGTAGCTATTCACCTGGATTCTGGTAGGATATCCTCTATGTAGATCCTCTGGAAAAAACTAACAGAAGGGCCACGAGTAGCTCACCCAGCTGTCAAGGTATGGAGTACTGGGCATCGTCAGGAACAGGAGCGGTTTTTGCGCACGAAGTGAGAGCGAAATGAAACTAACTCAAAGTAAACCTGTTATTAAACGGTTCTCTGCCTCCGGAGGTGTTTACAGTTGGGGGCCTTCCGCAAAAAAGCGGATAAAGCAGTCGCAAAGAAGTACGGCTGGGACGTAGGGTCCCAGTTTGCGGTCCCATTTTCCTGGAGAACTGGATAGGGGTGCTGCGACAACATGCCCCGAACCCTTTTGAATCACTTAACAGCTTTGCTAGAAGGGCCTTCCATTTAAGTGAAAAAACGTATGCTTGCCAGGAAGAGCGGCTGGTTTGCTTCTAAACATACCGAAACCTTGCCCTAGTTCAGGATATTCACCGAAACTGAAATCGTTGGGCGGCACCTATGGCGCATTTAAGCATAAGGCTTCCATTGATGACCACCACGGAAGCGTTTTGCGTGCAAAACGGCCAGAAGGTAAATGAATATTAGTTAGCCCCACGGCGATGCGGCTTGGGAGAAGGATACAACGGACTCATCAACCGACCTAAACTCTTCAAATGAAACAGAGTAATCAATGATTTCCTCAAATTCAGACCACTGCGACCCCGCCAAGCTATACCGGGCGGGGGAGGAGGGAACTGGCCTGGGTGGGGGAAAATAGGCTGCTGCGTTCCAGAAAATGATATTTGATTGGGAAAATGATCACTCTCATCGATGTCATCAATAACCTCCCACTTAAAATCAGGTTGTGCATTAGGAGAACAAAAGACAGGAAAATGATGCCGTTCTCGGGCAGTGATGCGAAAACTCATCCACATTTAGGACACCCATCTCCCCTTGTCGATCAAGTGAAGATTTTTTTTATATAATATATACTGGGCAAATTATGTCCTGGTATGAATGCCTAATGGGGCAAATGCATCATAATTTATATAATATAAATATGTAAAAAAAAATTAATTATGAAAAAATAGCGTTCTTTCACCATTAAATAAAAAAAAATATGTGTTTAGGTATTTTTATACCCTTTTAACAATTAAGGAATTTAGCATCAAAATAGGTTAGTCTCGAAAGGATTACAAACTAAAGACACCAAGTTTATGTGCTTTCTTTGATGAAAGGAACCCCATTTAGATCTGTGTGAAGAAGAAGGAAACGCTGCCGGCGTCGCCTAGCCGTGCTGGACTCGTTAGTGCCCTCATCGGCGCGCTCATTACCCGAAGTTCCTACATGTTCAGGGCCTAGCAGAAGATAATCTCGACATCCGCTGTACTAGCAGAAACCATGCTTCACGGATACCGCGAACCAGGGGATGCTCTGATTCTACTGCCCAGAGAGCACTCAATGCGCTTTGTGAGGTGCTATACATCACAATCCTGTCTCCACCCGAGCACGATACGTTATCTTTGGTAACAAGCGGTGTATTTCAACTTACTCTGACACGAAGACAGACGCAGCGCCTAGCAGAGCAACACTGACTTCAAATAAAGGGGAAACTTAGTAGAAACCGACATCTTCATGCGACTTAGAGCTATCCGTTTACACTGGCACGGATTGACCATCACTGGAAATGTGGTCAATATCTGTATGAGAGACATCTCTAAACCGATCGATAGAAGAACCCTTAACATCCAATATGCGGATGATGTCACCCAAGTCGTGTATTGGAGAAGAGGGCCACGTCCGCTGAATCCGAAGGTATCTCCAGGTTAAAGAGACACTGGAAGAAACAGAGCAACGTATCAAAATTCTCAGTAGCCGCGATTGGGAGACATTGTTTCCTCTCTCTCAATCTTGAAAACACCGAAATCGAAAACTCACCGTACCTGTCTGTTCTCAGGTTAAACTCACCACTACTGTTATGAGCAGACACGTCAGCTACAGGATTAGATACGCTAACACTGAACCAGAGAAACTCTTTCGATTTAGAAGCCATAGCACCCCGAATAAAATGAAGTTGTACATAAGTTAAGGCAGATATAAAATCGTGTATTCTGCTATACTGCTCAACGCGGCGTCAAGAAAAAAATCACTTGCATCCTATTTCATCTATAAAGAACGAATTCCATTCCCTTGCCGCTCTTCTGTAATTTATATATATATATATATATATATATATATATATATATATATATATATATATATATATATATATATATATATATATATATATGCAAGGAAAAATTATTGCGTTTTCTCTTTCAATGTGGTTTAATGGATTCATATATATATATATATATATATATATATATATATATATATATATATATATACTAGTTTTCGCATCAATACCATGGGGGCCAGAATCACGAGAGCATCACCTGACCAGCTAATGTCCATTCCACATCGGGGGTACAAGGCCCAAATCCCCAGTGTCCAGCAGTGCTATGACAACTCAAAGCCAGACCTGCTCATCTTCGTCAATAACCGGCAGATCTGCAAGCACCGCTCCACCATGGCCACAATCCACGGCTCCAAGTGGATGTGCGATGTCTGCCAGATCGCGCGCTGCCTATCGGACACCCGCAACTGCTTCAGCCGTTCCACACCCCTCCCCCTAAAGTTGAGCTGCAGCCCTCGACCTCCGCCGCCTCTGCTTGAGCTCGTCTCCCATCCACTGATGTCCTCTCGTTGGTTTTCCATGTGTTGGTATGTAAAATCATGTATTTTTATACTTTTTTATAAGTAAAACATTGAATTTTTCCTTGCGTTTTATTTCAAATAAGCATTATTTTTAAAAAAATATTCATTAAATTTTTTGATGGTAAATTACATATAATATTAACATAATTGAAGTCAGTTATAACATAATACAAAAAGAGTTATATGGTAAATTATTTATACCCCATACCGGACGAAGTAGCATGGACGGGACTAACATGGTTCTCCGTGAGCCACGTGGGTAGCCCGCATGGGATACTTCATTGACAGAACATTGCAGGCAATCAATGCCTCATATCAAAAAAATATTCAAAAGTAAAAGTTTCTTAGAAATACATCTAGTTTATGACCCTAAGAGGAATTTTTGACATCTCTAGTATTTCTAGGTGTGCAATCTAAATGGTTAAAGTCATATAAATAAAAATCAAACATGAACGTATCGATACCAGCACACTTAGCCCTTGCTCGTACATGTGTGGAAATGATTCAGAGAAAGTTTTATCAAATTCGGTCCATATTTTCTGGTATCACAAAATGATTGTTTCTATAGAGAAAATATCACGAAAGTGAGAAAAAGGTAGAAAATGGAAGATAAATAATTCAAATACGAGGGTCAGAGACAAATGATAACACAGAACATCGGCTAATAATCTCGGATCCCGGAAGGGCCCCTTCACCACCTCTTCGGCTGTCTTAGACATCCTTGACCACCTTGTTCTTCAGCTTTTCGTTTGTCTTTTTCGGCATCTCCCGTGTGTGGAGCAGGATTGTCCTCAGGAGGAACTGCTTCTGTTCCTCGCTCTTGGTCCGCTGACCGAGGAATCGCTTTACGAGGGCGAAGCTACGCTCGGCCACGTCTTTGTTCACACGGAGGGTGGCAACCCGCTTCTGGGCCAGCTGGTAGAGGGGGGTTGGATGTTCAGTGCGCCACATTTTCGCCGAGGAAGGTTTGTTCTCCCAGAAGGCCTTTGATGAGCTTCGAATATCTGACCGTTGCCCAGGTGGAAAGTGGTTCTTGTAGGTTAAGATTCTTTACCTGAAGTCGTCGTGAGCTGTTCTTTAATTCGGGTCTTGTCTTCATGGCCTGGACGATGGCGATCTTTTCCCTCTCGTCCACTCTCTCGTCGAAGAGCGCCAGGCGATCAAGTCATCTGACAGGTACCACAGGTGTCGGCGCATGGTGCGGTTGGCGACAGCGGGCAGGCCCCGATCCCCTTAGTCTGCGAAGTATTGGCTGAAATCCTTGTCGTTCTTTGGGAGGTGGGTGGCAATGGACGCTTCGTTCCATTACTTGATGTACACCATTGTCACGAACAACGACATTTGCATCATTCTCTTCTCTTCCCGACAGGTCAGTTGTATCTGATCGGCGAAGAGCGTGATCTTGATGGCATAAATCCCTTTCGCCATCCAGCGGGCCATGTGGTAAGCGTCAGAAACTCTGAAGGACTTTGGCATGTCACCGCCAAGGAACGCGAGACCGAGCTGGATCAGGTATCGGTAGTCTTCGTGCGGATGAGATCCAGCCTCTAAGAGCAGTCACAGGAGGTTGGTCATGGACTGCCGTCGGGTCTGCTGCTTGGCGGACAAGGAGTCGGTGCCCATGGGCTTGTCATTGTTCTGGTTGATAAATGGCCATCGTATCTGCAGCATCTTGAAGACAGAAATGTCTGGGCCAGAAGAATTACCGTGGCAGCTTTTGAAGATGTCATGCAGCACAACCTCAGACAAGGTGCTGGCACGCCAACCAGAGCATGGAACGGTGAAGCTCTTTCTTGATCCGCGTACACGCCCTTTGCACGAGTCCAGTATTGGACGCTGTGGTGTCGAACCCCATGCCGATGATGCGGGTTTCCAGGCCATTCTCCCTGACAAGCTTCATGACTGTCTTAGCCAAGGCTCTTCATATTCCGTCAGTGGAAACAGGGACGCCCAGGAGTTCCTCTGTTTCTTTCTCAGTGAGCAAGACTGCGATCCTCTTCTCCAGTGATTTGAGGTCCGTGATACTAGGGAGGAGCTTCCCGTCCCAGTGTTGGACCAAGGGACCTTCGTGCCCTAGGCCAGCGAAGCCGTGATCTCCTCTCTGTTTTCTCACTCGAGCGGGGTGAACAGAGGAGCGGGACAGGGTCAGCTAGTCGATGTTGTAGCCAAGAGCGATGGCATTCGATGCAAATGACGAGGTGGCAGCCCGAACCGACAGGTTGACTCGATGCCAGAACAGGGTCATCTCCTTGTTTAACTTGTTCGCTTGACGTCGAGGACAAGGTGATTTTAGGGACGTTGGATCCAGGAACGTATAATCTTATTCGGTCGAGGATTACTACCCCGCAGGTGTTTCGAGAGCGACATCCTTCGTCAGCATGGAAGACACAGCTGCGGCTTCCTTCTCTCGTCGGTCGTCTTCTCGCTTTCTTTTCAGTTAGGCCCATTCCTGCTTCTTCACTGCAGTTTGATTGACCCCAGCCATTGAAGAGCTCGTCCTGTCTTCACGTTGGGACCTCAGGAACTACTTGTCCTCCTCTGGTATTCTTAAGGTCAGGGCATCCCCATGGGAGTCCTTGAACATCCCTCGATTTGCCACCTCCGTTTCTGTCATGCGAGTTTTCAGCTTCTTGGTTGCTTTGAAGGCGCTAAAAAGATACATGACTTTCTTCTTGACGTAAAGAAGGATAGAAGTGGAAATGTTGGACTTCTTCCAGAGGGAGAGGATCTTGGTGGTGTTGGAGCCAGTGGCTGCCGTGACGAACTCCTTCTTATTGACATGGTGGAACAAGAGCACGGACAACACCTCCTTCCGAGAGAGCAGCCTGCACCCGGGAAAGCTCTCAGAAGAGTCCACATTAAAAAGCGTATCTTGTGATCGCCGAGCACGTTCCATTGCGTTTCAGCTATTTGAGGAAGAGAAAAAAAAGCATAATTTCTTAAAGTGGTCAATATCACTCAAAATACATGTTGTAGACAATTTGTGTATCACCATCTTGAATTTTCTGGGACACCCTAATATATATATATATATATATATATATATATATATATATATATATATATATATATATATATATTCACTTTTTCATGTCACGATGTTTAAATTAAAAGAGCTATCACATCATCGATCTTTTAAGAGCTTTTTGTATTTGGAAACCATGTTTTCCTAAGATGAAATAACCTACACAAATTGCATATTTATACAATTGAACTATCCATTTGATTCCATTGCTGAAAGCATATATAGAGTTACGTCATATTCTACCGATCCTTTTAAAATTGATGCAAATAAGAATAATTTATCCTTTTTATATTCTTCCTTGCTTAAAGGATTAAAGATAATTGTGTGTTTCCCATAAATACTTTTCAACCAGGATTAAATATTTCCGTTCGACCGATCCCCAAGCGCAAAACAAGGATGCAGGTGTATATTTAATCCCGTTTAAAGCCACTAACTGTTATTTATTCCACCTTAGGGGGCGGGGTAAGTCATTATATAAGCGCATTTATGAGGAGGGAGGGTTCGGAGAACAAGCAATGCACCAAGTTAAAAACACCAACTATCTAATGGAATTGTAATGATTTTAATAAAAGAATATATATTGAATCTTCACTAATTAAAGAAATTCCAAATTTTAATGTTTTAACACCAGCAGTTCAAATGTAGCCCTAATGAACTAAACGATATTATTAATTGTTAATGCCCACAGATTAATGTCAGTGATCATTCGCTTAATAATTATAGGATTTGAGTTTATAGTCTCGTACACTCACATCTCAATATGTCGGTCGACGGTCGATCAGTCCCCGTTTTGCACTTTCTTTATAACAACATTGTAAATATTCGGCCGATTCGAACGAAATTTGGAACCCTTATATTGTTTGACATTCTCTATCGAATAATATAATTGCAAAAGTCCTCCTAAGGTTAGCCCAGGAATTATTTTGTATGGCAAAAACATCATAGGTATTCAGCTGATTCCAACGAAATTTGAAACCCTTATTTTGTTTTACATTATCTTCAATATGTATAGTTGTCAAGGTCTCACCAAGTTTAGCCCAGGAGTTATTTGGCTTTGGCAATAACATCCTAACTATTTGGCCGATTCTAACTAAATTTAAAATCCTAATGTTCTTTTACATTCTTTTTCGAATAATATAATTGCCAAAGTCCTCTCAAGCTAAGCTCAAGATAAATATTATTTTGGCAATAACATCATAAGTATTCGGCCAATTCTAATGAAATTTGGAATCCTTATGTTCTTTTACACTCTCTTTCGAATGTTATAATTGCCAAAGCCCTCCTAAGCTTACCCCAAGTAGTATTTTCTTTAGCAATAACATCATAACTTTTCGGTTGATTATAACGAAATTTGAAAGACTTATGTTCTTTTACATTTTCATTCGAATGATATAATTGACAAAGTCCTCCCTAAGTTAGCCTTGGAATTATTTTGTTTTGGTAATATCATAAATATTCTGCCGATTCTAACTAAATTCGGAACCCTTATGTTGGTTTACATTCTCTTTCGAATGATAGAATTGGCAAGGTCCTCACAATGTTATTCCGAGGATTATTGAAAGTCTTGAAGGTCATAAGACCTCAAATCAAATTTAGTGATTGTGATGGAACGGGTTGAGGCAGCGTTAGTTTCAACTGCTATCACATATTATTTAAAACCACGATGCTCCCACGTGCATATTCGCTTCGAAGCTTGGCGTCTTATCGCAGGCACCGGATGTCAATGTTTAAACAAGGAGGTTATCATCCCCCCGTTCGCCCCCATGCGCCGACCTCGCCAGATTGAGTTAGGCTTATGGGCAGTTAAGGCATTGTTCCCAGCCTCGGCTGTGCATTCCCTCGAAGTTCCCACTCCATTGTCCCCCACGCCAAGGGAGTGTCTCGACTATTTAGATGGAAACTTTACCACAAAGATCAGATTGGAGATCCAGATTTTCATCGCGAAACATCACCACGACCCTCTCTCACTTTGTGCGCCAAAGGACCTCGACCTCGAGATTCACCATCACTTGTCCAGAAGGAGAACAATATCCCTTGAGTGCCAAAGGTTCGAGCCTTTCGTAACGCCAATTCCTCAAGGATTCCTCCTCGTTGTTCAGAAAGAGAACAACGTAGAACAGCCATTGTTCTTTTGAGCCCTTCGCCAAGAAACGGTTCTCACCCTTCCCCCTCGTTGTTCAGAAAGAGAACAACGTTAGAAAAGCCATTGTTCTTGAGCCCGTAGACAAGAGACGGTTCTCCCCCCCCCTCCTGTTGTTCAGAAGAGAACAACGTAGAACAGCCATTGTTCTTTTGAGCCCTTCGCCAAGAAACGGTTCTCACCCTTCCCCCTTGTTGTTCAGAGGAGAATAACAGTAGAACAGCCATTGTTCTTTTGAGCCCTTCGCCAAGAAACGGTTCTCACCCTTCCCTCTTGTTGTTCAGAGGAGAACAACATTAGAACAGCCATTGTTCTTGAGCCCGTAAACAAGAGACGGTTCTCACCCCCCCCCCCCCGGTTTTTCAGAAGAGAACAACGTAGAACAGCCATTGTTCTTCAAGCCGTTCGTCGAGAAACGGTTCTAATTCTCAAGACGCCACGTCAGGATCATCTTATTCCCCCCTTCGGCTGGAACTCGCCAGCAGACCGAAAATTCCTTCACGTCGCCTTCCACTGCACCAATAGTATAAAATTACGTAAGCCGAACGTTACCTTTGAGTATTGAACCCTTTTGTCAATTCTATCCTGTGCTTTAAATGGTTTAGCGAACCATCCCATCCCTTTAACTCTATATTTGTTTTACCTTTTTAAATCCTTTAAGCCTTGAATTAGCCCGAGTCTCCACGACCCTTTCCATTCTCTGTTTATGTCAATATTTTCCGTTTTGTGCTTATTGATAGTTATTATTAATAAAACTCTATTTTATTAATGATAGCAATATTATTATCCTTGAGCTCAGTTCCACTTCTTAAGCATATCGAAGATACATAATATCGGCCCGCCAGACATTCAACGCACTCTAAAGATAATTAAAGAAGTTCCCTCAACGAATAGTTATATAAGGTATATCGTCGAGAGTCCATTCTACGACAGTGATAGCACGAGACATTTTCGTCAGTAGACGTTGTTTCTCATTTTATTTCTACAATGCTGAAGCTCTGATATAGTAGTCTATTTTCAACATCTAATGTAGCAGTTATTTGGTAATGATATATATATATATATATATATATATATATATATATATATATATATATATATATATTGTCGTGGTATAGGAAGGATCGAGTAATGGAACGGGATCGTACGTATTGGTTGTTTACGTACTACACAAAAAAACTCCGTGATTAACGTTTTATCTCTCTAAGAGCACTATATAGGGAATTATTATTATCTTGATTATTCACTTCTTTAAAACTTTGACGGTTCCTTGTGTATACGTAGAGTTTCGAGGATAGAATAAAAATTTGGTTTACACAAATTAAAACTTTAATTAAAACACACACAAAAAAAATAAACATGAACCGATAAATAGCACGCACTAAATACACAGTAAGGACTTCAATAACTTTTAAGTATGGCTTTCTAACTTGACCTACTTGACATTATAGTGCTGGTTGACCCACCACTCACTTCAATATCAAAAATGCTTACGGCCTCTACCGGACGGATACAGGAGTTTAAATACCTTTGTGGATCCCTCTTGAAACGGGGTCTGAGTCGGACCTTGAACTCAATGAGTTAGGTTACCTCAGGAATGTTATTGTGTGTGAGACGCATGCCACTCGCCCAGATGGTTGGTGCGGACGAAATAGCGTTAAAGCCACAGAGGACTTTGGCAAGCGTGGTAGATGGGAGGAGCCACACGCCTTCGGCAGGAAATGATATCACCACGGGATAGTGAAAGAATGTTCCTTTCTTCTCTTTGGATTACTCTGGGAAATAATTCGCACTGGCAAGCGATGAGCCAAGACTTTAATACTTTGACTCAGGGGAGTGCTGGAGGGAGTGCTCTCGGAGGCCTTCTTCAAAGACGTGGACTATCTCTGTGCTTTAGGCTGCACCAAGATAGTAGGGATTTCTATGATGGTAGTAAGTTGAAAGGGTTCTTAAACCAAGTTAACTTAAAGTTCGGTAGAACCACCAGGCAACGGGCTCGAAGAGGAGCTTCTTCTTCTCAGTTCCGATATTCTCCAATGGCGAGGCCTATCTCGGTGCCTTGCACTACACCAGGATAGAGGGGGGAGGGGTTCTCTGACCAGAGTAAGTTAAACTTGGTTCCTGAATCAAATTAACTTAAAGTTCGGTGTGACCACCGGGAACTAGCTCGAGGATGAGCTTCTTCTTAGTTCCAGTTGGTGCTTTGGGCTACACCAGGAAAGGGGGTATTCTCTGACGAGAGTAAGTTGAACTTGATCAAGTTAACTTAAAGTTCAGTGTGATCACCAAGAAATAGCTCAAGGATGAGCTGCTTCTTATTCCCTTTTCTTGGAAGCCCGGCCTCTTGGCTTGGACTTCGCAGACTGCTGACTCACGTATTCTATCCCGTTTTTTCCAGGTTTTTGTTATATATACGTTGTCACCCCACTGGGATAAGGATAGGAGGAGGGGTGGATTTGTGGACCGGCCGCATGAAGATTCCTCCTCCAACGGATTTCCTCAGGGCGTCGTACAGATGACCCGGTGGGACTTTCTGGATTTCGGGCGACGCTTCTCTAATTTTGCCTATGAGGTGAAGTTAAATACCCGCTCTTAGGGAAAATCTTGCAGTTTTAAACTATGTTAAAGTCTCCAGTCCAACCTGAGCTGATTATTGCATTTTTAGGTCTCGGAAGGTCGTTCAGCTTCTAACTAGGAGAAGGGGCGAGAGCGACCTGGTTAGAATTTAAACCGTGGCGTCTACACGACCAGGATATTGTGGTCAATGTCCGGTGGCTCGCTTGTGAATGGAAGGGGGTGCGTATCGATTCCCTCAAACATCTTCCTTCGAAGAACTTAATGGGCTAGGGGAAAACTACAGTCAACTACAAAAACAACTAACTTAATCTAGTCGACCAAAGCAAAGTTGCATATCTTTGAATCTTCTCTTGAAAAACCCGGTTAACTGGGGTCAACTCTACACTTGCCTTAAGTTTTTTTAAACTTGGATGCACACGCGTGCGCTTACAATAGCATTGGTTCCAAATAGGCCTCGCGAGCCTACAGTGTGTATGTTTTACAATACCATTTAACATACTCACAACGCAATTTAACCTTCAAAATCCAAAAACCTAACTCATCGATTACACACACAATAAAAACAGCGACTTCCTTATACTTCTAAAGTTTTAAGAACTTAAATCCTAACGATAACTAATAACAAAAAAATGAAAATATGGTTTCCCGATTACTAGGTGCTGAAATCACCCTCAATGGGGTTTCGACTCAAGTTATATAGCGGCTTTACCTTATCGGCCCCTTTGATATAGCCTAAATTAAAATGGTGTTCTATGACTATTACCTTACCGCGCCTGAGTCGGCCTTTCGATTTATCGAGTCTACCCAAGTAAGTCACAAAATGGTAGTGATATTCCGACCTACTCGGATTACCCTTCTATAGCACTTGAATAATTTTAAACTTACCCTTATGGCTAGAGCGGCCTGTTGCAGTGTGCCATAAATGATTGAGGCATGAGTATAATAGTCCTCCTTTAACAAGGTACACTTGGAGATCGAGTCTGGGTTCGATCTAATGGGATCGCAGACCAGTTTCACTACGGGATAGTTAATGGGCGTGGTTCTCAAGGCGAATTGTGGTTTGAATGGTAACTCATTGGACGTTACCTTCTGGGAGAGGACTACTGGGGGTAGGGAATACTCATTATCCGCGTCTACCATCTGACTCAGTTTACCTGAGTGTACTGCATTTGCACTTTGATCTTCCTCCATCGTCACCCCATTTGGCTGGGTTCTCTTTGTAGGTATTTCCTTAGGTACACATGCTTGTGCCTCTTCCCTACTTTCTTCCTTAGCCATCGCCAGCCCATTTGGCTGGATTTTCATCGTAGGTACTTCCTTAGGTACCCAAGCTGGTACCGTTTCCCTACTTACTACTCTCTCTATCGTTACTCCATTTGGCTGGGTTTTCATCGATGGTACTTACCTAGCTCCAGGCTAGGCTAAAACTGCCTTGACCTCCATCTGATCCTCGCTAAATTCCCTTTCATGTGTGAGTATTCTTTCTTTTCCTTCTCTCTATCTGCTTGGGCTAGCTCTCTTTCCCTCTGGATTCTTCTTTCTTCTCCTTCTCTTTTATCTTTATTTTTCTTTCTTTGGCTTCTTTTCTTACTGTATTCTTGCCTCTTCGTCTTTTCTTTTCCACTCTCTACTTCTTTGTTCGATTTCTCTTTTCCCAATCTATTGTTTCTTCTTCTATTTCTATTCTCAGTTCTGACAGGACATAGGCATGTATATCTTCGCTTTTAGTTCCAATATTTGGGCTTGTTGGTAGAATCTTATGACCGAATCAATTTTAAGGATGTCCGTTACACTCTTTCCGATGTACGCTCAGGTACTTATGCAACCACTAACCAAGTAGCGCGCTGCCTAAATTCCATTAATCACATTACTTTGCTGTTTGGAATACCACTCAACCAACAAAATTACTTAATAACATTGACAGGCTAATCACTACAAATTTACACACCCACCTTGTTATGTTTTAATATTTCCTCGAATGCTTAGCACCCCTTTACTCTTCCTGAAAATAATACAAGACAACCAACTTTTATTGAGTTTTTCCAATACCCATAAAACCTGACACCAAATATTTATGTCGTAGTATCGGAAGCACCCCACACGTGACAACAAATATTTAGGTCGTGGTATAGGAAGGACCGAGTGATGGAAGGGGATCGGACGTATGGATTGTTTACGTACTACGTGCTACGTACTACGTAAATAGGGGATTATTCTTATCTTAATTATTCACTTCTATAAACTTTGAGGGTTCCTTGTGCCATACTTAGCATTTCAAAGACGGGATAAAAATCTGTTAAACAAATTAAAACTTTAATTAAAACCTGCACAAAAAATTAACATGAACCAAAGAAATATTACGAACTAAATACACAGTAAGAAGACAATAATATTTAAGTAAGGCTTTCTAACTTGACCTACTTGACATTATAGTGCTGGTTGATCCACCACTCACTTCAATATAAAAAATGCTAACGGCCTTTACCGGACGGATACAGGAGTATAAATACCTTTGTGGATCCCTCTTGAAACGGTTTTGAGTCGGACCTTGAACTCAATGAGTTAGGTTACCTCAGGAATGTTATTGTCTGGGAGACGCGTGCCACTCGCCTAGATGGTTAGTGCGGACGAAATAGCGTCAAAGCCAGAGAGGACTTTTGCGAGCGTAGCATATGGGGGGAGCCACACGCCTTCGACAGGAAATGATATCACCACGGGATAGTGAAAGAATGTTCCTTTCTTCTCTTCGGATTACTCTGGGGAATAATTCGCACTGGCAAGCGATGAGCCAAGACTTGAATACCTTAACTCAGGGGAGTGCTGGAGGGAGTGCTGGAGGCAGTGCACTCGGAAGCCTTCCTCAAGGGCCAGGAAAATCTCTGTGCTTTAAACTGCACCAGGACAGGAGGGGTTTCTCTAATCAGAGTAAGTTGAACTTGGTTCTTAAACCAAGTTAACTTAAAGTTCGGTAGAACCACCAGGGAACGTGCTCGAAGTGGAGCATCTTCCTCTTATTTCCAGTCTTCCTTAATGGCGAGGCCTATCTCAGTGCTTTGGGCTACACCAGTATAGATGGAAGGGTTGGTTCTCTGACGAGAGTAAGTTAAAAGTGCTTTTTAAATCAAGTTAACTTAAAGTTCGGTGTGACCACAGAGAACTAGCTCGAGGATGAGCTTCTTCTTAGTCCCAGTCTTTCTTAAGGACGAGGCCTATTTCAGTACTTTGGGATCCACCAGGATAAGGGAGGGGGGTTCTCTGAGAAGAGTACGTTGAACTTGATCAATATAACTTTAAGTTCGGTCTTATCACCAGGAACTAGCTCAAAAATGAGCTGCTTCCTAGATCCTTCTCTGGGTAGTCCGGCGTCTTGCCAGGGACTTCGTAGCCTGCTGACTCACGTATTCTTCCCCGTTTTTCCAAAGTTTTTGGTATATATACTCGTCACCCCACTGGTGTAGGGGTAGGAGGTGGTAGATTTGTGGACTTGCTGAATGAAGATTCCTCATCCAACGGTTGTTCTCAGAGCGTCATATAGATGGCCTGGTGAGGCCTTCTGAATTTCAGGCGAAGCTTCTCTAATTTTCCCTCTGAGGTGAAATTGAATACCCGCTCTTTGGGGAAATCTTGCAGTTTTTAATTAATGTTAGAATCTCCGGCCGACCTGAGCTGATTATTGCCTTCTGTGGTCTCGAAGGTCGTTCAGCTTCCAACCTGGATGAGGGCCAAATGTGACGTTGTTAAGAATTTAAACCGTGGCGTCTACCCGGCCAGGATATTTTGGTCAACGTTCCGCGGCTCGCCTGTGAAGATGGGGGGTATCGATTCTCTCTCTCACACATAAACACACACACACATATATATATATATATATATATATATATAAATATATATATATATATATATATATATATATATATATATATATATATATATATATATATATGTATATATATATATATATATATATATATATATATATATATATATATATATATATATATATATCGTGGAATATGAACCACCCCACACTTGACACCAAATATTAAATGTCGTGGTATAGGAAGAACCCCACACCTGACACTAAATATTTCATGTCGTGGTATAGGAAGCACCGAGTGATTGAAGGATGTTCGTACGTTTGGTTTGTCTACGTACTACTTCTCGATTAACATTATACCTCTCTAAGAGTGCTATATATGTCTTTGATTATTATTATCTGGGGTGTTGTCTTCTTTAAACTTTAAAGGTTCCCTGTACCATAAGTAGCGATTCAAGGTTAGAATAAACAAAATTGTTAAACAAGCTAAAACTTTATTTAAAACACAAAAAAATAAACCTTAACTACATAAATATTACAAGTTTAAAGGCACAATACGGCCTTCAATAATTCTTAAGGAAGGCTTTATAACTTGACATTATAATGTTGGCTAACTTGCTACTCACTTCAATATAAAAAATAGGCTAATTGTCTCTACTGGAGATTAAATACCTTGGTTTCTCTGGCGGCGGGTTTGAGTTTGATATTCAACTCAATGAGCCCAGACACCTCAGGAATCCGGTGGGTTCTTTGACGCGTGCCTCAACCAGATGGTTAGCGGCGGATGGGATAACTTGACAGTCACGAGGGACTTTGGCGAGTGTGGAAGATGGGGTCCACACGCTATTCGGGCGGAAGGGGTTCTTCTTCAAGTGCGAGAACTATCACGGTGCTTTATGACGCACCAGGGTAGGCGGGTCTCTCTGAGGAGAGTAAGTTAAACTTGGTTCTTAACCCAAATTAACTTACAGTTCAGTGTGACCACCGCGTAACGGGCTCGAGGAGGAGCTTCTTCTTCTTTGCTTCGGAATTTCCAAAGGGCGACGACTAACATGGTGCTTTGTGCTACACCAGGATAGTGGTGGAGGGGTTTCTCTGATGAGAATCAGTTGATCTTGGTTCTTAAAACAAGTTAACTTAAAGTTTGGTGAGACCACCGGTTACCGGGCTCGAGGAGGAGCTTTTTCTTCAGCCTTCCGGAATTCTTCAAGGGTGAGGAGTGTACTCGAAGGGGTCTTCTTCAAGGGCAAGGAGTGTTATCGAGGGGGTCTTCTTCCAGGGCGAGGACTGTATTCGGGGGTGGTCTTCTTCAAGGGCGAGGATAGGGGGGGGCGGGTTTCTCTGACGAGAATAAGTTGAACTTGAACAAGTTAACTTAAAGTTCGGTTTGATAACCAGGGACTAGCTCGAGGATGAGCTGCTTTTTAGTCCCCTTGGTAGCCCGGCCTCTCCTGCACGGGACTTTGTAGCCTGGCTGACTCGCGGATTCTACCACGTTTTTTCCTAGTGTTTGGTATTTATACCTCTTCACCCCCCTCGGGTAGGAGTAGGGGGGGAGGCGGGCTTGTGGACGGGCCGCAGGAGGGTTCTTACTCCAACGATTTTTCTTAGTAAGTCTTACCTCTGGTCCAGCTAGCCCTTAAAGATTGAGAGAGACGAGTCTCCAATTTCGCACTTGAGAGGAAATTGAATATACACTCGTAGGGGAGGTCTTGCAGTTTAAACCGTCTGCTTTTCATAGGGACGAGTGGCGAAGGGCTGTGGTTACGAGATTGACCCAAGGTGCCTGGCCTGGATGTTTTGCAGTCAACGTCCCGTGTCTCGACTGGGAGAGAAGGGAGAGTGTTGATTCCCCTACAATATATATATATATATATATATATATATATATATATATATATATATATATAATGCATCCTACTTTGATTTAGAATGTTCCAATATTTTTATTTTCGATTTATTACTACTTATTCTAAATATAATATTTGTTAATTGGATGAAAAAAGAAAGGATTAAGAAAATAACCATCGAGAAGAGTCACACGATGTATCATCATCATCATCATCATCATTTGCCTGATAGATATTGCCTATCTGTCAGTTGGCGAACTCGTCCGAAACAACCTCTATTCTGCTCGGTCTTCTTAATTTCTTTGCTCCTCAACTTCCGTCAGTGTTTTTAAGTTTATTGACTGATTCGGACCCGAGGATTCTTCGCAGCCCTTCCCGCCCTCAAATTTTGTGGACGCTTTTTTATAAATATCCTATTTAAAAAAAAACCGCAAATGCTATGTCAAGGTATAGCCGACTTATATCTATCTATGGAAGGGATTAGATTAGCCGAGTGGTGTGGAATAGAGCAAAAGGAGGCGCAAGAGACCTCACCTCAGTTCCATTATCAGATGATGGGGTAAGATAATAATGGGGAACAAATGGAGGCATTCTGTTCTCCGAGTACGCAGGCAAATAACAAAAATGAGTTCTGATTGTCCGTTAATTACTAGCTATGGCTGAATAGTGTTCTGGCTTATTTAAAAGAGAAGTAGAAAAACAATATTTAATAACACAAAAAATATATATATTTAAACAAATAAAATGAATTGGTATTATCCAGGAATAATGAGCTTAAGGCAGGTGAATGACCAAACTCAGATTGAGTCTTCAAAAGGCTGCGCTGAGCCAAAATACAAATAAATAATTAGGGGGGTGACCGGATTAAGGAATCCGCACGTGTCGACGTTTTGCAGAAGTTAAAACTTGAACGGTGAAGGAACGGAGGGCAATTTGAGAAGAAAAATTGCAGAAGGTTGAGATTTTTTTCGGAATACCTTGACGAGGGAGTACTTGCGCTGGTGAACGAGAACGGCCGTTCTTGGAAAATCGCCGAATGACTGGGGCGGAATTCCGACGGAAAACCTATTGCTTTTGCGCTCACGGAGACTAAAACGGATCCAAATCGAGAAGAGATGTGTCTCGTACTGGCTTGTGAGCCTGTAATGCCTTGTTCGGCCGAACCTCACGTTAAATACGGGAGGACGATGCGAGTGAAATCGCCTCTGGCCTCAGAGGGAATTCCCCCAAGGTAAACACATGGCTGTTGGGGACGTCTTCCAGAAAGGAATTTATGGTAACTGATGACTTCCTTTACTCTCGCATCCTTACGGATGGTAGGCAGGAGGTAAGATTACCTCAAGACTTGAGGGAAAACCTCCATAAGTAAATCAAGCTGCGTTGCGGAACCTCTCGCGTGGTTTTCAAGCCCGTTGTCTCGTCCTTTGACCTCGTGTGTGATAGCCATGTGGGTTTTAGGGTCCACGTGGGGCTTCCTTGACTCAATTCTTTCCTATGCTATATAGAGTATATCTACGATATACTCTAAATAACACTCTCACTACTTAATGTGGGCAATTTTATAACTATGATATGACGAAATAGATTTGCCGCCATCTTGGGAGACACATTCTGAGTTGGAATCACATCATAGTGCATTATATATATTTTCTGAACTAAAATAAGATATGGACATTTCATGTTAATCAATTTTAGAGAAAATATGATCGATTGAAATAGCATTCGGGGGCGAGGCTTATATGTCTGAAGTCAAGCAACGCAATAGAAAACTTAAGGGACTAACGACGGTTGGTAATTTCCTTGCAATTTGAATCTAATGATAGGCTTTAGAATTAGGAATATTACGAGTTTATTTAAAAGTAGCGAGGTCTGCCGCGTTGCAACCTCCACAATTATATGGGTGTATGGGGTAAAGCCCCTCATTTCAATATTCTATACAAATTATATATAATACGATAGGATGCGAGTTCAATAGCCTAAAAAAAATCACTTCTCGGGAATTTGCCCAAGAAAAAAAGTCTATATTAAAAAAACAATTGTTTTTAAACACATACATATACAGCCTTGACCAAAATTATGTGAAAGGTATGAAAAAATAGAGAATATGAATGAAACTCATTCACATAATAATTGAAAACACTATAATAAACAGTTCAGTATATTCCATCCATAATTATTACTTTGTTTTCCATTGCTCATATAACCTCTCTAAAGCCTTTTTGAAATATTGTGCATTAGAGCAATCCTTAGCCATTCAATGTGAGATACTAACGTTTATTCCTACTTTTTTCAGTTATTATGTTACTGTTAACTTACAAGTGGTAATTTTTTGTTTTAAAATCTCTGAGAAGTGACAGATTCTTGAAGATCAAAGAGCTCAAATCATTACATTGTCCAGAGAGAGATTATCCCAAGTCAAAATTGAAAGTAAGTTGAAATACTTGATAAACATTGACCAAACAACCATTAAGAGGTATAATGTGACCAATTCTATCACAAAAAATTATGGTAATGGTCACAAAAGGTGTACAACTCCGAGGGAAAAGAGATTGCTGAAAACGACATCTCTGGTCGATAAGAAAAAAACCCGCTTCTGATGTAGTTGCTGAGTTTCGGGCACAAAAAAAACAGAGATATCAAGACGAACAGCGAGAAGAATGTTATTAGAAGCTGGGTTCAAAGGATGTAAGGCTAGAAAGAAACCATGGCTGTTTCAGGTGAACAAGAAGAAGCGAGAGTCTTGGGCAAATGAGCATGAAGATTGGAGTGATGATGATTGCGCTAAAGTGGTTTGGTCTGATGAAAGCAACTTTGAGGTTGGTTCTCCACATTAGTTTACACAAATATTTTACGCTTGTACACCTTTTTATTGGATATCAAAATTGATCAGTAAAATTTGTATTTCGCCTCAGATTTTTGGAATCCGTGGAGAGAAGTTGGGATATGATCGGATATGTGTTGTCCTAGCAGTAAAATTTAGAGGTGGCGGTGTAATGGCTTGGGGCTGCATGTCGTCTTCAGGTCCAGGATTGTTGTTCAGACGTGAGGGCAGAATGAATTTTAACACTTACACCATCATGTTAGACCAGTTTTATCAACCTCCCTTAGGTAAAATCCTCAATGATACCATACCAGATCGTGTAATCTTCCAACAAGACAATGCTCCATGCCACAAATCTAGAGTTTCAAAGGGTCGGTTTAAAAAGAAAGGGATGACGTTAATGGAATGGCTCCCTCAATCTCCAGACCTCATCCTCATTGAACATCTGTGGTCACACTTGGGCACAAGAGTGAGGGTGCCCAAATGTTCCTCCAAAAGTGAATTAACAGCCAAAATTCATGAAGAGTGGCAGAAAATTGAGCCAACCATCTGTGCCAACTTAGTCTCAAGTAAGCTAAAAGACATAAAAGTGGTTATAAAGGCAAAAGGAGGACATCAAATATTGATTATCGATAGAATTTACACAAAAATGGGTGAAACTTTAGTAAACTTACACAGTTTTCTTTGTAGTAAAAACAGAACTAATGGCGATTTTAGGCATTCTAGTCGTCATTTACGGCTTTGTTAGGCTTGAGAAGCTCGGTTTTTAAGATATTAGCACTCTGATTAGTACTCAATTTGATACGATGTGAAAACTAACTGCTTTCTTTGCCAAAACAAGGCCGTACATGAGGACTGAAATGCCTACAAACACGATTAGTACTGTTTTTATTACTAAAACCACGGCGTTTGGTTACTCGAAGCCGTTATCGAGTCGTGGTATGGGTTGCCATTATGTGTAGGGGTCCACCCACCCGCTCGCTTCTTATGAGTTTCAGCAAGAAGTAGGAGACAATTTTAAAACCTAAAAATCTAAAAACGTAAAAAGCACACGACACCATCATCATGAACGTTTGACAAACGGGTTTGATCACTACAATCGAAATCAGCGCAATTATAAGTGCTTGCATTCAGGGTTGCCAATGTGTGAATTAAGTTTGAATTTAATGTTGCCAAATGTCTGACATTTTTGTTTTCAGGTTACAGCGGGAGAAGGTAAAAAGGTCTCGATGTTATTGCGTGTCTTAATGATGTTGCCGGTCTACGGGTGAGAAGTTGCTGTGACTCCAAATGTTTACGTAGATTCTGGTTTAGGTTGGGTTCCAGAGGGTGCCTTGGTTACCTCGGGGTTAAAGGAAAGGCCTGAAAGGAAAAGCGACAATAAATAGGTTTTTATTTTTGAAATCTCGTCTAACTTATTAGGCGTAAGCGAAATAAATCTAGTTCTGTTGGTGGGTATGTAAGTTATAATAATGTTGGGGTCTATAAGGCTAGGTGGCAGGTTTAGGATCAAGGGGTGTACTCGTGATACCTGTTATACTAAACTGACGAGGCACGTGCCTTTACTCGTGTCTAACCGGCTAAATGATTTAAATGATCTCCCCTTGACTACCCATAATTTCCGCCTTCGTTTATTTATTACTCCCCTGCTTAAAGGGGCGTGAAATCTTCTTAAAGAGTGGGGGTGGAAATAACGATAGGAAACTCACTTGTTAGCCTCTCCAGCAACCTTATTTAGAGTTCACAGGTGTGTGTGCTCCTCAAGTATCTGTGCCCATTCTTAGACCGGGCTAGAAGATCCTATCAAGAGATGACTGTTTATTTTTCCTCTGACAAATTCACGAAAACTCGACCGACCAAAGCATATATCACTCTGTATTTTCTCGGCTTCCTTAATTATCAAGAATCGTATCTTTCAGTCCCGGCTGCTCCTTTGTCTATGTATGTGTGTGTGTGGTGTTGCGCGGTTGGAACCAGTTATTCGCTCGCCTTCTTTATGCATTTCTAATAAATATAGTTTTGTTATAATTATTTCTCTTATTTTTACAATGGTTTATTACTTATTGTATTATGTCCTATTACTTAATTAGTTAATATGTCTGTTCAATCTTAGGATTTCATAGATCCATTGAGAACCCTTTTTGGGGGGTTCCTCAGTTGGGCTATTTATCTTACAATATGGGTGCCATAGGCCTACTTTCCTTGCACTCTTAGTGCCACAAAGGTTAGTCTGACTTATTTTAATTTTATAATTACCCCCATCAATGCGTAGTATCTAAAAAATATGTACTTTGGGCGCAGTATCGAACACCGATCACACATAATAATAATAATAATAATAATAATAATAATAATAATAATAATAATAATAATAATAATAATAATAATAATAGGTATTTATAATGCATCCTTTAGGGCTGTTAGTCATCAAAGAGCGCAGGTCGTGTATAGAGTGTAGAGAAAGTTCACAGGGAAGAGAAAGCGATGTAGAGCTTTGAGAATGGGATTGATCGTCGGGGAAATCAAAGACGCTCACACAACAACCCATACCTGAAGCCAATGAGTAAGAAAAAGAAACACACGAGAATGGAAAAGAAAGAAAGAATAATAGAATAAACAAATAGAGGTGAGGAATAAGGAAAGAGTAAAAGAAAGGAAGAGATAAAGAATTAACAAGAGATAAGGAAATAAATAGACAGCTTTTTAAGAGGTGGATGGTTGGGTGGTTGGGGTAAAACGTTAGTCATATTGTTTATGGCCCCTAAGTACACACATATGCACATGTATACCTCAACACATATTCTCATTTTCAGTCGGTATCTTTGTACACAAGGTTCGGGCGGGAAAGAATGTGGGAAGATGAGAACGACCGGAAGAGGGAGTGAGTAGTCGGAATGGGAGAAAAAGGAAATCTTGTGGGAAATAGAGATGCAGAGAAAGAGAGAGAAGGACATAATTAAAAAGGAGAGTAACGCAAAAGGATAGAAGGATAAAACGAGGGAAGGGTGAGAAGGTGCTAAAGAACGAGAGATAGCGAACACAGGAGGTGGGAAGTAAAGCAATAAAGATAGGCATGTTCTCCTTTAAGAAGAGAGTAAAAGTGAGATAGAGAAAAGAGAGAGCTGCAATAAGCTACAAGGAAAATAAGTACCCTAGAAGACCTTACGGTCCATACAAAGAGGGTACTTTTTGCGCAATCCTCGAAGGTGTTCAAGGGCAACCTCGAAGATTACTCGCGAGGATCTTAACGGTGATTTAGTAATACGTTATCTAGTCTTGACTTGAACTGGTCAACATATTCACTGTTGACAACTTCCGTCGGAAGTGCGTTCCAACTACCACAGATACTGTATGTAAAGAATTTCCAACACAGATAACGGTGGTATCGCTTCAGTTCAAGTTTGTCGCCGAGATTTCTTGTTCTCCCCTCGTTGAGCTGGAAAATATTCCCGTAGTCCAGTCTGTCGAAGCCTCGAAGTATTTTAAACACTTCGATAAGCTGACTACGCAGTCTCTTGGTCTCCAGCGAGAACATATCTAATTCCCTTAATCTATCTTCATAACTTCTATGTCTGATAGAGGTAATCAATTGGGTTGTCATGGCTTGCACGCGTTCCAATCTCGCGATGTCCTATCTAAATGAAGGACTCCAAAATTGCACGGCATACTCCAGGTGCGGTCGCACGAGGAAGTTGTATAGACACAGTACTATTCCTTGTTGCGATATCCAAACTGTCGCTTTATATACCCTAACATCCTTTGGGCTTTCTTCTTCACCTCAATACACTGTTTCGAGAACTTGAGGTCACTAGCGATAGTTACACCCAAGTTTTTCTCAGTGTCAGTAGATTCAAGAGCAGTGCCCATAAGGATATAGGGTGATTGGGGATTTCGGTGGTCGATATGCATCACTTTGCACTTGTTTACGTTGAAAGGCATTTGCCACGTATCAGACCACTCCCCAATCTTTCTAAGATCATCTTGCAACGTTCATAACAAGCTTGGTATCGTCTGCAAATTTAGAAATCTTGGCAACCATGTCACTGGCTATGTTATTGACGTATATGATGAATAGTATTGGTCCCAGGACAGAACCTTGAGGCACTCCTCTAGTAACGGGCATCCACTGAGAAGCCTGTCTATTAAGCACAACCCGTTGCCGTCTGCGATTTAGCCAGTTCTCTATCCAGCCTGCTACTTTGCCGTTTATGCCCAGCGCTAGCACTTTCCGGAGAAGGCGGCAGTGTGGTACCTTATCAAAGGTTTTCTGAAAGTCTAAGTACACCACATCCACCGCCTTGTCCCGATCGTGCTCACTGAAGACAAAGTCCAAGAATTCTACAAGTTCGTCAGGCATGACCGTTGCCTTCGGAAGCCGTGCTGGGAACTCCTCAGTAGCAGCTTTGACTCTAAATGCGACGTCATTTTGTCCACCATGAGGCTTTCAAAGAGTTTACCAACTATCGAAGTCAGACTGATAGCTCGCTAGTGCGACGGTTGTCTACGGTCTCTTTCTTCTTTTTTATTTCTTCTTCGGTGAAGAACATACCCTCGAGCTTTTCCCCCGAGTATGAATCCATTACCTGGGAGATGGGACCACACTCTTCAGTAAACACTAAAAAGAAGTAGTCGTTGAGGAGGTTAGCATTTTTTTGCATCTAAGGGCTTTAATGCCTCCTCCTCATTCCTTAAAGGGCTAATCGTTCGATGGATTGGTTTACGGCTGTTTACATATCCAAAAATGTCCTTGGGACTCTCTTTACAGAGTCTCGCCACTTGGAGTTCCTCAGACCGCTTAGCCGCCCTTATGCTGCACTTCACTCTCCTGGATAGCCTCCGGTATTCGTCAAAGTCACCCGAGATCTTCGATTGTCGGTACACAGTTCTCTTCTCCCTAAGCAGTTGGCCGATTTCTCGATTAAACCACTTTGGTTGAACAGAAGACCGACGGGGGCATTTCAGAGTGTGAAACGCGATTGAAGACTCATGAATGTGGTTTTGAAACTGTTCCACGAGGCTTCCACAGCATTGCGCACCCTTAGCCTCGCGTCAGTCAGTCCAGAAGGAAGACCTGCAAAGTCTGCTTTTCTCAAATCAAGTTTCCTCGATTTACTAGTTGCAGGCCCTGCCTTCGGGACTTTGACTACAAATCTAATTAGTCGGTGACTGCCACTGAGCCCTTCGCCAACAGAGAGGTCCTCAACGACGTCACGCTCAGAGGTGTAAACCAGGTCGAGGATATTGTCTCCTCTTGTTGGCTCTCTCACTCATTGAGTCAGGAACTTGTTGTTTGCGATCTCCAGGAGTAGTGCGTTCTCGCCACAGGGTTCTCTGGTTTCATATTTCAAATTTTGTGTTGAAATCCGCCATGACGATATAAACCCTGTCTTCGACAAGTTCTCCTAGTAGCTGGTACAGATCTCTGTCTTTTCTCAACGAATTAGACAGGAGGTCTATATAGCACCAGGGTCCTGTATTTAGCAGGACCTATCTCTAGGTCAACACCTAGTAGTTCATGCTTGGATAAGATGTTGCAATTTATCGAGTTAAGAGTATCTTTGACATACAACATCACACCGCCACCCTTCCTGTCTGCCCTATCTTTCAGGAAGAGCTGGTAACCAGGAATCGTAAATTCACCTTCAAAATCTCAGCTTTAGGTTTTTATCCACGACTCCCTTATGGCTACCATCTCAGATTCTTCTGTTGCTACGAGGCAACGGAGCTCAAGAAACTTATTCCTGATTGACCTCGCATTGACCAGAAAAACTTTGAGGGAGTCCCCTGTGTAGGACTCTCTACGCTCTTCCGTTTTCCGGCTTCTTTTGTGTTGCAGTACCCCTCTTTGCCATATCTAAGAACGTCGTTCCAAGAGTGATAAGGGCATACTGTCTTACGTCCGCCTTCACTCTGGGTCGGACGCTCCTCTGCGTTCACTCCACGACATCCTGGATTAAGTTACAGAGTACAGCCTTTCCCTTGAATAAAAGGTGCACTCCGTTCTTTTGGTATAGGTCGTTTCGACCGTAAAAGGTCTGGTAAGGGTCCAGAAAGAAGACCCCTTCCACCGTACAGAAATCGGACAGGCGCTGGTTCAAGGTGACGTCTCTTAAGTGAGCTGTCCGGGTAGGACCTCTTCTTGGGAGCATCCCTACAACGATCCGTCTGCGAGTTTTCAATCCGCAGTCGTCCACAGCTCCCATGACCGCGCTGAGAATTTTCTCATTGGGGCCTACTTTGCTTCCTCGGAGGTAAAGGTCATTGCCACTCACCATCACGGTTACGACTGAATTCTAGGAGATATGAGATTTCTCAGCTTCTACCCTGATGTGGTGGTTTCCTCGTCCTGGCTGGCATTTTGAATAACACCCCTTCGGAAAGTTAACGCACCACTTATCTATTTGGCATATTGCGCAAGTGTATTTGAGTGCTCCTGGTCCTTTCTTCCCAGGCATTTTGAACACTTTATGACAGTAGAAGCTTTGCGACCAATCAGTAAATGAAAAAGGGGGGGTGGCGATTCCGCCCCACGTGAGTCAGAGAGAAGGAAAGAATAGGGAAAGAGAGATGGAGAGAGAGAAAAAAGCGAGAGGAAGTAAGAGAAAAAGTGCCATTGACTAAGAAAAAGAGAGACAGGAGAATGGAAAAGAATAAATAAAGCATAATAGAAAAAAGAGCTAAAGAAAGAAATAGATAAAGAACTAAAGAATTAAGAAGGCGTAGTGAAATAAAAAGATAGATTTATAAGATGTTGATGGTTAGGGTAAAGCGGTGGTCATAAATGTTGACGGGAAATTAACTTGTCTACATAACTTCCGTCGGCTTTTGTCTCCGATTTAGAACAAGTATTAATTTTTGATTATCGGCAGCGTACAAATTGTCGCGCAGAGTAATGTATATAAAGAGATTGTTGGAGGGGGGGTAAGGAGGGAGAGATATATAGTTAAATAGATAGATACGTAAAGATGAATAAAGTAAGACCGGAAACGGAGAGAGGGAGAGAGAAAAACAGAGATGATAGATGGATAGAGTAAGGACGCACAGATAAAAAAAGAAGAGATGAAAGAAAAGAGAAATGGAATGGAGGAAGAGACAGAGAAATCATAGATATACGGAGAAAGGAGCAGTTATCCAAAGAAGAGAAAAGGGGAAGAAGATAGAGAAAGAACGGAAGGGCAGAGAGAAACAGAGACGTGATGGATAAAAAGAGAAGGGGGCACAGTTAGATACAGAAGAGAAGGGTCGGCTGAAAGAAGAGAGAGAGAGTCAGATAGAGAAGGATAGATGATGGATAGACTCTTATATATACAGGAAAGAAAAGACATGATATGAAATACCCCAGGGTTCTTAAAAAAAATATAATAAAAAGGACTTAGCTGTAAGTTTGCTTGATTCGTAAGACCAGTAAGGCCTGCTGTAAGGTTGGAGTATGTCCTTGAATAGTCAAATGTTTAGCTCTGATTATTAAATGAGCGCATTCTCTAATACTTCACTTCGCCAATATACTCATAAGTTTTGTTTACTTATATCAACGTTTGTTTACTAAAAAAAACAGACGAATTTTGTTTTATTTGATAAAATAACCTCCGAATTTATGGAAGACAGCGAACAACCCGCAAAGACTACACCCAAGATTACAAATGGGCTTCAAAGGTCGTATTATCAAACGGTCCAACTCTCTTGCTATTTTAGGCAATAATTTTGTCTCCCAAATTATCGACTGTATTTAATATTACCGGTCTTTATTGGCTCTTTCCCTTTCTTTTGGATTTGAGTGAAGGTGGTCTTTTTTAACATGTCTGCATTCTTTGCACTAATTCCCCTTATTCTTCATGCCTCGAAAATTCTTTTAATTTTTATATTTTTGCGCCCAAGAGCCCGCGGTGCACCACTTGTCCCAATGTTTGTTCCTCGTGCAAGAGAAGTGCCATCAAGCAGTGACAGCGAGTCTAGCAGGCACTCTGTACTTGTGATCAGGCTACCAAGGGTTGGCTTTTAGTGATTAGCCCTAGGCTGAGATCTTGGGTCTTCAAACCCGATGATAATTATATTAAAATATTACTTAGAAGAATATAAAATCTAAGGACAAAGTTTCTCTCTCGATTTAGGTTACCCTTTTTCAGACTGAAGTGGCTTCCATTTTAACCATCTATTCTGGTAAATTGGGTTCCCCTTTATCAAACCTTATCCACCTTTGTGTGACACCCTCACGCCGGGACTACCCACCATCGAAAATTCAAGTGTTTCACTTCAAGAAATAAAAAGTAGACGTCGGTACTTCCGCTACCAAATGGAGACTAAAGCCAATGTGGATCCTTTCAGATGAATGTGCTCTGAAGGACGCTTCTGTCGTTTAATCTTCATGGGGCCAGACAACTAGAACCCCAGTTGTTCTCTAATGAATGTGGTGATAGGTTGCCTTCCCTGCCCCTCATCATTATGAGCCTATGTTCTGGAAGTTCTCAAAAGGGATCTCTTACACCTCAAATATGATACCATCATAAAGACCTCATCTGAGATGAGCAGCACCCTAATAATCGGACGAAGCTGGCCTCGAACCAAGAGGGAGAGTTTTTCCCGGGTGGATATCATGGCCCGCGTATGCAGACACCTAAGTCTGATCCCACTTCTGGGCAGAACCCTCCTAATGAGACTGACCGCCTCCTCCATCCCCAAAAAGAATAGGATCGTAAAGAAAGATAAAAGTCCTCTCCCCCTCTTCGAGATGCAGGCATCCGGAGAAAGGTGTTATTCGATATGTTGGCGATGGACCAGGCAGACGTGAGTCAATCCTTTTCGGGACACAATTTTATGGGGATAAAATTGCACCCCGTCTCACAAAAAAAAGAAGACCATGAAAGTAAGCGTAGCATCTATAACCTCCTGGCCTCTTATTCAGAGGTACCAGGCGTCGTCAAGCCTTCCAGTTCCGTCGTTTTCTTGGTAATTTGGTCTACTGGCAGAATGAGGTTTACCGGCAGGAACATTCTCCATCAGTCGTGGTTTATTCATTTCGTGATATAGAATCAAATGTTGCTCGCTTTTTTTGGAAGAGACCCTTGTCATTAGTGCAACTGTTCCTGCCCATAGTGCCAAATTTAGTGTTCTGCTGTTGCTCAATTTCACAACTGTGCGAGTGGCCCCTTTCCACTTTGAACCATGTAAAGCCGGGTAGTCTATGCCAGCGAATTGTTATACCTCTCCCTTGAGGTCATTTCTGTAAGGGGCCGACGGTGTGGCAGTTAAGATTTACCATGTGGTGGGTTGGAGGCAGTAACCTTGACACTAGCCCCCCCAATCTTCTTCACGATAGGCTTCCTGGTTTAGCACGTCATGAATGGTATCACTGCTGTATGAAGGCAATCATCCCGATACGTCGGAGGTTTAATCACTATCAGCGCTTTGGCACTTCTAATATATCACGTCAAGGTTCCAAGTAGGGTAAACCCCCAATTCTTTTAACTTCACCCATTGCTGTGTATCATAAATGTGTTCTCTTCGCAGGCATGAATTGTAACTAAGTGTTACATTTCCTCCAAACATTGCGATTATTATATCTTCGAAAAAGAGGTCCTGGCTGTCCAGGATGTAGAAATAATCGAGACCTTAAAAAGATACTTCCTATGCCTTTCAACGGAGAAAGCACACTGCGCTTCCGGCCCTTCCAGACCCTATGGTTTATCAACCTCATTGACCACGCACCAGATTTGATGTCTCTTTTCTTCCATTGCCTCTTAAAGATGCCCTGCAGGCTGGGTCAATTTAACTCTAGCTGGAGAGGAGGTATTTCTTCGCCACTGTCTCTATTTCACAGTCATCTGATTTCAACGAGAAGGAGTTACATCATGTATTCCACTTGCCGAAAACCGTTTGCCCTCAAAACTCCTTCTCTGCCTGTAATGGACTGACCAACTCATCCCTGTTGTCGTTCTTTGCTACTTAGAACTGTAATACTTGTGGGAGGTGAGATTTGCCTCATTGTTGGCTTCCAGGCTAAATAAAAGTCTCGAGTACCATATCTGAGTCTGCTACAACAGATCTTCAGATCCTAGCAGTCCTTTTAAGGATTGGTGCGTCCTAGTAATGATATAAACCCTGTCATCCTACGTCTCTGGCTCCGAAGTTGGAAGCTGCGACTTTTGGTGAACGACCGACGACTGGGTATCTTCTAGTTAGTGTGAATTTTGAAAGTCAAAGAGCTGGTCTTAGTTTTAAAAGTAATTCAATTAAAACTTCAAGATTCAAATCTTTTCAGCATTTCAGCCTTACTCGAGGAGGGAGATGTTAAAAAAATATTTTCCACCGGTAGAATTTTTCCTTCCCTCTTTCGTCTCTCTCCTTTTTTCATCAGTCTACTACTTTTTGTCGGTCTATTTTTTACGTGACTGGCTATCTCTTTTATAAGTAAGACCAGCGATGATTGTTGAGAACTAGTTGTTGGATTTGGAGACAAGTGGTCAGCGGAGAGCGGGCAACTTGACCGTGTTTTCTCGTTTTCACCGACCTTGAAAGATTCTTAACAGGTTTCACCTCTAGCCCCTTACTTAGGGTTGAGCTTGGGTTGTAAGCAAATTTAGAAGCAATCTAGAGAGATATTCCCTTGACCCTCCCCCCCCCCGCCCCTCCTGGCGTGATTGGTTTTGGTCCTCTTACTCAGTTACACATTTTCTAAAGGAGAGAACGAAGAGCAACCATTAAAAGCAGACGCTCATGCCGTGTGCTGTTTTCGGTGTGAAATCTCTTCTCTTTTAGGCAAAGAAGAATGGAACCACGGCGTTAGTTTTCTTTAGCAATCTCATCTCATCTTTTCCAAATAACTTCTCTCCTTTTAATTAAATATTTTTAAGTGTTTGTGAATTAACTGTAAGTTAATTTAAGCTCTTTGTACGAATTGGTTAAGTGGGAAAGGTAATTACTTCATTATTTTGCAATGGTGTAACCTTGGACTGTCAAATAATTTAGGTTGCAGGGCAATTGGCTTCATAGCACGTACTGTCAAACTAATCAAATACTTTTCAGATTGTATCGTGCGATCTAGTCTTTAACACATCATTTACAATTATTCAACTCATCTTTCATTCCCTTCTAAAACTAACTACTAAATAACGTGTTTGAAACCTACCCTAAATGGTCTTTGCGAAAAGTTGCATCATTAGATTTAAGGTCTATTTTCTTATGCTATTTTGATAAATTTCTTAAAAATGTAACTTAAAGGATGAGCAAAGTAAAAGATCCCACCGAAATTTAAAAGCTATCCAGGAGGTATATAAAAGGAAAGTGTGATAACCACATGTCCACCGATTACTGTTGGAGGTCAATAAGAGAATGTGTGGAAATAGAGCATACTTAAAATCTCATGAACATAAATAAACAATCGATGAGCGACGGATCTCAGTTAATATAAGTAGGCACATTCCTGTCAAGCCTTTATTTTTATGTTGTCTATGTATCATTTGTTTTTTATTAAAATATAATTTTTACTAAGGTATTACAAATAAAATAATTTTATTATGGTAATTGCGCAAATCCTTATAATTGGGTACATTTAGGTGGTATCTTAATCAAAGTGAAGTAGAGTAGTAAATAATGACATTTGACTTCACTGACCCCAAATTAGTAGAAAAAATGTGCCAGATCCTAGTCAGTAGAACAAAAGAAAACAAATGTTGGCGCCGGTGAAGTTGTTAGGAAATAAAAGGTTTCCCTGACTTTAAAAAAAGACGAGAACAAACGTGACTTTGATACTCTATTGAAACTCCCAATTACGCTCTCCTGATTTTGTGATTTAAGCTTGATCCATAAAAATATACATATTTTTACCTCTGTCCAGAAATAATATTGCAGAATTAACTAGATATAAAAATATATCCCCAGGAATAGACGGTGACTATCGACGTGTTGCCCTAAAACATGAATATGTGAAACTGTATATCTCCAATGCCAGGCTTTTAACCAAATTAATGTTCCACGACATGTTATCTCGTAAGGATCCTAAACATATCAATTTGTAGCCAAATTCTCCAAGCGAATATGGGCGTAATGTATTGGACGTTACAAGGAGCAAATGAACGGTATAAAAGACAAGATTTTCCAGTTGCCTTGGCATAAAATTATGTAAATGAGAGGTGGGGTGGATGGTCTGCATAGGCAAGGTAATTTCTATATAAATATGTGTGGATGTGATTGTATTTTGACGTTGACCTGTTGGATCAAGGAGCCATTCTGGATGGGTGGAAATGACTTTCACTTCCCTTACGGCTCGCTGCTTCACGCAATTAGCCGTTCAAAACACCTCAACAATTAGGAACAGTCGCAATACACTTTTACTCGATTGTATCACACTTACTCTATTAACTAACCAACTTCTACAACTAGAAGGTATGATGAATCTTCCAGAAGCAACCAAGTCACTCACGTAACTACCTCAAGCAATCACAACTAAGTCATTCACACAACTATTTAGAGAGAGAGTTTACCATAACGGCGGTACACCTACCCTAATTTCACCAAAGGTGTGTAGGATGTCTCCAAACAAGTTATTTTCAGGATATTTTTATGTATTCAAAATCGGGTATGTGTGTATTTAGTTTGGTCACATAAATGTTTACATTATTTCGCACAGGTTGTAATTTAAGGAAGTAGACTTTATCTATGTTTTTTTATACTTCACATCCGTCTTTGATATTATTTTTCTCTTTTGGGTCCTTTCGTTGTACATGGGCGAGGCATTGCTCTTCTGTTTCACATATATATACTACCTATGTAAAGAAATCTCGTTATTCCTTTATAATGAACTGAACAAGTTTGAAAGTACTTGGAATCCGCCTTTCATTTTTTTGAGGGAATTTTCGCACATATAAATATATATATATATATATATATATATATATATATATATATATATATATATATATATATATATATATATATATATATAGATAGATATAGATATGTCGTGGTACAACCCCTCTATACCATACACTTCTCTTATATTATGTGGGGGTGTAACTTAATTACCTATTGCAACGCAAACCGTTGAAGGACTATTCGCAGGGATTAACGACCGACTCGGAGGTCACACTTGAGGAGTTGGATTTCAAATCCTTAATAATCAGACAGAGAGCATAAATGGTTGGCGAGATTTCCTTAAATAGGCCGAGAGTATCGTTCAACAAAATATAATTTTATTTACAAAGATCAAAATAAGAATAATAATAGGCAAAAGGTAATTACTCAATAGAATTAATTGATTAATGTTAGTAGGCTTAGATCAAAAGGGGAAAATTGACAATACTAATAATGGAGCGGTTTCAGTCTTACGGGTAGATGACTTCGAGGAAGGTCCTTCTTGCGATCAGGCGAGTAGGGCACGATCCGATGAGGCAAGTGGGGCACGATCCGAATGAGGAAAGTGGGGCACGATCCGAACCAACCTTCCGATAAGGATAGCCAAATTTTAAAGATGACGTTCGAAGGGGAATGTGGGAATTCTCGTAATTCCAGTGGAAGAGAAATCTTCTTTTCCTCAAAGGTAATCGATGGCGATTTTCTTCGGTTCGATTAAACGAAGGGAAGCTGTTGTGCAAATTCAAAGGCTTGCCGATCAGAGAAGCTACTAATTGACCTAGGTAGAATTACGGCTAAGAAAGTCTGCCGGCCTTAAGGTGCGGGCTGTATGCCCGATATTGAAGGGGAAGGGGAAATTTGAAGAAAGGAATCACAAGCTTCAGACATCTTAATCTTGAGGCGGAATCGATTCATCATTTAGCAGCAAGGTGCGAGGCAAAGCGGCTCTTTCTCGCTTGAGAAATATTTTCCCTATGCGCTCAGGAGTAAAAAAGTCGTGAATGTTCGAATAGGAAATGAGGTCGTCCACGGCGAGATACCATCGCACGTGGTCTCCAATAAATTGGGTGGGAGCTCAGAGATTGTTGTTTTACACTCCTCACTTCCATATGATGGAATATTTCTGAGAGAGAGGAAAGAACAAGGGACATCGCAAATTTGGATAGGAGGAATTATTATCAAGGCGTCAGTCAGCCTGATTAAAAAAGGGGCACCTGACTTGTATTCGACAGGCTTACAAAAATGCTATGATATTGATCTAAGCAAAAATTAATGTAAATGGTAGACAAAAAAAAATTACATTTAAACTAAGCAAAAAAATTAGAACTTTGTCTAAAAGGGTAGTGGAACAACAAAAACAAAAAACTCTTTTAAAAAAGTATCTACAAGGACCATAGATATATGTACAGAGTTAAAAAAAAATTGAAGTAATATATGCATGATTAGCTGACGGGTTTACAGTTTACAGGCGACCTATAATTTTGTGTATTAGACAGCATTGTCTGCTAATGGATTTTGGCTAAGATTATCAGCTCTACAATTTTCGGTACCCCGTATATACCAAACTTCAAGCTGATATTCTTGGAGTATCAAAAGCCATCGCATTATACGTCCGTTCTTGCTTTTAGTATTTCAGAGGTACGACAAAGGACGATTGTCAGTCTCGACAATAAACTCTTTCCCTATTAAATACATTCTAAGATTGGGAATACTCCATACTATAGCTCAAGTTTCCAGGTCTATTACCGAGTAATTACATTCAAGGGGCAGTAGCTTTCGCTTCGCCTAAGCCACCTTGTTGCTTTCACCTTCGTCGGAGTATTGGAACAGCGCAAATCCAATTCCTTCGTCACTCGCAGCCGTCTGGATGCTAAATGGTTTGAAGGGGTTAGGGGACCTCAAAATGGGGGCGGACGCTAGCTTGTCCTTGAGCTGCTGTAACCTGACAGTAGCTTCGGGATTCCATCAAGGGAGATCTGGGGATCTCTTTTGGAAGAGGGTACTTAAAGTTGCGATAATAGACGCGAAGTTAGTGATAAACCTACGGCAAAAGGAGGCCGATCCCATGAATGACCTCAATTGTTTCTTCGTGCGGGGAACGGCATCTTGACAATGACTTTAACCTTTTCGTCTCGGGGTCCATCTGATTTTTCCCAACACTGAACCCTAGATACTTAATAGTATCATACACAAAGTGGCACTTATTGGGGCCAAGGGTGAGTCCGTGCTCACGAAGCCTAATAAGTAGGGTGCGGAGAGCTATCACGTGTTGGTCCCACGTAAAGGTAGCAACATAAAGGTTGTCGAAGTAGAAGGAGATGAGCGGCAAGTCATCCACAACCCTTTACATCATCCTATTATAGTTGCTACATGCAGTGACTAACCCGAAAGGAAATCTTTTTAACTGCATAAAACCCTTGTAGGTGGAAAAGGCAGTATACTTACGCGCATTTTTACGGAGGGGAATTTGGTAGTAGGCTTTGCAGAGATCCAACTCAGAAATAAATATAGCTTCCTCAAAAATGTGGAGATTTTAGTTTATAAGGGGAAGAGGCTCTGCATCAAACTCCGTGAACAAATTTAATTTTCCAGAATCGATGCACATGCGGAATGTTTGGTTGGGCTTGCTAACCATAAATATCGGGGCACAGTAATCTGAATTCAAGGACTCGATGATGTTTTAAGGCTAAAAGATTGTCCACTTCTTCATTAAACGCTTTCCTAAAGTGGATGGGAAGAGGATAGGGCTTCGATCGAACAGGTTCTTGAGTGGTGGGAACGATGTCATGCTCGAATTAATTAAAGCAACCTGGGGTTCGGAGATGACATCTTCGAATCCATTTAGCAAGAGGCGCTATCCTGCGGGAGACATCCAGTAGGGGGAATGATGATTCCGGGGTGCAGGTAAAGATAGGATAGGGTAATCATCATCTTGTTTAATGCATACTACTTGCACGACATTGAGTGAGTTAGTGGGATACACTACACGCACGGCAGTGATATTTTTTCAACATATTGATGTGGAAAACCTTATCCCTATGGTGGTTTGAATCAGGTAATCCCCTGGTCCTTTTCCTTTTAGAACGAAAAAGGGGCCCTTCCACTGACTCAAGAGCTGCTTACTCTCCGGGGAAGTAGCAACAACACCTCCTCGCCAGGCTTAAATATTCGTTCCTTCACGTTTAAATCGAAATAAGTTCGATACTTCTCCAAATTTACCTCAGCATTTTGTTACGCGATTTCGGCACATATCTCGAGGCGCTTTCGGAGGTCTTAGAGATACGAATAGGAGGATTGGATTTCGCTATCCAGACAGGGATTGATTAAAAGTTCTTTTAAAATAGCAAGGCGGCCTCGAACATTATGGCCATACTGTAATTCAAAGGGAGCGAATCCTAGGGTCTTATTGGGGATTTCACGACACGCAAACAGTGCCACTGGTAAAAAGTGGTGCCATTCTCGGGGCTGATTGATACACAATTTTCTGAGGATTGCTTTGAATGTGCCATTTAGGTTTTTGCAAACTCCGTTTGGGGCTGGATGGCATGGGGGAGTTAACAGAAGTTTTACCATGAGGAGCTTTCTGACATACTGCATAAGCTCGGCGGGAAATTCTCTTCCCTCTTTAAAAAATCCTATCCGAGAAAAACTGGAAATGAGGGTTCTTGCGCACGAAACGCTATCAATGCGCTTAAGGGGAACTGCTTCAGGAAAACGGGTAGCGAAGTCTACCAAAGTGAGGACTTAACTGTGTCTTTCACTAGACGGGGAATGAATGTGGCCAATAAGGTCAATGGCCACACGAGAAAAAGGTTCCGCGATGATCGGGATTTTTTGAACAGGGGCTGGCTTGACACGCCTTTTTGCTGATATCCTTTGGCAGCATCACATAATTTGCAGGACTCTGAAATTTCTCTGGCCGAACCTGGATAATAAAAATAATTAAAAAACCCTCTGAGAGTTTTTATTACAACTAAAATGACGCCCGGAGAATAAACTATCGTGAGAAATCTGAAGGACTTGGGGGGAGGGGGCGTGAGAGCGGGGAATACACAAAGTGTGTGTTTCAGGTTCGGTTCCGTCGGAATATTTACGATGTAACAGCTCATCCTTCACAAGGTATGAGATGCTTTTTCCACCACAGGAAGACTCTTTCTCCTGAGTCCTGGCTTTCTCCCAAAGGGGGAGCAGAGTTAAGCGCCCCTTCTGGGCGCGGGCAAACCCTCGTTGCGGAGGGTCTCCAACACCAGATCATCGTGGTTTTCTAAAGGAACGGGTTCCAGAGAAGCCCTGCCGGCCTGGGTACGGTTTATCACGGGTTGGGCTACCAGGTTACTTGTATACTGGGGTCTCTGACCAATCTGTACAGAACAAAACTTGATTGGGGCTGCTACCACTTTGACTCAACCAGTCAAATACTCACATTCGATGTGGGATTTTACAATAGGGAAACGATTCGCTCGGCCGAGGTAACTTTTAGTGGTCAGGACCGACTAGGGGAAGTAAAATTCTCGGATACCACGAAGTATGTGCACCTAGTGTCACGTACAAAGGTGGACACACGGCATCCGTTCAAGGCTGCATTTTCAAATTTCAAACCACCGGGGAAGGTCTTATTAAAGAGAAAATTTACTTGGTGACTGGAGTTGTTGGTCAACGAGACGGGGGAGACGCAGGAGTAGCACTAACTTGGTGTACCTTATGGAAGGACACGCTTCTAAATTTGGAATTTTGAAGACAGTTCGTGCGTACATAACCTTTGATTCTGCACGTAAAACAGATTATCTGCCTTCTGGGGGGGTATCAGCAATTATGGGCTTAATATCTCTTGGTTTCGTAGGAGGGAGGTTCTTGGGTTTCGAGGGGCCTTGAACTTTCAGGAATTTAGAGGTATTTCTTGCAGGTGGCCTGGAGTTATTAATCTTAAACTTGGGAGGAGACGGGGGAGACTTCTTATTAACTTTGGGTACAAGTTATGGCTCCTTGCATAAACATCAGCCTCTTCTAGGCATTCCTTGAACGTAGAGCAGCGCTTTCCCTTAACGGATGCCCGGATTTCGTGAATCAGGGAAGCTAAAGATTGATGGATTAGGACGTAGTCCAGAAGGGACTCTCACTCTTGGGGGACTATACACGCATTTAACCAAAATTGAAGGTGTTTCTGGAGGGTGTACACAAAATTGCAAAGGGTCTGACCGGGACGGATTTTTCGTGACCGAAACGGCCACGATAGAAGTCTTGGGTCATATTTTTAGTTGCTATGAGTTCAGAGCTGAGGGTAGAGTAGTCCACACAGCACTCTAAGGGAAGGGAAATGAAGATGTCTTTCAATCGTTCGTTTAGGAGGGGAAGCAATTTGGCGACACCATCCTTTTCGATGTCCCAATTGTTGATTTCAAAAATCTACTTGAAATCCGTAAGATATGATCCAAAATCTTCTCCTTCTTTAAACACGGGTAATCTTACTGACGGGGACTGTGGAGTTTCGGTCCGGGAGTTAACCAACATTGCCTTTAATTTATTACGGCTTAATTCCAGTTTATGCTGCCTTATTCTCTCACGCTCTTTCATCCCTAGTTGTTCTCTTGCTCTTCTCTTTTCAGCTTCTCTTAGTTCTTTTTCCTGTGCTCTTAGTTCTTCTTCCTGCGCTCCTAGGTCTTATTCGTTCGCTCTTCTCTCTTTTCTTTAATTTCTCTCTTCTTCCTGAATAAAAGTTAATAATTCTCGGCGCGACTGGCCCAACGACACTCCTTGACTCTTGAAACGGTCAAACGAACAAGACATCTTGTTGACATACTTGGGGGAACGTAACAAGCGAACGGGGATATTGGCGTTACGAAATTCCTCGACAATATACGAGAAGCCTTACTTTTATCCAAAATAAATATTTAAAAATTATTCTACTAAAGGAACACTAAAACTCTTCCTACACGGTTAGGACGGGTTAATCTTTCTAATCACGCTGGGGATTAACTTAAATATTCTGGTGAATGGAATACACAAACACAACGAATGGGTCCCAACTAATAATCGAAATTTTAAATAGATAATTGACTCAAGTTCCGCTGATCTAGAACTAACTTTAACGTACTTCGCCAAAGGAGAAAAATAAGAAACTTCAATAATGAGAGGGAACTACTAAAACTCAAAGGGGATGTAAATCAACTAAACTGATTTTATAATATGTCGTGGTACAACCACTCTATACCATACACTACTCCTATATTATGTGGGGGGTGACTTAATCACCTATTGCAACTCCAACCGTTAAGGGACTGTTCGTAGGGAATAACGACCGACTTGGAGGTCATACTTGAGGCGTTGGGTTTCAAATCCATAATAATCAAAAGGAGTTCATAAATGGTTGGCAAGATTTACTTTAATAGGCCGACAGTATCGTTCGAGGTTAGTTAAAGATGAAACAATAAAAATATAATTTTATTTACAAAGATAAAAATAAGAATGATAATAGGTAAAAGGGAATTATTTAAATTACAATAGTCTGTTAATAATAATTAAGATGAAGGAATCTCAAATAGAATTACTTGATTAATGTTACTAGGCTCAGATCAAAAAGGGGAACTTAACACTACTAATAATGGAGGTGGTTTTAGTCTTACGGGTCGATGACTTCGAGGAATAGGTCCTTCTTGCCACGAGGCAAATGGAGCATGATCCGAACCAAATTTCCGATGAACATAGCCAAACTGCAAAGATGACATTCGACGGGGAATGTGAGAATTCTCGTAATTCCACTGAAAGAGGATTTTTCTTTTTCCTCAAAGGTAATCGATAGAAATTTTCTTCGGTCTGATTAAACGAAAAGAGACTGTTGCGCAAATTCAAAGGCTTGCCAGGCAGAGAAGCTACCAATTGACTTGGGTATAATCACCGCTGAGAAACTCTGCTGTATGATGAACTCTCGCGGGACGAGACGATAAGGACGGCCTTGAGTTTCGAGTTGGACGCTTTGAACTACAGAATAACCCGATTATTTGTATGCTCGATTCTGAGGGGGAAAAGGGAATTTGGAGAATGGAGTCACAAGCTCCAGACATCTTAATCCGAAGGCTGAGTCGATTCATCATTTAGTAGTGAGGTGCGAGTCAGAGTGACTCTTTCTCGTCTCTTCACCGGGAAAGGGGGAGCTTGGGACGAGTTCTCAGGTTTAGGAAATATTATCTCAATGCGCTCAGGAGTAGAAAATTCGTAAAAATTTGAACGGGAAATGACGTCTTCCACGGCCCGATACCATCGCTCGTGGTCTCTAATAAATTAGGGGGGTCAAAGCTTGTTCTTTTACAATATGTATATATATATATATGTGTGTGAATAAAAATGTTATTTAAGGTTGAATAGTGCATTCTCGTCTATGAATGAGCGTAAACAAAAATATTTTGTAGACCTAACTTTTCGTTGTCTATAAAGATTATCTGATATCTTTACAAAAGTTAAATCTTTAATTGCTTCTCTTTCTTTTTCTAACCGAATTTTAACGACCCATCAGACCCAATAACTGATGGAATGCACTATCAGTTTCATTAATGCTACCTCTTATTCGCCAAAAGGCTGCCCTTTTCCCTCCCTCCCCCCATTTTGAGAAGTTTATTTTTCTAAAAAACCTCATTCCATAAACCACTAAGTTTCCTTTCATTCCGCTTAATGCGGATAATTTACAAAAGTTCCCTTGGATAAATCATAATTTTCCTATACCGAAAACTGCGCCATTTAAATCTATCTATTTCTGATTGACATCTTTATTGATCTAATCTTTTCGGGCCAGAATGGAATTTTCCCCTTTAAAGATAAGTTTATTTCAAAAAGTTCCGTCCCGCAAGGGGGTGGGCGGCAGGGAGACTCTTACACATAGCACAAAGAGAAGCAACATGCCCTTGCGGCCCCAATGCTCCGGAACTCGGTTTTCTATGTGCTCTGTTAAACTAAGCATTTTAAGGAGCGGCGCAGTCTGTCATCTCCCTTGTCCTTGGTAGTCTGAGACTAAATTGATACTACCCAGGTTTGTTCTCAATAGATATCTTCTTTATACCATTGTTATACCATTCTTTCGCAACTTTTTTCTTTCCTCACCTGATTCTTGCCCGGCAGCTGATATTTTAGGCTAGTTGTAAACTAATTTCCATCCATATATCCTGTTCCCATATGATCCGGTTGGTGCTCGTGGGTTTAACATGAATGGATCCTTCCTTCGCCTCTCCTCATCTCTCTTTTCTTCTCTTTTTTGTATCGACCATAGAGCGAGAAATGGGGTCTTTTAGTGATACCAAGCCAGCCGAACCAGCATCCTATGTACCCGCTCTGGATTAGTATCTTGGGAGGAGCATTTAGTGTTTGCCAACCGATTTAATAAATTAGTTATTGTGCGCGATGGTTGAGAGGATTTGAAAACCCAAACAATAACAAACCAAGCACTTGAGAAATAAGATTCTTCTCGTTCACTATTTATCCCGGTTGAGGGATTTTCCCTCTACCATCTTCTTTTCGGTTGCCCTCCCCAATATCTAGAACAATGAGTAAAATGAGAATCCTCCAATACTCAAGAAAGCCAGGTGGTATTCCCTTAAAGGGCCACTCGGGAGCCATTCTTAGGGAAGACTGCTGCGGGTTTTAGACATAAGAGTGTTCGTTCTTTTGATGACCGCTTCACTTGGTTCCAGGTTGCTTCAGTTTGGTGCGGATGCGAAGGCTCTCCAGATGCCCCAACAAACTTGTTGGGGCGTACCCACTATCATTTCCTATACCTTTTTCTATTCAAAAATATATCAGATGGGTTCTGATATTCTTTATGTGGAGATGTCCCGATGGGGCCCCCACAAATCCTAAAGTGATAAGCACGGACTCTGAAAGGTGGAATAAAACGGCCTCACCACAGAAAACAGGATCTTCTCCAGGAAACGTCAGATTCGACGCCCCTCATTCAGAGGTTGCCGGTCGTTTTCAAGCCTGCAGGCTTTAAACTCCTGGCTGGTCTCTCTACCGCTGAAAGCATCAGTGCCCTTACAGTGGAGATGTTATCACTGTCACCGTTGCAGTCCCACAAATAAATCTTTCTGATATGCAAGGAAGTATTAACCCTAAATTTTGCTTAACCTGTTCCAAAGCTTTGATTGTTAAACCTGTTTTGTACAAATCCAACAGCGTGAATTTTCGCTTATCACACCTTCCTTTTTCTTAACACTCCAACTCACATATTTTGGCAGAAGTGGTCATGCCCATCCAAGCTGTCAACAAAATTTTGTATCTAGAGGCTAGGAAAAAAAAAGAGTGAGTCCTGTCATGCTCTGTGCAACAAACGGTCTCCTATGGCTCTCATTAGAGAAAAATACACGTGGCTCTATGGTATTATGGAAACCCTCGATTCTTTGGAAAAGAAGAAATTCGCTCCTATTTTAATTTTGAAGATTTTACGATAGTAACCATTCTGCAAAAAGTTGAAGCAACACTATCCAAACCCTTAAGACAAGACGAGAATGCCCTGCCTGCCAAATTCTATTGGCCGTGAGCATCATCGATATGAATGCGGTGTTGCAGGAAGATGTTCTTGCGATCCTCTACTCAGATGACTTTTCTAACTCTTTTAGCGAGCATCAGATGTCTATCTTTACTGGCTAACTTCAACCACCAATCCGGAACTGTTCTTAAATAAGCCTCGCTAGAGATGGTGGAGTGGAACTGATCCTTTTTTCTTGTCTTCAAATCGCGCCACAATTGGGAGATATACTTCCATTCATTTAGGGTGGCTTGGAGCCACGCTATGCAGATTGTCCATCAGATCTGCAAAGTTCAGCAGGTTGGGGAATGAAAGTTTTATTTTAAAGTTACTTTGTTCATAAAAACCTGACTACGTGGGTGAGATTTGCTCTTATACACCTCAAAACATATTACAGACTGTCAATTTGATCTACAGTTGGCGAGTAGTGCCTTCTGTACGTTCCCTATAGGGAGTCTTCTTGTCAACACTGGAGTGATGTCACTCGCCTTACGTTTTGTACAGTGCATGACGCTCTTGTACTCGCTGGTTGAGCTTCTTTTCCCTTCGCCTGCCGCTCTTATTTATTCCACTGCTAATCTCTACGATGCATATCTCGACGAGGGAGGCTAAATATGTCCAAGTCCTTTCGAATCCTAGAACTTGAGTGAGACCCCCTTTCCCTACAGCGAGTATGCGTTCATTTTAATTGCTTTTTTATGTAGGTTTGTTATTATATTTTTTATTTCTAGAAGTTTATGTTTAAAAGTTCATTATTAATTATTTTTTCCGGTGGCTTTACCCTTGACGGTGGCATCCATATGAGTTCGATAAAATTAAAGAAGAGCAAAAATTTGCTCGCTGCCTCATTTATTTACATATTAAAGCCAATAAATTTGCTTGTTCTTAATTAAGTTTCCGACTTGTTTTTTTATTTTTGTTAATGACGTTTCTTGTTTATGGTTTTCTTCCTTGGCTATTTAGAACCTCCTTCAAAACAGCAGCTACTCGCGCCGTCCTCACACCTACCCCTCTATTGCCAAACTATTCTTATATTTCGAGTTCTTTTACAATACCTCATCCTGCCTCACAACTCTTTTCTTCTCTTAAGCAATTCATTGTCCTCTTTTCTTTTCCAATTTCATCTTTCGAAAGATAAAAAGCCGTATTTTTCCTTTGTTTCCGTGCCTTTATGTGAGGCCAAAATAATACCCATACTGTCATTGAAGACGTATTATAAATAGTGGCAAGGCCGGATGAGGGATCGCTGACATGGGAAGCAGCACCCCCGAGGGTGTGATCACACGATCGTAATGACGGTAATGGACTGAGTTTGAATAGATCCCATCGAGTCAGGGAGTCTAATCCTCCTCAAAGTGTGTGAAAGTAGAGGGGAATATGTGATAGAAGAAAGAGTAGAGTAGTAGTCATGTACTTACAACAAGGGGATTGCAGATGATTGCATTATGTGAAAAAAACGTGAAAAGAAATGAAGACTTTATGGAAGAAGGTCTAAATAGAGTATAAACAGGTGTATTCCCTTTTGTAAGAGTAAATTGAGTGTAGCAGTGGTTTTGATTTAAGAGTAGAATAAGGTAATGAATGTCTAAGCTCGAGAAATATGAGATTGTATGGTATTGAGAATGTAATAATAGAAGTGAAGCTGAGAAAGGGAAGATCTAGAATAGCGTAGGAGGAGTGGTGAAGGGAATTGGCAATGGAAATCGGTTGATGGTTGTAGAGGATGTGAATGGCAGACTTAATGGGGAATTATTGGAGCTCTTGGCCTACTCAGAAAGAATGAACACGAAGAGAGTGTGGCAGGATTCTCTGCTGAAAGAAACTCATCTGTACCAAGCGCATATTTTTATCACATGGATGAGCATAAAATACATATGAGTTCGACAAAGGAAATTGGGATAATTTAAGAGTATGTTTCATCTGTACCAGGGGTAGACCAACATAAATGTTACATGTTTTAATGAAATAAATAGTGTTTTTATTTTCCACTGAATAAATACAGGGCTAACATATATATCATAATTATGTAAGAACAGATTATTACTATGTTGGAGGTGAAATTTTAAAAACTGGCAAAATGGAAAAGGATTAAAGTGGTATAATATCGAGGGGTTTTTAAATCTCCAAACAATGCACTGCTTCCTAGTGGCCAAATGGGGTTCTCGCATGCAGATTTAGTAGACGTTTTTGGCGTTCAAATTAAGGGCATTTATTCTTTCTTCCCTTATATAAGACCACTTATGATCAATGTGGGTCTGTTCTAAGCGAAATGACATTTTAATATAAGAACGCGTCCAACGTCGAGCGGCGAACTTCATTCCTGAAATTAGAAATAGATCGTACCAAGATAAATAAAAAAATATCAGTTTTCTTTGACTCAAAGATCGAAGCTACGCGGTCAACTTATTGAAGTATTTAAAATACTAAACGAGTTTACTAGTATAAATTATAAGCTAGATAACCGAGCGCCTTTCTAGAAATAACAATGTTAATTAGCAAAACAAAGGATTTAGTGGTGAAATAGCAGAAAATCTATTTTCTTATAAAATAACACAGACGTGGAATAACTTGCCATAGTATGACGTTCAACTCACTACACTCAATAAATTTAAGAATAAATTTATATTACCTAAAATTCTAACGTAATGAGAGAAGATTAATTATATTCATTCTCTATCCCTATTCTCTCTTCATTTTACAAATTCCTCATCTGGGATTTCCACCTTTTCACCGCCGGGTACCGGATTTCATTCTCGCTGAGAGCGAACACAAAATTTTCTACGCTCACTGTGGGCAGCCGTCACTCAGGCGGAGCACTGAGTTTGAAGAATAAGCGCAGAAGGTTTCAGCCAAGTAATTCACCACACATATAATCAATTATAACACCGATGTCTCTTGCTCGCTCCTCTGTTTGCACATCAAACATCACTCTTCCAGTCAGAAATCTGTTGAATCGCTTTTCAATTCCTATCTCTCTCTCTCTCTCTCTTGAAGCTGAATTGCCGGGCTACCAGCGCTCACCTGGGGCACGCCTGGTTCCCTGATCTTTGGTTGGTGGTTAGACATAATAATACAGCTCTAACTGTACTATCTCTTCCTATCATGAATAACCTCTTTTTCTTGCGGCTTTACTAGCGATGTCATTTTGATCTTGATGTAAGTTTCAATATCCGCTTAAAGAACTTACTCCACTATTTAAAAATGAAAAGGGGGTGCAATTAACTAATTTTAAGCAATGCAATGTTAGAAAGAGAATAAGAGATTACAATATTGGCTTTCAATTCATTGCCTGAAACAAAAAACTCAAAGAATGTACATAATTTAACAAATATACTTGTGATATAATTATTAGTAGGTAAGGAGATTAAGTACAGCTGATTTGTTTATCTGATAAATAGTTTTCATTCCATTTTGTTCCTCAATTATTCACTTACTTTCGATTTGTTTGTTTTGTATCCAGTTTATATGTGCCGTATCTTCTTGGTTAGCCATCTTTCGATTTTCCAATTCCATGTCCTCTTCTTCCTCGCATAATGAGCGTGAAGTAGGAACTAAAGCGGAATCACAACTTTACAAGCACCCCTTAAGAAAACAAGTAAGGAGCCTTTTGAAGAGGAGGGGATTAGAGACAGGGGGTGGGGGCGGAGGACAAGCGATGCATTCTATTTTTCTAATTCTGTTCACCATCCAAAACCGTGCAACAAATTGATCTCGTCACCCAATAATTGACCTTTATAATATTTTATTCTGAGGATAATTATTGAAACATCTTTAAATAAATTCTAAATTTACATTTCTGACAATGACACTGCAGATGTAGCCCGAATGACCAAAACCTACACCTTAAAGTTATTGTTAATGACCTTAATCTAATCTCCCCCCCCCCTCCAGATTAATGTAAGTAATAAGTTGCTCAAAATTTGTAAGATTCAAGATTTTGTTGTGTTTCTCTTAGTTTACAGCTGAAGCTGATATGTGAAACTATATAACTAAATGAGTCTCCTGTAGATAGATATACAAGGTGCGGTGGGTAATTTCTCGTCGTTGGAAACCCTGAATCCAGTGGGTCCCTGTTGTCTAGCGTTGGATCTCTATTTTTTTATCATAGTAGACTCAGTTGTGCATCATCTGTGAAGAAAGCAATCCCCCGGCTGAATTCAATCCTCTAAAAAATGGGTAAAAGCAAGTTTTACTGCTTAGTATTCACGGTGGGAACTTCATTGCAAAGATCTCCAAGTGCCTGGGTATCAATCTGAGGAAGGTGCAGAGGATCAGGAAAGAGTTGGACTAGTCAGACTGTAGTTACGTGAGTACATCGGCTTAAAATGCCACGCTAAGCATTCTGATACATACCCCCTCCCCCAGAATTAGTCGCAAAGATCTAGGCCATCATTGACAACGATCCCAGGATGTCAATGAGGTCCAAAGTCAGGGACGAGGAAGTTCCAGAATCTCTCCTCCGACAATTATTGCCCGAGAGGAGATCCGCTAAAGCTCACACAAGGTGCGAAAAGGCCACTTTCTGCCACAGAGGATGAAAAGCAAGCGGGAGGAAGGCGCTGCAAAGCTTGCGAACACACCGAAGCATCCCTTCCTTCCATCCTGGCAGGCATTGGCCCTTTTCAGAAGAGAGGGATTTCTGCCTCGACTAAGTGGCGAACAACCGCGGAATTGCTGCGGCCTCTACAGATGTCCCCAAAGTGAAGAAGACAAGTTCCCGCTCCACATCATGGTGGAGACTGGAACAAATTGCCGCCGATGGTAGTAGGTAGTCCAAATCTAAATGTATTTAAGAGTAGGTTGGATGAGTAGATGGGGAGGGAAGGTTGTGATGGTTCCTAAGTTTTGTATATATTAATATTTTTGTATATATCTATAGCTGCATGATTTAGTTCTTGACAAGCCTTGATTGGTGATACCCTTGTTTCTGGACGAAATCCTCTGGATGTAGTTTTCCTGGGAGTTTGGGTGCCTTAAAATAGACGCCGTTTTACTCGGACGACCTATGATGAGCCCTTGTGGCTTTTGTCATCTGTTATATTATATTGTGGGGGGGACTTTGATTTTGTCTTTCCCTGCTGATGGTGCTTTTTCAGGGTGGGTTTTTGACGGATGCGGATGACCTTTGATAGGCCCTTGTGGCTTTTGTCATCCGTGAAATTATGTTATGTTATGTTATGTTATGCATCCGTTTATCTACCCGGAAGGATACATCCAGTGCGTGAAGGAGTTGTTGTTGCTCTGAAAGCAAGCAAGTGGCTGTCGCTGGAAGGTCGTATGTGTGGCAGCAGGACTTTTCACCATCCCACACAAACAGGCAGAACCAGCTTTAACTGTCCGCCAACTGCCAGGTCAATTAATTTTACAATTTTTAATTAATTAATTTTTACAAATTTTTAATACATAATTAAATTTATTCTTGTTATTTTAGTTGTTTATCTTAACTACTTTTTTAGTAAGTTAAAAAAAAAATAACTATTGCCAAGCCATATTTTAAATTTTAAAACTTATAGTTTTACATTATCATACATTTTAGTGATATTTCATAATTGGTCTACAAATAAAGCAATTCAATATATTATTGACCTATTGATGTTTTCTTCATATGTATTAATTTTATTAACCTTGTATTTTAGCCTGAAGATGAAGACTTGTAGTTTTCGAAATATTTGAAAATTATAAGATGTTACATGTGGTGGATCTAGGATTCATCCTCAATATTATATATATATATATATATATATATATATATATATATATATATATATATATATATATATATATATATATATATATATATATGCATTTATAAAGGCAATTTTTTATTACTAGCTTTTCATTAAATCTCTCGAAAGGAGCTCTTATCAAATACAAGAGAAGAAAACGCATAAAATAAGCTTTTCTATTGCAAATAATTCTCAATTTTACAAAGCAAGGCTTGAGTGGAAAAAAACATATTTTCCATTCTCTTTGAAAAGCAAGGGTGACAATTAAAATGGCCAATCGAAAGACAGTCTTTGGCCTTCTCAGAAAAGCTTATTTTATGCGTTACCTTCTCTTGTTTTTCGGAAGGGCTCCTTCTGAGGGCTTGGATGAGGAGCTAGTAAGCCAAAAATGCTTTCATAACCGCCTAATTATGATTGCGTTATTGCAAATAATTCTCGATATATATATATAGATATATATATATATATATATATATATATATATATATATATATATATATATATATTTGTATATTTGTATATTTACGTAGAAATTTTTCTTTTATGCATGTTTTATTAAAGACTAAGTCTAGTTAAACCTTGATAAGCTTCTTTCTTTGCTTTTCTAATTTGCTTATTATTCTTTTTTTCCTCTTGCAAAAGGTTATAGATAAGTGTTCCGATATTCATGATTTATTTTAGCTAGCTGAGCTTTCGGTCAAGAAATATTGACGGAGAATCATCTCAAACCTTCAACCTGCTGCCGTTTCGTTGACGATATATATCTTGTAATTAAAGATGAAAATCAACTGGAAAGACTTAAAACAAAAACAAGAATGGAAGAGCACTCTGTACTAAAGTTTACGTATGAACTTAATTGACTCATCATGCATCTGCAAAACGGCGCCAACAAGAACCACTACATGCAACATGGAATTCAACTAACACGAGAAATTTAGTACCAAACACCAATATCAAAAGGAGAAGTGACCGCACACGCCTTCATATCCTGGAAGTGGTCCTAATCCACGAAGATAAACCGAAGATTAATGCCCAATTGACCGCCACCCAGCGAACCTTAAAACTCTTTTACGGAGTAACGGTCAATAATGACCAAAATCCCATTCCCAAATGTACCTTTTATAACTACTTCCTGTCAACCACATTTCCCTTCTTTTCATTATCTCAATTATCTTTAGTATATAAATCTAATTCCTTTAAATATTTAACCAGTGTAAAATTAATTCGCTCCGAAGATGGTCAAACGTGACCGAAAGCTCAGCTAGCTAAAATAAACCATGAATATCGGAACACTTATCTATAACGTTTCGCAAGACGAAAAAAGAATAATGAGGAAATTAGAAAAGCAAAGCAAAGCAAAGAAAGAAGCTTATCAAGGCTCAACTAGACCTGGTCTTTAATAAAACATGCCTTTATATATATATATATATATATATATATATATATATATATATATATATATATATATATATATATATATATATCGCCAAACAATATATACTCTAAAAACCCTTATATATTTTGAATTTGAAAATTATAGATCGTGATGCTTCAAAAATTGTACTCTACTTGTAAATAAAACAAGGTCTGCTTAACAAAAGTCACGTGCTCTTACTTATTCTGATTTATGACTTTACGACTTCCAAAAATTTCAATAATTCCCGGAATATCATTAGGAGAGCCTTGGCAATTATATTATTTGAATAAGAATGTAAATCAACATTAGGGTTTCAAATTTAGTTATAATCAGCCGAATAGTTATGATGTTATTGCCAACACAGAATAATTCTATGGCTAATCATATCATTCGAAAGAAAATTTAAAACAACATAACGGTTTCATGTTTCGTTAGAATCGGCCTAATAGTTACAATGTGATTACGCCCCGAACAGAGCAAAACGGGCACCGACCGACCAACTGCCAGTCATAGTGAGAAATATTTAGAGTCGCCCACGACTAAAAATGTCGCTCTATCTTTCTATAGTTTTGTTTTACATTGATATCTGAAAAGCGATTTTTAGTTCTTAAAGGAATCACTACTGGAGACCATAAGTGGATATTAGTAGTTATTAGGTTGTTCAAGAATTAGATTAAATATTTAGTGGATAGGGGTGAAATTAATTTGATCTTTCTTGAATAGATGTCCAACTTTACATTTTATAACATGTGCATTGAAATAAATTGCAAATTTTAATCATAAGAGATAGACGAGGCAAGCAGATTATTGGTTCCCATTGATTTTTAGCTCTAATTGCTTAATATTTTATTTTTTATGCAAAATTAGATTAATTCATTATCTGGAGTTAAATTGCCTTTTGACTTTGGGAATTTTGGGAATTTTATTTGCATAAAATGATCACAGAGTGAAAACAGAGGGGAGAAGGTAATGAAATTAGAAACAATATAATGAAACAATTGGATTTTTCGTTTTTTCTATCTTTTTACGGAAGAACTCATTAAATATTTGTATGTAAAAAAATAATTATTTATAGATTCAAAGAAATAAGAAAGAGAGAGAGCATATATAGTAGAAGGTTTAGATACAATCGTGTTGTAAAGAAAGTTTGGGGATTAAGGGATGTGTAAATGCGTAGAATTTATAGAGTATAGAGTAGTTTACGGGTTAAGGGGGCCAGGGAGCAAGGGGAACACATCTCTACCGTAACTTATTCTGCAACGAAATCAGAGCTACTCGCGGCTGTAAAACGTATATAAAGGGTCTTTCAATAAGGTCGCTCGATTTTTAAATGTAAATAAAACAAATTGTGTGTGATATATCCACTCAATTTATTTTAAATTTTAAAGGACATTTTATGGCATTAAGTGTGGAATATGATGTCGTTCAAATGTCCGCCGCAACTTTGCTTGGTGGAACGTATTCGGGAGGCCCAATTTTCGATGACTTTGTCGCATAAATCTGGCTGAATTTGCTGGATGGTATTCGTTATGTTGAATTTGAAGACATCAAATGTTTGCTGATTATTCGCATAGACCTGCGATTCAAGGTAGCCCCAAAGAAAGTAGTCTAATGGCGTTAAATCGCATGATCTCGGTAGCTAGTTGACGTCGCCGCCGCGCGAGATGACCCTGCCCTGAAATCGCTGGTGCAAAATGTCTATCGTGGCGTGCGCAGTGTGGCACGTAGCGCCGTCCTGTTGGAACCACTTGCCGTCAGTATCCAAATCAGGCATATAATCCAGTTGAGGCCACAAGAAGTTGCCTCAACTTAACGGTTATGGCAATCCCATCTTCGTTCTCAAAAAAGTACGGACGATGATTCCGTTAGACGAAAATCCGCATCAAACAGTGACTTTGTTGGGATGCAATTAGTGCTGGTGTATTTCATGTGGATTGTTTTCATCCCAAATCCGACAATTTTGCTAGTTCACAAATCCATTCATCTAAAAATTGGCGTTGCCTATGGTCATTTAACTTAAGTTCCTGGGTAAGTTGGATTTTGTACGGGTGCAGACCCAAGTCCCTTCGCATAGTTCGCCAAACTGAAGTCGCAAAAGGCCAAGTTCTTGTGACCGACAAGAAATTGATTGCCTCGGATTTTCCCGTACACTCTCATTTACGGCAGCGATGTTTACAGAAGATTTTACGTTTCGATGACGTATGGGTGTTCGCTGATCGTTGATCGACCCTTCTGCCTCGAATTTGGCCACCAAGCGTCGAACAGTGGATTCGGCAGGACTATTGTGGCGAGGATAGAAATCACGTAATGCGCGGAACGTTTGTCGAACGGAGCACTGATATTGATAATTACATTTGATGATTTGCACACGCTGTTGAACGCTATAACCTTCAATCGTCACTTCCCAAGTACTACTGAACAGTTCTCACTGAGGTTGCCAGATGTCGCTTTAACAACATGGCCACTATCGTCTGACAAAGCTCGAGCATCATTATTATAAAAGTTATTTTATTTGTTTATTTATTTACACTTTCATATATATATATATATATATATATATTTTTTTTTGGGAAAGTTTTGAATTTTTTTTTGTTAGAATTATTAAAATTATTCTATTTATTTATTTACTTAATTTAAACATTCTTATATATATATATATATATATATATATATATATATATATATATATATACTTTTTTATATAATATATTTATCTCCTTAATATTATACTTATTTTAAGAGAGATAAAAAATTTTTAAAAGTAATACTATATGTAGTTATTCAGAAATCTAATTCTACCATTTCTTTTTACTAGTTATAATGAAATATATACATTTATATAGCTTACATTCATTCACGTTTGTGAGTGTATTTGCTAATATATATGTAGTGTATGTATTTATTTGTTCAGTGTGGTGTTTTATGTGAACCACGGTGCTAACTGCTCCTCTGAGCATTGTCTCGAGCAGGGAAATCGCTTCTTTCTGGTCACTTTATCCCTTTTGTCTGCTGGGATATTTAGACCCTTCCGCTAGTTCGGGTACCGTTTCATTCAAGATCCTCTCCCAAGTTCCTTTGGCAAATCTTTGGGTCACCATATTGATAGGTGTAAAGGCGGCTCTTCGGGGGAGTTCTCTTTGGGGTATTTGAACTCCATTTCTGTGTTTATTTATGTAGAGAGACTACTTGTTCGGGACTCTTTGTAGGCGCTTTAAGCGAGTCCTACTTAGGGTTTGGGCCACCCCTGCAAGGTATAGGATTGTTGGTCGCATATACATAAGTCATAACTTTTTGATGCTGTTAGAGCTCATATTTATAAATCTGTGAAGTTTGATGAGTTCTAACTTTGCATGAATTTCCCGCGTTATGAAGCGATGGCTGTACCCAGTGGAGGTGATGTTGAGCCCCCAAACACTCCCTTCTTCGTGATAAGCAAATATTCGTTACCCTATTGTTATGTCCACTGTTTTTCTGCGACCGAGGGTGAGGATCTTGAACTTTTCGGCTATTCATGAGCATCTTCCATTTCTTCTCGTACTCATTTACTTTGCTGATTTCATTTGCAGTCTTTAGAGCCTGATCCCTGGGAATCCTGTATGTACTAGGGATCACCTGGGTTTTATTGTCCGCGAACTGGATATATAATGAGTCCTCTTTTATCAGAGTTAGTAAATCTATTGTGTTTATTAGATAAAGGAGGGGGCTCAGACAAATTCCCTGCGGGACTCCGGCCTCGAGGAGGAACTATGGTCCTTGGTCACCCTCAATCATGATTCTGGAGCGCCGTTCCATGAAAAAGTCGCAGATAATGCCGTCCATGACCGGGTCTAGCCGAAGGTTTAGTATCTTATATTGAAGGCCCCTCAGCCAGACCTTGTCGAAGGCCTTTCGCACGTCCCTTAGTACGAAGTCAGTGTACTTTTCCTCCGCTCGGCACTTGGTGATTTTCTCGGTTAGAAGTGCGATTGTGTTATCTGTTCCACGTTTCTTCCGGAACCCATTTTGTTGTGGGTTGTGGGCCCCCTTCTCCTCAAGTTGTTTCTGAAATCCGTTGGCTAGGATCTCTTCCAGAATCTAACTGATGATTTCCAAGAGGGAGATGGGCCTGTAGTCCATCGGCTGTTCTTGCAACTTTTTCCCTTTTGGTATAAAAATGACTTTTGCCGCCTTGTATCCATCAGAGAAGTAGTCAGTGTTCAGGTTTGCGTTCATTACATTCGTAATGCATTGTTGCAAGCGTGGGAGAGCATTTACCAGATGGTTTTTGGTAATCCCTGTCCAGCCAGGGGGTTTTTGCTTGAATGATTTGAGCGTGCTCAGGAACTCCTCAGCAGTGATCGGTCGTCCCTGGCCCACCATTCTCCTCTCTTCGGAAACATGCAGGTGGAGATGCGTGTGGTAGATTCTGGTATTGAGTTCGTCAATAGCCGGGTTTTCAAATTCCAGGTCAAAATCCGCGTTCTCCTCAGGGAAGATAAAGAATACTTTTCGCCAGTACCTTCTGAACCTTCTTTTACTCTCTCCAGGTCTTCAATGATTTCTCCATTTTCTTCCAGTCTTACTTTCTCCTTAGGGGGCATACCTCTCAACATTTTTAACTCCTTCCAGATTTTTAGGGGTTCTGCTGTGTGTCGAGTCTCTCGATAATTCCTTCCCAAATGGCCCGTTGTTGTACCTTGATCTGGTCTTTGAGGTTCTCTCTGACTTGTCGGAGTCTTCTGGCGTTAAATCTCTTGGGGAAAAATTGCCTAACTTCCTTATAGATCTCTCTATGTCCTGAGAAAATATCTCGCATCTCCTTGGTCCACGTGGGTTTCGGTGGGCTTTTGTGCGTGATGTAGGGAATTCATTTTTAGTCCGCTTCCATGATCAGGAGTGTTATGCGATTGATCTCCTAGTCTATCTCTTCCAGGATGGCTTTGCTTAGGTCACCTGGTTCAAAGCTGTTGAGCATTCCCTTGTATAGCTCCCAGTTTGCTTTTGCAAAGCTCTTTCTGAGTGAGATAGGAATCATGATGGGTGCGAGGGAGATTGTAGTCATGATGGAGATATGGTCGCTTGGAACCGTAGGGCCAAGCATGATAACCAGATTGAAAGGGAAGTTGGTACTTGTTAATATTATGTCCGGGGCTGTCGCTGATCTTTCCGTGATGTATGAATTTCAGCCGTGTTTATGTGCAAACGGTTTGAGTGTTAGTAACTTTTTAAATCTATCGTGGCGCTGATTGGACAATTATTGCAGTGCTTATGTCTCAAAGCTGATTGGTCAATTTGTAAACGCTAAGGTCTGTTATTCCAAAAATGAAATGTATTTCAATCCTGATTGGTTGAATTTTGTAGTATTATGAGTAGATGATATGACTATTTATATAGGCGTACTTTTGTGGAAAAGGTCAGAGAGTACAGAAAGAGTTATCATTATTATTCAAGAAGAAAAGTTGTCATTACTGTTCGCCATTTCGAGGCTTATTCCAGCTATTTACCAAGGAATAAAGAATCCAGCTATATATATTTTACTTTATCCTAAGGAAGCTCGCTGATCACCAACCCAGCCTACGAAACTACAAGAGAGAAGTCGTTACCATCAGACCCTAACAAAGAATCTTTAAGAAAGCCAGGATCATAAGTTGAGATCCCGCTTGGAGAAGGTCGTGAAGGCAAATAGTGACTATTTCGAAAGATTTGGGGAACTAAATATCATTCAATTTGTATCTAAATTCTCATGGAAATATATTGGTTCTTCTGGTACACAACTTGTTATCTTTTCCTCTGTAGAATTTATATCGAATTACCTGAAAGCCCTTGTAAAGTGCGTGAGTCTGTGTCAGAGCGAGGATGATTGCACAGAAGTACAATGATATCTAAAATTGAAGATAGTTCACCTTCACTGATACAAATCAACATTCATACTCCTAAATATCTACAATTATACTTAAAAACACACCAAACCCCTCCTCTTAGAAAGAGAGGCATGGTGGTGTAGCAATGATGTCGAAATACACATTTACTCCTACTAAATTTAAACTGCTAAATCCATGTATTAGTATTTAAACACATTTCTATACAAATCCCTACGTGAAAGTAAAGAAACAAACGAGCGTTGATACATTTCATTATGGCGTTTATTGAGTTGAACAATAATGCCCTGAGAGAGGAAGGAAGATATCTCAATTCTTGACACGTATCTCGAAAGAGCTTCAAAGCTATCTAAATCCTTAATGCTGAAACGCCAAAGCTAATTGAGTCATAATTTCCTACGGGACGAAGAGAAGTTCCCATATCATATTTTACCTACACGTGCTGCCTCCAATAGGCTATTGATTAGCCTTATGCAGACTCCTTTCTTATGTTCTTTTGTCTGTTTTGAGGAAAATCTCCGGCAGAGAATTTATAAGGCAAATTTGTTAATAAATATAAAGCTTAAAGCTTCCCAAGTCTAGAAATTAAATTCAGCAATAAACATTATTATACTACCTTTCAAATTATGTTCTCTTTATGGTAAATAAAGCGTTTTTTATAGTTTGTTTACAAATAAAATGGCGCGATAATTTAATTATAGGGACGGATTTCTGAGCAGATGAAGTAGTTTAAGGATTTATATCTCATTTCTACTCGAGCCTACCCTGTATTAATATTAAAGGAAGGTAAGAGTTGACATGCAAATCAGATTACTAGTGTTGGTTTGTACCTGCACATTAGAACTCTATCCAATGAAGATGAGATTCGTAAGAAAAAAATATATCTAGTTATAGGCGTATGGAACCTATTCCCCTCAATAATAATACCATTAATCCGATGAGAGGTAAGGAGGTGTGTTCATCTGGCTGCCGTGCTAACAAGACTCAGAGACACCTTCGGCTACAGCGTAGCCTCCTCTCTACCTTCCTCTAACCTTTCTCCATTTCTTTAAGACCATTCCTCGAAGCATTTGGTCTGACTAGATAGAGGTGCTCTCTCTGGGTTCAGAAGTGGGCTCGTAGCTAGTCGTGCAGAAGCCTGATTCTTTGGGAATGGCTCTGATTTAACCCCTTTCCTGGTTATCGCAGCGAAATATTGGCACCCGAGAAAGGCGGAAATCCGTAATCGGAGTTCTCTCCACGGTACTGGGCTTGAACCAATTAGGGACGAAATAAAGAATAACGACCAAACAAGAGACGTCCTACAGGGTCTGCATAGGTTAAGTTGAAAGCGCTGACTTACGTTGCACATATTAATAGAGTCTAGCCCCTGCGCTTACACACCGACTGTGTTGTTTAGAACATGTCTGTTGTCTGCCTCAATGGGCATCCGCAGTGGTTACTGGAGACCAGACTCCTGTGCCTTTTTCTTGTGTCTGGTCCCTTCACTTATGAAAACAAGCTAAACGGAATGTTTAGGGAAGGAGTAAGCTTTGTTTATGTACAAACAAATTCTTTATTTTTAAAAACAACCGCTTAAAATCAAATCAATACTTCAACTACAATTAGAGATCAAAAAGGGACGTCTCCCCTCCCTCCTTCCCTCCCGTTTGCTTTCTCAGGGACCTACTAAGAACATGACTAAACAAATGACGCCGCCTTACTTCTTGGTTCCCTCGATGGCAGCAGGTGGACCACCTCAACTACTCAGAGGAGTAAGAAGCAACGATGTTTCATGGGTATTGCCAAAACACCGCGTCACTGCGAGGCTTGTCACATTAATTGGAGCCGGCATCCACGCTCTCCTTCTCTTCGCGACGCAGGAGGCATACTCGGATCCAGCAACGCTTCTGTCAGGCCGTAGGCCCTATGATTTCCTAGTAAGGATATTTGACATCTGAGGGGTGGATTGCAAGTTCGTGAAGCCTCCTGAGATGGAGAGGGTCCCGTAGGTGACCCTGACCCAGATAGGAAAGGTTTTCCATGGATACGAACCTTGAACCTGTGCTAGACACTGAACCTGATTCCGCACGTGTGAAAGTTCCTCCCCAAACAACCTGTACCACCATGGACTCACAGTCAGAGGAGAGACCTCCTCCCCCTACTGGTTTCCCCTTGACAGACAATTGCTCCCCTTCTTGTTGATGTCGATCCGGGCAATATTGAGGTCACTTCTGGAGTGGAAATAAGAGTGTACATTCCCCACCTTCCTTTCCAAAGTAAAAAGGTAATAAGAAGTTTAAGTGTAGGAGGGAGGTTCCTCTCTATCTGTGATTGATCAGGGGACAGATAGGTTTGTTTTCGCTACAGCAAGCAACCAAGGCAAGACAGGCACCTCATGACGCGATGCGCCTTCTGCCGGGGAAGCTCATATAAAGTCCAAATTAGCAAATGTGCCGAGCGGAGCCTGGACTACGTTTGGTTGGCCCTTCATTCAGAGGTTATCTGGCATTTTGAACCTACTAATTGCAAACGCTTTCTAGTTATTCGCTCTACAGAAGAGAGCCTGTTAACTAGAGGCCACTTGCTTCACCAGATGAGAGCATTAGGTAGTTTGACTGATAGAGTGCATTCTGGTGAATGCGTAGAACACTTTAAAAGCAGGCATGAGTAGTGCCTTTTAGGAACAATGACTCGACGGTCAGTGGGACGCCGCACACTTATATATTTCGTTAAAGGACTTATGTATGCGAGAAAACTCGGGACTACTACTTAGATGACATCACCGAAGAGCTGTTGACTAGAGAGAAGTCAATGTCAAACGTGTTATGAGAAAATAAGGAGTAGCCTCGAGACTCACCCTTACCATCTTCGTCACGTTCGATCGAGGCAGGCTCTATGAGACAGTGCGTGCCGGTTGCCATCGCTACCGCATAAAACCACTCATGCGATACTGTCTATGTGTCACTACTCTTCCGTTTAAGCTATAAAAATCGATCATGTAGACGTCCAGAGTCGGGTTTACACGAAGAATATGTAAGTTGCCCCAACGTCATAAATGATAATTTTTTTATCGTTTATGGCCGCGTCAAATGCAAAGAACTGCATCCTGCTTAATCGAAGAAATGTGGCTCGTATTTCCTGTAGAAGAAAATGCTGTGGGAATTCTCTCTTTCCACGTGACTAATGACTTGGTTCTGGCGCTCACAGCACTGACTTGGACATCTTATGCATCAAACTTAAAAAGGACACCCTCTGCTCCAGGCATATGAGTACAATTGCTCCTTAGGCCATTTGAAATCTTCTGTGGGTTTCTATCTCCCTATCCTACTGCGCATACTAAGTTAAAAACATTTCACCCCTTTTACCCAGCGTGAACGTTCTTAGCTAACCTAAAAGGATTTGCAGCTCCACGGATTTGTTAGACTGAGGGAAAACAACCGGCCCCTGAAGTCTGTCCTAGATAGGAATACACCACCAAAGGAGCTTCGCCTCCTACGCTCCAACCCTTGGCTGAACGTGTAGGATCGGAGACGTGGAACAGTCCAAAAAGGGTGTCTGATCTCCACATCCACCCGGCTCTCTAAACGGTTTTTAGACGAAGGTAGAAAAGACGCGCATAGATAGCGCAACCTCTCCCGCTAAGATAACTGTACCCGGCCGGGTTTTTCCCAATTTCTATAACCTCTTGCATATACAAGTTGATGGAGAAATTAATAAATGTTAGATAATCATTTTTTCATGAACAGTGGAGGCCACCTGTCTTCCGCTAATTGCATGCGGCTTCTTCAATTCTACTCCACGTCGGATGCTCTGGTCCGACTTGAAAGTACTCTTGGCAAGGGCTTTTTTATAAGACAGCTTTATAATACGATATTTTTAGATTTGGAGAAAATCTAAGATTCCACACGGTGAGAGCAAGGGGACACCTCTAATTTTTTATATCCAAATTTCTGAGAGATCATCCATACTGCGCACACATGGGAGAATTCCTCTGCGACCCAAAGGAGCAGGAAAAAGGCATCACGCACGGTAGTGTCCTAAGTGTCATAATCTTTGGTTTAAGAATCAAGTGTATCACTTAGCTGCTACTGAAATATTCTTTCACTACGCTCTACGTAGACTACATTTCGCTCTCTTGTGGTGCAGGTTCCGATTCAAATTATAGAGCGTCGACTCTAACAGGTATTGACCCGCATCTCTCGCTATGCCAAAGCGCACATGTTACGCTTTTATTTGAACAAGGCCAAGCTGGTGCATTTCTGCCGCTTTCCCCGGCTGCACCTCCACCCGAACTTTTTCCTTATGGTGCTCAACATTTGCATCATTCTCTTGGTATTTTTTTTGACACGCCTCACCTGGGAGGCTCGAATTCGCAGCCTTATGGTATCTTGTACTCGCGCTATAGACACTCTTCGTTCCGTCACGCTTAGCAATTTGGGTGCTGATAAGGCTACTTTTATAATTTTAAAACGATCTTTTGTTCGCTCAAAGCTTGACTACAGATTGGAGTTTTATGCGTACCCAACCAAATATTTAGTGCGGAAGGTGGACTTGATCTAACACACCGGTCTCTGTTCAGCGACGGTGCTATCATCACGTCCCCCATTGAAGGCCTACTAGTCGATGGCGGGGAGATTTCATTTGCTCATCGCTGAAACGAGCGTCTCTCTCTGTCACTACCGGCTCTCAGTGCATCCCAGCAGACTTCAATGGCGCCTATGCCACCTAGAAATGCCAGGCTTACCCTCGGAATTTCGTATTTATGGTTAGAAAACTCGCAGAGAGCTCCATGTAGCTCTCAGTTGGTGGTGCTAATGGCTAGGCTCATGACGCTTTCACTTTTCACTATTTGTCGACTCCCGAATCTTCACAGCTAAGGGCGTATTGCTTTTGGCATTTTTAGAGCACAGTTCTAGTTAACGTGAATATGTGCTAGTGTACAAAGCTGGCTCCAAATCTAAGGAGTCAGTTAAAATCAACGCCCTATAACTTCTGTTTTAAGTAAGCGGGGCTCTACCAATCAGGGATACCGTCTGTCTTCACGACCGAGCTGGTTGTAATATACCGCTCGGTACGGGAGATAACGTCTCATACCAGTTTTGGAGAACCAGTCGTGATCATTATACGACTTACAAATCATGCTGAGTGTTCTCGGGGTAATGGAATAACCAGATCTCCTGATTCGCGCTATCCGTGAGGCCACGGTTGCCGGTAGCCGGGCGGAGGTCGAGGTTATCTTCTGCTGCTTCCCTGGCCACGTTGAAATTACGGGGAATGAGCACGCCGATCTGGGCGCCACAGAGTCTCTGAAGACTCTAAGTCACCAGACCATCGTTTAGCTCTCCCTTACACTGATCACATTGCAGGAATCAGGGCAGCCCTCCAGGCGTCTTGGAAAAAAAGATAGAAGACGGCAGAGAGGAACTTAAAGTTGCGTGTCATTGCGCCGCCACTGTTTCCATCGACATACTTTCAACACAACGACGTCTTCAGGTTGCTTTCTGTCATCTTTGAATTGGGTACACACGTAGGACGCACCGCCCTTTGATGGAGCGCTCACCTGCACCCAATTGTGAGGAAAATGTTCGGCAGATACTTCTACAATGTCCCAATCTGGGTGATCTTCGTGCATGTTACCTGTCCAGGTACAGGAAGGGCGTGGTTGCTACCGCATGTGCCTTGTACTCTGGACTAGTTCGTGCACACAAACTTGTGCACTATTCACATTTCAAAAGAGTCTGGCATTCTTAATTTAAATTTGATTCCTTTTGGAATTGGTCTCCTCTTCCCGTGACAGGAAGGCGGCGTACTCCCCGCCCGACGCTTTTGTTATTTTTTTTTTTAAGGGATTTTGTCTTTTGTTTAGTTTTTAATCTTGTTTGTTTTGTTTTTTCTTTTCTAAATTTTAAATAGTATAGTTCTAAGCTGAAATCTTTTTGCGGCGACATATACCTTTGATGTTACGCGCCAGATGGGCGCTGTAAAAAAACTCATCTCATTATTCTTTAAATATCTGCGAATCGGTTTGTCGACTCGAAGACAAAAATATATATAGCGAGAAAGGTTGGTTCTTTCTTGACGGTGGCGATCAAATAAGCCGTAGTTGCAGTTTTATAAACATCTTAAAAATATAAGTTTATTTTTGAAGGTGAAGTTTTTATAAGTTGAAAGGCTGAAGTTGGTGAGCCTAGATCCCTTTTTCAGTAGAGGGAGTAAATTTAAAATGAAGTCATGGGATCGAATGCCTTAGTATTGTTGACCTAATCTAATGAGCATAATGTCTCCTGTTTATCTGTGTGGAGAAGAGAGAGAGAGAGAGAAAGAAAGAGAGAGAGGGGCAGAGAGAGAGAGCAGAGATCGTGTATCAAGAGAACCTAACATAGACTCCAGGGAAAAAGATAAGACAATTGGAAGACAGAATTAATGGTGTTACAAACTAAGACCAATAAATAAAATGGTTGATGAGATGAATGAACAAAGAGCGTTCATATAAGAGTATAGTCACTAGGTGATTCTTAAGGCTTAAGAGTATATGATTGTGGGCAATTTTTTTTTACATGGATCTCTTCATATATGTTTAATAACCTAAATCTTGATTAACTTCAGACTAGAAGATTAAAGGGAGAACCAATCAAGTCTATAAGCTACTCCATGGTTTTTATAACGAGAAAGAGGATTCTTTCTTCGGGTTAGACGTGTGAGAGCGAACCAGAAGTCACGGGTGGTATAAATTAAAGAAGAGGAGATTTGAGACAAATATACCAAAAAATTACTTTACGCATAATATTGATTAATTTCTGAAATCGTTTGCCAATTAATGTTGTCGAGTCTTTTCTGGCCCTATTCTCTTATAATCTTATAATAATAATAGCGTTTCCTATTATCATTTTTCTATGGTCAGCAATTTAAATCACCATCAGAGCTAACGATCGCATCGCACAAAATTCCAATAATGGCAGACGAGCATTTGATTCTAGCGTAAAAGTCTTGCCTGCGATTTGCATTCGCTTTTGAAGCCCCTCTCAGTGGAGGCATCCAATTTAAGGTGGGGCTCAGTCTCATTTCACTGAAGCATCATAAAAGACATAGAAAAGGAGATCTGAATTGGTAATCAATCCAACGACAAACCATTCCCGATGTAGATTAACTTTATTTTGTTACAAAAATCCAGTCAGCTCAGACTTAGTCTCTGTTCGCCGAATGGATAAGTTTATAAACTTGGGGTGTTGCGAAAGATCAGAGAATTTCGGTCCATTTTTTAAACTAATAATGTAAGCACCATTTTCTATCTTAAAGTTCGTGACGTTTTGTTCGAAGCTCAGAATAGAAAATTTGAAGAATGCCCGTCATCTGTAAATGGAAAATAACGGCGAAATATTTCTTTTATCTTGAAGCTTAATGTAAAGCAGCGAAACTTCACAGCTCGTCCTATTTTTTTTTATAGAAAGAGGATTTGACCTTTATAGATTAAAATATTGGTATACATGTACAATATAAAATGATTTGAGTGAGATTGTGAAACTAAAACATTATATTTTTCATGGATTGGCCAATTTTAAACATCAAAACATTAAAGTTAAAATGCCATTTTGTAAACATGAAATAAAAGAAAAATGTATATAAAAATTCTTTAATATTTGAAAGGAAATTTGATCGTTTGTTTAGCATAAAATGTAGACAGATTTCACAGCATATCGGCACAACAGGCAATTTAAAATGGGCTAAAAAATAAAATTTAAAAAATTCTCATTTGCCCAAGAAATAACGATATCTTATAGATAATTTGAGCGAGAGTAACGATGGATAAAAAAAAAATGCTATTTTGGGTTTGTTAAGTTACAGCTCCCCGAGGATGGTGCCTTAAATCTTGTGGCTTTGTAATTGATTCGATAGAAAAATATAGACGGGTAAAATAGACTCTTATCATGATATAAAACATGGAGTTAGAGCAAAGGAATGTATTAGCTGAAATGTTAAGGCCTTAACAATATACATTATATACTTGCTCCATGTTTCTTTGAACAGAACAGTATGGAACTAGGAAAACAAACATTTCTTCCACGAGTATTGATGTTTGACCCTCCAGACTATGTTGAGAAGTTACTCATTCTCGTCAAGTAAGAAAGTGGGACGACCAACAAACATCCAACATTTGCGTCCTAAACTCTTCTGTCACTGTTTGACATTTTAAACCGACCTCAGTGAATTTTGATTCATAGAATCATCTGTAAGCATTTATAGGGACAGATTTTAACGTAATAAGGATCTGATACTGGTATGTGTATGGACGTCGAAATCCTAAACTCTTCATATTTTAAACAGCGTCTAACGAGACAAACAGGGTGAGGGGGATTTACCAGGAGGATATTCTAATTTTTTGAGTGAGGGAATTGGACCCATATATTGTTAGACTTAAAATGTTGGAATATTGAGCTTTCATCACAAGTAATTCTACAGAATCTAAATAATATACAGGAAACCACAATTTATTGAAATTGTAGAATAAATAAAACCGAATGATATTGTTACACATGGTGAAATGGGTCCATGTGGAAAAATGTTTAAGAACCCCTCCACTGGAAGGTCAGAGGCACCAACATAGGTTGGTTAATGCCACTCTCTTTTACTTCCTTCAAGCTAAAATGCCAGAGAATGGAGTGACTCAAAATTAAGAAAAAAAATATCCTTCAAATTCCATTTTGAATTTCTCACCCCTCCCATGCTCCCCTTTAGAGGCTGCAGGTTTAAACCCCCTCCCCACCCTCACCCCGCACCTACACACACCGTACGCAATAAGTAATCTTGATCTCTGCACATTCCAGACATCTTCTCCACTCCCAAATCCACTCCCTTACACATCACTAATAAACGCTCTGGCCAAAATGCCCTCGTTATTTTCAGCTCTATTTTTTCGGTAAGCCCAGCTTTAGATTCCTCCGTTCCTTATGCGTGGACAGGGGTCTCATTGATCCCCCCTTCTAATTACTCCTGACCGCGATGGTCATAAAAATGAAATAAAACAATTAATTTGAAGGTAGCTCCAGATTGGAGCCTCATTAGCACTAACTTAGACCTTTCCTGGCTTAGCGGTTTCATTTAACGTTTGATGAGTTTGGGGCGGTGCCAGGAGGGCCATTGCCGACACCCCTTTATCGTTTGAGTTTTTGCTCACACTTGTACCTGAGGGGGAATACCCCCGCTATTTAGCCCGGCTGTGGGGGCCTTTACGCCTGTGTAAATAGGCTTTGTGATTCTAGTTGCTGTTGCTTAAAAGTTAGAAGCGACAACCAGCGAGGGAATCTTCGCCAGAAAGTTTAGAAGCAAAGATCAGTGGAGAAATGGTGAAAGAGAGATGAAGGGAAAATATAAGGGAGATATATGGCTGAAAAGAAACCTGTTGGCATTGGGGACAGGAGGACACGCGATGCTTGAGATGTTAGCTGCAGCAGGGCTAGAAGTTTTTTTAGGAGCCCATCTGGCGACTGCATACTTTGATATAAGTCGCCGCACTCACCACGATTGCATAGTACTAGGCTACTTTAGAATCCCTAAAAAAACAAAACAAAATCAACAATAGAGAAGTAAAAAGGCAACAAGCAGGAAGTAGGCCCCGCGCAGGGACGTACGATCTACAGAAAAAACAACACCTAAATTCCCAACTAGTTAAATAATCGGGAGAAGGCCGGCCTCCTCCAAAATGTCATAGAGTCCATAAGTCAATGTGGACAAACCTGTCCCGAGTACAAGGGATAAGCAGTAACGACTCCCCTCGTCCCGGTACTAGGGCAGTTAACGGTCGCGCAGATCGCAAAGACTACGAAATTCAACAAGAATGTACCACAGTCTGGGAGACAACGCAGTATTCAAAGTAGGGAGCAGGCGAACACTTCATCAAATGGCGGTGCGTCCCACGAGTGCGTCCAATTCGGAGACGACAGAAAGCAACCAGAAACCTTCGCAGCGTTAAAGCGAAGCTCAATTTTAACAGTCGCGGCGAAATGGAAATGCAACTTTAAGTTTCCTTTGACCGTCTACTATCTTCTTTGCCAAGCAGCCCGGAGAGCTGCAATTATTCCTGCCATGTAGTCGGTGTGAGGAAGAGCGAAATGCTGGTCAGGTCGCCGAGTCCTCGCAGACTCTTTAGCGCCCTCATCGGCGCGCTCATTCACCGCAATTCCTACATGACCAGAAACCCAGCAGAAGATAATCTCGACATCTGCCCGGCTTGCCAAAACCATGACGTCACGGATATTGCGAACCAGGAGATGCGGAGATTCCAAAGACCCGAGAGCACTCAGGACACTTTATGAGTCGATATAAATCACACTCCGGTCTTTGAACTGGGCACGTCGCGTAATCTCCCGTACCGAGTGATGTATTGCCACAAACTCCGCTGTAAAAACAGACAGCGCCTAGCAAAGCCGCTGCCTTCAAAGAGACAGCATATGGTGTGGAAGCGGACCACGTCTTGGGACTTTAAGCCATCCGTATACACTGAGACGGTTTATGCGTGACACAAAGTTTGCTCCAAAAAGATCGAATGCATTACTCCATGCGCTGTAGAAGCTTTGGGAGCAGAGGCGTGGCGACAAATAACCAAAGGTCGTACACTCCAGTGTGACGTCTTGGGCAAAACCAGGGGCGCCACAGGCCCGAGAGCTATACCTAGACCCCGAATGAATTTTCTTAGCCCTAAACCCAAAGGGCTTAGGGTAATCCTAGCGTCTCTCGGCGGCATAGGCACCATCGAAATCAGCTGCGGATGCAGTGAGAGCTGTTGGCGAGTTAGAAAGGCACCGGGCTGGCGTGGGCGTGAACAGGAGAATAATGCACGGTGCACAGCGTAGAGCGAGTGTCATCTCCATAGCATCGACTATTATACTCTCAATGGGGAAGTGCGACAGGTACCGATTGCCATGCGAAGGCTGGTGCGGTAGATCGAGTCCACCTTCCGCATTACACGCTCAACGGTGGATAGATAAAACTCGCATCCGTATTCGAACTTCGAACAAACAAAGGATTAATAAAAAAGTAAAGCAGAAACCCTGTCATCGCCCCAAGCTCTGAATGTCACGAAACGAAGAATATCCATGGCGCGGGTACAAGAGACCCTAAGGCTGCGAATATGAGCCTCCCAGGTGAGGCGTCAGTCAAATACAAGAGCAAGGAAATGGTGCGATTCAACCACTTTCAGGAGTACCCAATTGTAAAAGAAGTCTGGGTCAGGGTGGAGCCGTAGATGGCGGCAGGAGTGCACCATTTTATTCTTGGACAAGGACAACCGAAACTTGTGCGCTTCGGCATAGCGAGAGACGCGGTTCAATACCTATTGGATTCGACGCTCCAGAGTTGGCATCTGGGCCGCGCCAAAAGAGATCGAAAGGTCGTCCACGTAGAGCGTAGCGAGAACATCTTCCTGCAGCACCGAGGTGATGCCGTTGATGCTCAGGGCAAAGAGTTTGACACTTAGGACACGTGAGACGCCGTACTGTGCGAACGGGATGTTGGCGCTCCTCGTGGCTGCCAGAGCTATCCTGTTAGTTCTTTTCTGTTAATTACCGTTGTGTTTTGATAGTAAGCTAAATCGATATCCTTAGAACAAAGAACACGATAAATTCAAGTACAACCTGTAACGAATTTGGAACAATAATTCAAAATATAAAGCTGTACTATGTGCTTCCCGACAACCATTAATCGTCACCTAGATTTAAATTCATCACCCGCTTCCCGCATCGCCTACTCAACCATACAACTGTTTCTTTTGAAAAAAAGGATTTGGTTACCCCGACAGTGCTACAATATCGATAATGAAAACCCTGCAACTATTCCACGCACGCGGATAAAAACGCGGTAAGCTAATCCAAAGGAAAATTGCCAAGCACAAAATTAGGTTATTCCCATGTAAGAGGCAATCAAAACCATTCCCTCCATGCCACTTTGAAGTGCCGATAATAAGCTATAACTTCCCAACATTACTCCTATCAAATGTGACATCTCTAAGCAATAAAATGGACGAGATGACAACAGCTATTAACACTCAGCACCCAGGCATTGTAGCGATCACAGAGGCTTGGCAAGTTTACTCTGACGCAATTAATATTAATAACTACCAATTGTTCCACAATCTCCGCACTACCAAACGGGGTGGTGGGGTAGTCATGTTTATACACGACTCGCTACACCCATCACCCATCCAAGTTGATGTGCCCCATGATCTAGAGATGTTGTGGGTGAGGGTGACGCCAACGCAACACCTTCGCCATGCTGCGTCCTTCTTGGTCTGTGTGGTGTACCACTCCCCAAAGCCCTCACAAAACCTGAACTACTGCATCATCTCACCCAAACTACTGACCTCCTTAAAATTCAATACCAAAATAAAAGGTATTATCTGTGGAGATTTTAATTAAATAAAGGCAGCAGAACTGCAGAGAGAGACTAACCTGCAACAGTTAGTCAATTTCCCCACACCTATCGACCTTATCTTGACTGACACTGAGGAATACTACAACCACTCTCAACCCTTTTCACCGTTTGGGCTATGCACTTACGTCTCCGTGATGTGGACGCCCAAGGCCACACTATCTCCTGTTCAAAGTGCCACAAAATTTACGTAACGCACACTCCGACAGTCTTTCATTCGAGCCTTTGGTGAGTGGAATGTTTACCACCCCTGGACCGAAGTTCTTACCGTAACCGATGTTGACACTAAATGGAATAACTACCTATCCACGATCACGACAGCCTATCACCACCCTTTCCCTCAAAAACTCTCCGCAACACCCCAATGATCTTCCATGGATAAGCAACCGGATAATAAGGTTAATGCAGCAAAGAAACCGAGCCCACCTTAACAACTCATCCCTCTACAAACCTCTCCGTAATAAAGTAATAAATGAGATTAAATATGTAAAACGCAACTAGTACCCAAGCAAACCTCAACACCTAAAAGAATCTGACAGTAGCAAATGGTTCAATCAAAGAAAGAACTTGTGTGGGCTGAACAAAGCCTCCCGTACCCCACCTTGCATTAGCCACCTTCCCCCTTTGACGCCTCAAACGAAGTAAACAACTACTTCGCCACCATCTGCCAGCAACTTGCCCCTCTCGACCCGTCTTTCCTGCCCACTTTCCTCCCCATGCAAACCCCAGCGCCTACTGTACAAGAGTTCCAGGTTTGGCAGAACATTAAAAGATTAAAAACCAAATGCTCTACAAATCCCACTGACCTCCCTATGCCTCTTTTAAAGGAATTTGCCCCTGAGCTTCCGTACCTCTTACTTCCATTATTAATGCCTCTCTTCAACAGTGCAAATCACCCAGTGACTGGAAGACATCCTACCTAACTGCCGTACCTAACAAGCCTTCCCCCACCACCCTGGATGAGGCCAGCCCTGTGTCAATCACGCCTATTTTAAGCTTGATCTGCGAGAGTTTTGTGACAGGTTGAGCTTACACGGACCTCGCCCCCAAAATCGACCTACGGCACTACGGGAACATCCGTGCTACCTCAACCACACACTACTTGGTCAGACTCCAAGATCACATATACGGAGGCCTGGAAGCACGAAAAACCTCTGTTTTGGCCACACTCATAGACATGAGGAAAGCATTCGAACTGGTGGACCATACGACCGTGATCACAAAGGCAACAACCATGGGACTGCGTCAGTGTATGGTAGCTTGGTTGACTGATTTTATCTCCAACCACCGAAAGCTGTTCGGCTACGGGGAGCAACGTCCACACTCTTGCCCCTTACATGTGGTACTCGATAGGGCACCACATTTGGCTCTTTGTTGTTCCTGTTACTAATTAATGATGCTATAATCAATATTGCAGACCTGTTGGAAATATGTAGATGACTGTACCTTTGCTAACCATATACAAAATTCGGACCCCAATTACCAACCACTTCAAGATTCCCTGAATGACCTCCTCACCTGGTCAGCTGATAATCACGTAACAGTGAACCACAATAAGACTGTTACGCTCCACTTTGATCTCGCCACTACCCCGACCCAATTCCCCACCCTCACGCTAGGAGACCACAGCCTAGAACTTGTTCGATCTGCCAGGGTTCTCGCTGTCACCATGGATTACAGGCTGTCATGGGACCCGCACGGGAGTGGTCTGCGTGCAAAAAAGACAGAGTTTCTAGGAATAGTAGTTAGGCCCACGGCAATGAGGTTTCCGGAGAAGAACTTAACGGCCTCATCTACTAAACTAAACTTCTCGACTGAGAATGAGAATTCAGTAATTTCCTGAAATGTAGACCACCGCGCCCACGCCAAGCACCAACGGGGCGGGCTCTTGGGCGGCATTGGCCCAGAAAATAATCTTTGAATGGGAAAGTGATCACTACAATGGAGGTCATTGACCACCCTCCAATCAAAGTCAGGCAGTGCATCCGGAGAGCCCAAAGATAGATCAAGGCAGGAAAATGAGGCGGTTCTCGGGCAATGATGTGTAAACTCCTCAAAATTTAGGAACCGCAACTCAAGCTCGTCGATAAGATCAGCAAGAACCTGAACCCAGTGATTACTAGAGTAATTTTCTCAGAGTGGGTATCTACCATTTAGATCTCCGAGAAAGAGAAATGGCCTCGACAACCGTTCCACAACGCAGGGAAAGGCTCCAGCGTCGAATTCGGCTAACGGTGGAATGTATGGGAAAGAAACAGTATACCTCCTATCAAGGTGCAGCTGCACAGCTACTGCCTGAAAAGAGGTATCTAAAGCGAAGAGAATAACGGAGACATCATGCTGGGTGTAAATCACACATCCTCCCGCCCGGCCCCCATCCCGTGGTGGGGGCGTCGCAAAACCCTAATACCCAGAGAGGGGGGCAGGGGGCATGCACCCAGCACGATTTGCTGCCAAAAGACAGCTAGCGTAAAATGGGAGGAGACGAGCCTCCAAAACTCCTCCCAGTTGGGCCAGGAATATGCCCTCTAGGTCTACCTCAGAGTAGATTTGGGGGCCCTCTTCGAAGAGAAGACCCTCACGAGAATGGGCGTACGGTTCTCGAGGCAGAACTCCAGGCGCTGTTGGCCGGACAATGCACTGAAGGCTCTGTCGCATTCTAGGAGTTATTGGGTGAGGTTAGGCTCGACATGTGCGTCTTTTCATTCCTCCGCCTAGAAACCTTAGGCGGGAGAGACGGCTTCAGAGGCGAAGGCCCTCTTTTCGAGGATCCAACGTCTCCGAGCGACCCAGTCCACCGCCTGGCGTGGGCGAAGGAGCGAAGCTCCTCTAGAGCTGTCCTACTTCCGCGACGCAACTCTAGGAACCACGGCAGGTGGCCTGGCGACCAGCTTCAGGGATGATGCCTCCTGTGAGCCGAACGACTCGGTAAGGGCGTAGCTGTTTCGCTTTACAGGAAACGGTCACGCTAGGGGAAAGAGGGGGAGTTATGGTTTTAGCTGGGGCTGGGTGTGGACCCATTGTGCCACAAGCTTTACCATGGCATCGCCCAAGGTGGATAGAACCCGCAGAAGAGTTCATAATAGGTGCGGAAACGACCGTATTCGTAGGCCAGGAGGGACAAGGAACAGAGGGTTTTTTTTTCAACATTGAGGCATAGGACGTCCTGGGCAGCGCCTAGCGCGCCATGAAGAAGTAATTAGCCTCGCGAACTGAGAGGGGATCCTGAGCCTGAACGGCCAAGATTTCCTTCTCAAGGAGATTTTCACCACATTGCTACGAAGAAATGGGGTGCGGCTCTTTTTAAATTGACACGCTTGGCGACACGCGCTTTGGACTTATCCTGTGCGCCATTGCAGCAACTTACACATATTTCATGTAACTTCGACTTTGCACGTCGACAAGAGCGATTAGTATAGACAAAGCGGGGGTAGTAATAGCCCCGTAGTAGAAGTGGCACGAATGCTAGCACGCGGTAGCGATACCAGCCGGCACGCACCGAATCAGGGAGCTTCTCACAGTCTAACTTAACGAAGAGTGTAGGGGTGGGTCTCGAAGCCCCTCCCTATTTTATCATCACACGTTGGACCTTGACCGCCCCATGGTCGGCCAGCTCTAAGGTGATGTTATCTATAGAGTAGTCCACGAGTACCCTCTCATAAACTACTTCTTTTACGAAGTTCATGGTAGAGTGCGGCGTCATAATCACAGGCCTGTCATCAAGTGTCTGAAGGGCAGTAATCATGGCCAGCTCGGTCGGATTCAACGCATTCACCAAAAGACTCCCGTCCGAGAAACGTGTCACCTTCGGCTCTCTACCAATCACACTAGCTAGGACTCTCCTTTGATGTATCATGATGCGCGTAGCCAACATGCTGCCATCAGTGGAGTGATTAATCAGGAAGCGTTCGAAGCCATCAGGCTTGAAAACGCTAGGTAGTTTCTGAACGAGGTACCTGGACGCAATCGAGGCTTCGCTCTGCGCGATTTTACTTGTACTTTCGTTCTTTGTCAGTGACTCCGCACCCTGGAGGGATAGGCATCGGGGCCGGACGTGCGGATCTTGGCTTGGGCGCTGACCAAAGGAGCAGACCCATCCGTCCCTGCATCCCCCGCAGATGGAGACGATCCCCGATTCTTTATTTGTTTCTTATTGTGGAGAAATGGCTAAATTAAGCATCCTGGAGGAGTATAGGTACATTCAAGCCCCCCTCCCTTCATGAGGAGAAGCGTGGGAAAGGTAGCCGGCGAAAATGCTTACCATGTGTGATCTCCTCGCCGCTGTGGGCAGTTGGAGCTAACATATGTTTGAAGGCGACCACCTAAGGTCCTTAAACGACGCTCTAACGATCATTTTACCTACGAGACCCATAAACCCGTGGTTAGGAAAAAAAAACGGTGCGAGTCAGAAGGCACGCCAAGTAGCGGTGCGGTTGCGAGCCTATAAATTGCGAGCTGACTTGGGCACCCCAGTGCCACCTCAGGAATTCTCACTCTCCCCAGATGCTAACTCTCCATTCGCTCCCCCCCTCCTTTTTGCATCTGTGGCCTGGTCACTTCCTCCTTCAGATAGGGCGGCAATCCGCCTATATATATGCCCCGCAAAGAAAGAGAAGAGGATGATCTGAAGTCGATACGCCAGAATAGGATTAGGTCGTGAAGATCGATCCATCGGCCAGACAAGAAGATTATTAGAAGTCAATTCGCCAGAAGAAAGATTAGTTCGTAAAGATTGATCCTTCAGCCATACAAGACTATTTCTGTGAGAAACGATAGGATCAGATTGAGAAAATCGACCCCCTCCTTCAGGGCCGTATTAACCTAAATAGTCAAGTTTTATACGGTGCCATACCGAAGAAGCCTTTTCCGTCTGCAAAGAAGCCTGACTGAAGAAAAGCAAAGCCGCTCACACTCGAGTGATTCTCACATCTCAAGCACCGTAAGAGTGAGAGGAGAAGAACCCTGCCCCAACGAGCTCCCGTTCTTTAATTACGATTGAAGAATCATCCCCCGGCCCAGGCGACAAACAATCCCTCCTCGAAAATTCAAGCAGCGACCACACCACTTCAAAGCGAGAGATAAGTCCTCCAGCGACATCCGGCAATCCCTGTTACCTACCCGTAAGTTAACAATAACATTTATATATCTATTGCGATAGTAGAAGTTTAGTACGTCCCACGTTTTAAAGGAGAGTAGAAACCATTATTCTTGAACCGAGGTCATATGTGTTTGTAGATGACAGTACATTAATTTAATGTTTTATGCTAAACAAATAGGGTCGTGATAAAAATACTAAATGGCAATGGTTTGTTTATTGGAGGCCTACTTGTTTATGTTTTGTCATTGAAAATCTGTGAGGCCAAATATAGAAATGTTTTTACTGTTGGTTTGTAATATTTAATTTAAAATACATGTTTATTTTTGGTAGATTCTGGTGTTTCCTCTTATCCTTATGTGTTTAAAAATAGCTCTTCCTTAAGGACTAAACCACAAAAATAGCACTCTTAGAACAAAGCCTACTTCATCATAGAAGTAACTCACGCCCCTTAAAGCATACCGCTACTAAAAGGGTGTCAAAGCGTAGAGTGATCAAAGCCCAGGGTCATTCTACGACATATAATAAAAGTGGTGTCAGGTGTGGGGTTTTATATTAGAAAGAACCCAGCAGTGTCTATTTAAGGAAGAGCTAACACATAAAAGGAACACCAGGAATAATAGAATATTTGACGAGTGGAAAATTGGTAAAGTTAGAGGTGGATACCATCTAAAGGTAATTGTTAGGCCAAGTGGTAAGTTTCGGTGGTGGAATAGGTCAGGCTTGATTAAAAACAAGGTAGATGACTGACATAAGCGCGATGGAATTGTTTGACCTTTGTCGGAAGCAAGGTCAAAGCCTCGGACTGGAAGGAACCGAGCTGAACTCGTTTATTCAGGAGAAAGAGAGAAATGAAAGAGAAGAAAGAAGAGAGGAACGTAAAATGAAAATGGAAGCTGATGAAAGAAGAGAAAAGATGAAAATGGAAGCAGAAAAGACGAAAATGGAAGCTGATGAAAGAGAGAAGATAAGGGCCCACGAAAGAGCTCTTAGTAAAGACCAGTTAGAGGTGCAGTCAGTGTCATCTAAAACAGGAGTGTCACCAGCGGCCAGCATGAAACTCCCGGAGTACAAGGACGAAGAAGATTTATGCTCATATCTCTCCCATTTTGAGAAAATCTTTGAAGTCAATAATTGGGACCTAGAAGAAGATGGGGTCGCCAGACTGTTACCGCTCCTCAATCGTAGGATGAGAGAGATATTCGTATCTTTACCCTCAGAAGCGACTGTGGACTATTCCACTCTCAAAGCCGAACTTCTCTCAGCAACAAACCTTAACCCGCAAGAATATAGGATGAAGTTCCGGCAGTCTCGTATAAGACCTGGACAAACATACAAACATTTTGGCTTTGAGCTTCGTCGAAGCCTACAGTTTTGGATGGAGTCAGAAGGGGTAGAGAACGAAGTCGCTGCGGTCGTCGACTTCATGCTTAGAGATCAGTTACTAAGTACACTACCCCAGGAAATCTGTGCATTCGTTAAGGACCGAAAAGCTTCTTCCTTCAACGAGTGCCTGGACGAGGCTGACCTCCACGCGGTAAATCATCGGTTATATCCTAGGGAGTACAAGAAAGAGAAGGCTCCCTCCCCAAAGAAAAATGGGCCGCCACCCAGGCCTTTACAGAAGAAGCCCTTTAAGTTCTCAGCCGCAAAAGGAACTTATAAACCAAATTTTGGAGGAGAAAAAAATCAAAAAGAAGTTAGGATTCCACAAGGATCATACCCTAATACCGGCACGTATCCCAGGAAGCCCGTCACTTGTTATACCTGCGGGATAATAGGTCACCTGAGTTTCCAGTGCCCACAGAACTCCCGAATGAGGGAGACCTCGAGACAACAGGTGCAAAACCTGACTGCCGCGATCCCAGCAGGACAAGCTGATTTGTCCTACGTCCCCGCGCCAACATCCGAAGGGCCCCAGCAACAGGTAAACTTTCTATTCAACAAAAGTTCGCCAGGCGGCCTACAATTTGAAGAGGGCACTGTTAATGGGTGCCGAGTATCCACGTTAGTCAGAGACACCGGATGCACGTGCATAGTGGTATCCGACAAGTTGCTGCCCCCAGTAAACCCTGCCCATAAGAAATTCGCAATCGTCCACGACTTTTTAGGACGCGACAATCGATTCCCCGTCGTGAGATGTCATATACAATGCAGATATTTCACCGGTTGGACGGACGTGGTAGTAGCCCCGATTAAGTTCTGCGCAGTACTAATCGGACAAAACCCCCTAATTCCCCAGCAAGAAGTGGCCCAACAAGTAGTCACCCGGGCACAAGAAGCCAAGAGGAAAGAACAACCTGCTAAGTTGACCCCGAGGATTACCCTCGAAGACAATGGGTTCAAATTGACTTCCTTCGCCAGTGCTCAGAAGGAATGCCCCACTCTTAAACCTCTATGGGAGAAAGCTATTAAAGGTGAAATTCTCCAAGTGAAAGGAAAGAAGCCTATCCAGTATATCGTAGAAGACTCACTTCTCTACCGTACTATCAGCGAGGAGGATAAGGAGAACAAGAAAGCACTGTGTGTACCTCAAGAATACACGCAAAGAATTTTGAATACCGCGTATGATGAAATATTAGCCGGACACTTTGGGCACAACAAAACGGCGCAGCAGATATTCCGACACTTTTATTGGCCCCAGGCCGCCAGGGAAATTGTGGCCTATTGCCGATCATGCGACGTGTGTCAGAAGGATCCCTCCAGAGGACGGGTACCTCCCGCTCCCTTACAAAAGGTGCCCGTTATAACCGAACCATTCTTTCGAGTGGCAATTGATTTGGTGGGACTAATTCACCCCCCTTCAAGTGGAGGACACTCCTACATCCTCACCCTAGTGGATTGTGCCACCCGGTTCCCAGATGCCGTGGCCCTACGGAAGATTGACTCTATTTCCTGCGCGGAAGCATTAATTTCAATTTTTGCACGAGTAGGCCTGCCTAAAGAAATTCTATCTGATAGAGGGCGCCAATTCACCTCAGAATTGATGGAGTATTTTAACAAACTTCTGTTAGTCAAGCCAATTTTTACGAGTCCATTTCATCCAGCCGCTAACGGAATCTGCGAGAAATTAAACGGGACTCTCAAAAATATATTGAAGAAGTTGTGTCAAAACAACCCTACACAGTGGCACAGATACCTGCCTGCAGCCCTTTTCGCCTGCCGAGAAATACCTCATCGGACGTTGGGATTCTCGCCCTTTGAGCTATTATACGGGAGAAATGTGCGAGGTCCTATGAGTATTCTTAAGGAATTATTTTCCAACGCGAAGCTCGACCAAGAAATCAAATCGTCTTACGCCTACGTGATGGATATGCGCGAGCACCTAGAATACTGCTCTGGCTTAGCTCGAGAGAACGCCGAGAAAAATTTAGCCAAATACCGGGACTATTTCGATATGAAAGCAAAGGCTCGAAAATTAAAGGCAGGAGATGAAGTCTTATTATTACTCCCGACCGAAAATAATAAGTTATGGGCCCAGTGGAAGGGACCGTTTGAAGTAATCAAGGCACGGGGTCCAGTCGATTACTTGATAGATACCCCAACAGGGCGAAGAACCTATCATATAAACATGCTAAAAAAATATCACCGCCGCGCGTGCATAAAGAATATTACCCTTCTAGACGAAGAAGAACCGATGGATGCCGTTTACCCGTGTACGCTCCCGCAAGTCATACACACCGTGTGTGTGGAACAAGACGAGGAATACGAACTTCCCTCGCTCTCACCTACCCCGGAAGACCCTCGGGTGGATCTAAAGATAAATCCCCACTTAGAAATTCAACAAAAAGCGGAAATGTTGAACTTGCTCATGGAATTCCCAGAAGTCATTTCTGAAAACCCCGGATGTGCTAAGGATTTTATCCATGAAATAAAACAAAAAACTAATTCAGTGGTTCGGAGCAAACCATATCCTTTACCAATCCACCTACGAGAAGCCTTCAATAAGGAAGTCCGGAATTTACTAAAATTGGAAATTTTAGAGCCATCGGAGTCCGATTATTGCTCCCCCATAGTAATGGTTAAGAAACCTGATCAATCATTTCGGATGTGCGTGGACTTCCGAAAATTGAATTCAGTGACCGTTTTCGACGCCGAGCCCATCCCACTAATAGATCAAAATCTCCATTTATTTGAAGACGCTAAATTCATCACCGAATTGGATTTGTGTAAAGCGTACTATCAAATACCTCTCGCTAAGGAGTCCAAAAAACTGACGGCTTTTGCGACCGAGAGAGGTCTGTTACAGTTTACCAGGCTACCCTTCGGACTACTTACAGCCGGTAGCAATTATAATAGGATGATGAGGCGAATTATCGCTGGACTAAGCGACGTGTCGTTTTACTTCGACAACGTGTACGTAGCTACCCGTACATGGGAGTCACACTTACACGCTCTACGCTCATTGCTGGAGAAATTAAAGGAGCAAGGTCTAACCGCCGGGCCGACCAAGTGTTATTTTGCCTACGAATCCATTGACTACCTGGGATTCAAAATAGGACAAAAACACTTGACTACCCAGCAAGAAAAAGTGGACGCCATAGTCAAGATGCCCCGGCCGAAAACAAAGAAACAACTCCGATCGTTAAAAGGGAGTGGCCTCGTTCAATAGGCGTTTTGTACCACAATTCGCTTCCATTGCGGCCCCACTGAATGATTTGTTAAAAAAGACCGCGTCAGACCCTGTCACGTGGAACTCCCATGCAATAACTCAGTTGGAGGTTCTAAAAGGAAAACTCGCAACGGCGCCCATTCTTCGCTTACCAAATCCCAACAAGATCTTCGGCCTTCGCACGGACGCTAGTCAAAACGGGTTAGGCGGAGTATTGCTTCAATACGAAGATGACGAAACAGCCTATCCCATAGCTTATGTCAGTAGGAAACTGTTGAGTAGAGAAAAAGCCTACGCTACTATCGAAATCGAAGCTTTGGCCATAATATGGTCCATAGGTAAATTCAAATATTATCTAATAGAGCGCGAGTTTAAGTTGGAATGCGACCATAAACCGTTGTCATACTTAGGTAAAAATAAGTGTAAGAATGGAAGACTCCTGAGATGGAGTTTACTCTTGATGGAGTACCAGTACTCCATTCACTATATAAAAGGGTCCAACAATTGTATGGCCGACTCGTTAAGTCTGAACCCGGTCGACGATTAAGGAGCAGCCCAACTATTGTATTATAGCAAAGTTAAGTGTAAATCAGTAGAATTGTAAGTAAGTAGTCGCGAGTAACCCGAGTGGTAGGTAAGAAAATCCTAAGTTGGCACAGTAATATAGGAATTAATGTAAGGTCAGGTGAAATGTTATCGAGGCATTCCCGAGTGAACTAGAATTTATTGTATAATATAATGTTCCGTAAGTTACCCATGTATATTATTGTAAGCGTCGGATTGGAACCCCCCCCCCCCTCCCGTTATTTTCTTAAGAATGGAGGTAAATGTGGAGAAATGGCTACATTAAGCATCCTGGAGGAGTATAGGTACATTCAAGCCCCCCTCCCTTCATGAGGAGAAGCGTGGGAAAGGTAGCCGGCGAAAATGCTTACCATGTGTGATCTCCTCGCCGCTGTGGGCAGTTGGAGCTAACATATGTTTGAAGGCGACCACCTAAGGTCCTTAAACGACGCTCTAACGATCATATTACCTACGAGACCCATAAACCCGTGGTTAGGAAAAAAAAACGGTGCGAGTCAGAAGGCACGCCAAGTAGCGGTGCGGTTGCGAGCCTATAAATTGCGAGCTGACTTGGGCACCCCAGTGCCACCTCAGGAATTCTCGCTCTCCCCAGATGCTAACTCTCCATTCGCTCCCTTCCCCCTTTTTGCATCTGTGGCCTGGTTACTTCCTTCTTTAGATGGGGCGGCAATCCGCCTATATATAAGCCCCGCAAAGAAAGAGAAGAGGATGATCTGAAGTCGATACGCCAGAATAGGATTAGGTCGTGAAGATCGATCCATCGGCCAGACAAGAAGATTATTAGAAGTCGATTCGCCAGAAGAAAGATTAGTTCGTAAAGATTGATCCTTCAGCCATACAAGACTATTTCTGTGAGAAACGATAGGATCAGATTGAGAAAATCGACCCCCTCCTTCAGGGCCGTATTAACCTAAATAGTCAAGTTTTATATCGGTGCCATACCAAAGAAGCCTTTTCCGTCTGCAAAGAAGCCCGACTGAAGAAAAGCAAAGCCGCTCACACTCGAGTGATTCTCACATCTCAAGCACCGTAAGAGTGAGAGGAGAAGAACCCTGCCCCAACGAGCTCCCGTTCTTTAATTACGATTGAAGAATCATCCCCCGGCCCAGGCGACAAACAATCCCTCCTCGAAAATTCAAGCAGCGACCACACCACTTCAAAGCGAGAGATAAGTCCTCCAGCGACATCCGGCAATCCCTGTTACCTACCCGTAAGTTAACAATAACATTTATATATCTATTGCGATAGTAGAAGTTTAGTACGTCCCACGTTTTAAAGGAGAGTAGAAACCATTATTCTTGAACCGAGGTCATATGTGTTTGTAGATGACAGTACATTAATTTAATGTTTTATGCTAAACAAATAGGGTCGTGATAAAAATACTAAATGGCAATGGTTTGTTTATTGGAGGCCTACTTGTTTATGTTTTGTCATTGAAAATCTGTGAGGCCAAATATAGAAATGTTTTTACTGTTGGTTTGTAATATTTAATTTAAAATACATGTTTATTTTTGGTAGATTCTGGTGTTTCCTCTTATCCTTATGTGTTTAAAAATAGCTCTTCCTTAAGGACTAAACCACAAAAATAGCACTCTTAGAACAAAGCCTACTTCATCATAGAAGTAACTCACGCCCCTTAAAGCATACCGCTACTAAAAGGGTGTCAAAGCGTAGAGTGATCAAAGCCCAGGGTCATTCTACGACACTTATCTTTTAAGGAGAAGAGGGCTGGGAATGAATCCGCTTCTCCCCACCGCCGGCAGGAGCTCCCAGACCAGATAGAACGGCTTCAGTAAGGTTTATTTCCGAGATGGTGAAGGTCCTGGCAGTCGCATGGGCACCGGCCGGAGGAAGAGATCTCTCTCCTCATTGTACTGCCTTGAAGACCCGAGCAATTTGCGGAGGACCTTGCATAGGGGCGGACTCGGGTTTGGTGCTTGGTGCTAAGCCCAGGTTCGCCCCCATTAAGGCCCTACCGTCTGAGGGTGGGTTGCTTTAAGGACCATGTCTATCTCGGGGATGGGGTGCTCCATTTCCCCCTCCCTTCTAAGACATCACTGGTCCTATAGGTAGTGGTGTCACTAGTAGAGTATGGGGAGGCACATGCCTTAATCCCGCTAAGGTTAGTATGAGAGCCAGCGGGTCTCTGGATCAAATCGGCTGATGGGTCCTTGCTTCCCTCTCCACCCTGAAGGGGGTTTGCTCTATAGAACCACGTCAATAAAGAGCGGTCTGTTATGGGGTGCCTGCTGGCTTTCTTGTCCTTACCCTTGGAAAGTAAATCAAGGACTCATGCTGGAAAGATGGAGGCACCTGAGGGCACCTCCAGACAAGGAGGTGAGGGGAAATCACCTACACTCGTAGGCTAAGGAGAGTAGTAAGCCTCCTCTCCGGTTAATGAGATTTGAAGGGTTCCCTGCGAGAGCACAGGGGGCTAGACCACCAGTTTTCAGTTGAGCTGCCAGAAGGCGGCTCTGTGAATGGTGAGGGAAAAAGGTGAATAGGGTTTATTCTTAGATTTTAATCATCGGGCATGGTGACACTATTCTTTCTGCGGGAAGCAGTGCTAACACCCTTCGCAGTGGCCGCCCTGCGAGGGGTGAGTATTGGGCTGGCAGAGCCAGGGGCCGCCATTTTAGGCCTCTCCTTCGGCCTGGTGAGCTGGCAGCCCTTCGGCATTGCGGCTCCACCTTGAGCACGGCGCAAAAAGGATAGAATGTGAAGTCAGAAGTAAAGGAGATGTTAGGAAGGTATGAGAGGGGATGAAGCAGGTTGTGAAAAACCCACCATCCCAAACCGAAGCTCACGGCTTAGGGAACATTGTCCCCTCCCCCATCAACCCAGATCTTGGATAGTTGGATGAGAAGAAGGTAAGCATCTAATCTGTGATAGAAGCTGACCAGAGAAAGTTGTGAATGAGGTTGTAGGTGAAGTGAGGAAGTAGGGGAGAAACAGCTTTGTGAAAGAAGGAGAATAGGCTAAGCTGAGGCCGTACGGAGCGCAGAGTCTCGTCAGCACGGCGGCCAGGAAGGCAAATCGCCGCACCCCTTACGGGGTCAATAAATGCCATAACAATTTTCAGTCGGAATGCCATAGCAATTGCGTTATTTCCTTCTTGTTTTTAATAATTTGAGCATAACGGATGCTTACGCCTAACAACCAGGTAAAATTACCCCAAATCTGTATTTGTTATTATTCTAATCCATTTTATCCCTTCGTCTGCGAAATTTGTGGTAGATGTGATTTAATATGGTATCTTTCCTTGAAAGCTGTTGCTTTTTACCTTCTTCTCGTGGTTTACGACCCGAATCTGCAAAGAGCCTTGATGATGCAAGACTTACTGCGGCATTATCTTTAGAAGGAGGGACAGAACTTTCTTGTCCTCAATTAAAGGTGACCCTGTTTGCGCCAACTCTTTTTCCTTCATTTTGTCAAGTTGTGAACGGAAGATTCTCTTATTGTTTCTCTTGTCTCTCACTGTAATTGCACCATTCAATCCACTGCAGCTTAGTTTTATTAAAAAATGCCTATGAGAAAATAAATGATCAAATTAACGATGATACGCAACATTTTTCTTATTACTAATATGTTAGTAAAGTCAACTTCAGAGCACAAGTTTAATTAGGCGCCAAAAAGTTTTTTATCCATATAGTAAAAATAATATGATAATTTACAGTTACACTTTGTTTTTATGTTATCTTTTGTAAAATCGACTTCCAGGTAAAAGTGAATTTTGATTAATCTATACATTTTAATAATATTATTATTAGTCCGTAAATATTAGCATCAATATTGCCGAACAAAGGAAAGTAAGAATTCCAAGCAATATCGTCTTATTAACCACAAGCTTTTTGAGCGTTCAGAATCCCATTTCATTTTTTTTGCCAGGTGGATGACACTCATGTTTAATTCCTAAGCAATTATCCACTTCAATTTATTTCTATTTCTATTTATTGTCGCGTAGGTAAATAATATAAAGTTATAAATATTCTTTTGGATTCCAATGATCCCGTTAGTTCATTGATCTGGAAGGGGAGAAATATTGGGATAACAATTTTCTTCCAATACCTTAATGGAGATAAAAGAGAGAGGGTGCTAGATTGTGATAGAAATAATAATAAAAACACTGTATAACAAATTTCAGAGTAAAGAAAAAACATAGATTACATGTGCAATTTATTATGAAGATAAACATGCTGAATTTGAATTTGATAACAATAATTTCCGATCACGTAAGATTTTCTTGTAAATTGCAAATATAATAATAATGCAATTTATACTGATTTTCACGATACCAGAAATGTATTTAGCTCGCAGATTCAGATTAAATCTGTCCATTGTAATTAATTCATTAACATATAATAAATCAGCATGTTTGTTAGCATTATATAATGTATTAATCTACATTATAGTATTTACTTCTTCGTTTGAAAGACGTCTCGAGAGTGTCAATCTTAAGGCTCCAGCAAATGTCAACCAACATAGCAGGGTTCCATTTTTCCTTACTCCTGTTTTCCATTGACGCTCTATTTTGATGGAACTGATCTCCATGTTTATCACTCAGATCTCCTTCATTCTTATGGAAAAGGGACAAATGAAGAAAGTGTATCTCCAGTACCATATTGCATCCAAGATCTTGGTAGCACTTGATTACGCTCTCCACTGGGTCCCTTAGTGCTTTCCAAGAAGTTTTTGCATACATCTTTGAATGCATGCCAGGGCGCGAGCTCAGCTTCATCCGTTGTCGCCTCGGAGTCGTCATTAACTTTACGTTGACGAATCTGAGCATCACTCATTTTAGGGAAGTTTGTTTTAAGGTAGTGGAAACATAGATTGTCATGTTGCAGTGATATGGTAAATTGCTTTATTAGACATAGTTTTATATGTCCCAATGTCATTTGTAGGAGAATAGCCGAATGCTCCCACGTTTTCCCACCTTCCTTCCGGCCCGATGTCTGGTGGCCTCCCGCCGGAAGAACCCGCCGGCCATTTCAGCTAACCACCGCATTCCTCCCTGGACTGGTTATCGATATATGAGAGCCCATCTTGTCTTCCGGTGGTGACTCTAAGTTTACAAAGGACGAGATGGAGGAGATAATCAAGCGGCTGTCCCCCTAAGAAGCGCACTTGACTTCAAATCTACTTCCGGAGCCTTTTGAACCTATACTGACTTTCGTGTATATAAGATGAGTTCTTTTAACCCTCGGTAGTAGAGCTTGCACAGCGTCTGGCGGGGCAGGAATTGCCATCTATCTCGGTGTAGTGGGAAATCGTCGAAGCACCAAGTCTTCAGAGAGGAGATCAGTCCCGGTTAGGGAGGCTCCTGAACCCGTTGGTCTGCAAGTGAGTGCGGACCCAGGCTCGTACTCACGTTTTCAGAGCCAAAGCTACAAATAGCCTCAGTCTGGTTCCCTAAGTGAGAAAACTACATCTCGGCTTTTCTCCGTGACCCTACATGTCAATAGGTTTTTTCGCCCCCCTCACAGAGGCACCCAAGATTCCTCGGAGTTCACGTTCGTGGGGATCTCTTTAACAAGGAGATCCCGTCCCCGCCTTCTTCCAATAGAATCGTGACGGAATTGTGGGATCTGGTCGGTCCCTGGAGAACCTACTTCATTGTCTCCACCCCTTATTTCACCACCTTCACTCATCAGCACCACTCGAAGATCAGGTTCCAAGGTAACCCTTTCCTTTCACATTCCCCAACTTCACTACGAAGCTTACCAAGATTAAAAGTGTATAGGGATTTACATAGTGAACAGTTATTTACAAGCCAAGTGAGATTTACGAGCTTCACTTATTAACTTATCTCTGAAAGAACCTTATTTGTATATATATGTTTTTCTTGTTTAGCGTTTATTGAAATGTAATTTTCATATTGTTTGTATATCTAACTTCTTTGGGTCGCTTGCTGGCAAAGTTTATTCTAATTCCTCCGTAGCCAACCTCTAAGCACTCTAACCCATTCATGGCACGGGCCGAACAAAGTATAAGGAGTAGTACGACGACCCCTCCGCATTCGTGATAATAGGATATATATATATATATATATATATATATATATATATATATATATATATATATATATATATATATATATATATAAGAGTCGGGGGAATCTCCAACCACCCCTTGGCCTATTCCTAGACATATAATATATATTATATCATATTTAATTCTGGTGTCATTAGGTGTGCGGTTTGTTTCGAACCCGTCAATGTTGAAATTTCCCTTTCCTAATTGCCAAGCGCCCAAGGTTAGATAAGACAAATAATATGACATTTTAAATTTTGTTGGTGAAATAAGAATTGACCCCGTGTCCTTTTAATTTTTTGGGGGTATTGTCATACAATATTTAAAACGGTTAGTAGGCCCTAACGATAACCCGTGCTGGCAGCATCTCACCAAGCATAGTATCTATTTGTATTATATTTATTTTTTATTATTATTATTATTATTTTGTATACCACACCGGGAAACAATTTAAAAACAAAATTCTGTTGAGTTAGATTTTTGTGCTGATTTAGACTAAAATTAGCATGCTGATTCCAAATTTGTAGTCAGCTTTTTCTAGCACGTCTATTTTTTTATCCACAGCTTACCCCCGAGAGAATTAAAATTTCACTGCTTAGCTGTAATAAGATTTGCCTGCTGATTACAATTTAATTCATCTACAGCTACGTGGCAACTTGTTTGTGCAGTCACCAATGAGACAGTTCGGTGAGAGGTGTGTGTTGTACGTTCTATTTCGTTATATGCTGTTTTTTAGCTTTCAAAGCTGGTAATTATTCCATCTTAGTGTTTTATTTACATAGGTATATATTTCCTTTGTTTCAGATCATGTCTGCTCCTGCAACTTCTCGTTGTAAATGCCTAAACAACCCTGACTCCTTCTGCTACATTTGTGGCAGTTTCGCCATTCCAAGTCAGAGGGCAAACATCAGTGCATTCGTCAAAGAAGCATATTTAGCATATTTTAAAGTAAAACTCGGTGATCAAGACAAGCCATGGGCACCACAGAAAGTGTGAAGGCAGTATGTCGAGAGTTTACGGATGGGGACCAAAGGAACACGTGAAAGGTTGCCATTTGGTAACCCCATGGTTTGGCGAGAGCAAAAGGATCATTGCAGAGATTGTTACATTTGTTTAGGGAAAACATCAGGATTTAACAAGAAAAATAAAAGTAAACTAGAATATCCTAATCTACCGTCAGCTATAAGGCCAATTGCCTCATTCAGCTGAAATTCCAGTGCCAATTTTCGAACAACTACCTCCTCTAGAAGATCTGACTGATGTTGACGAACGCAATGACAGCAATGATGCAGATTCGAAATTCACGAGGATTCGGTTCGTGGGGGATTTGATCAGCACTAATTGAATGATTTGGCACGTGATTTGGGCCTATCACAAAAAGCTTCAGAAATCCTAGCATCAAGAGTAAATGAGAAAAATTGACTTGAACAAGGAGCGAAAGTATCATACTTTCGAACCAGAGAAAGTACATTTCTGCAGTACTTTCGAAGTGACAGTGGCTTTGTGTATTGCCAGATCATTTCTAGTTTACTGAATGAATTAGGGTTTTAATCTACAATCCAAATGAATGGCAAATGTTTATTGATAGCTCAAAGCGGAGCTTTAAGTTTGTCCTTCTAAACAATGGCAATTTATTTGGTGCAGTCCCTATTGGGCATTCTGTCTGTCTTCGTGAAGAACATGGAGAAATAAAGAGGATCATTGAGTTATTGCAATATGACAAACACAATTGGATCATCTGTGTTGACCTTAAAATGGTGTGCTTCATTCTCGGTCAGCAACATGGGTACACAAAGTATCCCTGCTTTCTCTGTATATGGGATAGCAGAGCTCGAGGGAAGCATCGGGTTGAGACGAATTGGCTTCCTAGATCTGATCTTAAACCTGGAGATCCCAACATTCTACATGTGCCCCTTGTTGACAGGAAGAATATAATATTCTCACCTCTGCACATAAAACTATGTCCCATGAAGCAGTTTGTAAAGGCGTTGCCTACTGATGGCGAGTGTTTTAAGTACATCATCTTGACATTTCCTGGTCTGTCAATTGAAAAACTCAAGGCCGGTTTGTTTGATCGTCCACAAATTCGACAGCTCATCAAAGATGAACAGTTCACTGGGACTACGTCAAACCTTGAAAAGAATGCTAAGTTATCATTCAAAGACGTCGTCAAGAACTTTCTTGGGAATACACTTGCAAGTTATTACACAGAAATTGTTCAGAATCTATTGAAGAGCTAAAAGGCGCTTGGTTGCAACATGAGTATTAAACTACATTTTCTGCATTGCCATCTTGCCAGCTTCCCGGATGATCTTTGTGCTGTTAGCAACGAACAAGGTGAACGATTTCACTAAGATTTGAAGGTTACGAAAGAACGTTATCAGGATAGATAAAATGTACATATGATGGCTGACTATTGTTGGAGCATCAAACGCGATAGTCCTTAAGTTAAACACTCCAGAAAGAGCTATAAACGTAAATTTTCACCTTAACTACTTGCACACAATTATAACTATATAATTACAGTAGTCATATCCTTTGTTAAAACATAATAGTGTTAAATAAATATTGCAATCATGCCTGTTTCTTTCATATTTCATTGTATGTCATTATTTGAAAAAGTTCAAAAACTTGAAGTGATAGAGAAAAACGGAGATTAGTTTTGGAATCAGCACAGAAAAATTAGTTAAAAACAGCTGTCAGACCTACCTCAACAAAAATTGTGTTCCTCGGTTTAATTTGTCGCTGCTGTATAATCCGGGGTTAAGTCGTAAAGCTCTTCCGTGAATCAGTGGATCCGAGAGCGTATCCAAGATGTCTTCCTCCTTATCCGAGATTTTCCATAAACAGGGACAAATTTTGGGCCTTTCGGGCAATGAATTGATCGAATACGTTCAGAACTAACAAAGGAATGAACGTGAGGAAAAAAGAGAAGAACAGCGAAGACAAGAAGAAACAGAAAAGAGGGAGAAAATTTGTCAACACGAGCGTGAGTTAAGTAGAGATCAAGTAGGAGTCAGTTCCATCGTGTCCAGAAGTCACCAACCTCAGCCCCCCGCATTAAAGCTCCCCCATTAAGGTGAACAAGAGAACTTTTCCATTTACTTAACCCCTTTCGAAAAGATCTTCGAAGTCAATGGGTGGGACATTGAGCCTGCTCCCGCTGCTCAATTCTCATCTAAGAGAAATCTTCGTTGCCCTCCCAACAGAAGCTACAATAGATTATTCATCTCTTAAAGCAGAACTCTTATCCGCGATTAATTTAAATCCCGAGTGCTACAGACAAAAAGTTCGATCGGCTAGGATCCAGGTAGGACAGACGTATCGACAGTTCGGGTTCATCCTGAAGGAAAACTTCCAATTTTGTGTTGATTCTGCTAGAGTCGGTGGTGACTACGACTCACTGCTCAATTTTTTTCTGAAGGACAAGCTAATGAACACCCTCTTTACGTAAATCCCTGCTTTTGTGCAAGATAGGCGTGCCTCTACCTTTAACGAGTGCCTCGAAGAAGCGCATCTATACGCCACAAATCATCAATTATATCCTAAGGAGCAAAAGTAAAGCAGTCCTCCGTCCCCTAAGAACCAAAGACAATCACGACTGAGAAAACCCCCTCATTTAGTGAAAGCCCCAGGCCCCTTTAAACCAAAAGGTAACCACCCTAAGAAGCAAGAAGGGGTAAAACCCCCAATTTTTATTGCTCCGTCGAGTAACCCCTACCGGAGTAAATATGCTTCTCTTGTTGAACCTCTGGTGACTACAAATATCAGGGTCCACAAAACTCTCGCTTTCGCTTTGCCCATGAACAAGAGCTCCACCAAGTCTCCGCAACTTTCGCTGCCGAACAGCCTACCGCGCCTGCGCCCCTGCCATCTTCGTCGACCTCTCAGGAGCATCAGGTGAACTTTCTTCTTAATAACAGTTCTTATGGTGGGCTCAAATTCGAGTCCGCATCCATTAATAGATGTAGAGTATCCACTCTGGTGAGAGATACAGGGTGGATTTGTATAGTGCTATCGGACAGGCTGCTTCCCCCCGTGGACCCACAGCATAAGAAATTCGCTGTCGTACACGATTTCTTGGGAAGAGCTAGTAAATTCCCAGTGGTCCGTTGTCACGTAAAATGCCGCTATTTTACGGGGTGGAACGACGTCGTAGCTGCCCTGATTAAGTTTTGTGCAGTGTTGGTGGGCTAGAGCGCGCAGCTCTCCCCAACTGCTTTGTCGCAAGCTCTCATCACCCTGGCTCAGGCTGATAGAGATGCCTGCCCCCCCGTTTCTCTCAAGCCCTCATGCACCCCCGATTACAAGGGACTGAATAACGCTCAATTTATCAGTTCCCCAAAGGACTGCCTTTCACTCCAACCCTTATGGGAAAAGACCAAACGAGGAGAGACAGAATCGGTTAATAGAGACCGAAAAGTGAGATATGTGATAGAAGACGCTTTGCTATTTCGTAATTCCACGGATTGAGTAGGCTCCCCCTTCAAGGCCCTTTGCGTGCCTAGGGCCTATTTTGCGAATATTTTGCAAATAGCACACGAAGGTCTGTTTACAGGACACGTCAGCCATAATAAGACCTCGCAACGCGTATTTAAGTATTTTTTTGGCCTGATGTAGCCAAGGAAATCGCAGAGTTTTGCAGAACCTGTAATATATGTCAAAAGGTCACTGCAAAAGGATGAGTACAACCGGACCCCCTTTAGAAGACTCCAGTTATATCACAACCATTTTGCAGGGTTGCAATCGATCTTAATGGACCGATACGCCCCCGTTCCACCGAGGGACACTCATACGTTCTCACCCTCGTTGATTGGGCCACCCGGTTCCCTGAAGCGATTGCTCTCAAAAGAATTGATAACATCTCGTGTGTCGAGGCATTAATCTCTATTTTTCACAGGTCGAGATCCCTAAAGAGGTCCTCTCTAATAAGGGCCGTCAATTTACGTCCGAGATGATAAAGCACGTGAGTAAGTTTTCCAAAGTAGGCTCATTTTCACCACGCCTTTTCACCCCTCTGCAAACGGTATGTGTGAGAAGTTAAACGCTACCTTAAAAAGCGTGGTTAAAAAGCTGTGCCACGACCAGCCCCAGGAATGGCCCCGGTACCTGCCAGTAGCTTTGTTTGCATGTAGAGAGATTCCTCACCAAACTCTGAGATTCTCCCCATCCGAGCATCTCTATGGTTGCAATGTCCGAAGTTCTCTGAGCATTCTCAAGGAGCTCCTCACGAACTCTCGATTGGATGAGGAACTAAAGACCTCCTACTTGTATGTTCTGGACTTGTGTGACAGGCTTGAAAATGCTCGGAGGTTTCCATGCAAAATTCCGAGATCAATCTACAGAAGTATCGCACGTATTTTGATATTAAATCTAACGCAGGAAAATTGAAACCAGGCAATAAAATTCTGCTTTTACTCCCCATGGACAACACCAATCACCTAACCCAGCTTAGGATCCACGGATTGACAATCAAGCTCTCCAAGTGCCACTTTGGTCATAGCACTATCTCAACTTAGGGTTCAAAGTAGGAGAGGGAAAATTATCCCCTCAAGAGGACAAAGTTAAGGCAATAGAAGGTATGCCACTCCCTAAAACCAAAAAATAGCTTCGTTCGTTTCTTGGCTCCGTCTCCTTCTATCAGCGGTTCATCCCCCAATTCGCTTTCACACCCGTCAATGACCTTCTTAAAAAGGCCGCACCAGATCCTATCCTATGGAATCCCGCCGTCACTGAGAGTTTCGGCGAGCTAAAAAAAAATTGGTCTCCGCTCCTATCCGCCGTTTGCCCAATCCCCAGAAAATATTTGGCATCCGAACTGATGCCTCTAATCTCAGCATTGGGTGCATTTTATTACAATATGCGGAAGAAGTAACCCCATTTCTAGTGGCATACGCGAGCTAAAAGCTGTTGGTTCAAGAAAAAACATAAGCTACTATAGAGCTTGAAGCTTTAGCCATCCTTTTGGGCATTTAAAAGTTAAAGATGTATTTGATTGATAGACCTTTTACTGTCGAAATGGACAATAGGCCACTAACCTACTTAAAAAATGAGATGGTCCCTTTTATTTTCCGAATAACAATACAATGTATCTTACGTAAAAGGAACGGATTACGTCATTGCTGATAATTTATCACGCAATCCATTAACGAAGGCCCTAGTTATAGCAACTAACCGGAACCGTCCGGCCATTGTTATTTTTTTTCTTTTGTATTTCTTATGTTCTATTTTTTTATTTATGTCTAGTTATTCTTGTAATTTCTAAAACCTTGTCGCGAAATAGTACCATTTTATTATGTTGATTATGTTTCGCATATGTGTTTTCTGGGATCTCATTCTGGCTATAGATTGTAACTGCGATTAGGTTATATCTTGTGGCATTATCCCTCGTTCCACTTCAGAATTATGTCCCCTCGGGATAGGTAGGGATGTAAGAGAATAGCCGAATGCTTCCACGTTTTCCCACCTACCTTCCGGACGAGCCGCGATATCAAACCTTCCCCTTCCGTCCCGATGTCTGGTGGCCTCTCGCCGGAAGAACCCGCCGGCCATTTCAGCTAACCACCGCATTTCTTCCCGAACTGGATATCGATATATGGGAGCCCATCTTGGCTTCCCGTGGTTTCCGGAAGTTTACAAAGGACGAAATGGAGGAGATAATCAAGCGGTTGTCCCCCTAAGAAGGGCACTTGACATCAAATCTACTTCCGGAGCCATGTGAACCTCTCCCAACTTTCAGGTATAAAAGATGAATTCTTTATGCTTCGGTAGTAGAGCTTGCTCAGCATCTGGTGGGGCAGGAATTGCCATATAACTAGGTGTTGTTGTAAATCTTTGAAGCACCACGTCTTCAGAGAGGAGATCGTACCCAGTTAGGGAGGGTCCTTACCCCGATGGTCTGCAAGTCAATGTAGACCCAGGCTCATACTCACGTTTTCAGATTTGAAGCTACAAACAGCCTCACTCAAGCTCCCTAAGCAAGAAAACTACATCTCGACTTTTCTCCGTGACCCTACGCGTCGATAGGTCACTTCGCCCCCCTCATAGAGGCACCTAAGTTTCCTAGGAGTTCACGAGCGTGGGGCCCTCTTTAACAAGGAGCTCCCGTCACCGCCTTTTTCCAGCAGAATCGTGACGGAATTATGGGATCTGGTCGGTCCCTGGAGAACCTACCTCATCGTCTCCACCCATTTATCTCACCATCTTCACTCACTAGCGCCACCCGAAGATAAGGTTCCAAGGTAACTCTATCCTTTCACATTCCCCAACTTCACAGCGAAGCTTACCAAGATTAAAAGTGTATAGGGATTTACATAGTGAACAGTTATTTACAAGCCAAGTCAGATATCCGAGCTTGACTTATTAATATATCTCTCAAAGAACCTTATTGTACCTATATGTTTTTCTTGATTAGCGTTCATTAAAATTTTATTTTCATATTGTTTGTATATCTAGCTTCCTTTGGATCGCTTGCTGGCAAAGTTTATTCCAATTTCTTCGTAGCCAACCTCTAAGGACTCTGAGTCAATAAACCCATTCAGAACACGTTCCGAACGAAGTATAAGGAGTAGTACGACGACCCCTCCCCATTCGTAATAATAGGATATATATATATATATATATATATATATATATATATATATATATATATATATATAAGAGTCTAGGGAAACTCCGACCACCCCTCGGCCTATTCCTCGACATCCGACTTGCAAAAGAAACACATAAACTTTTTGTATCTAGCTTGTTTCCCATTAAGAAGTCTGCACCAATTAGCCACTTATGCTTCTTGGAACTTATGCGGTCTAGAATAAAAGCAAGGTTCTCATTTGTCTCTTTTAAAATGACTGAGTGAACAACTGGAACTGAAAGCATTGTCTTCACACTGTGCAACAGAGCCGTTTTTATGCCTTAAAGGGATGCATATATGAATAACCTTCACTAATTTGATGTATAGGTCAGATTAAGGGCATTGAATATGCCTCTTTTATTAATAAGTCAACGTGCTTCCAAAAGCCAAGAATCGCTCTAGATGTGCAAAACGCTTTCTAAATACTGTAATTCTAACATGTTCATCCAACAGGTTCCATTGTTGCAGACAGAGGTGAGACTAGGAGTTCACTCTGTGGCTTCGTAAGTGTTAAATCACGAACTAGAACATTGATGTTCCAGTTGGGTGATGAGGTGTGGTTTCTCGTCAGATTCAAGCTGTGCAACACATTGTGTATCTTGAGATTCTGAATCGTCTGAGTTGCTCGTGTCATCGCTTGGTAGGCCAGAGCGCGGCTGTGGTACAGGAATATCACTTGAATGTGGAACTGGGTGAATAGCAGACTGAAGATCTGGATACATGATATATTTCTTGCCTTTTATGTTGCCATCTGCAGTGAAGTAAAATAAAATCAGACCAAAAATTGATATTACTGGCTGGGATCACTTGCAGAAATAGCGGATGTACAACATAGTATTATTTTTATGTTTTCAATTGATACATCTTTTAAAAATATATTACAGACCAGGAAAGAAAACACATTGGATAACCACCTTTAATATCTGTAAAAGATGGGTATATATAAATCTTTTGATTTTTAAAAAATTTAGTGTATTTATCTATTTTATTTTTATAGGAGATCAAGGGAGGTGCTTAGACAAATAATTAAAACTGTTATAAAAAGTGGGTTGAAAGGACAAAGAGGCAGGAGGCCAACAACCGGAAGGGCTGGTAGCGAGCGTAGCGAAGCCATGGCTTGTATCTTTATATTAGCATTTCTTTATGAAAACAGTGAGTTCTTTATTACGAGTAATATATACGTTGATAATGTAATTATATGCTACATATGTATAGAATGAAGTAATTGCCTTTGGCTGCTTTTAAGCATTTATAATTGAGGCATTCAATAATGCATAGGTCAACAGCATTTAGGCATTCTTCTTTCTGCTTATAGCTACAATTATGAACTGGCAAATACTAAGATCTACTCGAGTCGAGTTCAAGAGAATATTTTAATGCGAGGGAATTAAATGAAGGTAACTCCAAAATGCTCTATTTTTATATTTTCCTCTGGGTTGTTATCGTATATGTTGTCATTACCTATTGCACTCGCAGAAAGAAAACCTTTCGGATGTGAGTCTTCCCAGGACAGCGTACCCCTATCCTGGTTTACTTTCCTTTTACCGACATGTGCTTGAGGACTTTATAGGTATTCTTCCTGTTGTTATTTTTCTTTATTATCCAAATCCCGAAAAGGTGGGATTTCTTGTATGACTCAACCTGATTAGAAAAGTTTCCCCCACTAACACTCCATCTAGGCCCTGTCAATTAAAAGGCTACCCATCATTATTCTGTTCTGTTATTTTCGTCCATCTTTGTTCATAAGCCTTTACTGGTGAAACCGTAGAATAATTAGAGTCAATTCGCTCTTGATTTCTGTTCGATTGATTGGTCAAGCGTTAAGATACGCGGGAGGAGACACTCAAATGCTGGTCTCTGTATTTCTTTAGAGCAACGCCACTGGCCCTTTCATAAATCCCGCCAGTAAAGGCCTTTTGGACCATTTGGAAAGAGCTTAAGTACTATCTGTTCCGTCCAACTAACAGGTACCGACACTGTTTATAATATGTGGTTCTGTTCTAGTTCTGTCACTCTTATAGGTATCCACTTTGGTTAGAATCAGGCTTCGGTCAAATTTAATCGCCAGGGAAAGTATCTTTTGGATAGAGAAAACGGGTGTCTGTCGAGAAATTCACAGTCCTTCTATCTCGTAATTCATAGTTTCCCCTTTTCTAAAGTTATTCTATAGGTAATGCCAGATTTCTTTCATGGTTGTCATTATTATATGGATAGAAATATTCGCAAGCCAAGATACTTGTAGGCCTTACCCTAACCCGAAGCTTATATTGCAAAATGCCATTGTCGTCATTTTCTAGCTATTAATTTTGTATTATTATTATTAATCGTTTGAGATTGTAGAAAAGGTAACAATGTTAAGAATACGGCAGATTCTTTGTGTCAAGTAAACGGTGAAGAGGAAATTAGTGTGAACCAGTGCTAAAGATGGTTTGAGAATTATCGTTCGCGAAACGTTATTTTAAAACATGAACCCAATTCAGGACAACCGGGAGATTCTGTTCATAAACTTTTAAAAATACCAAAAGAAAAAATCCATTTTAACGGTTGAAAATTGACTAAAAAATTATTCAACTCATTCCACTGTGCATTGTCATTTGAAGGGGCAAGTCAAGGTTTCACAATTGAGGCAATGGAGTTCTCAAGACCGGTCAGAGATACACGCGACAAAAAATCATTATACATTCATCTCTCCTTTAAGATAAGGGAAATATTTTCTTGTAGAATTATTACAGGAGACAAAAAGTAGGCTATGTTGAATAATATTAAACGTTCTAGGTTATGGATTAGTCCTGGGAGAAACCAATACCACAGGCTAAATAAAAGCTTCATCCACGGAATATTATCTTGTGCGTCGGTCGGAGATATGAATAGCATAATCCGTTTTGAACTTCTTAACCCAAATCAGAATATCGCCAAAGAAAAGGGCACCATCGATTCCATAGAAAAACTATACTCTTTCTTTATTACAATCCCCTACCTCATATGGCAAGAGATACCAGACAAACCTTAATTTCAATTGAGAAATAATGAGTCCTCATCCATACTCACCCGAATTAGTTCCATCAAATTCCTATCTTATAGGTATTTCAGCGAATCACCTGAAGAGAATGAAGATGTCGAAATAACCTTAGAGAACTTTTTAAAATCAAATCATACGATTTTTACAAACATGGTATTAAAAAGTCTGAAGAAGCTGGAGACATGTTGTAGAAACTGGTGTAAATTATATTACGTATTAAATTAACGAATAACTATTTATTTAAATATAAATAAGTTTATATATTTGTTTAAATTCTAGCCCTAAAATAATGATAAACATAAAAAAATGCTGCATTAATTATGAGATAACCTTATAAGGCTTTTATAAGGTAAGCCTCACTCTCTTTTCACTCCTCTACGATCCTCTAATAAAGATTAAGTTTAATGATTTGTTGAAAGCGACCTTACACACTTCAAAGATCAAAACGATCCTAAAGTTTCCCCAAATTAATCTCTTTTAGCTCCACCTCAATAATTATAATCTCGGAAACTGAGGTACCATACATTGTATGATAGATCTTTTAGATCATTTTTACGATAAACAAAGGAAGATCAGTTTCAAATCCTTTGAGTTTTCTAAATTTTATTCGAAAATGTTAGTCATTGTTGTCCAAATTTTAAAAATAGTCCATCTCACTGATCTGTATTACTCTTCTTCCCGTAGCACAGACTTAAATCTTTATAACCTTACGAAAATGCAAGTACACTCGTCTACCTCTAAAACATATCAACCCCCAAATTCCAAATCGTAAAGAACAATCTTGTGCAAATGCAAGAAAATCTATCCATCTGTCTTAATTTTTTTTTCGAAAACAAGGATAAATTAGGGCCGCTTTAGCGCGTATCCTACCGACCAGTATTTTCTTTAGCGTGTTTGATTTTGGTTATCTTTTGTTTTGTTTTATTTAGCCACTCACCAAGAAAGCATAAACGAACCATTGTTTTTATATAATATTTTAAAGTACGACCAGTCAATTCAAAAGTCAATGTCAAACTGTGTAAACGTTTAAGCTTAATTAAATTGCAAATTTTAATATTTATGATTTCTATGAAGCAACAGCATTTGGGTTGAAAGATAATTTTTAAAGATGATTTTAAAAGTATAAACATTTTTTTAGCAAAAACAACTGACCTAATTTTTCCTGTTTACTCAATTACAGACATATGCAAACGTATGACAAAAAAAAAAACTCGTAGGACAGACGCTAAAGCGGCAACCATAACTTTTTTCAAAAAGTGATTCTAAAATCGGAGACACTTGACTGCCAGACAGGGCACGGGAGGGAGATTTCAGATCTAAGGAATGAATTTTCTCATGAGAAGAATTTTGAATTTGGATTGGATTTAATCTAGGTATGTGCACTGTATACATACTCGTATATCAATTACGTATTAAGCATAAGTAGAAATTTATGCATAAGCTAAATTCAAGTTACGCTGAAGCTTAAGTAAGAAAGGCCTCTTAGTCCGAACGCGCTTTCACTATTTGATGTTTTAATTGTGAATTGTGAAAACGTGTTGACGTCACTCCATCGAATCAGACCTAAAAAGTATTGGCGAAAATGGAATAAAGGGGGATTTCAATAGAGTTACGCAGACGCCAGGAGATCTCGCTAATCTCTTGATGTGTCTTGCTCTTTGTTTTTTTTCTGTCTTCTTTTCTTTATTCCTAGATTGAATAACCTCTTTTAATTTAAGGTTTCTTGTTGTTTCTTTGCCATTATTTTATCCATTACAGTATAATTTAGGAATAAGATTTTCCTAACAGTTTGAATATTTAGTTTGAAGTGTTACAAATTTCTAGATATGGATTTAGGCATGGACAAAAGTAATTATAAATACTGAAGTTCAGAAAAAATAAATATGATTATCGAATGTTTGTGAATTTTTTAAAACAAAAGAAATTACAAATTGAGAAGTGCAAGAAAAAATTAAGAAAGTTTATTAAAATTAGGAAATAACTTCAATTTTTTGTTTTTTTTTGTATATTCGAAGATTTTATCAGTTCTTTCTAAAATAGATTTTCCAATTTAATCTTTAGCTCGAAGCCTAACATTATAATTTAACTACCGTTTGCTGTAGTTATGCCTTCTTTCTTTTTTTAGAATAATGAAACGTTCGGAAATTCAAAAATTATCATATGATGTCCTGGAGTATTTTTTTAAAAAAAGGGATTAGAAAAGGAAGAGGTTCAGAATTCAAAAATATTTCCATACATTGTTGAAATTAAGGCAAGAAATGCTAAAAAAAAGGAAATGATTTCATCTAGTCTCTCAACTGTTATTTCTAAATAAAAAAATCGGTGTATGAATATTTTCTTTAAGGAATTCCTAGTTTCCAAAATATTATTGGATAAGTTTTGACTAATATTTATATGTAAAAACTATTCTCTTAATGAAATTCTAAAACGCAAGCAACGCTTTAACATTTGTAAAAGATTTGACGTACAAATCTTTATTTCATTAACATAAGAAAAATGTTATTAAAAAACCCCCCAAAATATGACACTCACTTGTTCGTGTTGTATACTTTGTGGATAAACATAAAAATTAAAGAATAATTACAGATAAGAATATAAATTACAATGTATTCGTGCAAAATAAATTAAATGGCAATAGTATTTTAAAAAATAAAGACGATATTGAAAAAGCTGAAATTATACGAACATATATTATTACTGAATTTCAAGGAAATGAATTGAAAAGCGATATTGTTTTTGTAAAAAGGTGCTACAACAGGAAAATTATATCAAACAATATTGTGGAGGAATGAATATAACGAGGACAAGCAGACACTAGTTTGTTTATACAGCGTCAACCGTTACGTTCCACATGGGCCAAGACTTCCTTCCCTCATTTCCCTGCTGCCCCAAGACCCTTCGAAGTGCTCGCAAAGAAGTATTTCAGTAAGCAGATTTTGTAATTTACGAGAATGGTGGTGTAGTCCGTTAATATTAACATAGTAGAGTGTGGGACCCTTTAGAATGAAAACCTTGCTGTCTAAGGCTTCATCGGCAGAAAATCTATGAACAGGCTCACTAAACCCCCTGATTGTTTATTTCCCATTTTGCCAAGTAGACGAAATCTCACCTTCCTCGTGCGTAAACGTGAAAGGGCACAGTGTCCTACAAAATTTATGCCCTAGGAGAGAGGCTTAACTGTGGGCTAGTGAGGGTTTGTCCCTCCTATAGTTCCTCGTCTCTCCTCCCCCAGGGGATAATCAAAGTATATATAGTTCAATTTTGAGAAATAAAGAAGAAGCCGTGTAGCCCTCGAGAGAAGAAGACGAGTCCCTGAGTCAAACAGGGAATTAAGAAGATAGTTGTAACCAAGCGGGACTTTCCCTCTAGAGGCTGTTCCTTGGGTTGCTTAGAAGAGCAGACCAGTGGCATCGAGACCAGCTTCCTACCATTCTCCTACAGAGAAAATCCCGTATCTCAGTTTTCTGACAAAAACAAAGATACCTATCACCATTGAGGAATACCAAAGGGAATTCCCATTCGAGAAAAGATTCACATCTTGGATAAGTCTCATCATCGAGAAGCGAGAATTGGTAACACAGGGATCGGAATAACTTCCATTTATCCAAGATCCCCTCACCTACATCGTCAAGTCAAGAGAAGCATTGTCACACGCCTCCAAATAGCTCCGGGAGAAGTATCAGCTGGTTTCCCGAATAAACTCATCACACTCGTTTCAACTCAGTGGGGAAGTTTCCAGTCCAACTCACCCTAAATCATCTCAGCAAGGAGACTCACTTTTAAGGTCACACAACTGTCGACACACTCTGAGATAAGATGTATTGAATACAAAATTTATTCATTTTTGTTATTTCTCATTCCGTGCTAGTGTATTCGTAACAAAACTATTTCAATCTGGTAGTCGTAACCAGACTATTTCAATTTCAAATGACTTAAGAACTAGCAATAAATGAGCTTAAATCTCGTGTATTAGAAGTGAATTTTGCGTCAACCATCTCTTATTACTCATTTGTAGTGTTAATTTTTATTAGACCCTCTTGCTATAGAATTAGTGTATTTAAAGATTTAATATTTCGTTCTTTTATTTGATTAAAAATATATATTTAGTCGGAGTTGTCTAATTAGATCTCGAACAGAGCAAATGGCAATAGATATATCATAATACGAAGCCTCTCTGGTTAAAGAATTAAATTAGAGCACTCTTAGAGAAAAGCGGAATGGATTAATTCATATACGAATCTAACGTACATCCGTACTAGGCCGTAAACCACGACTAAATATTATTAAAGAGATTGTAGAAGATAAAAGCAGATGAACCAGAAAAATAAACCAGGAAAAAAGAAGACTCACAAATAATATCGGAAATTGTTTCAGCAAAGGGAGTTTGCGACAGAATAAGAGATATCTATGACGCAAAAATATGAATTAATGGCTTAAAAACGTTTAAAACCAAAGAGAAAATAAATAGAAGATAAAGACAAAGCTGAAAACGATTAAAAAGAGAAGGAAAGAAAAAGACGAAAGAAGAGTAAAAATTAAATCCTGGACTCTAAAACAAAACCAAAATATTTTTGTCTTTTCTTAAGGTCTAGAAAATAAGCAGGAATCGAAAAACAACATAGAACGAGCGTAAATTATTAGGAGATATGTAGTAGAAGCTTTTTACTTTCTTAGACCAAAAGCGTTGCCAGCGCCGGAAATGCCGTAGGCCAAAGACCGAAGGTCTGCCTGCGAAGTGCAAGTTCTTCCTATAAGGATGGCGAAGTCGCTTCCTTTGTTCGCATTATTTAATTCTTCACTATCTGTTGAGTAATTTTATATTATGTGGTATGCATTTTTAATATTTTTACTTCTTTTCGCTATTCGTGTCTTTGTCCTTGATGAGGCGTGGTCCGTTGTGTAGTTTTCTGATTTTTTTGGTTCTTATTACGATGCTTCGTGTTTTAGGTATTTGAAGTACTCATTCGTAGAGTGCTCTCTCAATAGTTTCGTTGGGGTTCTCCAAATGGAAATACCACTCTCATTTCCATGTGACTTCCTCGCTATCCCATTTATTTGGAAATTTGTTGTTCCTGGTCGTGTTGATATTCATGTCGAATTCCCCGCATGTGGGTTCGAGTAAATGTGTTTTCCTTCCGTATTTTGCTTCTTTTTATTGCAGGACATTCTTTCTTTTTCAGGTTTGTCTTTGATCGTTTCTTATTCCGACGTTTGTCATTTGTACTTCATTGTTTGTCTCCTGCGCTTTTGCTTTCTTTTCTCCATCTTCGATTGTTTTGTCCATGTGTTTAGTTTTTGTTCATTTTCTTTCATTTCCGCCACTAGATCTTCGTAAGATCCAAGGAATTTTAAGAGGAATACATATAAGTAGGAGTCTCTGAAATCCTTAGGTTTCTAAGGGAAAACATCCGGGGTTTGCTGTTGTCTCAGCGTGATCCTACACCAACATCTCGAGCAAATATTTCCTTGGGGTTAGTGGCCTTTATAATTTACTGGGTTTAAGGTGAAAATTCAGTTGTCGTTCTTCTCATTGTTGCTTGTGCTTAGGCTTGGTTTTCTCTCCTTTTTTCCGTTGAGTGATGCTTTCTGGGTCGGGTAGCCCATTGCTATGGGAGAGTGTGATCCCCTTCAGTTAATGAATACTTCATTGTTCTTACCGCACTCGTAGCTAGCGTGTCCAGTTACAGCTTACTCCTTGCACCGTTTATGGCTAATGGGTCAGTCTTTGGTATTATGTTTCTCGATTTGGAAACATTTCATACACGTAACGATTTGGGTGAATTCTTCTGTTCTGATTTTGATCTCTGTGACTGTTAAATTGCAGCCTAAAAGGCCCGTTTTCAGAGCCTTCTTTGCTATTTACGCCGGTTTGAATACAGATTTTTCGATGTTTGACTGTGGTCACCGTTTTATTACTGTCTTCAATTGGGTCCATGATTAATTCCTTTGGACTTCCGCTTTAATTTCCTCTGCCGAGTGTTCTCCGACTCTCAGGTCTAACTACCGGCAGATGATAGATAGCCCAATGGGTCATGGTTTAAAGGGAACAAGTAGTTTCTAATTGGTTCCAGCAAATAGTTTCACAGCTAGTGGAGGAAGCCAGTGAACCTTTATTCATCTCGTTTAAACATAGCTACATAACCTTTAGTTATGTCAAAAGATCTCACCAAGGCAACGTATAAGGTTCCTTTTAAATGCCAGGCTTATTACCTCTTCTCTCATCGCCTTCTATGCCCCATTTAGGGCTATCAAGGAAAGTCTTGTCCATTGTTCGCTTTCAATCTTGGGGAAATAAATAATAAAATTCCCCTTAAACATAAGTGTGAGCGTATCGGTTAAGTTTCAATCGGTGCACGCCCCTATCAATATCTGTTCTATTTTCCATCTATTAATCTATTTTTCCTCAAATGGAATGATGAATGTGTTACGGTAGAGCGAATTCAAAAAGGTGCGTCGTTTTCAACTGCCTCCACAACCTAGCTCCTAGGCTCAAAAGATGACTCAAACCAAAACTCCCAACCAACTCAACCAAGTTTACATTCGTTGTATTATTCATAGCTTTAATAAGAATTATTCAACATCATCCTAAGTTATATTCATTGTATCATAAAATAGCGATCACACCTTCATCTGTAACACCATTTATATTAAGCGTGGGTGGCCCTTGCCCGAGAAAATGGGTAGACAACATGAACAACTTTCAATGGTAGCACAATTCATTTTGGCTCTTATTTTCCACTTAAACGAGGAAATAATGACTGACTCCCTGAAATAAAGTCTGTTCAAATCCATGCCCAAATGACAGCATTGTGAAAGGAAGCCATGCCCTGCCAAATACGGGTATATAAAATTAGCTACTATGCACCTGCACGCAGGCAGAAGTAGACAGACAATTATATTTTCATTCATTGGCCGTAAATAATGCAATTTTGTTTTATAAATTGCATTAATAATTATTAGTATTAAAGTTTCCTAAAGAAAAATATTACAATAAATGGGAAAGGTAATGGGATCTTAAGGTAAGAACTGAGAACCACTGTTGGCAATTAAGCAATAATTGTATAACAAGGAAAGAAAGTCCCATAGAAGACCTTACTGTCCATTCAAGAAGGGGAAATTTGGACTAGCAGTCGAGCGGACACATCTCTGCTCAAATGCTTTATGTCCTTAAACGGCCACTTTTCAAGACCCTGTCTAGTCTCGACTTGAACTGGTCAACAGATTCAATGTTGACAACTTCCACTGGAAGTACGTTCCAGCTACCGCAGATACTGTACGTGAAAAATTTTCGACACAGATCGCGGTTGTAACGCTTGAGTTCAAGTTTAAAGCCGTGATTTCTTGTTCTGTTCTCAGCAAGTGTAAAAATATCCCTGTAGTCAACATTGTCGAACCCTCGAAGTATTTTGAAAATTAAGATGAGCTGACCACGCAGTCTACGGGTTTCCAGCGAGAACAGATCTAATTCCCTAAATCTATCTTTTATGTCTGATACAGGGAATCAGTTTGGTTGCCCTGGCTTGCACGCGTTCCAATCTCGCGATGTCCTTTCGAAATAAAGGACTCCAAAATTGTACAGGATACTCCAGATGCGGTCGGACAAGTGAGTTGTACAAACATAGTACAATCTCTTTGTTCTGATATCCGAACTGGCGCTTTATATAACCTAGCATCCTTTGGGCTTTCTTCTCCACCTCAATATACTGTTTCGAGAACTTGAGGTTACTCGTGATAGTTACACCCAAGTCCTTCTCAATGTCGGTGGATTCAATAGCAGGGTCCTTAAGGTAATACTGAGATTGGGGGTTTCGGTGGCCGATATGCATCACTTTGCATTTATTCACGTTAAAAGGCATTTGCCACGGTTACGACCACTCTCCATTCTTCCCAAGATCTTCCTGTAGGCGGGCAGTATTTTCATCCTTTGCAACGTTCATACCAAGCTTTGTATCCCTCGGCAAATCTAGAAATCTTGGCAACCATGTCACTGTCCATGTCGTTAAAGTAGATGATGAATACTAGTGGTCCCAGGACAAAACTTAGAGGCACCCCGCTAGTAACGGGCACCCACTCAGAAGCCTGTCCATTCAGCACCACCCGTTGCCGTCTGCCACTTAGTCAGTTCTCTATCCAGCTGGCTACTTTTCCGTCTATGTCCAGCGCTCGCACTTTCTGGAGAAGGTGGTGGTGTAGTACCTTATCAAAGGCTTTCTGAAAGTCTAAATAGACCACATCCACCGCCTTGTCCCGATCGTTCTCACTGAAGACAAAGTGAAAGAATTCCGCAAGGTTCGTCAGGCATGACCGTTGCCTTCGGAAGCCGTGCTGGAACTCCTTAGTAGCAGCTTTGACTCTAAATGCGACGTCAATTTGTCCACCATGATGCTTTCCATGAGTTTACTTACTATCGAAGTCAGCCTGATAGGTCAGTAGTTCGACGGTTGGCTACACTAGATACTGGGGGTTTACCGTGACCGTTTCCCGTAAGGGGAAACAGGTTCCTGATATGTTTACATCGCCAGCATTAAAGTGTTGTCAAATAAACGGGCATTAAATCTCCTAGCCATTATCCCCTCTGCAATTCCACTTAGTCCTCATCTTGAAAAATTAAGATGTTTAGTTTGTAATGGTTACGCATTTTGTGGAGAGAAAGCAGTAGAGGAGTTTCAAGACATGATCTCAGGTCTGAAGTGTCCTTCTCTAATGCGAAACAGTGATCAAATCCTCAGGGTTTATCTCAGGCGTAACAAAATGACTTATTACTTTATTTGGCACTCTCCAACAAATCAATGAAGCTATTAACCTCCGACAAAATGAAAAAAAATCCTTTTTGGCAGCTCTTCAAAAGTGTCATATTTCAGAACACGGGAACAGATTTTTGTGAGCATTTTTCAGAAGACGAGCAATTTATTTACTGCCACGATATCTTAGCTCTTCTAATAGTATGAGTGATTGTCTCATATATCCTTAAATAATGGTGATTGTTTTTGGATAGTTCTAAGCGCAGCCAAAAGTGTGTTCTATGGCATAATGCGAATGTTTTTGGTGTAGTGGGTGTCTCGATGTATTTGCGAGATCATTTGTGTGGACCTAAAAATGGTAAATTTTCTCCTTGGCCAACAGAAAGATTTCACTAATTTCCCATGTTATTTCTGCCTGTTGGACCTTCATGCTGGAGTAAAACACTGGACCCAGAATGAATAGCCCATGTTGGCATTCCAAGCATTGTAAATAAGTGGATCGTCAGTCGAAAAGCATTTCTTTCCCAACTCCATTTAAAGTTTGGTTTGGTGAAGCAGTTTGTGATGAAATTGAGTACTTACAGGAAATGCTTTCAGCACAGTCTGTGCCTTTACAATTTTGTTTTTTGAGAAAATAAAAGCCGTATTTAGGGGACCTCATATTCCTGGTAGTTCTACAAACCTTTCTTGGTAACCAAAAGGCCGATGACTTTGAGGAATTGGTTGCTAGAATGCTGTTGGCTTTTCGGGATATTTGAATTTAATGGATACAGACTTCAGATTTGAATAGTAGAAATACATATTTTTATGTTACATATTTGATTTATTTTGCTTTAATTTCAAATTCTACTACATATTGTGATGAATATGCACGTTTTTGAGAAAAACACACATTATTTTTCTAAACGGTTGTATCAAGCCGTAATTTAACATAATATGATAATAAATCGTTTAGATACAGAATGACATTATGTGAGATGTGTCTAAATTTCGCCCGCCAAATTAAAACGCTGCATTGCAAAGTGTGTAGTTTATAGAAAAAGTCTGACCGTAGATTTGAATTCAGCACACCCAAATTAGTTAAGAACAACTGCTACTATAAATTATCCCCCCCCCCCCTCCCCACAAAAATAAAATTCTGCACTCTATTCATTATATGTTTAGAATGCCATAATTCTGTTCTAGAGAATACCATAGGAGATTATTCAAGAGACAAAGAGCTACCTAGTATTCTCAGAACACCCTCTTCTAGGGTCAATGGAATAAATAACACCCCGAGGCAAAGAAAAGGATAAAGCATTGAGTTAAAACATGATCTGGTATTTGAGTCTGCCGACAGATGGGTTGGCTTTGTATTGTTGAGGACTAGGATCCTTTGAAAACTACGACCCTCCCTCACCTCTTAATTTATAAAAAAATAGGCTAATCGTAAGATTTAGCCGCAAGTAAAAGAAATTAAGCAGTAAAGTCTCAACTTTGTAACACATGATAATTTTTGTGACGGGTCATGCTGGCCTCGGTATTTAGAAATCACTCCTTATTTTCACCTTCACTTTGAAGTTGATTTAGCGAAAGTTAAAGAAATAAAATGTTAATTCTCATTGTATGTAACTGGAGTACCAGTGAAGTAAAAAATGACTGGAATGTTTAAGTAATCATACTGATCATTATATTTTATTTTATAATATGTAAAATATAGTTTAACGTAAAGTCACAACTTGATTACTTAAAATTAAATTCAGTTTCAAAGAAACAAAGTAGAAAGTTTTATTAATTATTCAAATTTAATATTAATATAGACATTTTCTACCAATTAAATTACTATTAAGGATAATAGTAATACTAACAACTTGTTATCAATTTAAGTTCGAATCATTAGTATCTAGACAGTACACAAAGAAAGATGCACCTCGTATATTGGGCTGTGGTAACAAACTGCAGTGACAAACGCGATTTTTTTCAAAATCGACTTAAAAAAGAAGATATAGAATCTATCTCTCGTGGGTCTTAACTTTTAAAATTGGTGGTTTTTATAAATGTATTTTATTTTTTGTCTTTAGTGGACACATCCAAAAGTGAAACAATTGGTGATTTTTTATTATAAAGCTGTAAAATTTAATTTTAGCATACAATAGATATAATACACCTATGCTGAGGAGCCATAGGCCATGCGTCGAACAATGCAAAAAACATAAACCGAATTTTCTGATTTGTGTCCTATAAGTCACTAATGCTACCAGTAGAGGAGTACAGGGTGTCACTTTGGGACACTATGCATGGTTGGAGATATTGAAATACTTAAAAGAGTGTAGACTAAAGGAACGAAAATCATTCTTATAGTCTTAGAAATATGAATTAGGAATGAGCGAGTAAAAGAATTAAAACTATCAACCTTTGAGTAAAAGATTGAACGAAGAAATAATAGACAAGCAAACTTTTAATTGGATTCAAACGTGGCCAAGAATTGTTTTACAAAGTGGTCGATTATTGGAATGCTCTTCAACTGTAATTGAAGTGAATTTGAGAAATTTGAGGAGAAATTAGAAAAATACTTAAAAGATCGACAAAAGATCGATATGAAGTTCGCAGTAAATTAAAGAAGATGTTGTTTTAGGTAGTGAACTATGTAAATAATTGGACAGCATAGTTTACGTTACCCGCTTTCTCACCTTAATATAACTATAATAACAATCTTGAAAATTATGTTTTTCGTCCTCGTGCACACGTAGGTAACCATCACTACATATATTGCCCTTCCTACTACTACTGCTCACTAAATTACATTTTCTGACAACAATAAAGTATGTAAAATTACTTCAAGTGTTGTGGGGTCCGTGTGCTTGTTTTTCTATTTCTGCGGGATTTATTAGATTATCCATCCCAGAGCTCTATTGCTCTCACTCTCTATCTTTCCTTCTTTTTCCTGTTTACCTCGTAAATTGACCAAGAAAAATGTTGTCATTCATTCCATTTACCAAAAGTGCGCAACGCTGGACCAAATTTCACAATAGACACTTTTTTTGCTATTCTTCTCTCCTGGGATTCTAGGCTGACACTTTAGACCGTTTCGGATACCAATTTCTCATTTACAATCACAAGCAAATTGGCTGCACTTTCGACCAAGGTAGGCAAAAATAAGCGCAAATGCATACATAAAATAAGATAAAATATATACATACCAGGCAAGGGCTTCGCTACTAAGATTAAAATTTTAAATCTTTAAAAAATCAGCCATGGTTAAACTTTTAAAAAGGAACTCTAAACTAAATTTCCCCCCTTTCAAAATATCACGTTGCTAAAATAAAGAGTTATAGAAGAAGAAGTTATATAAAAATAAATTTTCTGAAGTTTATCATTTGTAATTCTTTGGGTTTTAAAAGATTCACAAAATTTCGATACCTATATTTATTTCTGAACTTCACCATCTTGTTTTTTGATATTTTAAAAGAATTATTAGAAATAATGTTTATAAAAAAACATAAGCCATAACCAAACTATGATCAAATTATTATTTAAATAATCCAAAAAATCCCCTTCTTATATTATAGAGTTAGTGATGATGATGATGATGATGATGATTATGATTATACGCTGAATTCACCTAAAATATATTATTAATTCCCAAATATTATTATTGGGTCTTTGGTGCTTAAGTTTTGATTTTATAAGTAATTTTATAAGTAATAAGCAGAGGATTTCAAGCATCTATCTATGATATCAATGATTTCGTAACGTTGCGACGGACAATCTCATCTTGCGGCCTTGTCAAAAGATTTAGTGAAAAAATACATTTCTGAATACAAGTAAGTTAAATAAGGAGAATATCTTTTTGATTAACTATGAAATTTGTTATTATATTGTTTATATAGATTTTTTATTCATCCTGGATCATTATTTTACCTTTAAAACAAAATTTCCTTTAATTTTTTCTTAAGATGACATTTTGGGGGGCACCAATATGCCCTCGTCTTCTGACACTTTACTCATTAAGAACCTACACTTTATTGTGGGATCAGAACCACTGGTCTCGACAGAGTATGGCAATTGCCATGAAGGTGACTCGATTGGGCCTCCACCTGACAACTAACCACACAGAGTGTGGCTTAACCTTGCTCACATTGTGGCAAGGTTTATTCGGGTTGGACCATAGCCCTCATAGCAGCATATTTCAGGATCCCTCTCAGGAAAATAACAAAAGTCTAAAAAGTATCACATATTACGATCTATTTAAGGTAGATACGAAAAGTAGATAAAGGTAGCAATTAGTAGCATCATCTTCTAATAGATAAGAAAAATAAGTATATTATGATATCTACCTAAGATAGATATAAGATATATAGAAAGTATTCAGGTATTTAAGGCCACAATTCCGATGTAGAGATTCGTAAATGTGAGTTTTTTAAGGAGCTCAACGCCATCTTTACTCATTTAACGCTTTGGTTGGTAACGTAGGCAGCCGGATCAAGTCTTTTGAATGCAATTTATATGTAAATAGTAATTACAATTCTGGATTCTTCCCTTAAATTGAACTAAATTTCAATATTCCCTAGTGTAGAAGATTCAGATTATTCTAATTAAAGCGCATCACTGTTCATCTCCAAGACGAGTACGCAACTCCGTAGAGCCGATTTCAGCTGAACTCCTCCTGAAGCTGCAAATTCAAGTATTTCAAATGACGATGTTAAATCCACGAGAAATTCTAACCTTGAAACCTATTAAGGAGGCAAAATACTGCTACGAGTGCCACTTCCGTGGTTCGCCACCGAACACTACTTTTCTAATTACATTTCCAAGGAAAACATAAGGTGGTTCTTCCTTCCCGTAGTGCATATATTTTCCTGCGTGGGAAAGTATTTTTAAAAATGAATTGAGCGAAAAACAAATTAAGATCACGAAATTAGTACTGATGACCATTCAACTTACGTCGCGCTTCTCGCTACACACGGAATCATCTGATGCCGATTTTTTTTATATTTAGAGGGAAAGATTCATCGCCCGCACAGGCCCCTCTCCAGCCCCCTCTACCGAGAGTCGACCCTTCAACAACTCCTTCCCCAAAGGGTCCAAGTGGATCCGGATGGGGAAGGGTCGGCAAGAACCAATGAAGGTAGTGAGGAGAAGGAAGATGAGTAAAAAAATGAAGGGAGGAAGGGAGCAAGAGAGTCGAAGTTGATATTTTTTTAGAGCTTCTCATAATAGCGAAAAGATTTGATAGAATGTAACAACTCAAATTTGTGGACCTACTGATTTAATCGAGGATTCCGAACCACAAATAATTCTATCGCTCGGTTCCTTCCATCTATTTTAGTTCTTTTATTTCACTTTTGCAACTTCGTACAGGTATCGTGTGAACTGACCAATATCCGTTACATTTTGCTGCTTCTACTTCATCCGTGTGTTTAATGTAGCATTCATGCCTTTGTTTGATTTTAGGCTCTTAGGGACTAATTATATGTAGAGTAGATTACACCATAAATATACAGTTAGAATAAACTTACTTTAGAATTTCACATTATATTACTACTATGTTTGTCGTGGTATCAGGAGGAACGAGTGATAAAACGAGTTCGTACCTATGGGTTGTTTACGTACGTAAAAACTCCGCGATTACGTTTTATCTCTAAGAGTGCTATATATTTTATTATTATTATCTGATTATTACTTCTTTAAACTTGGGAGGGTTCCTAGTACCTTGCTTAGCGTTTCGAGGATTGAATAAATACTTGTTAAAAAAATCTAAAACATTAATTAACACTAAAAAAACCTGAACCAACGAAATTTGACACCTTAACTACACATAAATGAATTTAATAACTTTAAGTGAGGCTTTCTAAAGTGGCCTAATGGAAATTATAGTGATGGTTGACCCACAGCTCAATTTAATATATAAAATACAAACAGACTTTACATAAACGGATACCGGGGTTTAAATACGTTTTTAGCTTCCTACTAGAATTGGGTTTGAGTCGGACCTTGAACTCAATGGTTACGTCACCTCAAGAATGTTTTTGTCTGGATGACGCGTGTCGCTTGTACAGATAGTTTTGTCCGGGTGAAAGAGATTTAAAGCCAGTGAGGCCTTTGGCCCGTGTGGTAGATGGGGGAGCAACAAGCCTTCGGCAGGAAATGATATTACTACGGGGCAGTGAAAGAATGTTGGTTTATTCTTTTTGGATTACTCTGGGGAATTATTCGCACTGGCGAGCGATGAGCCAATGCAGGAATCCTTTGACTCAGGGGAGTGCTGTAGGGAGTTCACTCAGGGGCTTCCTCAAAGGCGAGGACTATTTCTGTGCTTTGGGATGCACCAGGATAGAGGGATTTCTCTGACGAGAGTGAGTTAAACTTGCTTCGTAAATCAAGTTGACGTGAAGCTCTGGGTGACCATCAGGAACTAGCTCAAGGATGAGCTTCTTCTTAGTTCCGGTATTCCTTAAGGGCGAGGACTATCTCGGTGCTTTGAGATATACCATGATAGGTAGGTTTATCTGAGGAGAGTAAGTTAAACTTGATTCTTAAATCAAGTTAACATAAAGTTTGGTGTGACCACCAGGAACTAGCTCGAGGATGAACTTCTTCTGAATTCCGGTATTTCTCAAGAGCGAGGACTATCTCGGTGCTTTGGGCTACACCATGATATGTGTGTTTCTCTGACGAGAGTAAGTTGAACTTAATTATTAAACTAAGTTAACTTAAAGTTTAGTGTGACCACTAGTAACTAGTTCAAGGCTGACCTTTTCTTAGTTCCTTCTGTTGGTAGCCAGGGCCTATTGCCGGGAACTTCCTCACCTCGATGACTAACGCAATCTATCCTGGATTTCCAAAGATATTTGCTTTTAGACATTGCCCCTCACTGGGGTAGATTCAGAAGGGGAAGGGGGATGCGTGAACATGCCGCATGAAGTCTCCTCCTCCAACGATTATTCTCAGGGCGTCGTACAGATGGCCTTGAGGGACCTTCTGGCTTTCCGGTGTCGCTCCTCTAATTTCGTTTCTGAGGTGAAATTGAATACCCGCTCTTAGGGGAAATCTTGCTGTTTTAACCGTTCAGCTTTTCATCGGGAGGAGGGGGGAGATCGAGGTGGTTACGGCGAGGTGGCTACGGCGAGGTGGCTACGGCGTCTACACTGCCAGGATACTGTGGTTAGCGACCAGAGACTTGGTTGTGAGGGAGGGGCGGAGTATCAATTCCCTTACACACCTCCCTTCGAACAACTTAATAGGGGGACTCCAGTGAACAACAAAAACTAATAACTAAGCATAGGGGCCGAAAGCAAAGGTGCATGTCTTTAAACATACTATTTCTTATCACGACTAACTGGGGTCAACCATACTCTTACCTTAAGTTTCTGTGAACTTGGGCGAACACGCGCGCGCGTACAAAGGCAGAGGTAGAAATAGGTCTCGCAAACCTATTGGGGGTATGTTTCCCAACATAATTTAAAATAAAAACAACGCAAGTCATAATTCATCACTTACACCAACAAAAAAAAATGAGGCTGGTCCGAAAGGGGTATCTAACCAGCTACTCTCTTACATTTCTACTCTTTTGAGAACAAATCGAAACACTAACTACTAATACACAAAAAAATTGAACACGTGATTTTAAGATTACCAGTTGCTGAAGTAACCCTCTATGGGGTTTCGACTCAGTTTATAGAGCGGCTTTACCTTATCGGCACCTTTGATATAGTTAATATTAAAGTGGTGCTCTAGGACCATTAACTCAGCGTGCCTAAGTCGTCCGTTCGATTTATTGAGTCTACTTAAGTATCTCACAAAATGGTAATGGTATTCCAACCTACTCGAATTACCCTTTTTATGGTACTTGAATAATTTTAATCTTACCCTTATGGCTAGAGCGGCCTGTTGCAGTGTGGCATAAATGATGGAAGCGTGAGTCTCATAGTCTTCTTTTAACAAGGTACACTGGGAGATCGGGTTTGGGTTCGATCTAATGGGGTCGAGAACAATTTTCCTTAGGGGATCGTTAATGGGCGGGGCGCTAACAACGACTTGGAGTTTTATTGGTAACTCCGTAGATGTTTCGTTCTGGAGGAAGACTACTAGGGGTAGGGGATACTATTGTAGGAGAATAGCATAATGCTCCCAAGTTTTCCCCACCTCCCTTCCCGGCAGGTCGCTTTATTAAACCTTCCCCTTCCGGCCCAATGTCTGGTCCCCCCCCCCCTCCCATCCCGGCGGAAGAACCCTCCGACCATTTCAGTTAACCAACGAATTCCATCCTTAACTGGTTATTGATAGATAGTAGCCCATCTTGGCTTTCAGTAGTTTTCGGAAGTTTAAAAAGAACGAAATCGAGGATATAATCAAGCAGCTCTCACCCAAAGAAGGGCGCTTGATATCAAATCTACTTCCGGAGCCATGTGAACCTCTCCCGAGTTTCGAGTATAGAAGATGAATTCTTTTAGCCCTCGGTAGTAGAGCTTGCATAGCATATGGCGGGGCAGCAATTGCCATCTATCTCGGTGTGGTGGTAAATCTTCGACCACCAAGTCTTCAGAGAGGAGATCGGTCCCAATTAGGAGGCTCCTTACCATTTTGGTCTGCAAGGTCAGTGCGAACCCAGGCTTGTACTCAAGTTTTTAGATTTTAAGCTATAAACAGCCTCAGTCTGGTTCCCTAAGCGAGAAAACTACATCTTGGCTTTTCTCCGTGAGCCTACATGTCGATAGGTTCCTTCGCCTCCCTCGCAGAGGCACACAAGATACCTCAATGTTCACGAGCGTGGAGCCCTCTTTAACAAGAAGCTCCCGTCACCACCTTCACTCACCAGCGCCACCCGAAAATCAGGTTCCAAGGTAACCCTCCCCTTACATATTCCCCAACTTCACCGCGAAGCTTACCAACATTAAAATTGTATAGGGATTTACATAGTGAACAGTTACTTACAAGCCAAGTGAGATATCCGATCTTCACTTATTCTTAAAACTCTCAAAGATCCTTATTTGTATATATATATATTTTTCTTGTTTAGCTTTCTTTAAAATTTTATTTCCATATTGTTTGTATATCTAATTTCCTTTGGGTCGCTTGCTGGCAAAAATTATTCCAATCTCTCCGTAGCCAACTTCTAAGCACTCTGGGTCAATAAACCCATTCAGGGCACGGGCCGAACGAAGTATAAGGAGTAGTACGATGCCCCCTCCGCATTCGCGATAATAGGATATATATATAAAAGAGTCGGGGGCAGGAAACTCCAACCACCCCTCGGCCTATTCCTCGACACTCATTATCCGCGTCTACCCTCTCACTTGGTTTACCTGGGTGTCCCTCATTTACACTTCCATTTTCCTCCATCGTTACCCCATTTGGTTGGGTTCTCCTCGTAGGTACTGCGTTAGGTACACATGCTTTTACCTCTTCCCTACCTCCTTCTTTATCCATCGTTACCCCATTGAGCTGGGTTTCCATCGTAGGTACTTCCTTAGGTACGCGTGCAGGTACTGCTTCCCTACTTACTTCTTCCTCCATCGTTACCCCATTTGGCTAGGTTTTCCTCTTTATTTCTCTTTCTTCTGATTGTCTTTCCCTCTTTATTTTTCTTTCCTTGGCTTCTCTTGCCGCTTTCGCTAGTTCTCTTTCCCGCCCTATTCTGCTTTCTTTGTCTTCTCTTTTATCTTCATTCTGCTTTCTTTAGCTTCTCTTTCTATCCTCATTTTTAATTCTTCTGCTTCTCTTTTCAACTGTATTATTCTTTCGTTTCTTTTACTTCCCCTCGGTTTCTTCTTTCTTTGTCTTCTATTTTCCACTGTATTCTCTTTCTTCCATTTTTCTTTATCCCACTGTATTTTTTCTTCTTCTTTTTTAGATTGTATTCTCAGTTCTGCCAGGGCCTAGACATCCATATCTTCGCCTTTTACTCTCAGCATTTGGGCTTGTTGGTAGAATCTTTCGACCGAATCCATTTTGCTTAGTCCATCACACTCTCACCGCTGTACGTTCAGGTACTTATGCAACCACTAACCAGGAAGCGCACTGCCTAACTTAACTTTAATCCTATCCCTTTGCTGATTCAAATACCACTCCACCAACAAATTAATAATAACTTTGACAGGTGAATCCCCACAAATTTACGCACCGACCTTGTTATGTTTTAATCTTCCCTCGAACGCTTGGCGCACATTCAGTATTCCTGAAGGAAACACCAGACATAACTTCTAGTGAGTTCTTCCAATACCTATAAAACCTGAAAGCAAATATTTATGTCGTGGTATAGGAAGAACCAAGTAATAAAAGGAGTTCGTACGTATGGGTTGTTTACGTACGTAAATACTCTGCGATTACGTTTTATCTCTAAGAGTGCTATATATTTGATTATTTTTATCTAATTATTACTTCTTTAAACTTGAAGGGTTCCTAGTGCCTTGCTTAGCGTTTTGAAAATAGAATAAATGTTTGTTAAAAAAAAATCTAAAAATTTAATTAACACAAAACACCTGAACCGACGAAATTTGATACCTTAACTACACATAAATGAATTTAATAACTTTAAGTGAGGCTTTCTAAAGTGACATAATGGGAATTATAGTAATGGTTGACTCACAGCTCACTTTAATATAAAAAAAATGCAAAGGGACTTTACAGAAACGGATACTAAGGTTTAAAACCTTTGTAGCTTCCTACTAGAATCGGGTTTGAGTCTGACCTTGAACTCAATGGTTACGTCACCTCAAGAATATTGTTTTCTGGATGACGCGTGCCGCTTGTACAGATGTTTTTGCTCGGGCAAAATAGCTTGAAAGCCGCTGAGGCCTTTGGCGCGTGTGGCAGATGGGGAGCCACAGGACTTCGGCAGGAAATTATATCACTACGGAACAGTAAAAGAATGTTTCTTTCTTCTCTTCGGATCACTCTTGGGAATAATTAGCACTGGCGAGCGATGAGCCAATGTGGGATTCCATTGACTCCGGGGAGTGCTCTAGGGAGTTCACTCGGGGGATTCCACAAGGGTGAGGACAATCTCTGTGCTTTGGGATGCACCAGGATAGAGGGGTTCCTCTGACGAGAGTAAGTTGAACTTGCTTCTTAAATCAAGTTAACTTAAAGTTCGGGGTGACCACCAGGAACGAGCTTGAGGATGAGTTTCTTCTTAGTTCCGGTGTTCCTTTAGGTCGAGGAATATCTTGGTGCTTTAGGTGGCCACCAGTATAGGGGTGGTTTCTCTGAGCTGAGTAAGTTGAACTTGATCAAGTGAACTTAAAGTTCCTGGTGATCACCAGGAACTAGCTCAAGGATGAGTTTCTTCTGAGTTCCGGTATTCCCCAAGGGTGAGGACTATCTCGGTGCTTTGGTATACACCATTAAATGGGGGTTTCTCTGACGAGAATAAGTTGAACTTGATTCTTAAATCAAGTTAACTTAAAGTTCGGTCTGATCACTAGAAACTAGCTCGAGGATGAGTTCTTCTTAGTTCCGGTCTTTCTCAAGGGCGAGGACTATATCAGTTCTTTGTAGAGCCACCAGTATAGGCGAGTATCTCGGACGAGAGTAAGTTGAACTTGATTCTTAAACCAAGTTAACTTAAAGTTCGGTGTGACCACCAGGAACTAGCTTGAGGCTGACTTTCTTCTTAGTTCCTTTTGTTGGTTGCTTGGGCCTCTTGCCGGAAACTTCGTCGCCTCGATCATTAACGTAATTTACCCTGTTTTCCTAAAGATGTTTGCTTTTATACGTTGCCCTTCCACTGGGGTAGAGGGAGGACGGGGGAGGATGCGTGGACCTGCCGCATGAAGTCCCCTCCTTCAACAGTTTATCTAAGGGCGTCGTAAAGATGGCCCGGAGGGACCTTCTGGCTTTTGGGCTTCGCTCCTCTAATTTCGCCTTTGAGGTGAAATTGAATACATGCTCTTAGGGGAAGTCTTGTTATTTTAACCGTTCAGCTTTTCATCAGGACGAGGGGCGAGAGCGAGGTGGTTAAGAGTTTCTGCTACTGCAACTACACTGCTAAGATGTTGCGATTAGTGACCAGCGGCTTTCTTGTGAGGGGTGGGTGGGTATCGATTCCCTTACAATGTTGATTTATTAGTTACATATTATAATAGTTGAAGAAATGAATGTGGTCCACCATCAACTCTCTCACTGCTTCTGGCCCGTGAGAGAGAACAGGGGTTTGGATTATTTCAGGCTTGAAAAAGGACGAGAACAGGTAGAAGAAGAAAATACTACAAAAAAGTGATGACAATCACAAAATGATAATGATTATCTAGACCTAACCCCTAATGCAGGGGTCTGAACCTACGCAGATCCTAATTTCTCGGCAGGAGGCAGTAGTTACATATCGGGACCGGGAGGGGTTGTCTGAAGGGATTAAATAGAGAGCACCGAGGGACTAAGAAACGTGCCTTCAGCAATGAGACTCCATCCCTTTTCATTGCTTGCATAGAAAGGTTAACAAGTTAACAAGGGTATGCTGACAAGAGTAGGAAACCCCACTCTCTAGCCTCTCAAGTACCCCGAGTAGTTTCCTCTTCAGGCTTTTTTCCCCCAAACAATTTTCATTCCCTTAACTTCACCGCTTTTGTTAATAAATGAAGTAAATTCTTTTATGCTGTCATATATCCAAAGACCAGGTTGCTAACTATAATATGACTACTCATCCTAATCACAATACTAATAATGAGGCCGATAATAATAAAGTTTATGTGTCATCTGCCCTCGAGTACCACTCCCTTATTTCGCCCCCCTCGCCCCCTCCCTCCTCTGTACTTCATCCATCACCAGCAATGAAAACAATGAATTTCAAGGCTGAATTTCTTGTCGGAGTTTTGATTCTCGCTGATTTTACTCCAAATTTGCTTTTTGTTTCTACCTAATTCTGTGAGTGTGCATTCATCGATAGTGTTGAAGGTGTGAACTTTTCGTATGTGTACAATTATGTATATTATTATAAAGATATGCAGTTTCACATTAGCACGTGCAATTTTAGGGCGCGGATAGGTGTGTGTTAGTATTTCTTTGGAGGGTAAAATTTTCTGTCATCAAAGTTTAAAAATATGGAAAGGAAAAGGAGAGAAGAGTTAATTGAAATTGCTCTTTCATTCTGCTCAAAAGGGCGAAAGAGCAGGTACTTCTCGCCCTACCTCTCTCTTCCTTTTTCTTCCTTTTTTTCTTCTCTCTCTCTCTCTGTTCCTCTCTCTCTTTCTCGTCTCTATCTCCCCTCTCTCTCATGCGGCACTTCCAACAACCGTTCTGTTTAATGGTTATACTCTGCAAGTGCAATTTGCTGAGGCTGCACCATAATTTTATGGGATTTTGTTGCTTTGCTTTGGAGTCGCCACAAATGAGACCCAGAGGAAGTTTGGGGTAAAATGACTTCGAAAAATGGTTAATTCGTTGCGATTAATGAAAAGGCAAAAGAGCTTTATTTTTACTGTTGAATTTATGTTGAACAATTTAAATTCCTTGCTGTCTTTCTATTTATTGTATCACCATCATCCTATACTTCTCGTTTACCCTGTTATTTTTCTTCTTCTCCTTTTCTCCCTTTAAGTAGACACTAATTCACTTCCCTGCTCCAATTCTTCATATCTTCACTGTCATTTCCTTCCATTTGTATGTATATAAATAAAATAAATAAAAACTAAAGCAATACAAAAAATATCTAAAAGATCCTAAGGTAGACTCAGGGTCAGCCAAATTAACTGAGCTGCTTTTCCCTTCTCGGAAACGTAGTTTATTTGACACTTGTGCTTTTAAGCTATGGCCGTGTTGAAGTTATTTTATACCAATTTAAAGCCAATTTGATGCCTTTTATCTGTATCAACATTCCGATAAGTAGTTTATAATAAGGAAGAAAGAAGAAGAAGAAGTGGAACATACAAAATTTTCAAAGATTGGCCGCGTAATTGCCGCTTTTCGAGTGACAGTTTAATTGTCTCTCTTTGTACTGTCACTGCAGCATTCTGGCTGTGATGTTCTCCGTCGCGCTCTCATAATATTGACATTCCCAATGAATGCGGATAGAGTGAAATTGCACCTGCTGTTAAGATGGTGGTGGATGAGTGATTTGTATCAAGGCAATATCCTTGCAATTTGAAAGTAAGTCAGGCCCAATCTCTGCTATTATTGTTTGGTCTTGTAAGGAGGAGTGACATATATGCACTGTTGTATGTTGACACGAAATTAAAACTTCCAATTTTGTAATTACAAGAACAAGATTAGGCTCATAAGAGTTAAACTCTCTGGCTTGGAATATTCCCATGTCACCTTTTATTTATATTATGAAATTAATTTATGTTTGTTCATTTTTTTCGTTAAATTTCTTGCAATTTTCAGGCCCAGTAGGTCGCCTAATTAAAATTCCCCTGCGAATTCCTTCTACCACAAGGAATAAAAAACTGTTTAAGTCCAGTTAAAAGAAGGGTTGAAGATCGTGATTTAAGATTCATGAGCTCTTTGTACGAATTTGTTCGTATAGGTTAACAATACGTTCATCCAGCTTCAATAATTAAAGTTGGAGACGATTCTTATTAGAGGGTCATGGAATGGCCAGACTCTCTCTCTCTCTCTCTCTCTCTCTCTCTCTCTCTATATATATATATATATATATATATATATATATATATATATATATATATATATAGGTACTTTGGGGCTTGGGGCCAAAGTTGGTTGAAGACCGTTAGTGAAAGGGGAAATTATTATGAGTCCAGTGGGGATGGTTTATTATTAACTTTGCGGGGTCCTTTTAAACAAATATTTAAGAGTACAAGTTTGCCAAAGATTAACAGGTAGCTGGTACGCGCTGAAGTTGCAAAAGAAAGACAATGACGAAAATATATCTTTACTAAAAATAAACTATTTATATTTACAGAAAAATAGGGTTTAAAGGGAATGTTCGCCCAAACGCTGTTAAAGGTCCACACGAGATACAGTTAGATTAATTAAGGGATTAAAGAGGTCCGATTCAGTTTGGTGATTTAAAGGGGGATTTTAAGCTGGTGTGTTCACACAAATAATGGAGCAATGGGATAAGCCAGATTCAAGATCAATCTGCAGGCGGCAACGGTTACGATTACCTTACGTGCTTTGCCGAAAAGGGGCCAGTTGGGGTACGATGAATGCGACGGAAAAAGTCAAGTTACCTCTCGTTTCAGACGAGTGAGCCCTTGTCGAGCCTTCGGAGTCGGGAATCCTTGTCAAGTACTTGCCGATTGACTATGGCAGAGTCCACGGATGGGGATACTTGCCGATTGACGATGTCAGAGTTCACGGATCGATTTAGCCTTCAACTCGAATCGAAATCGCCGCAAGAGGGGAGGAGGGCGCAGCGTCCTTCAGCTCGTTAGCCGGAGTAGGTGGAAGTCTAACAGTAATACTCTCTAAACTCAGTCAAAGCGTAATATAGGTGCCTGGCTCCAGACGCCCGCGCGAATTTGGGGAAAAGTTGGTGACTCCTCGGGGAAAGGAGAATCGTGATAACGTTGGTTGGAATGTCCAATGGATTTCAATCTTCGAGCGGAAAGCCAGAATGCTAGCGGAGAGGTGGCCGTGGGGGACGATGACATCGGTCCCTAGGCAAATATAGCTAGGACGTGTTGTAACGGCGTTGGCCACCTACTGGCCAAGGTTCAGCTATGCCTTCACATCTCCATGCGATCTCAGGATCCACGTGGGTACAAAAGGGCACATGGTCGCAATTTGACCTCATTCTGCTACATACAGTGTTTTTCATTGTTAACTCCGTGTAACATTGCGCTTCTTTTATTTTCCGCTATATACATTATTTACTTGTTCCTTCTCCTTGATACTTAACTTTACGTTTGTTTTTTCTTTTTTTAATGAAAATGTCTTTGTTGATTCCGCCACTTCCATCACTTTTTAAATATAGTTTCCTCCTTTGCCCCCCACCCCGCTTCAGATTTTAAGACTTTCTTACCCCCCCCCCCCCTTCCATTACAATCATTAATGAGTAATTTTATAGAGTTTTATTAAAAAAATATACTAATAATAAATCGGAAGTTAAAATCTAGTGCGTGTATGTATAGGCCTATGCATTGTGTATACATAACATAAACATACACTGATGAAGGGCCCATACTTATAGGGAGAGCCTGAGTGGACTCTCCAGCGTCTGTTGCGTTCTATTGTGGACGCCGATAGACCCTTATACATAGCTGAAACGCACCGGATTCATGGGTGTTCACTGTAAAGGGCCTGGAAATTAGTCTTGGATTCATTTTAGAGTATTCCGTATTATTCCATTATTCGTATTAAAACCTTCTGCGAGATGCAGCCAAAGACTTCCTCAAAGTCCAAATTTGCAAAATTTACGGTTTTGTGCCTAGCGTCAGTTTTTGGTATTTTGTGGAAGAATGGTAATAAGTTATTTAAGCAGTTAGCGTTTCCGATGAAATGCATGATGTCTATCTTTTATTTCCTTTTATGAATGTGATTTGTTAATCGTTTTTATTTACGAATTGCAAAAAGAGTAGAAATGATTTAAAAATTATATTTCAGTGATTTTCAGGCACACATATTACCCTCAAAAGAATAGAATATTCTTGAGGATTAGTTGAGAAGAAGGTTTCTAAATAGAACGTCATTCTAGAACAGGGTGCATTTTTGAGAACCGCAATGAAAAATGGACATTTTCACCTAGGAATGAAAAGGGACCAAAAGTCTCCCTGATCAAGTGACGTTCAGGGAAAATGAACTCTATTCCTGGATCAAACTCTTTGTTAATTAATGCAGTGTAAGAAGAGATGCTTTGGAACTTCTTTAAACAAAACCCTTTAACGCTTGCTTGTCGCAAGAGACCAGGACTTGAGTAATCTTGGCCGTTCGCTTACTTGGTGGCTGACTGAGTGTAAAACGGCACTCAGCCAGAAGCGGTAGGCATATAGATATGTGCTATGAGGGCCTCTCAAGCGATTTAACCGTCGGGAAATTTCAACGAGCTAGGGATAGGTCTCAATAAGTTTCTAAGCACACATCCCGCTCTTCCTGGCTGGCATACGTGTCTTCACGAGAATATAAGATATCCATTAGAATTCGGGAGTTGCTGGGTTATTGTACCATATTCAAAATATTATAAACTAAGGTTTACTGGCCATCGAAAAAATCTAATAAGGCATTTAAATACGTGCACCAAACAGTCGTATTATAAATTATACGATTTTTCATTTACTATATAGCACTAATTATTTTAAAGTATTAATATTCATACAAGATTATATACAAAGTTTTATAATAAACACAGATATTCTCGTATGTTGACTATGACTATCGGCATTGAAATGAAAAATATTCAGAAACTGCGGATATTGGATTTACAGTATGGCCATATTCCCCATATTGACCAAACCCATCACCGTGAGATTTGGACCTTTTCTCTCACCTTAAGTAGAGAAGATTTCCTTCGCGGAAGAAATCCACGCTGTTGGGATGCTTGGCTTGCCGCCCCCGATCCACCCTCATTATTTGTAGACGCGCCATGAAATTGGTGGGGAGATGGGGAAAATTTATTGCGAATTGCGAAAATGAATTCGCATCTCTCTACCACTGAAGTATAATTGGTTGATGTTTTGGAGTAAATTTTATTGATCAGATAAACCTTGTGTACACTCATGTGTCTTCGCTGATCGAGAAGTCTTCGAGGTTTAGTTTGAAAGTGCTCTATTGAATTATGGCTATTCTAAGATGGAGATAAAATTCAAAATTATGTGATAAATCCGCTTGACTTTGATAATAGAGAGATGAGGGGGTGGGGCATGAAGGCACCCTTTTACTCGGAGAGGAGAGGCATTTGACCATTTTATTTTTTTTTTATTTAAAGAGCTCATCTGGCGACTGCCTACTTGGGCATTAGTCATCGTATTAAAAACGGCCTAGAAGTAGGCTACTTTTAAATTTAATACAATAACACACGCACAAAAAACAACCGAAACAACAACAGAAACTAAAAAAAGGGGAAAAGAAAACGAGTAGTAAGCAAGCTTCTGCGTCGGGGGGAGGTTTGCCGGCGCAGGAGCGTGCAACCTATAAGGCAAAAATGCAATAAAACAAAAAAAAACCTGGTTAAATAATAGGGAGAAGGCCGGCCTCCCCCAAAAGGCAACAAGTCAACCAGTCAAAATGACGCACTCGTTCCGAGTACAAGGGAAAGGCGGTAGCGACCCCGCCCATTCCGGTACCGGGACAGGTAACCTGCGCGAAGATCACCCAGACTGACACATTCGACGAGAATGTGCCAAACAGTCTGGGGGACGACGCAGTCGTCACAATAGGGCGCAGGCGAGCGCTACATCAGATTGCGATGCGTCACACGAGTATGTCCGATTTGGAGACGCCCGAAAGCGACCTGAAGCCGTCGCGGCATTGGGGGATAGGTCCATGGGAACAGTCGCGGCGCAATGGCACGCAACTATAAGTTCCCTTTGACCATCTCCCATCTTCTTTGCCAAGCAGTCCGAATAGCTGCCCGTATTCCTGCCATGTAGTCGGTGTGAGGAAAAGCGAAACGCTGGTCCGCGCTCTTTCAACGAAATTCATACATGTCCAGGAACCCAGCATAATATAATCTCAACATCCGCCCGGCTTGCCAAAAGAGTTGCTACATGGATATTGCGAACCAGATGATGCGCAGATTCCAATGCCACAAGAGCACTCAGGGCGCTTTGTGAGTCGCTATAGATCACAATCCAGTCTCCTAACCGGCACGTGGCGTAATCTCCCGTACCGAGTGGTGAATTACCACCAGTTCGGCCGTGAAGATAGACGCAGCGCCTGGCAGAGCCCAGATGACTGGGGCTTGGAGCCATCCGTATACACTGGCACGGTTCGAGCGTAACACGAGGTGTGCTCCACAAAGGTCGAACGCAATACTCCCAGTGCTGTACAAGCTTTGGGAGCAAAGGCGTGGCGACAAATGGCCAAATGTGGTACCCTCTAGGGTGGCGTCCTGGGAAAAACCAGGGGCACCACCGGCCCGAGAGCTATACCTAGCTCTCGAAAGAGCTTCCTAGCCCTAAACCCAAAGGGCTTAGGGTATGACTGGCGTCGCTCGGCAGCATAGACACCGTCGAGATCAGCTGCAGATGAAGTGAAAGCTTTTGGCGACTGAGGGAGGCGCCGGGCTCGCGCGTACAGGCGATGAATGCTATGCACATGGCGTAGAGCGAGTGGCATCTTCCCAGCATCGATCAACAGGCTCTCAATGGGGGAAGTGTGGAAGGCACCGGTCGAAAGGCAAAGGCCAGTGTGGTGGATCGAGTCCACCTTCCACAATAAACGCTCGGCTGCCGATGCATAAAGCTCGCATCCGTAGTCAAGCTTCAAACCAACAAAGGATCGATAGACAAGTAAGGCAGTAGCCCTATCAGCACCCAAATTGCTAAACGTCACGGAACAGAGAATATCCATGGCGCGGGTACAAGAGACCCTAAAGGCTGCGAATATGAGCCTCTCAGGTGAGGCATCGGTCAAATACAAGAGCAAGGAAACGCTGCAATTCAATCACTTCCAGGCGTACCCCATTAAAAAACAAGTCTGGGTCGAGGTGGAGCCGTGGATGGCAGCAGAAGTGCACCCCCTTAGTCTTCGCCAAGGAAAACCGAAACCTGTGCTCTTCGACATAGCGAGAGACGCGGTTTAATGCCTGTTGGAGGCGATGCTCCGGAGTTGGCATTTGGGCCGCGCTAAAAGAGATCGAAAGGTCGTCCACGTAGGGCGTAGCAAGAACATCTTCCGGCAGCACCGAGGTGATGCTGTTGATGCTCAGGGAAAGAGTGTGACACTGAGGACACTTCCCTGCGGCACACCCTCTTCCTGCTCCTTTGCGCCAGAGAGGGCTTCCCCCGCCCGTACCCGCAATCGACGAACTCGCAAAAATTCAGATATAAACATTAGGAAGCGTCCCCTCGCCCTCATCGTGTGGAGAGTGTCCATGATACCGTATCGCCATGCGGTATCATAGGCCTTCTCTAGGTCGAAAAACACCGTGGCGTAGTGCTGTCTACGAAGGAAGGCCTCGCAGACAGCATTTTACAGTAGGAGCAGAGCATCCGAAGTGGAGTGGAAAGGAAGAACTGAGATATCATGCCGGGTATAAACCGCGCATTCCCCAGCCCGGCCATTCTGTAGTGGTGGGGTCGCAAGACCCTTATACCCCTGGAGGGCGGGCAGAAATCACGCGCCTAGCATGGTCTCCTGCAGAAAAATACCTAATGGGGAACGGGACGAGACGAGCCTACGCAGCTCCTCCCAGTTGGCCCGGAGTCCACGGTAATTTCATTGAAGGAATATGCCCTCCAGGCCTAGCTCCAGGAGACGCGGGGGCCCTCTTCGAACAGAAGATCCTCACGGGAATGGCCGTACGCTTCCCGGAAGCAGAACCCCGGGCGCTGTTGGCCGGACAAAGCGCTGAAGACAGAGGGAGATCCACGCCTCGGTTGGATTATCTCCGATCAACGTGGCGCTCCATGAGAGAGCAAAGAGGATCTGGCAAGCCATTGGCACCCACCTGTGTCCGGAGTTTTCTCGTACACATTTGGAAATCGAAGACGCTCGACAAAAAAGACCTTTCAAAAAGCAGCAAAGCTTTGATAGACAGCGACGTGACTCCAAATGACAAAGTCGACAAAATACAACAAATGTCTAATGCAATGTTCAGGTTTCTTTGGTATTAATCACATATCAACACTAAGAAGACCAAATTTCTAAAAAATTTCGAAGTAGAATCAAAAGCTGAAACTCACTTAAAAAAGTTTCTCAAAAATACAAACCGAGAACAAAAACACCGCCCTAAATATAGGCTTGAATGGTAATTAGATAAAATCTAGCCTAATTAAATTAACAGGTTTAATTTAAACCCCACCAAATGCAACCAAAAAACTAAAACAAAAGAGAGATAACCCTTTCACCAGAGACCTATTCATTCTGTCTCCCACACCACCTCTATTCTTTAACCTCACCCACTTTGAACACTTTACTCTCCCTCTCTCTCTTTCTCTCTCTCTCTCACTTTCGCCACCTTTTACGTCCAAGTCCAAGTGCTGACGGTGCGCCTAAGCTAAGCTTTTGGCAAATAGAAAATGATTCTTTAGAACAAAATGAAGGAGTTAATTTAATAAAAGATTATATCACTTTCACTTATTGCCTTACGTATATCCTGAATTATTTACAGCAAGGGGAGTTCAGCCTGAATGTAAGTGTTTGGTGAAGGAGAAAGAAAGAAAAAAGAAGTAGAAAAAGAGGACAAGGTACAAAACTAAACCAGGCGAAAAAACATTAGGTCCGTTGAAGCCTAAAACATAAAATTATCTTAAATTAAGAGAGAGAAAAATGTACCAGCATCCAGGACCCATCAAATCTGAAAGTACATTGCCATATATATATATATATATATATAGGTAGGTAGGTAGTTAGGTAGTTAGGTGGGCAGGCGGGCGATGAGGAAGGCAAGCAGGCAGATAATTTCTAAAGGTCCACCAAAACTGAAAGTTAGAGATCAAGACAGCTGCATAACAAAGAAGATGAGAGACGGTGCCCAGGAATTTAAGGTTGCGTGCAAACGCACCTCTACTTTTCCCGGGGACTTGCCCTCCCACTACACCCACCCTTTCTCTATGCCTTGAAGGCGTTAAGTCATTCATTAAGTGTCGTCTCTGAATTGGATACACTCATGGGACTCAGTACCATCTAATATATCGCTACCCTGACCTTTCTGCAAAGACTGTACGCCGCCTTTTAGTGCAATTTCCTCGCCTTGGGAAGCTCAGGGTCCGGTACCTGTACCAATACCGTGATGACCTGGATCGCCACCGCTTGTCCCTGACCATGGGAATTGGCTCTTGTAGGTCAGGTTGTGACGTCCTAGAATTCCTGAAGGAGGCGAGAGGCTTCCACGCCTTATGACTTCGGAAGGGTTGACAGCACGCCTGAGTCTATGCGGAAGGCTGGTACCAACAGGGGCGGCTTGGCACCTTAGCCTGTTTCATTTCTGTTGTGTCAAATCACTTTTTATTTTTTTCATATTTAGATTTCTATTTTAAATTATTTTATAATTGAGTTTGTTTTTTTCTTTTTCGGCGGACGTGCCCTCGTTGGTGACCGCTAGGAAGGCTTGATACAAATAAATGTGGTTCCATAAAGTTTGTGTACAATTTTCTCGAAACAAATCGCTTCTTGATCGATGTCCTCCATCCCTAAACCAACGAGGAAGTCCTCTGTGACAATTATGAAGTCAATATTGTTATTTAATCGTGTGGTTGTGTTCCAGATTGATTCAGAATAACATCCTTCCGGGACTATGTAGTAGATTTAGTATAGTTATCCTCTAGGTTTAGACTCTGATTAGGTCTAACCATAGAAGCTACCTATTTACCAATAAACTAAAGTGCGAGTACTTGAATCGATTATTATCAGCTGAAAGAATGCGAATTGGTTTCCAAAGTCAGTGGTTTTAGACACTTAACCAAAGAGCCACGTCACTCAGGAAATCTAACATAGGAACGCCCTCATTATCAAACTAATGGTACCCATATCGAGGTTGTCAAAACTGAATTTTTCAGATTATTTAGGCTCTCTCATGTTGTTATTGTTGGTAATGGCTCCCAGGAACAGATCACATCTGCTCCCTCCACTGCTTGGATCATTAAGAGATAAAGCCTTGATTCTTCTATCATTTCCTTATAATTATCGATCAGAAAGTCGTATTTTGCACTTTGAACATCCTGTAAATGACGGCTACACATTTTCCCTTATTTGTCTCTAATTGGCTACAGCCTCTGCGTTTTAAGATTAAACCCTGAATGTCGACGTCTCTTGTAAAGCCCAACTTTCAGACTAAACCAAGTGTCACAGATTGTCAAAAGATTTAGAAATCACTCCTTATTTTCACCTTCACTTTGAAGTTGATTTAGCGAAAGTTAAAGAAATAAAATGTTAATTCTCATTGTATGTAACTGGAGTACCAGTGAAGTAAAAAATGACTGGAATGTTTAAGTAATCATACTGATCATTATATTTTATTTTATAATATGTAAAATATAGTTTAACGTAAAGTCACAACTTGATTACTTAAAATTAAATTCAGTTTCAAAGAAACAAAGTAGAAAGTTTTATTAATTATTCAAATTTAATATTAATATAGACATTTTCTACCAATTAAATTACTATTAAGGATAATAGTAATACTAACAACTTGTTATCAATTTAAGTTCGAATCATTAGTATCTAGACAGTACACAAAGAAAGATGCACCTCGTATATTGGGCTGTGGTAACAAACTGCAGTGACAAACGCGATTTTTTTCAAAATCGACTTAAAAAAGAAGATATAGAATCTATCTCTCGTGGGTCTTAACTTTTAAAATTGGTGGTTTTTATAAATGTATTTTATTTTTTGTCTTTAGTGGACACATCCAAAAGTGAAACAATTGGTGATTTTTTATTATAAAGCTGTAAAATTTAATTTTAGCATACAATAGATATAATACACCTATGCTGAGGAGCCATAGGCCATGCGTCGAACAATGCAAAAAACATAAACCGAATTTTCTGATTTGTGTCCTATAAGTCACTAATGCTACCAGTAGAGGAGTACAGGGTGTCACTTTGGGACACTATGCATGGTTGGAGATATTGAAATACTTAAAAGACTGTAGACTAAAGGAACGAAAATCATTCTTATAGTCTTAGAAATATGAATTAGGAATGAGCGAGTAAAAGAATTAAAACTATCAACCTTTGAGTAAAAGATTGAACGAAGAAATAATAGACAAGCAAACTTTTAATTGGATTCAAACGTGGCCAAGAATTGTTTGACAAAGTGGTCGATTATTGGAATGCTCTTCAACTGTAATTGAAGTGAATTTGAGAAATTTGAGGAGAAATTAGAAAAATACTTAAAAGATCGACAAAAGATCGATATGAAGTTCGCAGTAAATTAAAGAAGATGTTGTTTTAGGTAGTGAACTATGTAAATAATTGGACAGCATAGTTTACGTTACCCGCTTTCTCACCTTAATATAACTATAATAACAATCTTGAAAATTATGTTTTTCGTCCTCGTGCACACGTAGGTAACCATCACTACATATATTGCCCTTCCTACTACTACTGCTCACTAAATTACATTTTCTGACAACAATAAAGTATGTAAAATTACTTCAAGTGTTGTGGGGTCCGTGTGCTTGTTTTTCTATTTCTGCGGGATTTATTAGATTATCCATCCCAGAGCTCTATTGCTCTCACTCTCTATCTTTCCTTCTTTTTCCTGTTTACCTCGTAAATTGACCAAGAAAAATGTTGTCATTCATTCCATTTACCAAAAGTGCGCAACGCTGGACCAAATTTCACAATAGACACTTTTTTTGCTATTCTTCTCTCCTGGGATTCTAGGCTGACACTTTAGACCGTTTCGGATACCAATTTCTCATTTACAATCACAAGCAAATTGGCTGCACTTTCGACCAAGGTAGGCAAAAATAAGCGCAAATGCATACATAAAATAAGATAAAATATATACATACCAGGCAAGGGCTTCGCTACTAAGATTAAAATTTTAAATCTTTAAAAAATCAGCCATGGTTAAACTTTTAAAAAGGAACTCTAAACTAAATTTCCCCCCTTTCAAAATATCACGTTGCTAAAATAAAGAGTTATAGAAGAAGAAGTTATATAAAAATAAATTTTCTGAAGTTTATCATTTGTAATTCTTTGGGTTTTAAAAGATTCACAAAATTTCGATACCTATATTTATTTCTGAACTTCACCATCTTGTTTTTTGATATTTTAAAAGAATTATTAGAAATAATGTTTATAAAAAAACATAAGCCATAACCAAACTATGATCAAATTATTATTTAAATAATCCAAAAAATCCCCTTCTTATATTATAGAGTTAGTGATGATGATGATGATGATGATGATTATGATTATACGCTGAATTCACCTAAAATATATTATTAATTCCCAAATATTATTATTGGGTCTTTGGTGCTTAAGTTTTGATTTTATAAGTAATTTTATAAGTAATAAGCAGAGGATTTCAAGCATCTATCTATGATATCAATGATTTCGTAACGTTGCGACGGACAATCTCATCTTGCGGCCTTGTCAAAAGATTTAGTGAAAAAATACATTTCTGAATACAAGTAAGTTAAATAAGGAGAATATCTTTTTGATTAACTATGAAATTTGTTATTATATTGTTTATATAGATTTTTTATTCATCCTGGATCATTATTTTACCTTTAAAACAAAATTTCCTTTAATTTTTTCTTAAGATGACATTTTGGGGGGCACCAATATGCCCTCGTCTTCTGACACTTTACTCATTAAGAACCTACACTTTATTGTGGGATCAGAACCACTGGTCTCGACAGAGTATGGCAATTGCCATGAAGGTGACTCGATTGGGCCTCCACCTGACAACTAACCACACAGAGTGTGGCTTAACCTTGCTCACATTGTGGCAAGGTTTATTCGGGTTGGACCATAGCCCTCATAGCAGCATATTTCCGGATCCCTCTCAGGAATATAACAAAAGTCTAAAAAGTATCACATATTACGATCTATTTAAGGTAGATACGAAAAGTAGATAAAGGTAGCAATTAGTAGCATCATCTTCTAATAGATAAGAAAAATAAGTATATTATGATATCTACCTAAGATAGATATAAGATATATAGAAAGTATTCAGGTATTTAAGGCCACAATTCCGATGTAGAGATTCGTAAATGTGAGTTTTTTAAGGAGCTCAACGCCATCTTTACTCATTTAACGCTTTGGTTGGTAACGTAGGCAGCCGGATCATTCTTTTGAATGCAATTTATATGTAAATAGTAATTACAATTCTGGATTCTTCCCTTAAATTGAACTAAATTTCAATATTCCCTAGTGTAGAAGATTCAGATTATTCTAATTAAAGCGCATCACTGTTCATCTCCAAGACGAGTACGCAACTCCGTAGAGCCGATTTCAGCTGAACTCCTCCTGAAGCTGCAAATTCAAGTATTTCAAATGACGATGTTAAATCCACGAGAAATTCTAACCTTGAAACCTATTAAGGAGGCAAAATACTGCTACGAGTGCCACTTCCGTGGTTCGCCACCGAACACTACTTTTCTAATTACATTTCCAAGGAAAACATAAGGTGGTTCTTCCTTCCCGTAGTGCATATATTTTCCTGCGTGGGAAAGTATTTTTAAAAATGAATTGAGCGAAAAACAAATTAAGATCACGAAATTAGTACTGATGACCATTCAACTTACGTCGCGCTTCTCGCTACACACGGAATCATCTGATGCCGATTTTTTTTATATTTAGAGGGAAAGATTCATCGCCCGCACAGGCCCCTCTCCAGCCCCCTCTACCGAGAGTCGACCCTTCAACAACTCCTTCCCCAAAGGGTCCAAGTGGATCCGGATGGGGAAGGGTCGGCAAGAACCAATGAAGGTAGTGAGGAGAAGGAAGATGAGTAAAAAAATGAAGGGAGGAAGGGAGCAAGAGAGTCGAAGTTGATATTTTTTTAGAGCTTCTCATAATAGCGAAAAGATTTGATAGAATGTAACAACTCAAATTTGTGGACCTACTGATTTAATCGAGGATTCCGAACCACAAATAATTCTATCGCTCGGTTCCTTCCATCTATTTTAGTTCTTTTATTTCACTTTTGCAACTTCGTACAGGTATCGTGTGAACTGACCAATATCCGTTACATTTTGCTGCTTCTACTTCATCCGTGTGTTTAATGTAGCATTCATGCCTTTGTTTGATTTTAGGCTCTTAGGGACTAATTATAGAGTAGATTACACCATAAATATACAGTTAGAATAAACTTACTTTAGAATTTCACATTATATTACTACTATGTTTGTCGTGGTATCAGGAGGAACGAGTGATAAAACGAGTTCGTACCTATGGGTTGTTTACGTACGTAAAAACTCCGCGATTACGTTTTATCTCTAAGAGTGCTATATATTTTATTATTATTATCTGATTATTACTTCTTTAAACTTGGGAGGGTTCCTAGTACCTTGCTTAGCGTTTCGAGGATTGAATAAATACTTGTTAAAAAAATCTAAAACATTAATTAACACTAAAAAAACCTGAACCAACGAAATTTGACACCTTAACTACACATAAATGAATTTAATAACTTTAAGTGAGGCTTTCTAAAGTGGCCTAATGGAAATTATAGTGATGGTTGACCCACAGCTCAATTTAATATATAAAATACAAACAGACTTTACATAAACGGATACCGGGGTTTAAATACGTTTTTAGCTTCCTACTAGAATTGGGTTTGAGTCGGACCTTGAACTCAATGGTTACGTCACCTCAAGAATGTTTTTGTCTGGATGACGCGTGTCGCTTGTACAGATAGTTTTGTCCGGGTGAAAGAGATTTAAAGCCAGTGAGGCCTTTGGCCCGTGTGGTAGATGGGGGAGCAACAAGCCTTCGGCAGGAAATGATATTACTACGGGGCAGTGAAAGAATGTTGGTTTATTCTTTTTGGATTACTCTGGGGAATTATTCGCACTGGCGAGCGATGAGCCAATGCAGGAATCCTTTGACTCAGGGGAGTGCTGTAGGGAGTTCACTCAGGGGCTTCCTCAAAGGCGAGGACTATTTCTGTGCTTTGGGATGCACCAGGATAGAGGGATTTCTCTGACGAGAGTGAGTTAAACTTGCTTCGTAAATCAAGTTGACGTGAAGCTCTGGGTGACCATCAGGAACTAGCTCAAGGATGAGCTTCTTCTTAGTTCCGGTATTCCTTAAGGGCGAGGACTATCTCGGTGCTTTGAGATATACCATGATAGGTAGGTTTATCTGAGGAGAGTAAGTTAAACTTGATTCTTAAATCAAGTTAACATAAAGTTTGGTGTGACCACCAGGAACTAGCTCGAGGATGAACTTCTTCTGAATTCCGGTATTTCTCAAGAGCGAGGACTATCTCGGTGCTTTGGGCTACACCATGATATGTGTGTTTCTCTGACGAGAGTAAGTTGAACTTAATTATTAAACTAAGTTAACTTAAAGTTTAGTGTGACCACTAGTAACTAGTTCAAGGCTGACCTTTTCTTAGTTCCTTCTGTTGGTAGCCAGGGCCTATTGCCGGGAACTTCCTCACCTCGATGACTAACGCAATCTATCCTGGATTTCCAAAGATATTTGCTTTTAGACATTGCCCCTCACTGGGGTAGATTCAGAAGGGGAAGGGGGATGCGTGAACATGCCGCATGAAGTCTCCTCCTCCAACGATTATTCTCAGGGCGTCGTACAGATGGCCTTGAGGGACCTTCTGGCTTTCCGGTGTCGCTCCTCTAATTTCGTTTCTGAGGTGAAATTGAATACCCGCTCTTAGGGGAAATCTTGCTGTTTTAACCGTTCAGCTTTTCATCGGGAGGAGGGGGGAGATCGAGGTGGTTACGGCGAGGTGGCTACGGCGAGGTGGCTACGGCGTCTACACTGCCAGGATACTGTGGTTAGCGACCAGAGACTTGGTTGTGAGGGAGGGGCGGAGTATCAATTCCCTTACACACCTCCCTTCGAACAACTTAATAGGGGGACTCCAGTGAACAACAAAAACTAATAACTAAGCATAGGGGCCGAAAGCAAAGGTGCATGTCTTTAAACATACTATTTCTTATCACGACTAACTGGGGTCAACCATACTCTTACCTTAAGTTTCTGTGAACTTGGGCGAACACGCGCGCGCGTACAAAGGCAGAGGTAGAAATAGGTCTCGCAAACCTATTGGGGGTATGTTTCCCAACATAATTTAAAATAAAAACAACGCAAGTCATAATTCATCACTTACACCAACAAAAAAAAATGAGGCTGGTCCGAAAGGGGTATCTAACCAGCTACTCTCTTACATTTCTACTCTTTTGAGAACAAATCGAAACACTAACTACTAATACACAAAAAAATTGAACACGTGATTTTAAGATTACCAGTTGCTGAAGTAACCCTCTATGGGGTTTCGACTCAGTTTATAGAGCGGCTTTACCTTATCGGCACCTTTGATATAGTTAATATTAAAGTGGTGCTCTAGGACCATTAACTCAGCGTGCCTAAGTCGTCCGTTCGATTTATTGAGTCTACTTAAGTATCTCACAAAATGGTAATGGTATTCCAACCTACTCGAATTACCCTTTTTATGGTACTTGAATAATTTTAATCTTACCCTTATGGCTAGAGCGGCCTGTTGCAGTGTGGCATAAATGATGGAAGCGTGAGTCTCATAGTCTTCTTTTAACAAGGTACACTGGGAGATCGGGTTTGGGTTCGATCTAATGGGGTCGAGAACAATTTTCCTTAGGGGATCGTTAATGGGCGGGGCGCTAACAACGACTTGGAGTTTTATTGGTAACTCCGTAGATGTTTCGTTCTGGAGGAAGACTACTAGGGGTAGGGGATACTATTGTAGGAGAATAGCATAATGCTCCCAAGTTTTCCCCACCTCCCTTCCCGGCAGGTCGCTTTATTAAACCTTCCCCTTCCGGCCCAATGTCTGGTCCCCCCCCCCTCCCATCCCGGCGGAAGAACCCTCCGACCATTTCAGTTAACCAACGAATTCCATCCTTAACTGGTTATTGATAGATAGTAGCCCATCTTGGCTTTCAGTAGTTTTCGGAAGTTTAAAAAGAACGAAATCGAGGATATAATCAAGCAGCTCTCACCCAAAGAAGGGCGCTTGATATCAAATCTACTTCCGGAGCCATGTGAACCTCTCCCGAGTTTCGAGTATAGAAGATGAATTCTTTTAGCCCTCGGTAGTAGAGCTTGCATAGCATATGGCGGGGCAGGAATTGCCATCTATCTCGGTGTGGTGGTAAATCTTCGACCACCAAGTCTTCAGAGAGGAGATCGGTCCCAATTAGGAGGCTCCTTACCATTTTGGTCTGCAAGGTCAGTGCGAACCCAGGCTTGTACTCAAGTTTTTAGATTTTAAGCTATAAACAGCCTCAGTCTGGTTCCCTAAGCGAGAAAACTACATCTTGGCTTTTCTCCGTGAGCCTACATGTCGATAGGTTCCTTCGCCTCCCTCGCAGAGGCACACAAGATACCTCAATGTTCACGAGCGTGGAGCCCTCTTTAACAAGAAGCTCCCGTCACCACCTTCACTCACCAGCGCCACCCGAAAATCAGGTTCCAAGGTAACCCTCCCCTTACATATTCCCCAACTTCACCGCGAAGCTTACCAACATTAAAATTGTATAGGGATTTACATAGTGAACAGTTACTTACAAGCCAAGTGAGATATCCGATCTTCACTTATTCTTAAAACTCTCAAAGATCCTTATTTGTATATATATATATTTTTCTTGTTTAGCTTTCTTTAAAATTTTATTTCCATATTGTTTGTATATCTAATTTCCTTTGGGTCGCTTGCTGGCAAAAATTATTCCAATCTCTCCGTAGCCAACTTCTAAGCACTCTGGGTCAATAAACCCATTCAGGGCACGGGCCGAACGAAGTATAAGGAGTAGTACGATGCCCCCTCCGCATTCGCGATAATAGGATATATATATAAAAGAGTCGGGGGCAGGAAACTCCAACCACCCCTCGGCCTATTCCTCGACACTCATTATCCGCGTCTACCCTCTCACTTGGTTTACCTGGGTGTCCCTCATTTACACTTCCATTTTCCTCCATCGTTACCCCATTTGGTTGGGTTCTCCTCGTAGGTACTGCGTTAGGTACACATGCTTTTACCTCTTCCCTACCTCCTTCTTTATCCATCGTTACCCCATTGAGCTGGGTTTCCATCGTAGGTACTTCCTTAGGTACGCGTGCAGGTACTGCTTCCCTACTTACTTCTTCCTCCATCGTTACCCCATTTGGCTAGGTTTTCCTCTTTATTTCTCTTTCTTCTGATTGTCTTTCCCTCTTTATTTTTCTTTCCTTGGCTTCTCTTGCCGCTTTCGCTAGTTCTCTTTCCCGCCCTATTCTGCTTTCTTTGTCTTCTCTTTTATCTTCATTCTGCTTTCTTTAGCTTCTCTTTCTATCCTCATTTTTAATTCTTCTGCTTCTCTTTTCAACTGTATTATTCTTTCGTTTCTTTTACTTCCCCTCGGTTTCTTCTTTCTTTGTCTTCTATTTTCCACTGTATTCTCTTTCTTCCATTTTTCTTTATCCCACTGTATTTTTTCTTCTTCTTTTTTAGATTGTATTCTCAGTTCTGCCAGGGCCTAGACATCCATATCTTCGCCTTTTACTCTCAGCATTTGGGCTTGTTGGTAGAATCTTTCGACCGAATCCATTTTGCTTAGTCCATCACACTCTCACCGCTGTACGTTCAGGTACTTATGCAACCACTAACCAGGAAGCGCACTGCCTAACTTAACTTTAATCCTATCCCTTTGCTGATTCAAATACCACTCCACCAACAAATTAATAATAACTTTGACAGGTGAATCCCCACAAATTTACGCACCGACCTTGTTATGTTTTAATCTTCCCTCGAACGCTTGGCGCACATTCAGTATTCCTGAAGGAAACACCAGACATAACTTCTAGTGAGTTCTTCCAATACCTATAAAACCTGAAAGCAAATATTTATGTCGTGGTATAGGAAGAACCAAGTAATAAAAGGAGTTCGTACGTATGGGTTGTTTACGTACGTAAATACTCTGCGATTACGTTTTATCTCTAAGAGTGCTATATATTTGATTATTTTTATCTAATTATTACTTCTTTAAACTTGAAGGGTTCCTAGTGCCTTGCTTAGCGTTTTGAAAATAGAATAAATGTTTGTTAAAAAAAAATCTAAAAATTTAATTAACACAAAACACCTGAACCGACGAAATTTGATACCTTAACTACACATAAATGAATTTAATAACTTTAAGTGAGGCTTTCTAAAGTGACATAATGGGAATTATAGTAATGGTTGACTCACAGCTCACTTTAATATAAAAAAAATGCAAAGGGACTTTACAGAAACGGATACTAAGGTTTAAAACCTTTGTAGCTTCCTACTAGAATCGGGTTTGAGTCTGACCTTGAACTCAATGGTTACGTCACCTCAAGAATATTGTTTTCTGGATGACGCGTGCCGCTTGTACAGATGTTTTTGCTCGGGCAAAATAGCTTGAAAGCCGCTGAGGCCTTTGGCGCGTGTGGCAGATGGGGAGCCACAGGACTTCGGCAGGAAATTATATCACTACGGAACAGTAAAAGAATGTTTCTTTCTTCTCTTCGGATCACTCTTGGGAATAATTAGCACTGGCGAGCGATGAGCCAATGTGGGATTCCATTGACTCCGGGGAGTGCTCTAGGGAGTTCACTCGGGGGATTCCACAAGGGTGAGGACAATCTCTGTGCTTTGGGATGCACCAGGATAGAGGGGTTCCTCTGACGAGAGTAAGTTGAACTTGCTTCTTAAATCAAGTTAACTTAAAGTTCGGGGTGACCACCAGGAACGAGCTTGAGGATGAGTTTCTTCTTAGTTCCGGTGTTCCTTTAGGTCGAGGAATATCTTGGTGCTTTAGGTGGCCACCAGTATAGGGGTGGTTTCTCTGAGCTGAGTAAGTTGAACTTGATCAAGTGAACTTAAAGTTCCTGGTGATCACCAGGAACTAGCTCAAGGATGAGTTTCTTCTGAGTTCCGGTATTCCCCAAGGGTGAGGACTATCTCGGTGCTTTGGTATACACCATTAAATGGGGGTTTCTCTGACGAGAATAAGTTGAACTTGATTCTTAAATCAAGTTAACTTAAAGTTCGGTCTGATCACTAGAAACTAGCTCGAGGATGAGTTCTTCTTAGTTCCGGTCTTTCTCAAGGGCGAGGACTATATCAGTTCTTTGTAGAGCCACCAGTATAGGCGAGTATCTCGGACGAGAGTAAGTTGAACTTGATTCTTAAACCAAGTTAACTTAAAGTTCGGTGTGACCACCAGGAACTAGCTTGAGGCTGACTTTCTTCTTAGTTCCTTTTGTTGGTTGCTTGGGCCTCTTGCCGGAAACTTCGTCGCCTCGATCATTAACGTAATTTACCCTGTTTTCCTAAAGATGTTTGCTTTTATACGTTGCCCTTCCACTGGGGTAGAGGGAGGACGGGGGAGGATGCGTGGACCTGCCGCATGAAGTCCCCTCCTTCAACAGTTTATCTAAGGGCGTCGTAAAGATGGCCCGGAGGGACCTTCTGGCTTTTGGGCTTCGCTCCTCTAATTTCGCCTTTGAGGTGAAATTGAATACATGCTCTTAGGGGAAGTCTTGTTATTTTAACCGTTCAGCTTTTCATCAGGACGAGGGGCGAGAGCGAGGTGGTTAAGAGTTTCTGCTACTGCAACTACACTGCTAAGATGTTGCGATTAGTGACCAGCGGCTTTCTTGTGAGGGGTGGGTGGGTATCGATTCCCTTACAATGTTGATTTATTAGTTACATATTATAATAGTTGAAGAAATGAATGTGGTCCACCATCAACTCTCTCACTGCTTCTGGCCCGTGAGAGAGAACAGGGGTTTGGATTATTTCAGGCTTGAAAAAGGACGAGAACAGGTAGAAGAAGAAAATACTACAAAAAAGTGATGACAATCACAAAATGATAATGATTATCTAGACCTAACCCCTAATGCAGGGGTCTGAACCTACGCAGATCCTAATTTCTCGGCAGGAGGCAGTAGTTACATATCGGGACCGGGAGGGGTTGTCTGAAGGGATTAAATAGAGAGCACCGAGGGACTAAGAAACGTGCCTTCAGCAATGAGACTCCATCCCTTTTCATTGCTTGCATAGAAAGGTTAACAAGTTAACAAGGGTATGCTGACAAGAGTAGGAAACCCCACTCTCTAGCCTCTCAAGTACCCCGAGTAGTTTCCTCTTCAGGCTTTTTTCCCCCAAACAATTTTCATTCCCTTAACTTCACCGCTTTTGTTAATAAATGAAGTAAATTCTTTTATGCTGTCATATATCCAAAGACCAGGTTGCTAACTATAATATGACTACTCATCCTAATCACAATACTAATAATGAGGCCGATAATAATAAAGTTTATGTGTCATCTGCCCTCGAGTACCACTCCCTTATTTCGCCCCCCTCGCCCCCTCCCTCCTCTGTACTTCATCCATCACCAGCAATGAAAACAATGAATTTCAAGGCTGAATTTCTTGTCGGAGTTTTGATTCTCGCTGATTTTACTCCAAATTTGCTTTTTGTTTCTACCTAATTCTGTGAGTGTGCATTCATCGATAGTGTTGAAGGTGTGAACTTTTCGTATGTGTACAATTATGTATATTATTATAAAGATATGCAGTTTCACATTAGCACGTGCAATTTTAGGGCGCGGATAGGTGTGTGTTAGTATTTCTTTGGAGGGTAAAATTTTCTGTCATCAAAGTTTAAAAATATGGAAAGGAAAAGGAGAGAAGAGTTAATTGAAATTGCTCTTTCATTCTGCTCAAAAGGGCGAAAGAGCAGGTACTTCTCGCCCTACCTCTCTCTTCCTTTTTCTTCCTTTTTTTCTTCTCTCTCTCTCTCTGTTCCTCTCTCTCTTTCTCGTCTCTATCTCCCCTCTCTCTCATGCGGCACTTCCAACAACCGTTCTGTTTAATGGTTATACTCTGCAAGTGCAATTTGCTGAGGCTGCACCATAATTTTATGGGATTTTGTTGCTTTGCTTTGGAGTCGCCACAAATGAGACCCAGAGGAAGTTTGGGGTAAAATGACTTCGAAAAATGGTTAATTCGTTGCGATTAATGAAAAGGCAAAAGAGCTTTATTTTTACTGTTGAATTTATGTTGAACAATTTAAATTCCTTGCTGTCTTTCTATTTATTGTATCACCATCATCCTATACTTCTCGTTTACCCTGTTATTTTTCTTCTTCTCCTTTTCTCCCTTTAAGTAGACACTAATTCACTTCCCTGCTCCAATTCTTCATATCTTCACTGTCATTTCCTTCCATTTGTATGTATATAAATAAAATAAATAAAAACTAAAGCAATACAAAAAATATCTAAAAGATCCTAAGGTAGACTCAGGGTCAGCCAAATTAACTGAGCTGCTTTTCCCTTCTCGGAAACGTAGTTTATTTGACACTTGTGCTTTTAAGCTATGGCCGTGTTGAAGTTATTTTATACCAATTTAAAGCCAATTTGATGCCTTTTATCTGTATCAACATTCCGATAAGTAGTTTATAATAAGGAAGAAAGAAGAAGAAGAAGTGGAACATACAAAATTTTCAAAGATTGGCCGCGTAATTGCCGCTTTTCGAGTGACAGTTTAATTGTCTCTCTTTGTACTGTCACTGCAGCATTCTGGCTGTGATGTTCTCCGTCGCGCTCTCATAATATTGACATTCCCAATGAATGCGGATAGAGTGAAATTGCACCTGCTGTTAAGATGGTGGTGGATGAGTGATTTGTATCAAGGCAATATCCTTGCAATTTGAAAGTAAGTCAGGCCCAATCTCTGCTATTATTGTTTGGTCTTGTAAGGAGGAGTGACATATATGCACTGTTGTATGTTGACACGAAATTAAAACTTCCAATTTTGTAATTACAAGAACAAGATTAGGCTCATAAGAGTTAAACTCTCTGGCTTGGAATATTCCCATGTCACCTTTTATTTATATTATGAAATTAATTTATGTTTGTTCATTTTTTTCGTTAAATTTCTTGCAATTTTCAGGCCCAGTAGGTCGCCTAATTAAAATTCCCCTGCGAATTCCTTCTACCACAAGGAATAAAAAACTGTTTAAGTCCAGTTAAAAGAAGGGTTGAAGATCGTGATTTAAGATTCATGAGCTCTTTGTACGAATTTGTTCGTATAGGTTAACAATACGTTCATCCAGCTTCAATAATTAAAGTTGGAGACGATTCTTATTAGAGGGTCATGGAATGGCCAGACTCTCTCTCTCTCTCTCTCTCTCTCTCTCTCTCTATATATATATATATATATATATACATATATATATATATATATATATATATATATATATATATATATAGGTACTTTGGGGCTTGGGGCCAAAGTTGGTTGAAGACCGTTAGTGAAAGGGGAAATTATTATGAGTCCAGTGGGGATGGTTTATTATTAACTTTGCGGGGTCCTTTTAAACAAATATTTAAGAGTACAAGTTTGCCAAAGATTAACAGGTAGCTGGTACGCGCTGAAGTTGCAAAAGAAAGACAATGTCGAAAATATATCTTTACTAAAAATAAACTATTTATATTTACAGAAAAATAGGGTTTAAAGGGAATGTTCGCCCAAACGCTGTTAAAGGTCCACACGAGATACAGTTAGATTAATTAAGGGATTAAAGAGGTCCGATTCAGTTTGGTGATTTAAAGGGGGATTTTAAGCTGGTGTGTTCACACAAATAATGGAGCAATGGGATAAGCCAGATTCAAGATCAATCTGCAGGCGGCAACGGTTACGATTACCTTACGTGCTTTGCCGAAAAGGGGCCAGTTGGGGTACGATGAATGCGACGGAAAAAGTCAAGTTACCTCTCGTTTCAGACGAGTGAGCCCTTGTCGAGCCTTCGGAGTCGGGAATCCTTGTCAAGTACTTGCCGATTGACTATGGCAGAGTCCACGGATGGGGATACTTGCCGATTGACGATGTCAGAGTTCACGGATCGATTTAGCCTTCAACTCGAATCGAAATCGCCGCAAGAGGGGAGGAGGGCGCAGCGTCCTTCAGCTCGTTAGCCGGAGTAGGTGGAAGTCTAACAGTAATACTCTCTAAACTCAGTCAAAGCGTAATATAGGTGCCTGGCTCCAGACGCCCGCGCGAATTTGGGGAAAAGTTGGTGACTCCTCGGGGAAAGGAGAATCGTGATAACGTTGGTTGGAATGTCCAATGGATTTCAATCTTCGAGCGGAAAGCCAGAATGCTAGCGGAGAGGTGGCCGTGGGGGACGATGACATCGGTCCCTAGGCAAATATAGCTAGGACGTGTTGTAACGGCGTTGGCCACCTACTGGCCAAGGTTCAGCTATGCCTTCACATCTCCATGCGATCTCAGGATCCACGTGGGTACAAAAGGGCACATGGTCGCAATTTGACCTCATTCTGCTACATACAGTGTTTTTCATTGTTAACTCCGTGTAACATTGCGCTTCTTTTATTTTCCGCTATATACATTATTTACTTGTTCCTTCTCCTTGATACTTAACTTTACGTTTGTTTTTTCTTTTTTTAATGAAAATGTCTTTGTTGATTCCGCCACTTCCATCACTTTTTAAATATAGTTTCCTCCTTTGCCCCCCACCCCGCTTCAGATTTTAAGACTTTCTTACCCCCCCCCCTTCCATTACAATCATTAATGAGTAATTTTATAGAGTTTTATTAAAAAAATATACTAATAATAAATCGGAAGTTAAAATCTAGTGCGTGTATGTATAGGCCTATGCATTGTGTATACATAACATAAACATACACTGATGAAGGGCCCATACTTATAGGGAGAGCCTGAGTGGACTCTCCAGCGTCTGTTGCGTTCTATTGTGGACGCCGATAGACCCTTATACATAGCTGAAACGCACCGGATTCATGGGTGTTCACTGTAAAGGGCCTGGAAATTAGTCTTGGATTCATTTTAGAGTATTCCGTATTATTCCATTATTCGTATTAAAACCTTCTGCGAGATGCAGCCAAAGACTTCCTCAAAGTCCAAATTTGCAAAATTTACGGTTTTGTGCCTAGCGTCAGTTTTTGGTATTTTGTGGAAGAATGGTAATAAGTTATTTAAGCAGTTAGCGTTTCCGATGAAATGCATGATGTCTATCTTTTATTTCCTTTTATGAATGTGATTTGTTAATCGTTTTTATTTACGAATTGCAAAAAGAGTAGAAATGATTTAAAAATTATATTTCAGTGATTTTCAGGCACACATATTACCCTCAAAAGAATAGAATATTCTTGAGGATTAGTTGAGAAGAAGGTTTCTAAATAGAACGTCATTCTAGAACAGGGTGCATTTTTGAGAACCGCAATGAAAAATGGACATTTTCACCTAGGAATGAAAAGGGACCAAAAGTCTCCCTGATCAAGTGACGTTCAGGGAAAATGAACTCTATTCCTGGATCAAACTCTTTGTTAATTAATGCAGTGTAAGAAGAGATGCTTTGGAACTTCTTTAAACAAAACCCTTTAACGCTTGCTTGTCGCAAGAGACCAGGACTTGAGTAATCTTGGCCGTTCGCTTACTTGGTGGCTGACTGAGTGTAAAACGGCACTCAGCCAGAAGCGGTAGGCATATAGATATGTGCTATGAGGGCCTCTCAAGCGATTTAACCGTCGGGAAATTTCAACGAGCTAGGGATAGGTCTCAATAAGTTTCTAAGCACACATCCCGCTCTTCCTGGCTGGCATACGTGTCTTCACGAGAATATAAGATATCCATTAGAATTCGGGAGTTGCTGGGTTATTGTACCATATTCAAAATATTATAAACTAAGGTTTACTGGCCATCGAAAAAATTATACGATTTTTCATTTACTATATAGCACTAATTATTTTAAAGTATTAATATTCATACAAGATTATATACAAAGTTTTATAATAAACACAGATATTCTCGTATGTTGACTATGACTATCGGCATTGAAATGAAAAATATTCAGAAACTGCGGATATTGGATTTACAGTATGGCCATATTCCCCATATTGACCAAACCCATCACCGTGAGATTTGGACCTTTTCTCTCACCTTAAGTAGAGAAGATTTCCTTCGCGGAAGAAATCCACGCTGTTGGGATGCTTGGCTTGCCGCCCCCGATCCACCCTCATTATTTGTAGACGCGCCATGAAATTGGTGGGGAGATGGGGAAAATTTATTGCGAATTGCGAAAATGAATTCGCATCTCTCTACCACTGAAGTATAATTGGTTGATGTTTTGGAGTAAATTTTATTGATCAGATAAACCTTGTGTACACTCATGTGTCTTCGCTGATCGAGAAGTCTTCGAGGTTTAGTTTGAAAGTGCTCTATTGAATTATGGCTATTCTAAGATGGAGATAAAATTCAAAATTATGTGATAAATCCGCTTGACTTTGATAATAGAGAGATGAGGGGGTGGGGCATGAAGGCACCCTTTTACTCGGAGAGGAGAGGCATTTGACCATTTTATTTTTTTTTTATTTAAAGAGCTCATCTGGCGACTGCCTACTTGGGCATTAGTCATCGTATTAAAAACGGCCTAGAAGTAGGCTACTTTTAAATTTAATACAATAACACACGCACAAAAAACAACCGAAACAACAACAGAAACTAAAAAAAGGGGAAAAGAAAACGAGTAGTAAGCAAGCTTCTGCGTCGGGGGGAGGTTTGCCGGCGCAGGAGCGTGCAACCTATAAGGCAAAAATGCAATAAAACAAAAAAAAACCTGGTTAAATAATAGGGAGAAGGCCGGCCTCCCCCAAAAGGCAACAAGTCAACCAGTCAAAATGACGCACTCGTTCCGAGTACAAGGGAAAGGCGGTAGCGACCCCGCCCATTCCGGTACCGGGACAGGTAACCTGCGCGAAGATCACCCAGACTGACACATTCGACGAGAATGTGCCAAACAGTCTGGGGGACGACGCAGTCGTCACAATAGGGCGCAGGCGAGCGCTACATCAGATTGCGATGCGTCACACGAGTATGTCCGATTTGGAGACGCCCGAAAGCGACCTGAAGCCGTCGCGGCATTGGGGGATAGGTCCATGGGAACAGTCGCGGCGCAATGGCACGCAACTATAAGTTCCCTTTGACCATCTCCCATCTTCTTTGCCAAGCAGTCCGAATAGCTGCCCGTATTCCTGCCATGTAGTCGGTGTGAGGAAAAGCGAAACGCTGGTCCGCGCTCTTTCAACGAAATTCATACATGTCCAGGAACCCAGCATAATATAATCTCAACATCCGCCCGGCTTGCCAAAAGAGTTGCTACATGGATATTGCGAACCAGATGATGCGCAGATTCCAATGCCACAAGAGCACTCAGGGCGCTTTGTGAGTCGCTATAGATCACAATCCAGTCTCCTAACCGGCACGTGGCGTAATCTCCCGTACCGAGTGGTGAATTACCACCAGTTCGGCCGTGAAGATAGACGCAGCGCCTGGCAGAGCCCAGATGACTGGGGCTTGGAGCCATCCGTATACACTGGCACGGTTCGAGCGTAACACGAGGTGTGCTCCACAAAGGTCGAACGCAATACTCCCAGTGCTGTACAAGCTTTGGGAGCAAAGGCGTGGCGACAAATGGCCAAATGTGGTACCCTCTAGGGTGGCGTCCTGGGAAAAACCAGGGGCACCACCGGCCCGAGAGCTATACCTAGCTCTCGAAAGAGCTTCCTAGCCCTAAACCCAAAGGGCTTAGGGTATGACTGGCGTCGCTCGGCAGCATAGACACCGTCGAGATCAGCTGCAGATGAAGTGAAAGCTTTTGGCGACTGAGGGAGGCGCCGGGCTCGCGCGTACAGGCGATGAATGCTATGCACATGGCGTAGAGCGAGTGGCATCTTCCCAGCATCGATCAACAGGCTCTCAATGGGGGAAGTGTGGAAGGCACCGGTCGAAAGGCAAAGGCCAGTGTGGTGGATCGAGTCCACCTTCCACAATAAACGCTCGGCTGCCGATGCATAAAGCTCGCATCCGTAGTCAAGCTTCAAACCAACAAAGGATCGATAGACAAGTAAGGCAGTAGCCCTATCAGCACCCAAATTTCTAAACGTCACGGAACAGAGAATATCCATGGCGCGGGTACAAGAGACCCTAAAGGCTGCGAATATGAGCCTCTCAGGTGAGGCATCGGTCAAATACAAGAGCAAGGAAACGCTGCAATTCAATCACTTCCAGGCGTACCCCATTAAAAAACAAGTCTGGGTCGAGGTGGAGCCGTGGATGGCAGCAGAAGTGCACCCCCTTAGTCTTCGCCAAGGAAAACCGAAACCTGTGCTCTTCGACATAGCGAGAGACGCGGTTTAATGCCTGTTGGAGGCGATGCTCCGGAGTTGGCATTTGGGCCGCGCTAAAAGAGATCGAAAGGTCGTCCACGTAGGGCGTAGCAAGAACATCTTCCGGCAGCACCGAGGTGATGCTGTTGATGCTCAGGGAAAGAGTGTGACACTGAGGACACTTCCCTGCGGCACACCCTCTTCCTGCTCCTTTGCGCCAGAGAGGGCTTCCCCCGCCCGTACCCGCAATCGACGAACTCGCAAAAATTCAGATATAAACATTAGGAAGCGTCCCCTCGCCCTCATCGTGTGGAGAGTGTCCATGATACCGTATCGCCATGCGGTATCATAGGCCTTCTCTAGGTCGAAAAACACCGTGGCGTAGTGCTGTCTACGAAGGAAGGCCTCGCAGACAGCATTTTACAGTAGGAGCAGAGCATCCGAAGTGGAGTGGAAAGGAAGAACTGAGATATCATGCCGGGTATAAACCGCGCATTCCCCAGCCCGGCCATTCTGTAGTGGTGGGGTCGCAAGACCCTTATACCCCTGGAGGGCGGGCAGAAATCACGCGCCTAGCATGGTCTCCTGCAGAAAAATACCTAATGGGGAACGGGACGAGACGAGCCTACGCAGCTCCTCCCAGTTGGCCCGGAGTCCACGGTAATTTCATTGAAGGAATATGCCCTCCAGGCCTAGCTCCAGGAGACGCGGGGGCCCTCTTCGAACAGAAGATCCTCACGGGAATGGCCGTACGCTTCCCGGAAGCAGAACCCCGGGCGCTGTTGGCCGGACAAAGCGCTGAAGACAGAGGGAGATCCACGCCTCGGTTGGATTATCTCCGATCAACGTGGCGCTCCATGAGAGAGCAAAGAGGATCTGGCAAGCCATTGGCACCCACCTGTGTCCGGAGTTTTCTCGTACACATTTGGAAATCGAAGACGCTCGACAAAAAAGACCTTTCAAAAAGCAGCAAAGCTTTGATAGACAGCGACGTGACTCCAAATGACAAAGTCGACAAAATACAACAAATGTCTAATGCAATGTTCAGGTTTCTTTGGTATTAATCACATATCAACACTAAGAAGACCAAATTTCTAAAAAATTTCGAAGTAGAATCAAAAGCTGAAACTCACTTAAAAAAGTTTCTCAAAAATACAAACCGAGAACAAAAACACCGCCCTAAATATAGGCTTGAATGGTAATTAGATAAAATCTAGCCTAATTAAATTAACAGGTTTAATTTAAACCCCACCAAATGCAACCAAAAAACTAAAACAAAAGAGAGATAACCCTTTCACCAGAGACCTATTCATTCTGTCTCCCACACCACCTCTATTCTTTAACCTCACCCACTTTGAACACTTTACTCTCCCTCTCTCTCTTTCTCTCTCTCTCTCACTTTCGCCACCTTTTACGTCCAAGTCCAAGTGCTGACGGTGCGCCTAAGCTAAGCTTTTGGCAAATAGAAAATGATTCTTTAGAACAAAATGAAGGAGTTAATTTAATAAAAGATTATATCACTTTCACTTATTGCCTTACGTATATCCTGAATTATTTACAGCAAGGGGAGTTCAGCCTGAATGTAAGTGTTTGGTGAAGGAGAAAGAAAGAAAAAAGAAGTAGAAAAAGAGGACAAGGTACAAAACTAAACCAGGCGAAAAAACATTAGGTCCGTTGAAGCCTAAAACATAAAATTATCTTAAATTAAGAGAGAGAAAAATGTACCAGCATCCAGGACCCATCAAATCTGAAAGTACATTGCCATATATATATATATATATATATAGGTAGGTAGGTAGTTAGGTAGTTAGGTGGGCAGGCGGGCGATGAGGAAGGCAAGCAGGCAGATAATTTCTAAAGGTCCACCAAAACTGAAAGTTAGAGATCAAGACAGCTGCATAACAAAGAAGATGAGAGACGGTGCCCAGGAATTTAAGGTTGCGTGCAAACGCACCTCTACTTTTCCCGGGGACTTGCCCTCCCACTACACCCACCCTTTCTCTATGCCTTGAAGGCGTTAAGTCATTCATTAAGTGTCGTCTCTGAATTGGATACACTCATGGGACTCAGTACCATCTAATATATCGCTACCCTGACCTTTCTGCAAAGACTGTACGCCGCCTTTTAGTGCAATTTCCTCGCCTTGGGAAGCTCAGGGTCCGGTACCTGTACCAATACCGTGATGACCTGGATCGCCACCGCTTGTCCCTGACCATGGGAATTGGCTCTTGTAGGTCAGGTTGTGACGTCCTAGAATTCCTGAAGGAGGCGAGAGGCTTCCACGCCTTATGACTTCGGAAGGGTTGACAGCACGCCTGAGTCTATGCGGAAGGCTGGTACCAACAGGGGCGGCTTGGCACCTTAGCCTGTTTCATTTCTGTTGTGTCAAATCACTTTTTATTTTTTTCATATTTAGATTTCTATTTTAAATTATTTTATAATTGAGTTTGTTTTTTTCTTTTTCGGCGGACGTGCCCTCGTTGGTGACCGCTAGGAAGGCTTGATACAAATAAATGTGGTTCCATAAAGTTTGTGTACAATTTTCTCGAAACAAATCGCTTCTTGATCGATGTCCTCCATCCCTAAACCAACGAGGAAGTCCTCTGTGACAATTATGAAGTCAATATTGTTATTTAATCGTGTGGTTGTGTTCCAGATTGATTCAGAATAACATCCTTCCGGGACTATGTAGTAGATTTAGTATAGTTATCCTCTAGGTTTAGACTCTGATTAGGTCTAACCATAGAAGCTACCTATTTACCAATAAACTAAAGTGCGAGTACTTGAATCGATTATTATCAGCTGAAAGAATGCGAATTGGTTTCCAAAGTCAGTGGTTTTAGACACTTAACCAAAGAGCCACGTCACTCAGGAAATCTAACATAGGAACGCCCTCATTATCAAACTAATGGTACCCATATCGAGGTTGTCAAAACTGAATTTTTCAGATTATTTAGGCTCTCTCATGTTGTTATTGTTGGTAATGGCTCCCAGGAACAGATCACATCTGCTCCCTCCACTGCTTGGATCATTAAGAGATAAAGCCTTGATTCTTCTATCATTTCCTTATAATTATCGATCAGAAAGTCGTATTTTGCACTTTGAACATCCTGTAAATGACGGCTACACATTTTCCCTTATTTGTCTCTAATTGGCTACAGCCTCTGCGTTTTAAGATTAAACCCTGAATGTCGACGTCTCTTGTAAAGCCCAACTTTCAGACTAAACCAAGTGTCACAGATTGTCAAAAGATCCATTTATTCGTCGGGTAGAAGAGACCAGAGATTCTTATACAAGATTCTTAGAATTGTTGTTTTGGTTGTAATTGTGCTAAATCTTTTCTCTATTTCATGGTAAGCTCCCTAGCTTATTTCTCAATTTGCTTTACACTAGATTCCCAATTAGAATGATCTTCAAGATTTACACTCGCACTCTCGCCCATGAGATTTAAGTAATTAGTTTTCCTAACTTCGCTCAGACGGAAACTATCTTACGCTAAAAGAATATTTGTCAGGAATCACTCCAATAGGTATAATTCCATTCATGACATCTAAAGAATTACGTATTTACAAAGATGAATGCGACGTTTAGTACTCTTGTCCATATTTTTTTTAGATTTCTGTTAGTCGTTTATATTATTTGGCTCTAAGTTCTTCTAAACTCAATTAAAAATTATAGCAATCGTTCCCTCGTAGTGTGGTGGCCGGTATCCTGGTCTTCATACAGATATGCAATCAAGCCTATCTCCAGAGAGAGTAACATTTTCCTTTCTAGCTAATTATTATTTTGAATTCCGAGTTTTAATGCAATCCGAATAGTAGTCCTTTTTGGATTCTGAAGTTATATTGTTCCGTAGTTGGAAAATATTTGAATTTATATCGTTAGGTAGTGAAATACTTTCACGGTTTTGCCAAAAAACTTATTATTAATCATGCTTAAATGTTTCTTCATTAAATACATCCATCTTATAGTATACCAGGGTTTACAAAAGTTTTATTTTACTCATGTTTTCATCTTTCGAGAGGTTTACGTGTGTGATAGAAAAGGTTCCGACAAACAAGCTTAAATTTTTATTTTTCAGCAGGTGTCATTAAGACGTCTTTTCCATTGTGTTTCGAGATGGAAGTGGAAAGAATCGAGAGTTGTGCTTTCCCAGCGCGTTGGCCACAACCAGTCCGAGATTGTCAAAAGACTTAACGTCAGCTGGATGATCGTCCAAAGAGTAGCGGAGAAGCTCAAGGACGGGAAAGATCTCAAAGATCGACCTCCTTCAGGCCGCCCTTAAGTTGTCAAGGAAAAGTTTTTCGAAAACGCTCCGAAGCTCAAAATGACGAGCTTCGCAAAGAAGAAGAACATCTCGGTGGCTACGGTGTCCAGGGATGTGCGATCTCTGCTTACCGACCATAAGCGAAAACAAAGTCGAGAGCGCTGTCCTCACCTTCTTAACGACCTGAAGAGTCATCGAGATCGAGTTCTCGTTTTTTCTGATGAAAGAACCTTCACGGTCGAGCCGATCATCAACAAGCAGAACGACCGGGTACTAAACCTCGACAGGAAATAACAAAAGTGTGCTACCTGTCCAAGACCAAATATTGAAAAAAAATGAGAAAAGAGAAGTGTGATCTGTGAACTGTGCAATGTGAAGGGATAAGTGAAAAGTAAGAATTGAGAAGTGATACGGGATAAGTGATGAGAGATGAAGGACAAGGGACAACGGACAAGGGAGATAAGGTAGAAAATTAAATGGTCATTGGTCATATAGACAAACAGTCAAGTATAGAGATATAGACAATGGGTCAGAGAGACAAATGGGTGGGAGGTAGAGGTTTAAAGCACATAAACAAATTAGAAAGAGAAGAATGAAAGAATACAGACAGGTATGGGAGCGGGAAAGTCGTGGGAGAAGCGTGAATAGGGCAAACACTGGAGCCTCGTGGTTGGGATCGAATTTTATGACCTTTAAATTTTCTGAAAATTAGGGAGAAAAAAAGTCTTGTTTTCTTAATGCAAATATAATATGGGCCTCTTCCGCTCTTTGCGTCTCCAAGAAAGCAAAAGAAACTTGTTTCTCTCTCTCTCTCTCCGCCAAGCCCTTCTCCTGCTAAGACGTGTTATCACTGTGCTCCTAAAAAAAAAAAAAAATTACTTTGTCTGTGCCCAAACTTCGTGTCGTAAAATTAAAGAGATAGAAACTCCATTCCGTGTCGGTTATATTCCATTAGCTCCATAAATTTCAATTCATTTTAAACAATCTTAGTGTTTTACAATGCCTATCGTGAAATTTGACTGTGATCGCTGCCGGGCTTCATTTAATAAGGAAATCTACGCTCCCTCAAATACTAATAACGTTAGAATATGTCGGTTTTGTCTGCTAAATGAGGCATTCGAGCTAAAACTGACCAACGCGATTCATGAAGTTAGATCAGAGGTTAACTCTGTCGGGAGAGACGTAGAAGCAACGAACCGCAAGATTGACGAACTGGCCAGCGGCGTGTGGGCATCTTTTGATAAGCCTCGGAGAAGCGAAAATCGCCCTCAGAGCCGCCGATCGAGCCGTATAGAGAAGAGTGACCCGCAATTTATTATAAATGAACAAGCGCGTATCTTAAACTCGTATAGACCGCCCGAACCTCAATTTAGGCCGGTTAGAAACGAAGCTAGACCAACGAGAACATCTCACCGTTTTGAAATTACGTGCTCTAATAAATTTGCCTTATTAACTCCAATCGAGGGGAAAACAGAGAGTATTGTAATCAGTGACTCTTTAATAAAGAACCAGGATTCTGAATTCGAAGCAAGAAATCCAGCTAAAGAAAATCTGCCTACCGGGGAGCAGAATAAACCATGTGGTTAATTGGACATTGGACATAAAAAGTGAGGAATATAGTAGAAGAGGGTTTTAGTAGGAGAAATAGTGGGAAAATAGGGGAAAAATGATAGGAAAGCGAATATGAAAGGTAAAATGAAAGACAGATCCCTGGTGAAAGGGTATCACTAACTTTCCTCGCGTTTTAGTTGTGTTTTTTTTTCGATAGTATATAAATATACCATCTGGTGAATGCACTGGGCATTCAAGCCTTTGTAGTAATAGATATTATCTCTACGTGGCTTTTTAGAAGATTTTCATCTTCGATTCTGGGTGTTTCACACCTAGATTTGGATTTTTATGTGTTGATTTGTTTTAATTGTTTCTTGGCGATATTTCGCACAAAATTTGGGGAAGTGTTTTTAGAACTAAATTTAGCAAGTGCTAACTAATTCAGTGGCTAAACTCGTTTGGCTTTGTTCGTGTTTTGTTGTGTTATGAATGGGGGTTATCTAGCTTAAGTGAACTTTGGGTCGACGTTAATGTCATTCGGTAGTCTACTGCTTTTGAAACTAATTGGTCGTCTTAAGTTACGTAAATTGTCAAAGTCAATGTGCTCGAGTACAAACTCGGGAGGGAGGTGCCGGTGCACCTTGTCCCAGATTTTGGTTGCTCTGAGGTGAAGCTCCACGTTTATGGGGGGGTCATTCCCAGTTCACCATGGAATTCACTCTGCCTTCTCCCTTCTCTCCTTCGGGTTCCCGTAATGATGTATACTGCCTTATTTTGGACCCTTTGCAGTTTAAGGACTTGAGTCTTGGAAACTACGTTTATAGGGACCGGGGGTACAGGAGTTTTGAGCGAATGCACGCATTGTAGATCTTAAGTTTGTTGGAGGTGCTCAGGTTTACGAATTTGAAAAATTCACATAAGTCCCTACGTGCATTCTGTGTAGTTTTCGCTACATGGCTCCTATACCCAGCAGTCGTAATTTGTAGTCCCAGAAGCGTGCCCTCCGTACGGTATGGGATGCGTGCACCCCCCACACTGATGTCTGCCAGTGTCCTTCGGAATAATGGAATTACACGGAACTTTTGGGCATTGGTGGATATCTTCCATCTTCTCTCGAAATAGTTGATGTTTTCGATTTCCACTGCCGTACTTCGTGCCATGAAATTCGCATTCCGATAAGGCCCCGTACATATCATTGTTATATCGTCCGCAAATTAGACGTATAAGGAACCCTCAGTCAAGGGTTGGGGAAGGTCTATGGTGTAAATGTTACAGAGCAGGGGACTGATGTACCCGTCTCACGTGGTTAATGAAATTAAAAAATTGAACGAGCCATGTGAAGATCAAGCTATCCTCACACTCGCGGGCGGAAATGACGTACACCGTTTTGACAGCTCGACTACCAATATTGTTCATCGAGCGAGGGACCTAATTATAGTGGCTAAAGCGAAAGGCGAATAGAGTTGGGGTAATTGGGCTAGATGAGCTCTTAAAAAAAAATGGGGTAATTGGGATAATTCCAAGATTAAAAGCGACTCTGAGAATGCAGTCAAGGTCAATTTACACTAATTAATGTCTCAAACGTTTATGTCAGGAAATGGGAGTTAAGTTTTATAATTTCTGGAGTGATTCTCAGGACAGACCCACACTTTTTTTTAATAATGGTATACATTTTAATTCTCTGGGTAATTCGAAGATGGGCAGGATTGTAAATGAGAGCCTCCGCAACCTCTATAGTACGGAAGTTATTTGCCCCCAAGCCATAAATGCGCCGAACGAGATTTCCCGCCGCGAGCAGAGAAACGGTTTAGTCATACGAGAGAGGGACGTCGTTATTTAACAGGGAAATTAAAATGTATTTACACCAATGTTCGGAGTTTGAGAAACAAACTGCCCGAATTTAAAGCCGTGATTCAGGAGGGCGATTACGATATCATATGTATTAGCGAGACGTGGTTAGATACAGCTTCTAGAGACTTTACTGGGGAATTTAATATAGAAGGGTACAAAATCCATCATAAGGACCGACTAAATGGAAGAGGCGGTGGAGTTTTAGCTTACGTAAAAGAGAGGATAAATGCGAAATCGATGGCCGCCACGACCGTAAATATGAAGAGCGAAGTTCTGTTAATTGAGCTTGAGTGTGCTAAAAATAATAAAATTAACTTAGCCGTTACCTATCTCCACCCATCTCTAATAGAATCAGAGAACGTACTACTCTTTGAGTGACTTTTATCCACAGTGAGAAAATAAAAAACAATAATTTGCAGAGATTTCAATTACCCTAAGGTTAACTTTACACACTATACTTCGGATAAAGTTGGGGAGAGATTAGTAATTTCATCCAGGATAATTTTCTTGTGCAAAACGTAGAGGAACCTACGCGTGAACAAAATATACTGGATTTGATTATTTAAACAGAGGAAACTTTGGTAGAAAACGTTTGCGTGGGTGAGCATTTGGCGACGAGTGACCATAATGTAATTAGGTTTGAAATTAATACGAGCGTTGAGGTAAAAGAGACTTCACAACTAATCTCACGATTTGGGAGTTGTAATTTTGAAACCTTCCGTAACCGGATTAAAAGGATAGACTGGGGAAGATGTTTTGATAATAAGACAGTACAAGGAATGTAGTCGGAGCTACAGCAAAATGTGCTCATGGTGGATTCCGAGTTAGTTAAGTACGTTCGTCGAAACGAAGGAAAGTCAAAGAGAGCAGCGTGGGTTAGCCCTTTGATAATTAACTTAATTCGGGAGCGTAATAAAGACAATCAAAGTTAAAAAACAAACGACAACAAATCGGGAAAAATACGTAGACGCTCGAAGGCTGGTAAAGTGGGCCATTAGAGAATCTAAGTTGAAATATGAAAAAGACCTTGCTATAAATTCGAAACACAGACCGAAACGGTTTTACAGTTACGTTAACAGTAGAAAGCTCATAAATGGCTCAATAGGGCCGATCAGAGGTAAAGATGGTGTTATGACGGACGTCCCAGAACAATTTGCTAAAATATTAAAGGAGCACTTCTCGAACGTTTTTACTATTGCAGACGTGACGCAATTAGAGACACTAGGCGAGGGCATAAATTTTGAAATACAAAATACCCTATCCAATATAAATGAAGGGAAGATTCTCTCATATATTAATAAAATCAAAAAGTCGGAGTCACCCGGGCCCGATGGGGTGTACCCAACATATCTTAAAGAACTAAAAAATGAATTAGCAAAACAGCTCTGCACGATTTTCAATCGATCAATGTCGGAAGGCCTAGTTCCATTAGAGTTCAAGCGTGCTAATGTTACGCCGATATTCAAAAAAGGGGATAAAACTGAGCCTACTAATTTCCGTCCCATCAGTCTAACTTCTGTAATTTTAAAACTCTTAGAATCAATAATTAGAGATAGGTTGGTGAGCCATTGTGAAACGAATAATTTAATTTCAGACTCCCAGCATGGATTTAGACGGGGGCGCTCGTGCCTAACCAATTTACTCGAATTCTTTCATAACATGATTTGCATCTATAATGAAACTGAAGCGGCGGATATAATTTACTTTGACTTTAAAAAGGTCTTTGATACAGTCCCGCACGAAAGGCTATTGATGAAAATTAGACCAATTGTAGTAAGGTGTAACATACCTAAATGGATTAGAAACTGGCTATAAAATCGTTCACAGCGGGTTGTTTTAAATGGGGCGTGTTCAAACTGGGCCCCAGACACCAGCGGGGTACCACAGGGGTCAGTCCTGGGCCCATTATTATTTATTGTGTACATTAATGACTTGGATAATGGAGTGTTTAGTAAGATCTCTAAATTTGCAGATGACAGAAAGCTAGGAAGCCGTGCCCTTGCGAGACCCGATGTAGAGCAAATGCAAAGAGACCTTAATAAAATTGTGGAATGGGCAGATAAATGGCAAATGGGCTTCAACATAAGTAAATGAGAGGTCATGCATTTAGGATGTCAGAACTTAAAAGTAGAATACCATATGAAAGACCAAATTCTAGAATCCGTCAACTTAGAAAAAGACCTAGGGATTTTAATCTCGGAGGACCTTAAAGTATCAAAGCAATGCGCAGAAGCTTGCAAAAAAGCAAACCGAATGCTAGGATATATTGCTCGGAATTTTACTTTTAAATCGAAAGATATAATCATGCCACTATACAAATCGCTCGTGCGCCCGCACCTCGAATACGCAGTCCAATTTTGGACCGCGTTTAGAAAGAGTGCAACGTCGGGCTACGAAACTAATTCCTGAAATCCGAAACAAACCGTACGAAGATAGACTACGCTTATTAAACCTACTATCACTTGAAAGTAGACGATTACGTGGACAATTGATAGAATTATTCAAAATCTTAAAAGGATTTACTAATATTGATTACAGACTATTGTTCGAGCTGGGCGGAAGGGCCAACACACGCCAAAATGGTTTAAAATTAGTAAACAAGCGTTTTAACTCTACTATAGCCCCAAATTACTTCACGTTTAAAATTACGCAAACGTGAAATGGCCTTCCCAACTATGTAGTTGAAAGCACGTCAGTTAATATGTTTAAAAACCGACTTGATGAGTAATTCAATAGCGTAAATATAACGTAGTAAGAGCACAGATTAAAACTTCATATATTATAAGGAGTTGAGGATTAAAATGAAATGATGAATAGAAAGATGCCAGCGACGCCTCCATGCATAGAGTGAATGTGAATTCCCCTTTTCTTTTTCTGTCTGTCCTATAGGTATATAATTTTCATCACTAGCAGGTGACGCCTGCGGGAGAAGAGAGTACTGTCCTATCCCCGCCCCCTAAGGTTCGAAAAAGCGTGTTATGGTAGTGTATTCAAGGGATAGCTAGACCTGCATGTTGAAGGTACATATGTAGATAAGTGTGTACCGTAGAGTTGGAATAGTTAAAAAAAAAAATATATATATATAACAAAAAAAAACAGCATGATACACTAACGTTAGAATGTGTAAGCGGACTGGCCTTGAGCGGACCTTAGGGTCTTTGTTGGTTCCAATTTCTGTGGTTCTGTAGTTTTCTCTCTCTTGATTTGAAAAGAGCAGACTTTGCAGGTCTTCGTGCTGGACTGACTGACGCGAGGCTAGAGGTGTGCGATGTTGTTGAAAACTCGTAGAACAGTTTCAAAACCACATTCATGAGTCTTCAATCGCGTTTCATCCCTCTGAAATGTCGCCGTTAGTCTTCTGTTCAACCAAAGTGGTTTAATCGAGAAATCGGCCAACTGCTTAGGAAGAAGAGAACCTTGTACCGGCAATCGAAGATCTCAGGTGACTTTGATGAATACCGGAGGCTAGCCAAGAGAGAGAAGTCCAACATAAGGGCGGCTAAGCGGTCTGAAGAACTCCGAGTGGCGGGACTCTGTAAAGAGAATCCCAAGGAGTTTTGGGGATATGTGAACAGCCGTCAACCAATCCGTCGAACGATTGGCCCTTTGAGAAATGACGAGGGGGCATTAAAGCACTTAGATGCAGGAAATGCTAATCTCATCAACGACTACTTCTCTACAGTGTTTACTGAAGAGTGTGGTCCCATCCCCCAGCCAATGGATTCCTACTCGGGGGAAAAGCTGGAGGATATGGACTTTACCGAAGGGGAAATAAAAAAGAAGATCACTGACCTAATGACGAATAAGTCACCTGGTCCGGATGGGTTGCTACCTAAGTTGTTAAAAGAAGTGCGCAATCAAGTGTCACGACACCTGAGTGCAATCTTCAACATGTCAATCCGGACCGAATGCGTTCCTAGAGACTAACGTGAAGCGGAGTTGACTCCTATCTTCAAGAAAGAAGACCATAGCCAACCGTCAAACTACTGACCTATCAGTCTGACTTCGATAGTCGGTAAACTCATGGAGAGCATGATGGTGAACAAAATGACGTCGTATTTAGAGTTAAACCTGCTACTGAGGAGTTCCCAGCACGGCTTCCGAAGGCAACGGTCATGCCAAACGAACCTTATGGAATTCTACCACTTCGTGTTCAGTGAGCACGATTGGGACAAGACGGTGGATGTGGTGAACTTAGACTTTGAGAGAGCCTTTGATATGGTACCACACCGAGGCCTTCTCTGGAAAGTGCTAGCGCTGGGCATAGACGGAAAAGTAGCCGGCTGGATCGAGAACTGGCTAAGTGTCAGACGGCAACGGGTGGTGGTGAATGGACAGGCTTCTGAGTGGGTACCCGTTTCTAGCAGGGTGCCTCAAAGTTCTGTCCTGGGACCACTACTATTCATCATCTACGTCAACGACATGGTTGCCAAGCTTACCAAATTTGTCGACGATACCAAGCTTAGTATGAACGTTGCAAAGGATGGAAATACTGCCCACCTGCAGGAAGATCTTGGGAAAATTGGAAAGTGGTCGGACACGTGGCAAATGCCTTTTAACGTGAACAAATGCAAAGTGATGCGTATCGGACACAGAAGCCCCCAATCTCACTATATCCTTAAGCGAACTGCTATTGAATCCACCGACACTAAAAAGGACTTAGGTGTAACAATTACTAGTGACCTCAAGTTCTCGAAACAGTGCATCAAGTCAAAGAAGAAATACCAAAGGATTTTAGGCTACATAAAGCGCCAGTTTGGATACCGTAACAAGGAGATAGTACTTTGTCTGTACAACTCCCTCGTTCGGTCGCACCTGGAGTAGTCCGTACAATTTTGGAGTCCGTTTCAAAAGGATACCGCGAGGTTGGAACGCGTACAAGCCAGGGAAACCAAGCTGATTCCCTCTATCCGACATAAAATTTATGAGGATAGACTAAGAAAATTACATTTGTTCTCGCTGGAAACCCGTAGACTGCGTGGTCAGCTCATCGAAGTTTTCAAAATACTTCGAGGGTTCGACAATGTTGACTACCGGGATATTTTCACACTGAGTGAGAACAGAACGCACAATCACGGCTTCAAACTTGAACTGAAGCGTTTCAACCGCAATCTCTGTGGAAACTTTTTCACTTACAGTATCTGCGGTATGTGGAACGCACTTCCAGTGGAAGTTGTCAACATTGAATCTGTTGACCAGTTCAAGTCAAGACTAGACAGGGTCTTGAAAAGTGGCCGTTCAGGGACGCAAAACAATTGAGCAGCCATGTGCCTGCTCGATTGCTAGTCCAAAGGTACCCTCTTTGAATGGACCGTAAGGTCTCCTAGGGTACTTCCTTTCCTTGTTACTTGTTACTTTATTTCTCTCTCTCTCTCTCTTTTTCTCATTCAAAGTGAGGCGATCGAAACGGTGAGCCACTTGAGGTTTTATTTTAATTCCCTCCTCCTCTTTTTACACTTTTCGAGAATTATTTTTATGCCTTTTTATTTTTGGGCCATTGTTTTTATTTAATTTATTTTCGAGGTATTTTGATTCCCTGGGAAGAAGGGAGGAAATAGAGCACATAGATAAAAAAGAGAGAGTAGGATAAACAGCTAAAAGTGAGACATCTCTTGAAGATAGGTTGCAATACTCATTTCAGCGTAAACGCGTTTGAATATTAGTTAATAAATCGATGTGTGTTAACATAGGTCGGTATGTGTTCGTATTTAAGTGTACATGAAGATTACGCGCAGGTAAAAATAGCCTCTCATAACAAGTAATTTCTCTTATATTCATTAATACCTCATTCAGAAAAAGTTGCTTGGAATTCCATTTTTCCTTTTCCGATGTTTATTATTTTCCCTTTGTATTCCCATTCAATTTTTGTGATTGTTTCTATACAATGCTGTGTGTGAGAATATAAAAATATGTGTAAGAGTAGAGGAAGATAAATCTTTCACCATTGTTCATAATATTTACATTCCACTCACTCCGTGAAAATGATTTACTCTTGAACAAAAGATTTCATGTTCCTGAATCTGTATTCAGAAGATTTAATTTTCATGAAGGAGTAGGTAAAAGATCTCATTTTCATGAACATACGAACATTTCATTTTCCGGAAAATGTATGCCAAAGATTTTTTTGTATGAAGATGTACGCAAAAGATTTCATGTTCATGAACACATGTACAAAACCCAAAATAGGAGCTCAAATTTATAAACTTAGAAAATTTGGTAAAATATTCGCCTATAAAATACTGTGTTCAAGATTCGAATCTTTTAAGAACCGACAACAAAGAACATGAAGGAAAAAAAAGAGAAAAAAGACTGAATTTTTTATTATTGTTATGTATCTTTATTTGGGGATAGAAACTATAGCGGGTCTTGTTTTGATTCTTATTCTTCCTCGTATTAGTGATAGTAATAGTAGTATTTTAGATGTATATAAACTTAGATTAACTAAAACAAACGCGTGCATTTGTCAGGAAAAAGGAAATTACATGCGAAGTGAATAACTCGTGTAGAGATGTTTTGTAAATTATTAACCATTTATTACATGAATCAAAAGGTATTTGGTAGCACATGCACATATATTTACATGAACAAACATGTAGTTATCCAATAGCGTTCCGACCAAACTCCAAACACAATCAACTGTTTGGGAAAAACAGACAATGTATAAGATCATCCCAGTAGTAATGCGATATTCTTTTCATGCTTATCATTATTTCATGGATAGAAATAATCGAAAGCAGGTTTGTTTTATAAAAGCCTAGTCTACTTTCCTCGAAGCCTAACCCAAGGCATTCATTTCGACAGACCCGATTCGTCCTGGGGAAAACCAATATTCCAGCTAAAACATGGGACTCATCTACTTAAGAATGAAATAATCCAAGTTGAACTTCTTAACCCAAATCAGATTATTACCAAAGATTATCACCTTGTTCTGTTGGAGTCTCTACATGCGGTCCTTGAAGAAAAGGTCCAGCATTATTCAATAGAAGAAGAGGGCTCTTTCTTTAAGCCGATGCTTGACTTTATATCGCAAGAGATGCCAGACAATGACAACAATTTGGATTGGAGACTAAAGAGTAATTCTACACACTCACCCGACTTAAGCCCATTAGATAACTATATTTTAGGAATTAAGCGAATCCTCTGAAAGAAATGAAGATATCGACAACAGAAGAAGTCGAAACAAACTTCAGGAACTTTTTAGAATCGATATCAAACTATTTTTACAAACATAGTAGTCCAAAGTTAGTAGAAAGAGGGAGACTAGTGGGAGAATCTGGTGGAACTTATATTAATTGTTAAATTAATAAAAATACTTCTTTAAATCTAAATAACTTCAGAGTTGTTTGATTTCTAGCCATAAAATGATGATAACATTAAAAAAAATGCCGCATTACATCTGGGATGACTTTATATTAAGCTTCTTTAATTCACAGATTGATAATAAATCTTTATTAAGGCAAATCACCGACTTTATCGCTTAGCCCTTTAATTGGTGGTCGCTCCAGGAATCATTGTTGAATAGGACGCAATAACAGCTTGGCTTTTAATCTAGGGCTAGATTATATATGATTATAAGAATTATGGGCGAAGAAAATATATTGAGGATTAGGTTTAAAATATAAATATGGAGAACCTATTTTCGGAAACTAGTTTCAGAGACAGTACATTTCAAATGTAGGTTCCGAAACAAGAGTTTCCATATACCAAGTTTAAACGCAAGTAGGTCAAGACGACAAGGACTGAAAAATATTGAATAATCAGTCAAATTGTTGCAAATCCCGTTAGTGAATGTTTCACCTTCCGCACTAGTCCTCGAGACCTTTAATACTATTGTCGTAGAATGGACTCTCGACGATATACCATATATAACTATTCGTTGAGGGAACTTATTAATTATCTTTAGAGTGCCTGGATGTCTGGCTGGCCGATATTATGTATCTTCGATATGCTTAAGAAGTGGAACTGAGCTCAAGGATAATAATATTGCTATCATTAATAAAATAGAGTTTTACTAATAAACACTATCAAGAACACACAAAACGGAAAATATTTACATAAACAGAGAATGGAAAGGGTCGTGGATACTGGGGCTAATCCGAGGATTAAAAGATTTAAAAAGGTAAAACAAATATATAGTTCAAGAGATGGGATGGTTTGCTAAACCATTTAAAGCGTAGGATAGAATTAACAAAAGGGTCAAATACTCAAAGGTAACGTTCGGCTTACGTATTTATACTTGTTGTGCAGAGGAAGGCGGCGTGAAGGAATTTTCGGTCCGCTGGCGAGTTCCAGCCGAAGGGGGGGGAATAAAATGATCCTGACGTGGCGTCTTGGGAATGAGAACCGTTTCTCGACGAACGGCTTAAAGAACAATGGCTGTTCTACGTTGTTCTCTTCTGAACACAGGGGAGGTGAGAAGCGTCTCTTGTCTACGGGCTCGAGAACAATGGCTGTTCTAATGTTGTTCTCTTCTGAACAACAAGGGGGAAGGGTGAGAACCGTTTCTTGGCGAACGGGCTCAAACGAACAATGGCTGTTCTACGTTGTATCTTCTGAACAACAAGGGGGGTGAGAACCGTTTCTTGTCAACGGGCTCAAGAACAATGGCTGTTCTAATGTTGTTCTCTTCTGACCAACAAGGGGGAAACCTTGTGGACTCGGCGTCACGAAGGCTCAAACCTTGGCACTCAAGGGATATTGTCCTTCTTGTGGATCAGTGATGGTGAATCTTGAGGTTGAGGTCCCTTGGCGCACAAGGTGAGAGAGGGTCGTGGTGATGTTTCGCGACGAAAATCTGGATCTCCAATCTGATCTTATTGGTAAAGTTTCCATCTAAATAGTCGATACACTCCCTTGGCGTAGGGGACAATGGAGTGGGAGCTTCGAGGGAATGCACAGCCGAGCCTGAGAACAAGCCTTATCTGCCCATAAGCCTAACTCAATCTGGCGAGGTCGGCGTATGGCGGTAAACGGGGGAAGATAAACCTCCTTGTTTAAACATTGACTCAGGTGGCTGCGATAAGGCGCCAAGCGTCAAAGCGAAGAGGCACGTGGGGAGCATCGTGGTTTTAAATAACATGTGATAGTGGTTGAAATTAACGTGGCCTCAACCCGTGTTATCACAACTATTAATAGTAGTCTAATGGACTAGTTCATAATGTTAAACATAAACTAACAGGTCTTAAAATGTTCACAGAGTTGTAGTTAAAAATATATGAGGGAATACCATTAGAGGAGATCAAGACTTTCTTTTTAATTGTTTTTCGTCGTTTGCTTCGAATTTTGGTGCCCTCAATTTTGCTTTATTTCTTCTCCATCATTGATTAGTTTTCAGTAAAGAGAAGTCCTGCAATTTGATAGAAAGGAAGCCTTTCAAAGTTTTAGAAAGTTTTATTACTTTTGCTTTTATTGGTCATGTTTATATGGACTGTAAGATTAAATCCTTAAGTCTCTCATGAAAGGAATTGTGTTTAAATCCCGTGCCATTTTGGCGTTTCCAAATTAAAGGTACAAGAATTAGACGAAATAGAGACAAAAAATGGAAAAACTTAGGGGTAAAATCTCTTTACTTTAATCCGATTACTTTGTTAGCTTTTTTTACAAGCATCCACACTACTTTAAATATTTCACATATTTATAACTTTCTTCAAAGATGATCGCACCGTGAGACAATAAGAGTCTTAGTTTCGGTGTCCTCTGTGTCGTGGTATACGGCAGAGTATGTATGTACGTTTGTTACCTACATGAATATCTCCGTATCTTTTTTTCTCTAAGAGTGCTATAGTTTTATTTTACTTTTGATTTGATTCTTTAACCAGGGATGATTCGTAATATTATATATTTATTGCCATATGAAGCGTTTCGAGGATTTAATTAAACAACTAGGGCAAAAATATACTTTTAAGTACATAAGAAATATTAAAAATTCAAATATACTAAGGCTATAATAAGACGATATAAATATAAATTAATATTACCAATGAGTACTACGCGATGGTTAACGCAAAAATTCACTTTAGTACGGAATAGTAACTAAAAAACATAAATAAATTGGATTCCTTTTACCTTTAACTAAGATGGAGTCTGGCGTGGGATGACCTTCAACGAGAACCTCGTTGATGTGATGATTCGATGGCGTGAGGCTGACTCAGGCTCACAGCTGTCCGTGTTGCTGCACGAATGATACGTTTGTGGAAGTTATTTTGGAATAACAGCTGATCGCGGAATAAATGTGGAGCGCGTGGTGATGCTGCTTGACTTGACGATATAAGCGAGGAAATTGTGGATATACGATTATTCTAATCCTTGGGTTACACTTGCGGGCTTCTTGATGATGAGACTTGACGATATAAGCGAGGAGATTGTGGATATACGATTATTCCAATCCTTGGGTTAGACATGCGTTCTTCTCGATGATGAGACTTAACCAAGAGGTGAAAATTTTCTCGAGTGGAACTTCATAATGGTATTCCTGAATGGTGAGGGATATTTCTGGTTCTATTCGGAAAACTGAGATAGAGGTTTCTCTGAACGAGATTTGATATGAGAGCGATTCTCGATACCACTGGTCTACTCTTCGTTGTGACCAACAGGAACAGCCTCGGGAAGAAAAATCAAGCTTGGTTCCACTTTTTGATTCCCTGTTTTACTCAGGGACTGTTCCTCTTCTCTCGATTGCTACCTTGATCCATAAAAGTTGTTTGCTGCAAACCTACAAAATACATGAGTAATCTCCTGACCTGATGGGGAGGAGGGAAGATTGAGTCGGCGGGAAGATAGCGTTCAATTTCCGCATCATGCCTCGGTGTGAACTTTTGCGGTGACCTGGAGGCAAGTCCAAAACGGGTAAAGTCAGGGAAGAGGGTGTAACGGCTCGCTTTCTCTCCCAAAGCAATATCTTAGTAGGTGGGGAAATAATATAATTTTAGGGGATCCCTCTACACTCATCATTAGTCAATTTTGCTGCTATCTTGTCACTTGCAACTTTAGATATGGTCCTCACCCAAACATTACCAATGCTTTTGACATATGAAACAGTATTAGTCTCATAACGAACTTTAATGAGACGTTGAATACAGTTCTTTGTTTTCACTCATTCATAAGCACCCAAGGTGGTAAAGAGTGAAACAAAGGAGAGATAGATTCAGAAAAATAACTTCAATCGGAAAAAAATCCTGGATTATTAGAAAAGATTCTGCTTGGAGGAGAATTTCATTGCAGAATAAAGGTTCTATTTCCGGAGGCAGGAGACACGACTCCACGACTCAGGGCAGCGTCCTCTCTGAGAAGCCATCTCTATGAATCGGGGCAGTAGAGCAAAACATCTCCAACCGTCCTGGCAACTGCGCGCCCTTCCTCGACTCCCTTTCTCTCTTTGCTTGCCAGCCTCTGCAAGCACTGACTCTCAATCACCAATCTATGTAATGCAACTTTAGTGATGGAGTATGCTACATACACAAGGGCACAGCTACGTAACTATCAAAACACTTGCACATTATCTGTTGTACCATAAGCACTGATCTTTTGGCTCTTAGTGTTATTTTGAACACACTTTCACTCATCTAAATTCACTATGTAAACGGCTTTTCACACATTTCCTGATGAGATTCCCTCGTTTATTTTCACATTGTTTAAATAGTCAATGATTATATGTTATGTCCAGGCTGTACTCCCAGACACATGAAGTACCAGTGAAATTAATCCTTTAAATCTTCAATATTTGAATTAATTGTGAAATATTTTCAAAATGAGTAGAAGTGTTTAATTAAATAATGTCCTTTATTGGTCATTTTGGGGTAATTGGTAAGCTGTAATGATTTTGCATTAATCTAGATTTAGAATTAATTTGTACATTAACGGAATCGGGCATTTGTTTTGTCTTAAATTTGGAAGCGTAATCCGACGAGGAAAGGGACAGAAAGTTAGTAAGGATAAATTAGAAATGTGTGGAAGATCTAAAAACGCAGATCATCTTGCAGACATTGGGGATCAGAGAGCAAACTGCGGGCTTTGCGGATGTAGGGCACACAATCGTACGCACTCTGCCTTTGTGACCCCTTTGGGGGTTCCATGATTATGGGGGCGGTGCCTGTGTGTCTCAAGTCCCGTTTGAATACTAAGGTATGGCCGGGGTAAATTTTATACCACCTGGAAATCGAATGATTTTGAATAATCAAGATTTTCCCTACGATAGAATAATCTACCAGTGGAATCCAACGGGGATAGGGAGGGAAAGTAAAGTGATCCAAGGAGTGTTTGTATAGAGTGAACAAAAGTGAGTGAGGCCAGTAAGGTTGAGAAAAGTGTAACAGAAAAGATGAGGTAGACTAAAGAGGGCTACGTCAAGGATTACAAATGTTAACTCTATGGACCCCTAATTATTGGGAAGTGAGGATAAACTAAATTAAATCTTGGGAATAAGTTTTTAACAAACGAAATGGAAATGGTGTAACCAATGCGGGAATTTTAAATCAGGTGCAGAAGAATGGAGTAAAAAAGAACAGGACAGAAAGGGTATAAAAAGTTAAGGATGACAAAGTGTTCAACATTAAGCTCGCAAAATCCGGGACCTGGGCCGAGAGGTCGTATCGGTAATCCTGGGCAACAACATTGATCATAAATAACAGGTACTCAAATGTAAGAACTCAGACCCAACTCGCAAATTTAGAGCTGTTAATATTTGTAAACCGCGCAAATGCACGTAGCACAAATCAGGGGTCAAAACCAAGAACGCAGTTACCCTCTTACATACAGATCAATTTATGCAATATTCACCAGTGCTGCAATCTGATTAGCGAGGGAAACGCTCTTGAGCGTGAGAGAGCACGAGGGTTGAGTACTGGTTCCTTCTAATTAAATCTTCGTATAATAACTCGAGAGAAAGACCCCTGGTGTATTGTGGTGATATTTAAAGGAAGAAATTGTAACACCAATTCGCTATTCAGCAGTAGGGTGCCATACAGGATCAAATTGAGCAGTTACGTGCAATCCAGTCGCCAATGACTGAAGGAAGATCGGCGGCTATAGACACTTGGTCGAGAAAGTATTCATATACAGGAAGGACATTTGAAGAATTGAGATGAATGTATAAATAGATAGATATACAAACTAAAATAATTGATAGAGGAATGAAGAAAAGATTAAACAATTTGAGATAATGAGCATAAAAATACTTATGTTCTATAGACTTTGATATTTAATAGTTAAAATGAGAACCCTTTTGCTCACTGACACTACCCAAACGATTATTTCTGTTTTTGACTTGGTTCTGTGGGACTTAAATTGCAAGGAAGGTAGGCTTGTGGAACCAGATTACAGGATATTTAGGTCCAGTGAGCAACCCCCACAAATGGGTGCTCGGTGGATCTAGGAAACCCTCAAATCCATACTTACACACGCAAAGGAGCAGCTGCGAGACGAAAAGATGCCAATGCTAGATAACAAGCGGAGCCGAGAAAAGGCAGTTTGATACATATATGCTTTGATCGATTGAGCTGTCATGAGACTGTGAACCACAAAATAAACTGTCGTACCTATTGCTAGGGTTTGCCAGCCCGGTCTGAAAATGTGTACAGCTACTTTAGGAACGCACACACCTCTGGAACTCCGCCCAACAGTCAACGAAGAGGCTAACAAATATACTTCCAATCATTAGCTCCACCCCGCGCCTAGAGATGGAGGAAAAGAAGTCACTCCCCCTTAAGCAAAGGAACTATACATAAACGAAAGAAAACATTATGAGGGAGAGCAGTAAAGTTTTTTGGTCAGTAAGACGCAATTTAAGGCATCCAACTAAGTCCATTTATTATTATTAGCGTCAGGAGTCGAATCCTCGTCACTCAGTCCTGTCGTTTTAGCCTCAGCTACCCAATATTAGTAAAATTTACATACGGCCGCGTACGGATCGATCTATTTCGCTTACTCCGAATAAGGTAGACCCTAACCAAAATAAAGTCCCTCTTATCGTCGCTTTCCTTTCGAGTCATTTTCCTTCAACCTTGAGGTAACTAAGGCACCTTTTGGAACCAAGCCTAGAAGCGGAATCTCCTTGAAAACCTTTGGAGTCAGAGCAAACTCGACGGGTAGACCTGAAACAATTCTACAGCCGCACACCACTAACCCCCCTTCCCCCTTTCATAGTTCAAAGAAATTAGGGTGCAATTTTTGCACGATTTTCTTTTCCAATTTTCTCCAATTTATGGTTGTTCTTTTGGTGTGATCTCAGGGTTGAGATCCTCGACTGTAATGAATATTCCCAAACGCTTATTTAGTTTTCTCTAACTAGGAATGCAGGAATACCGTCTTGCTATTGTAGTATTTATTATCACCTTTTTGCCCTAATGTTTCTAAGCATGCCATCATGGACTTGGCCTGATTATTTACGTAAAGTATCGAATGAATGGATTGTTGTTTGACATGACGAGACGCAGCAAAGTCAAGGTACTTTTCAGGAGGCTTACTACTGAAACAGTTTTCAGAGGACTGAGCCCTCTTTGCCCATCAGGAGAAACACCTTCAGAGTAAATAGATTTTACGAGTTCACAACAACTTAAAATATGCTCAGTCTGAAAATGAGCCTTAAAAAGGGCAAATTTACCCTTCAGTCTGCTTCGAACATCCACATACACTTAGCCACGCATCTCTGATGACGAAACTGACCTGAAGAGGGTAGGGAGATTCAAGTACCTTAAACCACACTCTTTAGTGACGGATCGCTTGGCAAGGAGATCAATGCAAGGTTCCAGAAAACCACGATGTCTAGGTCTTAACTGAGCCCCCGATATATTGATCTCTGATTTTCGCATCAATCTTGTAATGGCTGCGCAACTATAACATGGCAGTCGTAATCTGGGACGTACAAAAAAAATATTCAAAGATAAAGCGAAATTACTCAAGATGAGGAGAAGGCAATTGACAGGATAGTTAAGCTAATTTTAAACAAGAGAGTTGCCACTGTGTTGAAGGATGATCGGGAATGACGATATGCTGCTGCACGAGGCCGACGTTGTGGACTTGTGTTTGTACCTGTTCCAGCAACAACACCCACCATTCTGTGCCTAACTTGAAACCTCATTTGTGTTTTGGCCTTCGGCAGCCGTATGCACATGGTATCCAATTTAGAGATTAAAAGTAAAATATTTAGATTTCCTCGGATTCGAGGGAAAACTTTACGCATTTTCCTATGATAGGCGTATGCCTACTGGTTCAGAACTGCTAGACCTTTCCGAATTTTGTGAGTAAACACCCACGTATTCATTTCTTTGAAGCAGTGGATCCCAACCGATTTGGGGCCATACCCCTCCTAGGCATTTCTAAAATCCTGATCCCCTCCCCCCTGTGATCTTTAAGAAAGTATAAAAGCCCATTAACTTGGTCTCTAAAGAAGCTTCCAAAGAACATGGCACCCATGTAAGAGAAAAATAAAAAATAAATATATGCAGAAATATAAAATATTTGAATGAAAGCTTATTCTGTAATATTTTGATAATTTTAATTACTAAAATAATTTTAATGAAAAATAAAATTTGAGTTTGCCTCAAAATGTCTGTTTGTGAGATCCTTGTGCGTCATGTCTCCTATAGAGAGAGATTTTATATTAGGCATCAATTTAGTCAGCTAAGTGTCAAGTCTCCTCGTTTAGTGATATCCAGTAGATTTATTATCATCAATAGCATCATTTACACCACTAAAGCCACACTCAGCTAAAAATGAAGATAGGAATGGTAACAGCAATTTTTTTGCAAAGTTGGTCGAATGTGGGTCTTTAGTTTCAGTCTCATCACAACGCCATGACATTACTCCTTTTATATTGAATACAGTTTTAACCGACTCATCATTTTGAATTTCTGAGAGTTCTTCTTGGTACTGCATCGAAACATCAGATATATCTAATAGCATTGGCTATATCACCCATGTTGAAAAATGAATTTGTTTTAAATCAGAAAATATTTCTTTCATATCAGAGGCCAATATTTTCAGATGATCTACAATGACAAGTACAGCAACATCAGTCACCTCACATTTTTTTAGCCAATGAAACTGGTGAAAAATCTTTTGAGAAATATATTTTTGACATACCTCAATAAATGTAACGAAGCCAAATATGTTCGTATTTGCATTCACAAGATCCTTGAAGTTGTTTATTAAACATATTAAGTTTTTAAAAAATTATCTGATAAATAACTCAAAAATGATTTAAAAAGTTAGTGAGAAGATCAAATAGTCCCATGAATCTTTTCAAGCAATTTCCCTTTGAGAGCCACGTTACCTCATTGTGACGTAAAAGTGTCACATACCCAGCATTTTCGTTTTGACAAAATTGCTTGAAGCGAATTCACATTTTGCATTACCTTTGATAAATTTTATAACTGATGTTAGAACTGCATTAAGAACCGGAGTAATATTTTTAGACACTAAGTTCTCTCTATGAATAACAGAGTGCACAAGAAGCATTTCTGGATTCTCATCTTTCATGAATTTTAAGCAGCCTTTTTTGTTGCTATCATAACAGGAGCACCATCTGAAGCACAAGATGTTGTTTTCTATTGGTATATTATTGACGTGTAAGTATTTTTTCAGCTTAGCATATATATCAGTGGTGGTAGTTTAATGACTTAAAGCCTTCTAAATCTGAATTTACATGCGCACTATGTTTCGCCTTAAAATTCAACTCAAAACGACCTTGTTTCATTGTAATATATCAGGTTAGGTGACACATAAGTCAAAATTTAGAGCAACACGGGATTATGGTGGACACACGGCCAAACGTAAACACCCTGAGAAGCAAACTGAATGCTCACACACGCTGTTGGCCGAGGAAACATTGGTTTATCCAGTGACATGCGTCTCGCCCTCTTCTTGGTCGACCGAGACAGGCGAGTGTGAGGAGACGGGAAATACATGTGTACCAATTACACATGTATAGGCATAAACAGAAATATTTTTATGTATGCATACTGTATATGCACCGTATGTATTAACACGCACACACACTCACTAGAAAACAATTCACTGTTAATAACTTATTCTCGAATTGCCCCACAGTCTGTTGGTATAGTAAGCGAGAAGGGTGCACGTCCTACGCATGCCCCACGTTGCGAATTACAGCTTTAAAGGAAACATCGTAGTACAACATTCTAACTATCAAACAGCAATTTCCGGATGGAAAAACAAGTGAACGCAATCTTATCGAAGGTCAAACTAGAACAAAATAATAATAGGTAAAATAATACGCCCTGCAGGGCTGTTAGCCCTCTCAAAGCGCAGCTTGTGTAGCGAATGTAGAGACAATTTACATGGGAGAGAAGGCAATTCTAAAGAGATGAGTCTTCAAGAGACGTTTAAAAGTAACAAGAGGGAAAGGATCGGACTTCAGCAGGAAGAGCATTACAGAGTCTAGGAGCACAAACTGAGAAGGAATGGTCACCCATCGAACAGAGGACAGAACGAGGAGTGTTCAGGAGATGAGCGAGGTAAGACCGGAGTGCCCGAGGAGTTTGACGACGGGAGAGGGCAGACGAGAAATAAGGTGGAGCCTCGAGGTTTAGGGCCTTGTAGGCGATGAAAATCATTTTATAGTTGGTACGGAAGCGAATAGGTAACGAGTGTAGCTCCTGTAACAGAGGCATCGAAGGAGAGAACCTGGGGCAGCAAGAGAGGAGCCAAGCAGCATAGTTTTGAACTAGTTGTAAGGGGTGAAGTAACAAGGAAGGGAGATTCACTAGAAGAGAATTGAAGTAGTCTAAACGTGAGGTGACGAAGGCATGAATAGAAGTCTCGAGGCTTTGTCGATCAAAATGGGATCGAACATGTGAGAAGTTGCGGAGGAAATCGAGGGGAGATACGATGGATTTGTGGTTTAAACGAGAGTTGCTCGTCCAAAATAACACCAAGATTACTGACGGTATCAGAGAAGGCAACATTGGTTTCCCCAAGGTTAAGGGAGGGTAAGAGAGCTTTAGATTTCTCTACCATCGAAGCTGTACCAACAAGAAGAACTTAAGTTTTATCGTGGCTAAGTTTGAGAAAGTTTGCAGGCAGTCATTCGTTTATGAAGGTGTAGACTGAAAGAGCATGGTAATTGAATGTGAGAATGACACAGGAGATGAAGAAAGGTATATCTAAGTGTCATCCTCATAGAAGTGGAAGGAGAGGCCCAAATCGCAAAGAAGGGAGCCAAGAGGAAGTAAGTAAATGCGAAAGAGGAAAGGACCAAGGACTGAGCCCAGAGGCACCTCAAAATGAATGGGCGCGGGCTCGGAGGAGAGGTTATCGAGCGTGACTGACTGAGTGCAGGAGAAGAGGTATGAGCGGAATCAATCAGGTGCAGTGCCCAAGAGACCAAGCAAATTGTGAAGGCGATCAAGGAGGACAGTGTGGTCGATAGTGTCGAAAGCAGAGGAGAGGTCTAGGAGGACTAGAATGCACGTACAAAGAGATTATCGAAGTTTCCAGTCGGAATTCTTCTAATCAGAGAGGTGAGGGAGGCTGATTCAACAATCTAAATATAACCCTTCTAGGACGGCACACGCATTGGCTACACCCTAGTATTTACTCAGTTCAGCTCCAGCGCATAAGACTGACTAAAATTAAGTTCAAATTGGCTTTCCTCTACATAACATTCTTGGTTAATGGACACAGCTGATCCATTTCTTGACCCAGATAGAAACAAACCTGCGAGTCTTTGAATACCTCTTCTCAACCACACTGAACCCTCAGAAATTAGAGCCGGAAAAATTACCAAAAGTATCATTCGGGTGGAGAAGACCGATTGTGCTTTACTGCCAACTAAAAGAACTTTCACTCCCGATTTTTACAATAACTATCACTACTAAACTCCTTAATTAAGCTGCTGCTGCAGATATCTTACATCTAGAAGAGTCATTGTTAGTTGTAATCCCAGGATATTTGCAAGGGGTCTCGTAATTCTCCTACTAAATCAAACCAGAAAACCCTGAAAAGTAAGTTACAAAACCTCATTAAGGTTGTTCAAGCTGAAGCATAACGACGAATCTGGCTTAGAACGGTTGAGTCGAAATTAAAGAAGCCAATGTAAATTTGGATGGATGCATCTAGCTTAAATCAGCTTTCTCCCCTGACTCGATTTATGGGTCAAGACAATGCTTGCATCTCTAAGTAGCGACTAGCGCATTCTATTGTTGGGGCTCTAGTTAAGATTCAAAGACCTCTCCCGGATGAGATTTCTTGGCTAAACTTTTCAATATATGAAGAGTGATAACTTAAGCTCTCTCTTTATTGTCCTTCTTCACACAAAACCATTCTACTTCGAGTTCTTTATGCTCTTTAATTTCAATAAGGCTGTCAGAAGTTTTATTTTTCATTGCTCCTTTTGCTAACCCAACCTCCTCTCTCTATCTTGCCTTATAGCTCCATCTCAGGATCTTTCTCCCACCCACCCATTTTTAAACTAATTTTGGAGGGGGCGTGTTCGGAAGTTGTTTCCCCTTTAAATCAAAATCGATGCGTCTCTTATGTAGATATAAAAAGTGAATAATAAAGAAGAATTCTTGGAAGGATCCTATATAAGAGTCCTATAAGAACAAACCTCGAACGCATTATGAACAAACTCATTGCAAGAATTAATTGAGAAGCTTAATGGGGTTTTGTGTAGGGAAAAACTGAATGTGGGATGCTTGTGTAGAGAAGAAAAAAGTGTGCCTATGTAATAGGAAGGCAAATGTCTCCTGTCTATAGGAAATAAGTTATATGCGCTTGTGTGTGGGGAAGGCGTATGTACACCTTTGTGTGATTTTGTGCGTCGTTATTCGTGTACAATCGAGAACCACATCGTTCATTTACGTACTTTGCGATACCGCAGTTTTATATGTCAGAAGCTCAGGTTTATGATTTATTTGGCTCAGGAGCCGATTGTACCAAATCTCTCCTCTTGGAGCTTTTAATAACTTCCCCCCCCCCTCCTTTCAAATCTTTATGATTCGGCTTAAAGTTAAGCGTTCGTCCTTTTCAACATTGGTTCATAATCTCTAGATCTAGCCCATTTCCTTCTTTTTCCACTATTTACCATATAATGTTGGTCATATATTGTATTGTTTATTAGCTAAGTGTATAGAAAGAGGCAAAGTAGGGGAAGGTTTTGTTTAGAAGAATATTATTTCACAATATTTCTCTTTTCTACCCAATAGTGTTGTGACTTATAATGAGAACTCGCTGTCGACGTTATGTAATCAGTAATTCTCAGCGTAATTATCTTAATTGTTAGTAAAGGTTGGCTTGTGCAAACAAATTGTGGTCCTACTAAAGAGTTAAATCTCGAAAATGAATAAAAAACAAAAATTAGAAATTTTGTTTCTGTATAATCAGGTGTGAAAAAGTAAACAGGATTTAAAAAACACAAAACTTGTATGAAAAACCTGCCTGAATGTTTTTTTTTTAATCATCCCCAAACTACGGTTTAAAAAAATAGGATAAGTTTTCTATGAGCTCTAGCAAACATATAATGCAGTACTGCAGCCTATGGTATCTTAAAACAGTAGCTGTACATGATGACTTTTGACCAATCTCTCCATTATATATATACCTCCATAGCAACACAGTCAAGTTGAAATTAAATACGAAATTAAATTTAATACAAAATTGTGTAAAGTGAAAGACGTCGATTTCAAAACCTAATCTTTGATAGTGTTTGAGATGATAAAATACGGAAAATGAACTATAATTCGTGTAAAAAAAACAATTAATATTTACATATAAGAGTAATTCCAGCTTTTAAAATCGTCCATTGGGTTTTTTCTCTTAAAATAGATCTCCAAATTACGTGGACATGGCTGCAATCAGAGAATGAAACAGCATAAAATCCCATACGCGCCTACAGGATTATAAGTTGCCATGGTTCCAATCATCTGGCCTTGTAAAGTTTGTCGTAGAATAAGGTCAAGTTAACCTTTTCTGCGTTTACGAGTGTGTGGTAGATTTATAATATAAGCAGAGTGCAAATTAACTGAATGTAGGTTGGCCACAGTCGACTATCTTGGAGGTTCCGGGATAACAGAAAAACGGCTACAAAAATAACTTGACTAATATGCAAATTAATAGTATTTTACGAGATTAAAAGAAGTTTTAAACCGAGATCTACACACATTAGATGTACAAGTATCTCAGCGGCTAAAAGGGGTGGGGAAGACTTGGTGAGTCCGTAATCGTGCAAACAAACAATAATATTGTCCGAGAGATGCTCGAATGACCTTGAGGGTATACTAAGCCGATGATGAGGGCATTACACTGGGCGGGGGGGAGGGGCATAGAGAGAGCACTCGCACAGGAGAGTTGCGCGTTGCTGTTACCTCGAAGATTTGGTCCGAGGAAGTAATCCGTGCAGGGTGCAAAGTTCAAACAATAGTCTCTTGACAATGACTATTCGTATTACGGGGTGAACTTAAATCTTGCTTTCGAGTAACACAAATCGAGACTAAGCGCGCTGCTTTCGAGGAGAGGGAGGAAGCGGGTTGAGGATTACTCCTGTGAATTAACGAGAATACAGAGAGCTTGAGTGGTTCTGCGAGAATTGTGCAGAGTTCAACGGGACGCGAATAGCGGGTACGGACGAAGAATTGCAGACGGCGGATACGGACGAGGCAGGGCGAGCGGCAGATACTGACTTCCAACTCTGGCGCCGGAAGATTTATAGGAGTCGATGGGTTCCTCCCCCCTCCGTCTGAAGTGGAGGGTTCAAGGGTCAGACTATAATAATCTCGGCATTTTAGCACGAGTGCGGTAAAGTTCCTAAGTCTTTGTCCGACTTCAGATGGGACATTCTGGGCTCTCAAACTTGTCGTTGCTTCCTGTGATGAGGGCATTTCAGGTCACCGCAGCGTCTCATATTTTCGCACCTTCATTTGCGCAGCTCAAAGGGTCTTCGAGGTGTCTGTTGTCTCTCTCTCCCTATTGGAGAGCAAGGCGGCGTGTACCTTCCTTTCTCTCTCAGATCTCTGAAAAGGCTGTTAATGACAGAAACCATCTACTCAAATTTGTGAAATTTGCTTAGATATTTACTCAATCTGGCTTTCCTGCAGTACACCACTCGATTTTTCTTAGCTCCAAGTTTTTGGAGACTTAGAGAATCAATACCAAAGAAGAGAGGATCAGATTTCCAGGAAGAGTTAGGTACGAAAAGGTTTGGAAACTCATAGATACGAATATGAATGCAATTCTCATTGGTAGGGATAAAATTGGAAAAATACGGTATTTAAAACAAATCGGTGGTGACAATTCCTACAAAATCTAAACCCACGAATCAATTTTACACAAGAGTGTTATGGGAAGAAAGGAAAAGGATTTAAACCCTACATGAAACAGGGTCTTGAAGAAAGCACAGGTGCGCAAAGTCAGTCATGTATCTTTCTCTAAAATTTAGGGATGTATGTCTAAAATGCGCTCCATGTGTGTGTATGTAAATTTATCCGCGTCTCTTTATGCGGTATGAAGCGCGCACGTACATTTGTTTTGTGTGAGCCACCGCTAAGAGTGAAAATAGGTCGAAAAAGGGACTATCATCTTTCACAGATTGTCTAATCTGATCTTATTGTCGAGGCGGCAAAACTGCGTTTAGGGGAACGTGCCGGCTCTTCTTAGCTTTTTTTCCCCAAATAATCGAGAGAGAAGTCATAAATTCTACTTGCTTACGAACAAAAGCGGCCTATTTCCACTGACTATTGAGCTTAAGCCATATAACCGTTGAAGCAAGTGTGATTTATTCGACCCCCCCCCCCCCCCGCGAAAGGGGTTCGCAAAAGGTCCGAAAATTATTGTGGGCTTTTGTTTTTTGTGCCTTTCTCGCAAATATTTGTTCAAATGATCCTAGGTCTTTTATGGCGACCTGCCATCTTTGTAGAAAGGAAGCAAGCGCCGGAGAGCGCGCGCCGTGCTAAAGGGTGACTGCTCTAGTTCTTCTCTTTATTATTCTAGTTTGGTATCTTTCACACATTATCAATTACCCTAACTTTATTACTTCACGAATATCTTAAAAGAACATTTCTGTGAAGATGTCCTCCCTCTTTTAACTCTTTCTAAAAAGAATTTCATTTTCTCTACTAATGTAAAAAGAAACGAGATAAGTCAGGATAAAAATAGTAGCTTATCCTGCTTGTCAACATTCCATCGATTTGTAGTTCCTGCTTGTACTAGGCTTGCATCAAGGTAGCGGCTCACGAACAGCTTTTGTTCTACTTGATAATTAAAAGAGCATAGTTGTTGTAGTTGGGCTAAATATATTAACAGAATCAGGTAATCTCTAGTACTAGGGACTTGTGAACAACCTCACTTATTCATTCCAGAGTGATTGCAGAGCTTTTGGCTTAATTTAATGTCGTCTCGGTTAATGTTCACTTCGTTGGCAGCTATTGATGGGTCCATTCTAGTATGTTTAAAAACCCCTTAGGACAACCCCAGGGACTTCAATTCAATTCTCTCAGTTACAATAAAGAGAATTCTTTGTGTTTTTTTGTAGTTAGGAGGTGATTATTAACACCTTTATTGATTCCATCGTGCATGGGAGTGAGAATATTAAAGCCATAGTGTTTTCAAGCAGCTCGTTGTAGGCCCTGCAAGGTGATATCAGATGAAATCTGGTGGCCCTTGTGCCCCACAAGCACCAATACTTTCAGTTTCTCCTCTGGGCCCCAATGCGTGTAAGATGATCAGCGGCTATAGATATACCCTTGCTCCACAAAGTATTCATACCCCAACCTAATGATACCAAAATGTTTCGACATAGTTCATGAAACTTTTATTGCAGGGAGACAAAATTTGGAGGTACTGAGATAAATATATTAACAAGAGGGAAATTACCTCCAATGAACTGCAGCGTTTTGTGATAAGATGATAAATGGTTATTGCATTGAGGGTTTTCCATGGTTCAAAACACTTACCAGTGCCTTTGAATGGCTAAATGAGTCTTCTGACACAAGATGGCGCCAGTCAGGGGCAAATCCTTTGACATATTTGAAATCTCCAGGGTGAATAACGATATGTCCCATGGTAATATAGGTCATTTGATTGCTCAAAATGGGGTATAATTGAACTTTACTCCTTTTGAACAAAAAGCGACGCCTTGACCTGATGCTTTGCCTCAACATGTTTGATAGAAAATAAATGAGTAATAAAACTTTTATTGAAAATTCACAATCCAAAATATCCATCGATATCATTTTTACATCTATATGTTTAATTCATAAGATTTAATTAATTATGACACTTCCCTAGTCACCCGAATTCTCTCTGGGACCAATTTATAAATATGACTATCAGGAATAATCTAGAACGTTCTAGCAACCCCCCCCCTTTGCCATCTATATCTAAAAGCAATCAATAGGGCAAAAAGGTAGTGAACTGTCTTCCAGCATCAACTCGAGAATAATTACGAAATCTGATCTATGATTAGGTACAAGAAGATTTTTGAGCAACTAAATATCCCTAAATCTACAGCGAAGTCAGTAATAAGAAAGTTGAAGTAATTGTGGACAAGTGCAAATGTCCTTCGTGTCTTGGAAAATTCCACTCGTACTGTTCGGAGGATCCTTAAATATATCAAAACTACTACATGAAGAGCTAGATACAAAATGAGCGATTAGTTGAGAGATAAAGGCGTCTATATGATTTTGGACATGTTCAATATGTTACATAAAACGCATATGTAAGGACGCCGTCGGAAGAAGGCAAATTATTAAAAAGCAATAATCTGTAAGCGAGCCTGAAGTCTGCCAACGATAAATTGGGGAAGAAATTCGATTTTTGGCCCCATGTGCTCTGTACGCTCAGATGAAACGAAGATAAATTGCCCAGCAAAAATGATGTCAAGTATGCTTGACGAAAAAGTGGTGAAGCTGGAATTCTATAGTAAAACTTGGATGTGGATTTAATATTTTGCGCAACAATTTCTGTGCAACTGTCGTTAATACATTTCATCGACTCAACGGAAAGATTGACAAAGATTGCTACAACAATATTCTTGAAGATTATCTGAACAGTAATGTTCACAAACTTAGCTAAGAAAAAAGATGAGTCCTTGAACACGACAACTCCACATTGAGATTTGTTTCTTCCTTGTTGAAGGAAGCTAAAATGAGGTTTCAGAATGGCCACCACAGTCGCAAAGTCTCAAACCGATATCAAATTTAGGGCACGAAATGAAGGTCCTCGTCCATAATTGGAAACTAATTGCAAAGGCGAGTGGGGCAAAATTCTAGCCCAAGTTTGTTTAAGCCTAGTGAAAAATAAAAAATAATAATAATCTTTTGCAAAGTATCTTTAAACAGCAAAAAGTTTATGGTATTGACTATTTGTTCTCAAATTGGCGAGGATATGATTTTAGTGGGATTGGAGATTTTCGTAAAACTGTTGTCTTTTTTTCTCTCACACTCGTTAAATTTTTTTCTACCGAAACATTTTTCTCTCTGCTCTCAAATTTCCTTATCCTGCAATAAACGGTAAGTGGACCTTAGTCAAAGATAAAGGACCAGCTAAGGGGAGGAATACTTCATGGAGAAAGTGTATTTTCTACACATTTTTCACTTCTCTCGTTTCACCACTTTATTTGCTGATCTCTTCTGACAAACCTTCTGCGTTCCACGGCCTCGTTGCTATTTTACTTTAAATTCGAGGAAAATACGTGGAAGAAGGTGAACGCACACGTACCTGAAAGAAGAAAGCGGAAGGAAGAGTGTGGCAGGGAGCGGAGTAAAAGTGGCTGAAATGAGGAAAAATAGGTTGAGGAGTGAAGTTAATCTCAGTTGAAATACATTTCTGCATGTGGATAGAATGTTGGAATGAAAATAGACCATTTAGTGGACCTACTTTTTAGTGTGAAATCCAAACCACGCAAACAATATTTGCATTCATTCCTTCTTCCTCTCTTTGTTCTTTCCATATATATATATATATATATATATATATATATATATATATATATATATATGAAACTCAATTTGCGAGTTATTATATATGATAGTGAAACCACTGTATAAGAGCATAGAATTTATTTACGAGAATAGTTTCGATATGAAGTTTGCCATACACTACTTCATGCTGAAACTAGTCTCGTAAATAAATCCTATGCTCCTATACAGTGGTTTCACTATCAAATATATAATATATATATATATATATATATATATATATATATATATATATATATATATATATATATATATATATACATATATACATATATATATATATATATATATATATATATATATATATATATATATATATATATATATATATATATATATATATATATATATATATATATATAGCCTGATTGATCTTAAATCAGGCTTATCCAATTGCTCCATTATTTGTGTGAATGCCCGTTTAAAATCCCCCTTTAAATCACAAATTCTATCTGACCTCCTTAATCCCTTAATCAACCTAGCTGATCGCGCGTAGATCTTTAACCCTGTCTAAGCAACCATTCCATTTAAATCCACTTTCTATGTAAATATATATATTCTTTTTTTTTGTTTTAAGTAAAGTTATATCTTCGTCATTGTCTTTCTTTTGCAATCATAGTGGGTACCAGATACCTGATAATCGTTGGCCAACTTGCACTCTGAAATATTTGTTTAAAAGGACCCCACAAAGTAATAATAAACCATCATCACTGGACTCCTAACAACTTCCCCTCTCACTATCGGTCTTCACCTCACTTTGGCCCTTCCCCCCCCCCCCTAAAGTACCTCCGTATATATAAATATATAGTCTGGCCATTCCACGACAATCCCTTACTCTTTTAAATTGTCTCTTTCCCCACCCCCCGGAAGAACTTGGGCCAATGGCGATTTGGAGAGTCTGTCGACTATGATTGAATTATTATCACGTATTTGTGTTTGGAATTTTTTCAACTTTCCTTCAATGTGTATAAAATTGAATCCGGAAATTACTCTTTTCCTTGGCATTAAATTCTTAGAATAACAATTAGCCCCTGTATCAATATCTCTGCTCAAACAGGCACTCAGTCATTTATTTTACATATATTCTTAATCCCTTTTAGACATAAATAATGGCTTCCCTGGACTAGGCCGTAGCACTTATATTGAGATGAATATGGCTTAAATTATATGGATATGGCTTAAATGATTTAGATGGGTTTTAAATCATTTAGACGTGCTTTAATTCATGTAAGCATGGGTTAATGTACTCTAACCAAAGTAGACATTAAGCTGTTTCTAGGAATCAAAGAAAAAAGCTCATTGTAAATGAAAGTCTACGTCTTCTTCATCATAATTTTTGTTTAATTAATTTACCACCTCTTTTGGGGGGCGCCAGCGATGCAAAACATCTGGTAATACAAAAAAAGCTATCTTTGAGAGAGGTCAGTAAATAAGTGAAAAAATATACAAGAGCAGCAACTTATGTCTCTGAGGCAGGCTCAGGGGCCGAAAACAGGCCCTTATCCCTCAAGGACCAGATCGTAAAGACACAAAATTAAATACTATAGGAAATGCCCTCCCCCAGCTCATCCCAAAATTCATTCATTATGTAATCCGGAGCGCAAGAGTCCCACCCGAGGATTCTTGAGAGGCAGGAGCCCCCCAACCTCTCATATTATTGGGACAGATAGTACTCTTAAAGTTCCCCACACGCCGAAATTCGTCAGGAGGACCAATTAATCATGGCAGAAAGGTTCAGGAGAGCGATACATCTGATTACATGGCGTTCTTGCGAGTGTTTCCAATTCGGAGGCAACGAAAATTGACTTAGCACCGTCCTCGTATTGGGGTGAGGTCTACAGAAACAGTCGCGATGCTATTGGCTTTTAGGTTCCTCTTCCTCTGCGCCATCTCATATCTTCTTTGCCTTGCATCTCGATGGCTGCACTAATCCCTTCCATATAGTCAGTGTGGGTAGGAGAAAACGCCAGGCCAGTTGCTCAATCTATGCAGGCAGCCTGACCACAGTTTTCAAACACTTCCTAAATATCTTTAAGCCCCGTAAAAGGTAATTATGACATCCACCCTATACGCAGTAGCAGTGGTGTCATTGATACTTGAACAAAGGGAGGCAAAGTTTCAAATGAATCATGAGCACTCAGTGAGCTCTGTGAGTCGTTGTGAATTACAAAAAGGTCTACGAAAATAGGAGGGGGGGCAACTTTAACCCACTGTCTTAAAAACGGAGGAGAAGAGAGAGAATCTAATAAAAATTCCTTTAAAGTGACTACCAACGTAAACTTCGAAAACTTGATTTTGAAGCAAAACACGTAAAGAGAAATCACTCTCATAAAACTTTCCAGTTAGAACCGTGCAGGTGACGGATATTGGTCTTCGCCTAACGAGTGGAAAAAGAGAAGCCACATAGAACTCATGCTGTAAGTTAACAGATCAATTTTATGACCGCAAGTTAGATTGAATCAGTTGAAAATAAATTCCCTCCTCAAATTTGATTGAAAATAGGGGTAAATATAGACCTAAGCAACGTCTCCATTCAATCCCTTGAATCCCTATCTTCTTTACGCAAAGCTTCAAATTTTCTTGCTTTCATCTACGGATAAAAGGGATGAGTGCAAAATAATTTTCCTCCGGAGCAATACGATAGGAAAGGTGCTGATGCTTCTTAAAGGAAGATATTTTTTCCTTCTATTTCTTATTTTATGCTCAATTGTGAAGACTTATTAATTATCTAAAGTTTGAATCTTGAGATTATTTAGTGTTGTGGGCAATTAGGGTCAATGAATTCTTAATAAAACATGATGAAATGAAGGTCCTCTACCAAGAATATATATCTTGATCAATTAAGCAGATTAAACTCGTAAAAACAGTCTATAAAAATTGAAAATTAGAGTTTGTATAATAAAGAGTCGTTGAATGGGATACTTTAACAACTACTTTACTCAAGTATTACTTTCTCTAAGACCAATAACAATTGGCTGAGATAAATTACAACTCAGAATTGAGTTGTTTTTAATCCGAGAAATTCCAAAATTGACCTCCCATGACAGATAATTTCGCCCACGCTTCTTCCACACATCAACTTTTCAAAATATTTAAATTCTTAAATATTTGGATTACCGAGAAATTCACGATGAATTTCTAGTTAAATTAACTCTATTAGAAATTTTTCAAATCACATTTACGAGTATATAAGACGTTTTAATGAGATTCTTTGCCATTATGAGGTTTTATAACCAATAAAAGTGTTTTATCTTTATTTAGAAGGTATAACATACGACATTAATATTCTCCTCATTTAAAAAAATATATATTTCGAAAACATAAGACATTATTTACTTTTCTTTTTCATTCTTATTAAAAAAATATATAGGAAGCATAACTTTTCAAAAACCTAAGATGTTAATTTTATCTTTATGTAAAAAACAAAATTACAAAAACTTAAGTAAAAAAATTAAATGATATCTTTTGAAATTATGAATATGGCAGCGATGTTTAGTTTTGCTTATTATGCTAATTTAAGAAGTGACATTTCAAGAAACATAAGCCATTAATAGTGGCAGGGTAGAGACTGGATCGAATCTTTTTTATGGAAAATCCTGCTGAAGAAAGCGCTCGTTCGGCTTCGCAGCTTGTAGGCTTCATGGTCTTCAATGCATCATATAATCGATCTAGATTTGCGGTTCTCGTTTTCAGTGTTATGTATAATGCGAATTCACTTTCTACATTAAAAATAAAGGACTTAACTAAGAATTCGGAAGCTTCTGATTCCAATTTATTCATCTCTTGATGGCGACTTTTTCTGATATCTTCTTCCTCCTCGTCGTCGTCGTATTCATTTACGTTACTCTGATCCGGAGTTTCCTGGGTGTCCAACCTCCCATACCGGTGTGAGGTTCTTGATCAAGTTCATGAAACAGCCTTGTATATACCGATGTAGCCTATTTCTTTAAGGAGCCTGGAGAAAGCATCTTAAAAGTATGTAAGGTTCAGCTTCAGGATCATTAAGATATCGCAAAAGGGTAACAGTATTATCAACTCTTCTTCTGTTGTTTGAGAAAAAGATGCATTTGACGAGACAATGAATCTTGCTTTGCCAACTTGCTAAGAAGGAGAATCATCGATTTGTCAGCTTCCAATAAATTCGCATCTTCAAAGCATAAAGAAGTTAATACTATTTCAACTGATTTTAAAGTGTGACAAAGGCTCTCGAGTATATTCCAATTTTTTTCAGAAAATTCTTCATTGCAGCAGATTTCTAAACCTTTCGCACATATCAAGCAAACTGTTCCAGCGAGTTTTGACATCAAGAAGGAATTGTAGTTCATTTTCGTGTTTTGATTTCACGATTCCTTGAAGAATGTTATTCTTTAATGGAGATTTTCTAAACATTTTGCAAACTTTTCGTACGATCAAACCTAAATAATCATCCGTAAGAGCAAATGAATGAATATAGTCTTCTGTACAGTCTTCATGAATATCATATTTTGAAGTCTCTTGTCCTATTTTATTTTTTTCTTAATCAATGGCAAATTTATTATAAAGAACATCTACTACAACAAGGTAAATTCCGTGCGCCAAACACCGTTGGTCATCTGGCGATATTTCTCGGCCAAATTTGACCTTGAGGGAAGCACCGTCGGGTGGTAGAGCCATGATGTGTTCATTCATGTTGAGATTGAATTCCTTTAATCTGGCATTGACCATCTTCTCACATATGGCACTATTTAATGATCCTCTGATTAATAGCATTCCTAAAGACCAATGCTCCTTTTCAGCATGAACATTTATGTTCATGAATCTTTTATTTTGGATAGATGTATATTCATCTAGAGTGAGAGAAAACCGTTGACCATTTATACATTTTCTCTTTGAATAATTCAGCTAATTCACGTTTATTTTCTCAATAAAATAAAAAAACCATATTTTGGGCAGTATTTGGACAAGTAGGTGGAGGAATATCATATTCGTACTTTCGTTTTTTAAAAGATTCTTGTACGGAGGCCTATTTGCAAGGCGCTGAAAACTAAAACCATCAACGCTAGCTATTTTTGAGACTTCTTCCACCATAGACAACTTCCCTATAAAGAAGTTAGGAGTTTTCTGTCTTTTTGCTCCAGCTTCTGCATCTTCATTTAAGTCTATATGGTGGACATTTTTTTATGTGAAATGCTAATCCTAATGTTGAACAACCAGCACATTTCAGTGTTTTATCACATGTGTTACACTTAGCTCCATCACTATATTTCGCAAAATAGCTCCAAACATTTGATTCTCTGGGCATGGGGGCTATATAAAATATGTTTTAAGAAAATTGGGTATATGAACACAAATTAGGCAAATGATAACAGAGAATGATGCAAATTTTGCGAGAGGAACCGTTCGACGATAATTTGACAATTAAATTGCGTACTGGCAAGTTGCAACCCATCACAGCGCTACTAGTGGATTTGCCCCGCCCTAAAATAACGTTCCATAATGTGACGAAATGGATCAGTTCAGTTGAAAGTCGAAGGTAAAATAAAACCTTTACAACGCCACCTTCTTTAATCCAGGGACAATGCATACATTGCCCACTCAAATTTATTTACATACCCTCATACCGGTAGTCCAGTACTACACTTTACAAATACCCATCACCTTTAAATTTGCCCAGTGCCATATTCCCCTCTGTCCAGGGCCAATACAATCATGCAGTGCCCAGTCAGACTTATTTATATATCCATCCGATACAAGGACAAGACAAAAGTTGCCCAGTCAGACTTATTTATATATCCATCCGATCCAAGGACAAGACAAAGTTGCCCATTCAAACTTATTTATATATCCTTATTCTTTATTTTATTTTACAAACAAGCCATCACCTTTACTTGCACCCTCTTCCCTCCATTTCTCTGTGTCCCAGTTTCTTACTTCTGCTTTTACTTCACCAGCAGTGTATCTCCTCAGTTCTCTAAATGTCACTTTCACTTCTACCATGTATCTTTCTGCAGTTCTCCACCATTTCCTAGTTTCCAAAAAGAATTTCCCCCCAAAATGGGGGGGAAATAGGCCTTATGTAATCAGAAAGTATAAAAAATCAAATAGGGGCCTACCTTAGGAACGTATTATTTCCTATAGGATTTAAGAAGTTTCATATGCGATATTTTCTGCTTGGGCGCAGTGTTCATTTTAAAGAAAAAAGGATGTAGAATAGGCCTAGGCTACCGCATCAAGGGTTAGGCCTACTGCTTAAAAAGTGTGCACCTCATGAAATGCAAATAGGACAAAAAAAACCTAGTTAAAGTTTACGTGATGTAAATATCTGGAGCCAACACATTAAAAACAATCGAAAATACGTGGCGGCATTAATATTTATTATGGTTAGCCTAGTTAGAATCAACCAGTACATTAATATAACAACATAATGTTGTGAAGTTTACGAATTCAGCAGCGTTTTAGAAGATAATTATTATTATCGACACATAGTACAATGAGTAAGAAATATATTACCAGTGATTTACTACGTCAATCCATACATAGCACTCGTATTCTCATAGAACTACACATAGTACACAGCACAACTAAACATAGTTCTAATTCATCGTCTTTCAAACTAAAACGTTTTCTATCACAATTTACAATTAATTTCTTTAGTAAATACGAAAAAAAATGTTTATTGAGCGTAAACTTAAATAATCATAAAGTTACATCAAATTATCGATAAAAAGGTATCGGTAAATACACGGTAATTAAATTTCATTAATCGATAAATTACCGGTATTTATTATCGGTTGCGACCCCTAATTGCAACGCTCTAGGAGGCAAAAATGGAACATTACAGGACAATCCTGCAATGAAGATCTCCAAGATCTACAAAAACAGGCTGTCTCACACTTGAGTCAAATTCGTAAATAGCTTACGTATCTATTAATCTATATCTATTTATCTATATTTATCTAAATCTATCTATCTATGTCTACGTATCTCTATCTCTCTCTCTCTATATATATATATATATCTCTCTATCTATCACTCTCTACCTCTCTATATACCCATATATATATATATATATATATATATATCTATATATATATATATATATATATATATCTTTGTCTATCTATTTCTCTTTATTCATATCTCTCTATTATCTCTCTCTTTCTCTCTCTCTTTATATAACCACATTATCGCTAGTTTTCAAATATATTTGGACATAATGGGTCTTTTTTTATCCCAGCGCTCAAAAAATAAGTTTCTTTTACATGTTTTATTAGAAAAAAACCCGGCTTAGATATTGTTCTTTCACCTCCTCCTTCACATCACATGAAATGAAACCTCAATACCTGAGCAAAGTAGGGAAAAATCTCATCCAATTTAAAACCAGGATTACTCCTTAATATTAACAAAATTGTATTGATCCCTGGTGTTTTTTGTGTGCTTGCGTGGACGTGGATGTAAAATGTATTTTTGGCCTTATAAGTATTCTTATTTCACGTTTTCATTTCTCTCCTAAGTTTGAAACTTACCATTATAAACTTTACTTCCGAACCAGATTTAAGTTACTTGATGAAATTATCCTTAAGAGTGGTTGCGTGCTGGTCCTTTTACATGTTACCCTGACTTATAACCGAGACTCAACCACGATTAAAACCTGCGGAAAAGAACATTTTTATAAGACTATTTTTACCATCTATAATTTACGCGAAACCACAATCAAAGACGAGTTCCAAGCTTCCTTCCGGTTCTTTTTGTTTAATAACTCTCTGAGCTACGGGATAGCTTTGATCTCTAGTGCCACCAGGAAGAGAAGGCCTAAAAACAGATCCAAATATCATCAAGGGTAGTGTCCCCTTTTTAGAACTACAACTCACTCTATTTGGCCGCCTACATCGGCAGGAGCCCCATGCCTCTGTGGGGCTGAACCCAAAGAAATTTATCATCTCTCTTGCCTTGACAATTTCTAGGAAGAAGCTCCATCAAAGGTCACACACAACCTGACCTAACGATTAGTGACTTGGCTTCAGTCGCAAATTGACGGTCTCGTCTCCTCTTCAAAGTCCTTTCTCAGAAAGAAAGTGGCGAAGACTTTTCACTTGAGCAAGTTCGTCGTTCTCACACACATTCCCAATTCTCTCTGTCTTCCAGCCCCACCACCAGCGCCGCCCTGGGGCACTCTTCTAGCTACTTACTACCAATGCTGGTTTTATTCCAAATTTAAGAGCCAAGCTCGAAGATGCGTTATTATTTGCGGGTTTTAGCCTTTGAGACTCGCTAGTCACTCTTTCACGTTCTTTTTTAGGCAGTGCGAGGTTCGAATCCCTGCCACTTCGTTTGTTTTCATTAGCATCTCCAGAATAAAGGAGGGGTCCCACTGTTGATTTATCCTTGCAAAGTGTTTAGGTCAACCATTTCCTACCAAAAACCAATTTATTTACCTTGATTCCCTTGTTGGATATTTTCTCGGCTCACTAAAGAAGAAATTTCAGAGAAGCAAAGTCGAAAAAACAGAGCATTCACAGCGAAAGTGATATTACAGTTAACCACACGGTCTGAATGCAAGCGAACAATAGAATCTACGGACAATTTTCCGCCCACATAATCTACATAGCTAAACAAATACGATTGCCAACCGTTACAAATAAAAAGAAGGGAATTACAATACGCATTTATCAAAGGTGGTAAAATAAACCACTAATTTATAGTAAGGCTAAAGTTAGCAAAACAATGCAGCTCGAGGTTACTCGAGGGTTAAACATGTCTAGGAAATGATATATTCAGGCATTCGTTCATGTTGGGATGTTAACGGTTTCCATTGTGACTGGCTCTCCTCGTCCAAAACCGGGTTCCATTCTAATCTCTTTTGAAACAAACTCTCCATAAAGAAGCGTGGTAGTATCATTACTGGAAGTAGGTGTCCTAATGGATCATAAATAGATGCTTTACACCTTACCACCTTCCTTTGGTTTTGGCCTCAAATTGTATGCACGGATTGGAGTAATAGAGCTCATCAATCCGAGTACTCCAACCCAGACTAAGAAACTTAAGCTCTGTATCCAATAATTATTTATGCTTCCTAAAAGGAATATTAATGTCGGGTGAATTGGACCAACTGTTTCTAAGGTTAAAGCCTGCCCGACTCAGAAGTTCCGTTGATGGCTTATAAAATTGAGTTATACTTTTCGCTGTAAGGAAAGAACAAAGCAAACTATCGACCTACAGGCTCTTTTTTAGCAACTACGAATAAACTGGGCCCATTCTTAAATTAACTGAAGAAGTGAGGCGTTCAACAAAAATTTATTACCGGTAGACCAACAACCACACCATCTAATACCGATAAGTAACAAGAGGGGTATTTAATCCATAGAACATTTTCACCATAATAAAACGAGCTTTCTATTTATCGGCCATGCAGGCAAATGAATCCTACCTAAACATAATTAAAATGTGGAATAGTTTATTAAGAAGAGAAGCCCCGGATTTAAACTCTTTCAAACTCGTTTTACTTGCTCAACAATCAAAACACTACCCTCGTTTTAGCAATTACGTAATTATCGCCTAAGTTAGGATGCTTTTTTGTTAATAGTAGGCCTGCCCAAAACCTTCCGTCAGGGAAATCGGCCGTTGTTTTAAAATCAGCATAGAACTTTTGAATCTTAACATGCCATGAGCTGAGAGATTAAACCTATGAAATCCATTTCATATATAGTAATAATATCATCCTTAGGCGATATAAACTTTATGTCTCCTAGCTCATATAATTCATCCACGGTTGCCCTAAGTACTGCTACTACATTTAACATAAAATTGTTTGAAGAGTATTTTCCAAAGATAAGACACCCAGGGGCATGTTACCAAATGTAGATTTGAGATACGCAATTCCATTTTTCTCACTTATAACCCTCATGAACTTGAAGTAGGAGTCAGCCATTATTAAGATAGAAATACCATTAACGGTTACATCAGTGGACGGATCGGCTAATTTTAGATTTATGGTGCAAGCCTATCCTTTGCCTTTTTTAATCCTGTCACATAGATAGGATTAAATAGATTTTAAACCACAAGTGTTTTAATAACAATAGGTTTATAGTCGGTATCAACTTTAGATGGCACTTCGTTATATAATTTATGTACTCCCCTGTCACTAAAACCGACTAATCCCAGGCAAGCACAGTACTTCAACCAATTCGGTGCTGATAAAGGTTATCTGGGAGCCTTGATCAAAAAGTGCTTTCACTTTCGTGTTTGCCTGCGAACCTGCGACCTCAATCTGTGCAACGGCTAACGCTACTCCTACATTGAAATTTGAAGTGAAAACATTTTTATTTAGACCTTTGGGTTTACTATGAGAGAAACACAGGCAAAAATTATGACGATTATTTCATGTAAACAGTGTATAACCTAAGAAACTTAGCACGTTTATGCTTTTGTTCGGCTTTTGAGTTGCATAGCACATATTGAAGGGTGCTAGACTAATTTAAAGAATTTGTCTTTTAGAACTTTTCCATTTTTGTTTGGCTTTTTTCGAGGAAAGCTGATGACTTTTTTGAAAATCAGAGAAAAGACTTCTTTCTCCCCTAATAGGCCCACATTTCTCCTGGAGACTGTCGCCCCCCTTTTTTTTAATAGTTGTATTCCCTTCTCTAAAATGTTACAGGACTCCTCTAGTTCCCAATGGACGGTACTCTGTCTATTTGGTTACTTAAATTGAGGGAAGCTGCGCAACAATATGGTCACAAGGAAGAACCCCGCGCTCCTTACATTTAATTCCAGAACCTTCAGGCTACGTAAATGGCATTCAGAAGCAGCGTGGAACTCTCCAATTGAGTGCGAGTTATTTTGGGGTTCGTTGAAGTCAAGGATATCATGGACATGATATTGTACTATTAACCTTTTGTCTTCGTGTCCTTTTCAATAACTCGCAAACTTCGAGATACTGGTCACCAAATCTTGTAAAGCCATCGAATATTCGGAGTGCTGCTGCCTTTAGTTGGCCAACCAGGTATGTGAGTTTTGGGCAATTTTAGATTTCATGTATATGAATAGTATTATAATAAAGGCCATGAAAATTACTCTATTGATGGACGTCAGAGATGACATGCTTTTAACTTGTGAGCTTATAGATTTGAGCAATCTTCAGCCTTTGCTATAGCTAATCTAAACTCTCTATCACCTCACAGTGTCTACGAGTTTCTATGTAATTGTATCCTCGTTATTCCAACCCTCGACAACTTTATTATCTCTGGGGAATTCTTTTTGGAAATGATATTTTACGGATTTTAAATCGGTTTGAAGGCTGTCAACATTTAGAGCCGCCTCCTTAGTTAAGGAATAGATGTTTTTAATCAAAATGGAGTCTGCTGCTCTATGAACACCACATACCTTAGTGAGTAACATTGCTTCTCGGGTCTTGGGCACCAAATGTAATGTTATCTTAGAGTAGTTAAACACCTTATTGAACCCACCAAGCGAACAGATTAATGTTCTAAAGCTATAGATAGCAGCGTTATTGAGATATAAATCAAAAGAGAGTAACCATTACTAATAATTAATTTAAACTACTTACATCCAAAGGGTCTTTGGTATATTTAGATTTAATATTTGCCGAACAGGCAATCAATCTGAAGACAATGGAATAATTGCCTTTACCGGTAGACACTTATGAAGTCGATGGAATATGGACAAGGGAATAACACAAATAGAAACAACAGTCTTTATAGCGAGAGCGATATTAGAGTTAAGGCCACAGTCTGAATTCAAGAGAAAAATTAAATCGAGGGAAATTTTTTCCTCGAAATATTCTACATAGCTAAAAAAATGCGATTGGCGAACGCTTACAAATGAAAAGAAGTGAATTACAATCTGCAATTATCAAGGTGTTAAAAAGAACCGCTTATTTATAGTAACAATTTTTTATAAATGACTTAAATTTATATCATATTGTATATGTTGGGAGATATATTTTCCCACACAACTCTTTCGCCCTGTGTCTTATCTTTGGATGGTGTTACTAAGAAGGATGAGGCTTACAACAAAGTTTGTGACTTAACTGCATTAATTATGGTTATTAGTTGTGAATGGTATTCTATCCCTCCCGTTTCTGAAATCGTGTCTCTGAGTGCAGCCTCAGTCGGGCATTTTATCAAATTCTCATATAAGAATCAAAGGTGGCCCAAACTGCCTTAATTACTTCGTTTGGTCTCTTTGAGTTCCATCACATGCACATTGACCTACGATGATCATTAAAACATTAGTGAGTTTTTCAAATAAAGAATTCCATGGCTTTCCTTTTTTTCTATTTCTTTTTAGATAATATTTGTTATTTATTCGTATTCTCATGCTGATGATCTTATTTGTTATCTTTAGCAAAATTTGAGAAGTTTTATATGTCTTAAAGATTAGTCCAAATAAATCCTATTTTGCTATAGGACTAACCGAATTTATAAAGCATCTGTTAGCCGCATAGGTCATATCCTCCTTATTATAGGCAATTTCAGGTCATTGCTTGAATTTCTTGGTCTATTCAACTTCTAGGGTAAATATATTAAAATAAGGGCTATAATTCTAGGTATCTTTAGCCATCTTAACAACAAGGCAATGAAGATAGAGTGTCTCCGTTGTCATGTTCTCCAAGTGCAAACTGCTGCGATCATGAAAAGCACCACCATACCTTACCTTCTTTAAGAGGGAATGTAGTCGATGGAAGGATTTTGGAATTGGAATATGTATGAAATTTGAATTGGGTTCCATTGATTTCTTCTTCTTTTTAAGCGAGCAATTAGCCACATATACCTCGCAAAATTTTTGATCGCCCAAAGTTACGCGATATTGATCACAAGGCACTTTGCCTCCCTCTTAAGACCCCGACATTAAATCGATTGCCAATAATTCTCAGGCATTTATATTTTAGAATCAAGTTTATTCAAAACGTGCAATGGTCGAAACTAACTACAGAATTCTAGTTCACATTCTCAGACACTCTTACCTGCAGTTCAGACGAACTCTTTACATACTTCCAGATTTTAAGCGCAAGTGGGCTAAGCCATTTACATTACGATACGCTAAATGGAACTTTCTCTGGGCCAGATGTGGGGAATCCATTCTTATTTAGTTCCTTACGAGGAACCAAAAGTCCATTTAAGACCTTGTTTCAGGCGACTAAAGTGTACTCTTTCACAACTCATTTTAGGAAATAAATTACAAGGCCTTGGCAGGTGATCAATCAAGCTGCCATGCTCTAAAATAATATTATGAGGTACAACGCAAACTAGTAAATATCATTTCTTTCAATCCTAGTCTCTGACTAGAAAACTACGGTTAAGAAATCTTTACCAGGGTTTCGTGCAATTAGTTCCAATGCTTTGCAGAACAAATTAAAAGCGTCTGGATGTGATGGTATATTCTAAGAATAGACCCCAACTCCTTACTTTAAAAAATCCCTTTTAATAACCATCCAAATGGAGGAATACCAATTAATTTGTTCCTACCTATATTCCATGTCAACAAATATTCCTTGCAACAATTAACGCTGATAGGACGCAGGAACTCTCTAAAATTAACAATGGCCAGGCAGTTAACATTTTCCAATGTAACTACAGATTCTCTTTTCAAAATTGCGTTCTTTTAACTATGGTGGATATATTCAGTAAATGAGTGAATCCATTGCGATCAGAGAATCTGTCCGTGGTCGCAAAGATACAGGCTATTTGGAGAGCTTGGTTTTGGAGTGCCAGAGTACATTCACTTTTGAGACTAATATATGTATGATTTTTTTTTAATTTACATTCTAATAATATTTATTATAACATTTAAATTATTGCAGGTTTATTAAAAAGTCATAATTTCAAAAATAATAAGAAAAAAGAGTGCATTCCTTTGTTAAATCCAGAATTGCGCTCTGGTCCTGATATGTAGGAAGAGAATTTCAGTCCCTAAAGCGTTCCTGTGAAAATGATGGGTGAAATGATGGCAAATATGGGTTAAATGAATGATGTGTAATTAAAACTATTTATTAATATTTAGAACAATTTTTTTTTTTAATTCCAGCATTAGTTCTTGCCACAGAAATGCGCACAACCATTTTTTATCTGCTCCAAATTTACCTGAAATCGAAGTAAATAGTTTCTAAGGTTATTACATCACGTACCACCATCTTTAGTGGTATTACTGATTTTAAAAAGAACGCTTCAGCGAGCAAAGTGAGGCGGAGACATATCGACGAAGATCTCAAGTTGAAAAGGGATTGAAGAAACCTCATCACATCTAGAATTACTTTACGGATAGGCGCAACTCTTTTGGAAAATATAAAGAATGGACTGGTAAATAGTGTGTGGAAGTGATATTTCCTGAAGAAGCTCCCTTCCGCTTGCTTGGGGCTTCTGGAAGATCCCTCGTTAGGATGAGAAAAGGGAAACGCTTTTACGAGTCTTATATCGTAACAAGGTGAAGCATCCGGTTCTCTCTAGGGGCTAACAATTGTGCCCACGATGGCTGCAATGAATTCAAAATGGTACCAAAACGTGCTTCATCATCCCCTTTCTCCAACAGTTCAGGACTAATTTGGGGAGGATAACTGTATTTTTCAGCATGATGGCGCACGCTATTACAAAGCAAAAGCAATAACAAAGTTCTTTGCTGAAAGTAACATCGAACCCTTGGGACCTTGGCCCTGGAATTAGCCAAATTTTAACCCAATAGAGAATTTGTTAGCTATAATCAAACTGGCGGTGGATAAAGAGAAGCCATCCAATTGTAAAGAGATATGAGGCCCAATTGAACAAAAATGTAGCAATGTCAATCCAGCTATGATCATAAATTTGGTCTCCAGCATGTCAAAACGAATTGAAGCAGGTATCAATTGATTGTATTTATTAATAAAATGGGTTTGGGCTTTAAACTTTTTTCTATTTTACCTTCAAATTATTATTCAAATCTAGTAAAATAAAATACAACCTTTTATTTGTTTCCATTAGTTTTCTTTAAGGAAAAAATATAGTAGTCTTAATACTTATGACCATTAGTGTAGAATGTTTCAGATAATGGTAGCAATTTTTCGCTTAGGATCTGTAGTAGTTCAATACCTTTTCACATCATGTTATGACGCAAAAGAGAGAGTATAATAGCTGTTTTAATTACGGAATAATTGTTTCACAAATAATATTGGGGATTACTCGCACTGAGTAAATACGAAAGATGAAGATTCAAACCTTCCGGTGCCTGCTTGTAGTGAAAATGAATGAGTGAGGGAAGGGAAAAGGAACGCTAATATATGAAAATGGCGAATGAGTGACTCTGCATGGATAAATTAAATTTGTGCCTGTGCGAAAAGCAAAGAATCATTCAATATTGTCTTCTTCAGGAGTGTGGCATTTCTTCTCATTTGACGACGGGACAATTTGTTCTTGCTACCTCTTTATGGATTATCTGCCTTTATTGCTGATGTTGGCCGGGTCCAAAGGAGTTTGATGCCTCCTCAGTCCCAGCATATGTAACTAATAAGCTAAATATTTTTTGATCTTAAAAAATATCTGAAGGTGCTTCTTAAGTTGAATTGGATTCCTACTTTCAATTAAATAATAATAATTTTCAATTCAGTGGTTATCCTAAATGGGTAATTTTTATTAAAACGAGGTCTGCTGATCGAAGACACGTGCTCTCACTTATTCTAATTTATGACCTTACGGCCTTCAAAATTTTCAATAATTCCCGGACTAACCTTGGGAGGACCTTGGCAATTATATCATTCGAAAGAGAATGTAAAACAACATAAGGGTTTTAAATTTCGTTAGAAGTGGCCTCATAGTTGTGATGTTATTGCCCAAAATTCAAGGGGTAGCCTCGGGAGTACCTTGGCAATCATTATATAATTCGAAAGAGAATGTAAAGCAAAATAAAGCTTTCAGATTTCGTTAGAATCAGCAAAAAAGTGATGATGTTATTACCAAAACAATAAAAAAGCAAAACAGGGACTGAGCGACATAGTGAGATGTAGAGTCGCCCCAAACTAAAAAATCTTTGCACGTCTTTATTCGTTCACAATGTTGATGTTTTGTTTATACACATCAATTTAAAAATCTGTACACGCAAATATTATTCGTTCACAATGTTGATATTTTGTTTATATTCATGTATATAAAAATCTTTGGAGTTTTAGAAGGATCTAATTACAAAGTAATGACCAGGTTGCGGGCAAAGAGTTCATAACACTATTGGGGAATTCTATGGTTTGGAATTGGTTTAAAAATGCCCCTGATAGTAAATTGGTACTGTAGGTATCTATGTATGCTATTTTTTCATACATATAATTTTAAACACTTGCACACTGAGTCTCCGAATTACTAACATTCAATTTATGAACATTTTGTAAGGAACTTGAACTTGGCATTAAATTTCCAAGTTCCAAAGTCCACCACTGACTTCTGTACCGTAACGCGTGAGCTTAGTTGAAAAAGAAAGTACATTCATTACTTAACTCTATTCCAAAGTGTGTTTGGGAGCACTCAAATAATTTAGACATTTATTTTTGATTAATTTCACCCCTTTCTGTCTTACACCATGCCCATTGGAAACAAAATTTATAATAATGGATGAAGTATAGAGTGTTGAGAGAAAAGCGGATATCGCCCGTTTATTCTCATGAAATGCTCCACAGTAGGCGCCATTTTTTACAAGCAAAAGTAATATTATGCGACACGTTACAAGTTCTTATGCCAATGTATTTAACATTAATAACAAAAAACGTGGAAAAGTGCTTGAAGTAATGGAAAAACTTGTGAATGCTTGGCTGGTTGACCCGCATCAGCGAAGTGTACCGTTAGGTAAAACAATTTTCCAAGAAAAAGCTAAAAGTATTTTTATAACTTGAAACCCAGAAATTGAAAGGGTGTAGTGGCAAAAAGGTTAGCTGATAGGCATAAATCGTTTAATAGGTTTGAAGCAATGACAAACTTCACTTATGTTAAGATGAGTGGCAAGGTGGCAACTGATGAAGTCGTAGCTGCCCAGGAGTTTCCTGAGACACTGCCTCAGAAAATAATTAGTTTGAACGAGACTGCCGCGAACTGGAAACGATTTTATGACCAAATTTCCCTGAGGAGAGCAGAAAGTACAAAATCAGGCTAAATTTAAAGTCACGGAGAATAAGTTGAATCTCCTGTTTAGTGACAACGTTTCCGAAGGTGTGAAGCTAAAAACCCCTATTAATATAAGGTGTAGAGAACATAAAAGCCTCTCACTCACTGGTTATAAATTTGGCTCACATGGCGTAAGTGGCCAGATGTCGCCATAACGTGTTTGCCAGCGGTCACTGGCTACCAGCAATGATTGGAGTTAGATCGACCTGAAAAGAAAAGGAAAAAAATAAAGAAACAAAATACCGGACTCTATGCATATCTATTTCCCGAGCAAGTATCGAGCGGCGGGGGCATAAACAGCTGCCCTGACATATGCAATTCCCCCCAAACTTTCAAGGAGGAAGCTCCGTCAGGGAATGAATGATTTTTTTTTTGTCGTAGGATGACGTGCGATAAGGTCTATGTTTATCACGAAGGATGCCGTTTAGAAGAAATCTGAAGTGCTTTTTGGGCGGAAAGGATGCCACCAAATGAGACTTATGGAATTTGAAGGTCAGTTAAGAACCGAACCGGCTTCATATTTTGAATCGTTACAGTCCTCAGATCATTTGAGCCGACTTGGACCAGAAATGAGTGTCATCTGCGGACTTTAACAGAAAAAGGACAATTATATTTGATCCGATGTTTTGGGAGAGTTTCTCATGTTTCTAACAAACACATGAGTATATTGTATATTCGTCGCGAGTTTAACTCTCTTTCCTGTTTTTCCTTTGAATTCCCAATTCATTTCCCTCTCTTTCATTCATACCGTTCGGCCTAGCGAAACATGCCCTAAAATATTGTCTATTCGAGAGAATTTTATTCTTCTGCGTAGCCGAGTAGTCAAAGGGTGGCTTTAATTGAGAACAAAGCGGTTCCTCGCGGCCTCTATGATTTTGGTTCGATCCCACCTCTGCACGATGTTTTCCAATTAGGAAAATTAATTTTTCCGAAGAAAACCCTATTCCCTTTATCTACCTATCTATCTCTTCCCCTCCTTTCTCTCTCTCTCTTTCTCTCTCTCTCTCTCTCTCTCCTCTCTCTCTCTCTCTCTCTCTCTCTCTCTCTCTCTCTTTTTATATATATATATATATGCATATATATATATATATATATATATATATATATATATATATATATATATATATGGTAAAATCAGTCGAGTCGAGAAAAATCCATTTTCTTTGCCCTTATTTACAAATTGATAATTAATTTTGGTCCATAAGCTTTTGCGCTCTTTCAAGCATCTTCTCACGGTTGTTATATTTTTAGATTATATGTCGTTTATGCTTTTATAAAAAAATCACCTTCAAATAACAAAAAAATGGAAAAAACCATTTAGTTTATGACTTAGAAGTAAGATAGCCAAAATATGTTCAACGCAAGGCCCAGGCAAATCTGTAAATTACCCACAGGGAAAAAATAACGTTTCGATGTCTTTCGCCTTTATTAGGAAGTTTGTCATAGCCATGGCTAACAATTTCTATCGTGTCTTCGCTCTAGACTCTCTGGACTTCTTTGAAAAATGGCCTCCTTAAATCTATCGATATACTTTTAATTTAGCTTCAGTATATTCTTTCTCCTTGATACAATTCTCTTAGTATTAATTATTTTTTAGCCAAAAATAACTAGGAAAATTTCCTTCAATTAAATATGATTCCACTTTGTATCCGCTCTTCGACCACTTAGTGTACGAATAAAACATCATCCATCCAATGCGCGCCATTGCAGTGAACAAAGTGATTTATGTATGCCTACATCCTTCACTAATCGTGTGATTAACTGGCACTGTGTCAAATTACTCCCGCATTCGAGTAATTATGTCTCTATAAAAATTCTTGGATTTTTCTGCACATCACCTCTCTTGAATCTCAATATGAATCCAGGTGTGTTTGCCCTTGACCTTTTATATGCATTTTTATCTACTATGTTATGGGTTGAGGAATAGGTTCTTGGGTTTTTATCAAATTTATTCATTACCATTAACAATTTTAGAAAAACTTCATTTTTAATTGATAACAATATGCAATTTAATCAATAATGTATGTTTCGTTGTTATTTACAACATCTTCCCAACGTTCAACTAGTTTTTCGATGCTTCAGCAATAAAAATCTATGGATTTTGACTCGAAGAATTCGTCTAACCAGGTTCTTAATTCCACATCAGTATTGAACGAAACGCCAGGGAAATTGTTATAAAGCGATCGGAACAAATGGAAATCCGATGGAGCCAAGTCTGGCCGATATGGTGGATGGGGCAGGATTTCCCAATTAAGCGTTTGGATGGCGTCTTTGGTCATATTGGCATTGCAAGGACGAGAATTGTCGTGTTGCAAAAGGACCTCATAACGTCGATGAGGTCGCTTTTCAAGAAAAGCTTCGGCGAGTCGATACATTTGTTGAACGTAGAGTTCTGCATTGACAATGTTATAGAATGACCCTCTGTTTTGATCACTATACTTTTTCATACCCTTTTTGTAGCGGTATGCATTGAGGTGCGTGAGTTACTTCTTTGACGAAGTAGGCTTTGTTCTAAGAGTGCTAATTCAGTAGTTTTGTTCTTAAGGAAGAGCTATTTAAACGCATAAGGATAAGAGGAAACACCAGATATATACCAAAATAAACATGTATTTTAAATGAAACACTTAAATATTACAAGCCAACAGTTAACGCATTTCTATCTTTGGCATCTAAGATCTTTCGCACGAATACAATGACAAAAAATAAAAAATAGGCTTCCCGTAAACATACTAATTGCCAATTAGTATTTTTATCGCGACTCTATTTGATTAGCGTTAAACATTAAATTAACGTACTCTCGTCTACAAGCACATATGCCGTAGGTTAATAAACAATGGTTTTTACTCCCCTTTAAAACGTGAGACGTACTAAACTTCTACTATCGCAATATGAATATAAATGTTGTTTTTAACTTACATGACAGGAGGTATATGGGATTGCCGGATGTCGCTGGAGGGCTTATCTCTCGCTTTGAAGTGTTGTGTCCGCGGGTCGAAATTTCGTCGTAGAGGGGGCTGATTCTTCAACGTAATTAAAGAACGCGAGCTCGTTGGGGCTGGGTTCTTCTCCTCTCACTCTTACAGAGCTTGAGATGTGAGAGTCACTAGAGTGTGAGCGGCTTTGATTTTCTTGAGTCAGACTTCTTCGCAGTCTGTAAAGGATTCTTCGGTATGGCACCGATACAAACCTCGACTATTTAGGTCAATACGGCCCGGAAAGGGGTGGATCGATTTTCTCAATCTCATCCTATTGTTTCTCACAAAAAATAGTCTTGTATGGCGGAAGGATCGATCTTCACGAACAAACCCTTCTTCTGGAGTATTGACTTCTAATTTTCTTGTCTGGCTGAAAGATCGATCTTCACGAACTAATCTTTCATCTGGCGTATCGACTTCTAATCTTCTTGTCTGGCCGAAAGATCGATCTTCACGAACTAATCTTTCCTCTGGCGTATCGACTTCTAATCTTCTCTCTCTTTCTTTGTGGGGCTTATTTATAGGCGGATTCCGCCCCATCTAAAGGGGAAAGTGACCAGACCTCTAGAGGCAAGGGAAGGAACGCAAATGGTGAGTTAGCATCTGGGGAGAGCGAGAATTGCTGAGGTGGCACTGGGTTCCCAAGTCAACTCGCTAAATAGAGGCTCGCAACCGCACCGCTACTTGGCGTGCCTTTTGACTCGCACCGCTTTTTTTCCTTATAACCACGAGTTTATGGGTATCGTAGGTAATTGGATCGTTAGAGCGTCGTTTAAGGACCTTATGTGGTCGCCTTAAAACAGATGTTAGCTTCAACTGCCCACAGCGGCAGAGAGATCAAACAGGGTAAGCAGTTATGGTTATTCGCCGGCTACCTTTCCCACGCTTCTCCTCATGAGGAGGGGGGAGCTTTAATGTACCTATACTCCTCCAGGATGCTTAATGTAGCCATTTCTCTATATTTACCTCCCTCCTAAAGGAATTAACGCGGGGGAGGGGTATTCCAAATCGATGCTTACAATAATATACTGGTAACTTACGGAACATTATATTATACAATAAATTCTAGTTCACTCGGGAATGCCTCGATAATATTTTACCTGACCTTACATTAATTCCTATATTACTGTGCCAACTTAGAATCTTCTTACCTACCACTAGGGGGTTACTCGCCCTACTTAATTACAATTCTACTGATTTACACTTAACTTTGCTATAATACAATAGTTGGGCTGCTCCTTAATCGTCGACAGGGTTTTGACTTAACGAGTCGGCCATACAATTGTTGAACCCTTTTATATAGTGAATGGAGTACTGGTACTCCATCAAGAGTAAACTCCATCTCAGGAGGCATCCATTCTTACTCTTATTTTTACTTAAGTATGACAACGGTTTATGGTCGCATTCCAACTTAAACTCGCGCCCTATTAGATAATATTTGAATTTACCTATGGACCATATTATGGCCAAACTTCGATTTCGATTGTAGCCTAGGCTTTTTCTCTACTCAAAAGTTTCCTACTGATATAAGCTATGGGATAGGCTGTTTCGTCATCTTCGTATTGAAGCAATACTCCGGCTAACCCGTTTTGACTAGCGTCCGTGCGAATGCCGAAGATCTTGTTGGGATTTGGTAAGCGAAGAATGGGCGCAGTTACGAGTTTTCCTTTTAGAACCTCCAACTGAGTTATTGCATGGGGGTTCCACGTGACAGGGTCTGACGCTGTCTTTTTTAACAAATCATTCAGTAGGGACGCAATGGAAGCGAAGTGTGGTACAAAACGCCTATAAAACGAAGCGGCTCCCATAAACGATCGGAGTTGTTTCTTCGTTTTCGGTTGGGGCATCTTGACTATGGCGTCCACATTTTCTTGTTGGGTAGTCAAGCGTTTTTGTCTTATTTTGAATCCCAGGTAGTCAATGGATTCGTAGGCAAAATAACACTTGGTTGGCCTGGCGGTTAGACCTTGCTCCTTCAATTTCTCCAGCAATGAGCGTAAGGCGTGTAAGTGTGACTCCCATGTACGGGTAGCTACGTACACGTTGTCGAAGTAAAACGACACGTCACTTAGGCCAGCGATAATTCGCCTCATCATCCTATTATAATTGCTACCGGCTATAAGTAGTCCGAAGGGTAGCCTGGTGAACTGTAACAGACCTCTCTCAGTCGCAAAAGCGGTCAGTTTTTTAAACTCCTTAGCGAGAGGTATTTGAAAGTACGCTTTACACAAATCCAATTCGGTAATAAATTTAGCGTCTTCTAATAAATAGAGATTTTGATCTATTAGCGAGATGGGCTCGGCGTCGAAAACGGTCACTGAATTCAATTTTCGGAAGTCCTCGCACATCCGAAATGATTAATCAGGTTTCTTAACCATTACTATGGGGGAGCAATAATCGGACTCCCAGGGTCTAAAATTCCCAATTTTAATAAACTCCGGACTTCCTTATTGAAGGCTTCTCGTAGGTGGATCGGTAAAGGATATGGTTTGCTTCGTACCACTGAATTAGTTTTTAGTTTTATTTCATGGATGAAATCCTTAGCACATCCAGGGGTTTCAGAAATGACTTCTGGGAATTCCATGAGCAAGTTCAACATTTCCGCTTTCTGTTGAATCTCTAAGTGGGGATTTATCTTTAAATCCACCCGAGGGTCTTCCGGGGTTGGTGAGAGCGATGGAAGTTCGTATTCCTCGTTTCGTTCCACACACACGGTGTGTATGACTTGCAGGAGCGTACCCGGGTAAACGGCATCCATCGGTTCTTCTTCGTCTAGAAGGGTAATATTCTTTATGCACGCGTGGCGGTGATATTTTTTTAGCATGTTTATGTGATAGGTTCTTCGCCCTGTTGAGGTATCTATCAAGTAATCGACTGGCAGTAGTTTATTAAAATACTCCATCAATTCTGAGGTGAATTGGCGCCCTCTATCCAATAGAATTTCTTTAGGCAGGCCTACTCATGCAAATTTTGCAATTAATGCTTCCGCGCAGAAAATAGTGTCAATCTTCCCTAGTGCCACGGCATCTGGGAACCGGGTGGCACAATCCACTAGGTTGAGGATGTAGGAGTGTCCTCCACTTTAAGGGGGGTGAATGGGTCCCAACAAATCAATGGCCATTTGAAAGAATGGCTCGGTTATAACGGGCACCTTTTGTAAGGGTGCGGGAGGTACCCGTCCTCTGCAGGGATCCTTCTGACACACGTCGCATGATCGGCAATAGGCCACAATTTCCCTGGCGGCCTGGGGCCAATGAAAGTGTCGGAATATCTGCTGTGCCGTTTTGTTGTGCCCAAAGTATCCGGGCTAATATTCCATCGTGCACGGTATTCAAAACTCTTTGCGTGTATTCTTGAGGTACACCCAGTGCTTTCTTGTTCTCCTTATCCTCCTCGCTGATTGTACGGTAGAGAAGTGAGTCGTTTACGATATACTGGATAGGCTTCTTTCCTTTTAATTGGAGAGTTTCACCTTTAATAGCTTTCTCCCATAGAGCTTTAAAAGTGGGGCATTCCTTCTGAGCAATCGCGAAGGAAGTCAATTTGAACCCATTGTCTTCGAGGGTAATCCTCGGGATCAACTTAGCAGGTTGCTCTTTCCTCTGGGTTTCTTGTGTCTGGGTGACTACTTGTTGGGCCACTTCTTGCTGGGGAATTAGGGGGTTTTGTCCGATTAGTACTGCGCAGAACTTAATCGGGGCTACTACCACGTCCGTCCAACCGGTGAAATATCTGCATTGTATATAACATCTCACGACGCGAAATCGATTGTCGCGTTCTAAAAGTCGTGGACGATTGCGAATTTCTTATGGTTAGGGTTTACCGGGGGCAGCAACTTGTCGGATACCACTATGCACGTACATCCGGTGTCTCTGACTAAAGTGGATACTCGGCACCCATTAACAGTGCCCTCTTCAAATTGTAGGCTACCTGGCAAACTTTTGTTGAATAGAAAGTTTACCTGTTGCTGGGGCCCTTCGGATGTTGGCGCGGGGACGTAGGACGAATCAGCTTGTTCTGCTGGGATCGTGGCAGTCAGGTTTTGCACCTGTTGTCTCGAGGTCTCCCTCAGTCGGGAGTTCTGTGGGCACTGGAAACTCAGGTGACCTATTATCCCGCAGATATAACAAGTGACGGGCTTCCTGGGATACGTACCGGTATTAGGGTATGATCCTTGTGGAATCCTAACTTCTTTTTGATTTTTTCTCCTCCAAAATTTGGCTTATAAGTTGCTTTTGCTACTGAGAACTTAAAGGGCTTCTTCTGTAAATGCCTGGGTGGTGGCCCATTTTTCTTTGGGGAGGGAGCATTCTCTTTCTTGTACTCCCTCGGATATAAACGATGATTTACCGCGTGGAGGTCAGCCTCGTCCAGACACTCGTTGAAGGTAGAAGCTTTTCGGTCCTTAACGAATGCACAGATTTCCTGGGCTAGTGTACTTAGTAACTGATCTCTAAGCATGAAGTCGATGACCGCAGCGACTTCGTTCTCTACCTCTTCTGACTCCATCCAAAACTGTAGGCTTCGACGAAGCTCAAAGACAAAATGTTTGTATGTTTGTCCAGGTCTTATACGAGCCTGCCTAAACTTCATCCTATATTCTTCCGGGTTAAGGTTTGTTGCTGAGAGAAGTTCGGCTTTGAGAGTGGAATAGTCCACAGTCGCTTCTGAGCGTAAAGATACGAATATCTCTCTCATCCTACGATTGAGTAGCGGTAACAGTTTGGTGACCCCATCTTGTTCTATGTCCCAATTATTGACTTCAAATATTTTCTCAGAATGGGAGAGATATGCGCATAAATCTTCCTTGTCCATGTACTCCGGGAGTTTCATGTTTTGGATAACACTGAGTGCACCTCTAACTGGTCTTTGCTAAGAGCTCTTTCGTGGGCCCTTAACTTCTCTATTTCATCAGCTTCCATTTTCCTTTTACGTTCCTCTCTTCTTTCGTCTCTTTCGTATCTCTCTTTCTCCTAAATAAACGAGTTCAGCTTGGTTCCTTCCAGTCCGAGGCTTTGACCTTGCTTCCGATAAAGGTCAAACAATGCCATCGCGCTTATGTCAGTCATCTACCTTGTTGTAAATCAAGCATGACCTACTCCACCACCGAAACTTACCACTTAGCTTAACAATTACCTTTAGATTGTTTTCACCTCTAACTTTACCCATTTTCCTCTCGTCAAATATTCTATTATTCCTGGTATTTCTTTTACGTATTAGCTCTTCCTTAAATAGACACTCCTGGGTTGTTTCTAATATAAAACCTAAGGACCTGACACCACTTTTATAATATGTTGTAGAATGACCCTCTGTTTTGATCACTATACACTTTAACACCCTTTTTGTAGCGGTATGCTTTGAGGTGCGTGAGTTACTTCTTTGATGAAGTAGGCTTTGTTCTAAGAGTGCTAATTCAGTAGGTTTTTTCTTAAGGAAGAGCTATTTAAACGCATAAGGATAAGAGGAAACACCAGATATCTACCAAAATAAACATGTATTTTAAATGAAACAATTAACTATTACAAGCCAACAGTTAACACATTTCTATCTTTGGCATCTAAGATCTTTCGCACGAATACAATGACAAAAAATAAACAAATAGGCTTCCCGTAAACATAGCAATTGCTGATTAGTATTTTTATCGCGACTCTATTTGATTAGCGTTAAACATTAAATTAACGTACTCTAGTCTACAAGCACATATGACCTAGGTTCAAGAACAAGGGTTTCTACTCCCCTTTAAAACGTGAGACATACTAAACTTCTACTATTGCAATATGAATATAAATGTTGTACTTAACTTACATGACAGGAGGTATATGGGATTGACGGATGTCGCTGGAGGACTTATCTCTCGCTTTGAAGTGTTGTGTCCGCGAGTCGAAATTTCGTCGTAGAGGGGGCTGATTCTTCAACGTAATTAAAGAACGCAAGCTCGTTGGGGCTGGGTTCTTCTCCTATCACTCTTACAGAGCTTGAGATGTGAGAGTCACTAGAGTGTGAGCGGCTTTGCTTTTCTTGAGTCAGACTTCTTCGCAGTCTGTAAAGGATTCTTCGGTATGGCACCGATATAAACCTCGACTATTTAGGTCAATACGGCCCGGAAAGGGGTGGATCGATTTTCTCAATCTGATCCTATTGTTTTTCACGGAAATAGTCTTGTATGGCGGAAGGATCGATCTTCACGAACTAACCCTTCTTCTGGCGTATCGACTTCTAATCTTCTTGTCTGGCTGAAAGATCGATCTTCACGAACTAATCTTTCCTCTGGCGTATTTACTACTAATCTTCTCTCTCTTGCTTTGTGGGGCTTATTTATAGGCAGATTGCCGCCCCATCTAAAGGGAGGACGAAACCAGGCCACAGAGGCAAGGGGGGGGGGGGTGGACGCGAATGGTGAGTTAGCATCTGGGGAGAGCAAGAATTGCTGAGGTGGCACTGGGGTGCCCAAGTCAGCTCGCTAAATAGAGGCTCGAACCGCACCGCTACTTGGCGTGCCTTTTGACTCGCACCGCTTTTTTTTCCCATAACCACGAGTTTATGGGTCTCGCAGGTAATTGGATCGTTAGAGCGTCATTTAAGGACCTTCTGTGTTCGCCTTAAAACTGATTTCAGCTCTAACTGCCCACAGCGGCCGGAAGATCAAACAGGGTAAGCAGTTATGTTTATTCGCTGGCTACCTTTCCCACGCTTCTCCTCATGAGGGGGGGGGGGGCTTTAATGTACCTATACTCCTCCAGGATGCTTAATTTAGCCATTTCTCTACAGACAATCTCGTTGTTTGCAAGGAGCTCATAAGCAATGATGCCTCCACCATCCCAACACACACACAGCATCGTCTTTTGTGGATGAAGTCCTTGCTTTAATCGCGGAAGTGGTTTTTTAATTGGGGCTAAGCCATTGTTTTCGATGGTTCATGTTGACATAAACACACCACTTTTCGTCGCCAGTGATGATGCGGTGATGAAATCTGTCCTTATATCCACGAGTAGCCTTGTGACGAGCAAGAAAACCATCGGCAATCGTGAAGCGTTGAAGTATGTTGCTTTCGCTCAAAGCGTACGGAACTCATGTACCGAGTTTTTTAACTTTCTTCATCGAATGAAGGTGATTCACTACAGTTTTCTGATCACACGCCAATTGTGCATCTAATTCTCTAGTCGATTGACGAGGATTTTCATGAAGAAGGTCGTTCAATCGATCTTCATCCAACTTAATGGGGCGACCAGAACGTTCTTCGTCATTAAGATTCAAATGACCGTTTTTGAAACGTGAAAACGACCATTGAGCTGTCCTTTCTGATAAAGCATTTTCTCCGTACACAGCACAAGTATCGGGACGAGCTTTAGCTGCATTTGCATTGTTCCCGTCTCGATTGAAAATGAATAACAAGTGTCCAAAATGCGCTTTTCTTTCAACTTGACATTCCATTTTGAGGGGACAGAACAAAAATGAAATTAAAACAACTTTTAAATAAACCGCAATGACTTATTACTCAACTTCAAGACGTAGCCTAAGCAAACGCCTAATAGTCTCGGCTGTTAAGAGACGTAGCTTAACCTTTGCAAATTTTGCTCTCATTATTTATTATTGTTTCTTAATATGTGCACAAATCACGTCAACAAAACTTAAATCAACACAACACTAAAAAGACCGCAAGAACTTAACCCTCAACCCAATAAGATGTATTATACTTACATCTCTTCTTCCTTCCTTGATTTAGGCAAGAGAAATAAAGGCGAAAGCGCCCTAAATTTTTCTTTTCTAGCCAGTAATTCCCATCTCTTAGCTTCATGTGATCTATATAACCTTCTTCCTGATATAAAGTTTCTTATAATAATAATTACAGAATCAATAAATATTATTATTATTATTAGCGCTCTTATACCAACCAAATATTGCAATTTTTATGCGCTATAATTTCTCCCTCTATTTTTTAGTCGCAATATATTATAGTATTTTCCTTAGACAAACTAATTAACGCATTTGTAGAGGTTACGGCTCACTTAACTTTCATTGATTATAGGCTATATTCATTTTATTTCAATCCCGATGATTTTTATTTGATGTTTATTTGTCTATGTGCAGAATTTATGTGCTCCAATTAATTCACTTAATCACACCTCATAAAGCAGGGAACGACCTCGCATATTTGTGCCATTCCCCACCTTTTATGGTTTAAATTCGGTGCATGTATCTCACTGGTGTCAGCCACCGATGTCAACGAATTTAATAATGATTATAACGATTTATTTGTATTCATCTCTGTCCGCCCGTAACTCTGCATCAATCTCCGCTCTTTCGTATATTTTCCTTATTTGCAATTAATCGTAAAGTGTGTTTGAAAGATTTAATCCTGCCTTTTCTCTTTCGTAAGACGTCCTTTGCACGTTTAATGTTCACGATGCATCACTTCCGATTCCCGGAAACAGAACTTCATCAGAACGAAATACAACCTTTGATTATCGGAAAGCGCTCCAGTATTGATGTCATTACTACAGACGATACTTAATGACCAACAGAGGAGCCCGTTCGAATCCGGATAGTTCCAGAAATTGGTTTCCATCGTCTCCGCACAACGGCGAAACGCCCCTCCTCGGACGGGATGGCGGAAATGCTCTATAATGGCCCGTCAGCAAGGCTGGCTGATGGCACTTCCGGTTATCCTCTTAGGCATTCGCTTCCTACCTAATGAGAGGTGTTACGGCTTTCACAGCAGTTACAGGGACTACACTACTGCATCGGAAGAGCCTTTTCATTTTTCTTGCGGGACATTGCGCTCGTATAGCATCTATTATATTTAATCATATTCTGTAATCAGAGAAAATGTAAATACTCCTCCAAATTGTTGAATATATATATATATATATATATATATATATATATATATATATATATATATATATATATATATATATATATATTTGACATCAAAACCATGTAATAGTGAGGCATGATTAATGCAACGAACTTATTAAGTCTTTGTCTATGTTACTCCATAACTTGAGGAGGAGTCTTTGTGGCACTCGAATTGCAAGGAAAGTAGGCATGTGGCACCCAAATTGCATGATAGTTAATAGTTAGGCCCAGCGAGGAACCCCCGCAAATGTTCCCCCGGTGGATTTATGAAATCCGGAAAATCGGTACAGGGATGAATTAATGAAGTTATATGCCATGTAATAGATAGTGAACCAATAAAAGATAGAGATAAATAATATATCACAGGTATATATTTATTAAGAGAGTATGAATAGAGCAAAGCGGATTGCAAGAGCCTCTCACCCGGCCACACACAAAGATACGCACGCTAGGAAACAGCTGCCAGACGAAAACGTCTCAATGATAGATAACCAGGATAAGTTGAATAAATACAGGGTAATGAATGCTTTGACCGGTTAAAATTTCCGAGGAACTGTGAATGGCAAGCAATCTCTCTGATACAGGATAGGCCTAAAACGTGGAAAAATATCTAGGTTCATTCGTTGTACATAATAACTCTTATAGCTCCGCCCAGCGAAAGAACTGACGAACATTGCTGATCTTTGGCTCCGCCCCGCATCTAGGTCAAGTGAAAAAGGTCACGCCCTTTGGAAACAGGAAACATATTAAACACACAGCGGAGAGGGACCAACATAGAGAGGAAGAATGACTCAAGTCTTCTGTCAGCAGCCTATTGCTATTATTAACGTCACGAATCCGTTCCTCCCCCCTTGAATCCTGTCGCCTTTAGACTCAGCTATATGGCCTTAACGGAAAACTTACACATAGCCGCGTAGGACTCGAACGGTTCCGCTTGATCCCATTTTGGTAGGCCCGAGCTAAGCGTAAAACCTACACATGGCCGCTGTATTTCGAAGTTCGTTTCGTTAACCCGTGTTTACAGAGGCACCTTCTGGAACCCAGCTTAAAAGCGTATTCCCCGTTAGAAACTTTGTGACTCAGAACTATTTCGATTGGGAAGACAAAAGTAGGCCTACTACCAACAAAACCTCGGTACATGTCACTTCACTCTCAGCCCTACTCCATCACACACACACGCCACTAGTATAACGGGTGACTTCAGGAGCGCAATAACACCGAGGCCAACCTGCTTCCCCCCTATAAACTAGTGACCCCTATAGGCTTACCCCTAAACTGGATTGGTATTTTAGCGCTGTATTTCCTCATTGCTTATTTCATAATTTGATAAAAACCCAATAATATTAAAGAGAAAAATAAATTATGCATAAGACAAGGGATTAGAGGATTCAGAGTATAGAAAGAAATAAGGCCGTTCCTCAAGGGGCTGGTTTAGGGCCACGTCACTCTCCTATTCCCGTATCAGCGGCTGTATCTTCCTTGGCCGCCACCGGATGACGGCTGTGAAGTTAATTATTTCTTGCATCCAATCAATTTCAGATGGATTGTAAATGAAACATAAAATTAAATTTGGAAATATCATCGATTGAATAGAAACAAGAATTAACTGTATCCTCGCCCTCGAGAGTGGAAGTGTTGAAAGTTAAATTGAGAAGTTACAAATTTCCCCATAGTCGGTGAAGACAGAAAGGAAGTTAATGGAATTCCCAGACTAATTGATAAGTACTAGTTTGTTTTAAGAAGTTGAAGGTATGGTATGAATGTGTGGCGATGTGACATCATATACGATACCACACTTTTAATATCACCTTAACAGTTGCCTTTCTATATAAGTGGCATAATAAATGAATAAATATGCCATAAATAGAAAAAATTAAGCTTGTATACTGAAAGCGCAATATCAACGAGGCCACATCACGAAGAAAGTTCGAAAGGGGAGATCTGTAAAGAAAGTGGTGAAGATAGAGCAAGTGAAGATATGAGGAAGATATATAGCGGCTAATCCTCGTGCAAGAGGTGAAGGTGGGGAGATGGGGGTACACGAGCCTCCAGATTCCACTTGGCATCTCCTTACGGGGCATTAGAGGGCAAAAATATGCGAAGAATGCAGACATGCTTAAGCCTCGCGCCCCTATTCTGGGCCAAGAGGGAGGGATTAATAACCCTGCTCCTAATCCCAGTCCTTATCAAGGATGAATGGACGAGGGTTTCTCAACGACTAGCCTACGAAATCAGTCATCGGCCCTCCAAATATAAAAAAAGCTTGTTAAAAAGTGGCGTAAAAAGAGTTAAATAAAAATTTCTAGAACAAATGTAGCCCAGGTAGACTCAAAATAGTTTGAGACTGCCTGAAGCTCTGGTCATAGGGAGTGCTACTCTTCCAATTACCAGGTATAACAGTTTACAAGGAGGACGTTGTTGCCCTGGTCCTGTGTGTTAATTTAATATTAATCTGATTATATCGAAGCATTACTTTCTTATGGAGGGGATGGTGAGGATTAAGTGTGTGAGAGAGATAGAAATTGTGATTGAAGTTGGATAAGCTTCTTTTCTACTTAACTCTGCCAATGAGTCGTTGCGTCCTCTTGAGTGAAGGAGGAGCTAAAAGGAGAACGTCAAAGTGAATTCCTCTCCTAAAAGTTGGAGAGGAAATTTATTTTCTGTGGTACTTTAAAAGACTCCTATTTTGTCCCTGTGTAATAGTAAACTGATGACGACTTAAGGGAAACTGATAATGACGACTTAAGCGAAGAATTCTGATTATAGGGAAGCTCAGAAAGCGGACGCAAAATGCGAGATCGCTCAAAACTATTAATACCGAATCATTAATAACATGGATAATCCATTTGATAAAAATATAATGTTTGTATGCCAAAAAAACCTGTTATTTATTAAAAAGCAGAACATTAGCATAGGCCCAGGGGACAAGAACGCTTTCATAATCTCAGTTTAAACATACAAAGGCCGTCCTTGCTTTGTCTTTCTTTCACTTACCTTTCTAAAGTCAACAAACTTGCAAACTGCTTAACTAACCACCCAACTTCACTCTAAAGTGTACCTCCCTTTTCAAGACTTTTGCCTTTAAGTTTAGTTTATATGGTTTTTGTTTTTTTAGTTAAGTGTTCGATCAACTTTCATCGGTGAGTTCAGAACGACAATTACTCATTATTTTTGTTTTTCAAAGTAAACATCAACCTCTAAATAAAATTTCAAACGCCTTTTCTAATTTCTAAAAGTATAAGTCGATTTAAACTACGAACTTGGATTATCTAAGAGCTTTTGAGAATAGCAATTTCGGGAATTTTCCTCTGGGAGAGCCAATAATATATCAACAGAACTCTACAACCTCGGCTAAGGTTTTCGGACGCCTCGGAAATTTTAGGAAATTAGATAAATATGAATCAATCCATGAAATAAGCATGAATAAATACCAATAAGTTATATATCCTCCGAAAAATCAAGAGAAATGAACAAAGTACAACATCGCCCAATATCTACCATAAGCATCATATAACAGATAAACAGAGAAGGTCAGTGGAAATTATAACAACAAGGTTTGCTGATTCAAAAGTCACGTGCTCTCACTTATTCCAATTTATGACCTAACGACCTTCAAAACTTACAATAATTGCTGGACTAACCTTGGGAGGACCTTGACAATTCTATCATTAGAAAGAGACTGTAAAACAACATAAGGGGTTCATATTTCGTTAGAATCGGCTAAATAGTTATGATGTTATTGCCAACTAATTCCCCGTCTAACCTCTTGAGGAATTTGGCAATTATACCATTCAGTAGAGAATGTAATACAAAATAAGGGTTTAAAACCTCGTTAGAATCGGTTGAATTGTTATAATGTGATTGCCAAAACAAGATAATTCCCGGGCTAATCTTGGGAGGACCTTGTCAATTATCTTATTGCAACGAAAATGTGAAACAGCATAAGGGTTTCAAATATAGTTAGAATGGGCAGAATAGTTATGATGTTATTGCTTCCCCAAAATAATTCCCATGACAACCTTTACAAGACTTTGGCAATTATATCATTCGAAAGAGAATATAAAACAACATAAGGCTTTCAATTTTGTTAGAATCGACCGAATAGTTACAATGTTATAACAAAAAAAGCAAAACAGGGACCGACCTACCGACCGAGATAGTGAGATGTAGAGTCGCCCGCGACGAGACTCACTTGCGACTAAAAACTGAAACATGAAAGTTAGCGGCATGTCGAGAGTCTCTTGGCAATGATGAGAGCATTGATTCTTCAAGAGAAGCTCCCCACGCGTATGCGACATCTGCGTGGGGAAGGGGAGGGGGGGGGGCTCTTCAGTGGGTTTTGCCTTCATTTGCCAATTGGAAGCTGGCTTATGACGTTTTATGGTCTCTTTCAGGTCCTGCCATAGATTTTCCAGTGGATGCCATATCCGGAGACTGAGGTTGACAGTGATTACCATGATGTTGCCTCGAAACCACTTTATGGTTTCTGTTGAAAAATCGCATTCCGGGCATTTTTGGAGTGATATAGGGCTGAGGGCAGCGTGTAATTTCTTATGACAGCTTGGTACTTCTTTAAATTCATGATACCATTAGAAACAATGAAAAAATCGATCCCTGAACTTGACATACCTCCCCTTGCCATTCCAGATCGCCCACCATGATTTACTGTTGGCACTATGCTCTCTGTATCCCACTGGTCCCCTTGTCTGCTATTGACTCTAACGTTGCCTAGGGTCGAGAGTAACTTGATCGTGTACTCGTCGGAAAATAAACACGTCTACACAGGTGCATGGTACAGCTACGGTGAGACGTTCCTAAGCCAGTCAACGTCACTTCTGTTGAAGGTTGATCAGTGACTTTGGTGGTCTTTACATGACGTCAAGCCTTTTGCAAGCAGTCCTCGACGGAGTATTCTGATGGATGCATTTACATGGCCGCTTTCAATTTATTCATGTTGCAACTGGACTGCGGTTTCTTTCGAACTAGAATGCTCAAGCGACTCTGATACCTGTCGTCACGTTGCGTACTGACCCTGGGTCGTGCAGAAAAAGGTCGATGCCGGATGTTCCCTCTTTCTTTGCGCACCTTCAACACTTCTGCAACACGGGAATTTGATTTGCAGATCTTCCGGGTGATTTGTCGACAGCTGACACCCTCTTCGTTTACTGTGCGATGTATACTTACGTAAATCCGCTCTTATTAGATCATTGTCAGATCCTGTCTTCATGGAATATCATAATAATATACAGATATTATGCCATTATATAAAGACCAGGCACTGGCTTTGCCACTCTTTCCCCCTCCTACGGGGAGCTTGCGCTTCGCTACTAAGATTAAATTTAAAAATCTAAAAAAGAGCGGCCATGGTTGAATTTTTATACATTTTATGAACTTCGCTAATTAGAATTATTTTAAAAAGGAACTCTAAACTAAATTTCCCCCCTTTCGAAATATCATGGTGCTAAAATATAAAGTTATAGAAGAAGATATATAAAAATAAATTTTCTCAACTTCACCATTTGTAATTCTTTCGGTTTTAAAATTTCACAAAATTTCGATACTTATACTTATTTTCCAACTTCACCATTTTGTTTTTTGATATTATTAAAGAATTATTAGAAATAACTCTAATATAAAAAAAACATAAGTCATAACCAAACTAAGATGAAATTATTATCCAAATGCTAAAAAAAATCCCCTTCTTAAATTATAGAGTTAGTGAAAAAAGTTTGACTATAATATATGGCATAGTGATACCAGGATTTCATATATTTCAATAACATCGCCATTTTTGACATGTATAAAAAAGTTCTAAGGAAGTTTTACTTTTATTTTAGTTCTCAGATGTATTGGACCGATGTATGCAAACATACACCAACATAATAATAGTCATATACAAGGAATGTGAAAAATTCAATGCTTTTCAAACCTTTTGATGGTTGCTGTACGTTAAATCCCCTAAATCCGAACTCGAAGTAAACCACGCATCCAAACTGATTTTTATCTTTGCTTTGCATAAGCTCCTTCCTATTTTAAGCCTTTAAATGCTTCTAAATAGGACTGAGTTGGATTTGGGAGGGAAACACACGTTCACCATTGAGTCACTCGGCATCAGAGACGCACACGGGGATAAATTAAAATTGAGTATTTTTTGAATACCATCGAGCAAATACCATTTCGATTTGTCTTGGTTCGAGTAAGTTTTATCAAATGTTTCGTACAATTTCAAAATTGTTTGGGGAACTTTAAATAAAGTTAAAGTAAAGTTGGACAAAAGGCACCTATTGCAACCTTAAGGGAAGGTATTTGAAAATCAAATGATAGAGAGATCTTTGAGGAAATACTGTTGGTTATATTAATTTAATATTGGTTCCCTAAACTTCTATAGTAAAAAAATATCAAATCAACGAATACGAAAATCCGAGTATTGTTTAATTGGAGCCTCAAATTAACTTTGCCCCTACCTTCAATGAAGTACCTTTTCATGGGATGAACTACATTACATCTCCACACTGTAAAATATTTACTCTGGTGTTTACAGTAATTTACTGGCCGATCAACAGCCAGCAACTTACTCCATTTTCTACAGAAAAATTTAATGTTACTGATTCATGTGAAAAGTGCATGACTGCATAAATTACAGTATCACACACTATACTGTACAGTAACGTCCATGCTACTCTATTTTATATAATGTATGTATCTGTAAGATTAAAATAATACCCTGTAAAGTTCATTAACCTGCGTTAACTAAAAATATGTTATTTGCATTGGTAACTTTGTTGTAAACTTTTGCGGTATAATCATCCTGGAGGCTGACTAGGGTCAAGCCTGGTAGCCCAGCAAGTGAAGGGGCCCATGCGACCTTATTTTTTCTTATAGAGTTAAATGTTAGCACAATGGATACGGCGAACGCAAATAATCACATTTTAAACAAAATAAAGAGAATCTGAAGCGAGTGTTGGTAGGACAGACAACAAATAAACGGTGTAAATTGGTACTGTTTCTATTCCTAGATACCACACGTCTCTCTCCCACTCTCTTTCTCTCTCCCTTACCTACCTGCTATTTATTCCATTCATTTCATCGTTTTATTCATTTAGACACAGAAAAAGGAACGTAATCATCAACTGCCTTGCTGGTCACTATCCTTGTCATACCTATCTTCCCTCTCTCTCCCTCTCTCTGTCTGTCTCTTTTTCTCTTTCCCTCTCTCTCTAATTCTCTCTCTTGTCTACCTACTATATCTTTCATTTATTTTATTTCATCTATAATTATATGATTAATTTCTCTTGCAGAAGAATGTCTGGGGTTTCATCAAAACACGGGCCTGAATATCAGAAGAGAAAAGAAAGAAAAGAAGAGAAACTGTGAAGTGAAAGAAAAGGACTGCAGACTCTGTTTCAAGTGGGTGTCCGTGCAGGTAGATGTGACATCAGCTCTGCAGCCTCAGTAGGGTCTGTTGTCGAATCACCCCCTGAGGTACGTAGCGCCATTGACCACGAAAACCAACCATCAGCTAGTTTGAGTACTGAGATTACCAATTCAACCTCGTTCAGGGATGATTTTCAAACATTAGAACCAAAATAGCTCAATTCAACCTAGTCGACTCAACCAAACTCCACTCAAACTTTCCCACAAACTCAAGGTTTGTTATCTATCGTGGGTTGGCCGAGATTATAAATTCTTTATTTATTTTATGGTCAATAAATTGAGTCGTAGTACGTTCGTACTTCCAGTGATCACTTCAGGATTGGTCTCTAAGAGTGCTTTACTTAATCTTTATTCTATTGAAGGAATAAAAGGGGAGTTCTTTCTTTAATATACCAAATACTGACAACGCAACTCGTTCAGGATAATTTAAAAACTTCAATCAAAATAGACTTTTACTGAACATTAATCAAAGCAAACAAAATTACTATATACACGTACAAGCTACAAATAAAAAACTGAGAAAAATGTTTTTTAAGTCCTGCTATCAATACTCGGTTCTGGTTGACTTTACAGGAGAACAATTTACTTTAAACAACTTCTTATTTAAGAAATACAAATACTTTACGTTACAGGCACGGGGACATAACAATACAATTGATTACTTACATTAGGCAGTGGTTATTACCCAAAGCATCGAACGGAAATACCTTTGTTAAATATCGCTCAGGGAGGCGTCGAGAGCGTAGTTTGTTGGTTTCTCAATAGATAGCGTTATTTCGTATGAAAGGTGGGTGAGTGACGTCACACGAAATTTCGAGTTGGCGTAAGAGAATCAAAACTAAGACGCTGATGAGGCGGGTGGGTTCTCGGACGTTTATGACCTTGAAAAGGTTTCCTTCAAAAGAGGTTGGAATATGTTTATATTCTTTTCTAACGATTTGGGTCTCGCTTATAGAGTTTCTGTTTTGGATGAGAAATCTTTCTAGTTTGGAGTTGCCAAACTCAAATAGAGTAAGATCAATTGACGATCTTTGAGTACTCGTGCCAGGTCGAGAGTATTTATAGTTTAGATCCTTTGACGATCCTTGGGCTCGAACTGTGCCGAAGCTACTTGTAACAATCTGATATTGTCAAAGAAACTGCTAGTCTTTCTTAACTTGCAGAGAAACTCTCTACCGGTGACTTTTCTATCTCTTCTTAAAAACGAAAAAGCCACGTTTTCTCCTGTCGCCCTCTTTTATACGTGAATTAGTCTCGCGGGTTAATGGGGAGGTGGAGGGGACTCGCAAGGTGAGACCCAATGGTGGTCTTCCTTTTGGTTGTCTGTTCGTTCTCTTCCTCGAACTTTTGAAACTAGGAAAAATAGATTTCCTGTTGAGTCAACAGAAGTGGGTTGGTGTCTTGCATCTCTGAGAAAGGGTAATACGAGATCGGCAGTTTGCATTTTTGAATGGATTGTTTATAAGTACACCCTCAAAGTGCCTGCCTTTTGAGCTAAGGTCAGGAATCTGTCTCTCTAATTTACCATTTTTTCTGTTCTTAAATGTTACCGGAGATTGGTTAGAGGAGCTTAGAAAAACCCAGCTGGTCTTTGTTATTTTCCATTATTTCTCCTCGCCCTGAAGGAGGCCTCGATATATATGTACACTTGCCATTTCTTAACGGTTTTTGTTTAACTCCTATATCTCTACATTATCATTTGCAGACATTACTCATGACTGTGGTATTGGTTTGTGGCAAGAATTAAGAGAGGAGATGCGTGATTACTGGCGCAGGGAAAGAAGCGGTGACTGCCTCAATGAAAGTGCAAGCATTGTTAACGCCATTTAAATAGATGAAAAAATAAAAATATTTTTGCAAGTCCATGTTTTACTCTTGTCTGTTAAAATGGAAAGAAAAAGAGAGGAACTAGTTCTGTTATTTCACCAGTACAGGCAAATAATTTTACTTCCAATGCAAACTGTTCTCTGCAAAATTTGCTTTTGCGACTGGAAAAAAGCCACAAAGCAAATGGTGACTCATGAGAGCAGTAAAGCCCACAAGGATGCTACCATGACCCTGTGCCGAAGAGCACAAGCATCTGGTACTGTGAATTGACTTTTTATAGAGCAGTGCCAAGCCGAGCGCGTTTATTCTAAAGCTGTGCTGGAAAGATTAGTTGCTGAAATCAAATTCATAGTTGAAAGGGGTCTAGCCTTTCGAGGTACTGACCAGGTGATTGGGTCACACAACAATGGCATCTTCTTGGTCACACTGGAATTGCTTACCCAGTTTGATTCCTTTTTAGCTGCTCACTTGGAAAAGTATGGTAACAAGTGGAAGGGGGCAGTTTCTTCCCTGTCTTCTACTACATGGGATCAACTCCTAGTTCTTGTATGAAAAAAAGGTATTGAACATTATTAGTGAGGAAATCAAGAGAGCTAAATATTATTCAATTTCTGCCGAATCCACTTTTGATATAAGTAACTTTGACAAGCTGTGTTGCATGCATTTTCCAATATGTCTTTGACAGTCAGCCTTTTGCAAGTTTTGTGCACTTCATTGAGATGGAGGTTCACGGTGCTACAGAACTCGAACAGAGCATTTGAACTTTTTTAGCAAAACATCAGATTAAGTTAGGTGACTGTAGATGCAAATCATATGATAATGCGTCAAACATGAGTGGCAAGTACTCGGGACGGCACGCAAGAATTCGGGAAAAGAATCCTCTTGCCGACTACATTCCTCGCTTTGCACATTTCCTTAACCTGGTCGCCTATTCTGCTGTTGACAACATTTCTGCTGCTTCAAATTTCTTTGAATTGGTAGAGAATGTCTACTTCTTTTTAGGGGCATCAGAGAGAACTTTCACTCAATGCCCTTGGTGGCCTGCATTTGTTCAAACGCTCGAGTGACACTCGATGGGTTGCCCACTCAAATGCTTCAAAAGCACTAAACTTGGATAAGGAAAAATAAGGTTATTTTTAAAGCCAATTCCAGAAATCCTGGATGGCGAAAAAGCCAAAGCATGACAAGAGGCATGGGGTATTTTCTCCAAGTTGAATACGTTATAAAATTGCATCTTACTGGTGTTCTGTCCTGTCATCAAGGAAAGTTTTCACTAAACAAGCATAAAGTTGCAGAGCACCAATATGGATCTAAGGAAGGCGCGAAGCTCTTAATGTCAGTGAATAATTATGTTGCTAGTTTAAAATATGCTTTTGAGGGCTTGCATGAAAAAAGAAAGATCAAAATTGGTCTTGAAAATAAGCCGCTCTATAAAGAAGATACCCTATGAAAGAAACAAAGAAGTGTGCAGCTCAGTAAAAATGATGGTAATTCTAAAGATATTGCTGTTTCAGGATCACGGTGTTTTTTCCCATGATCGATCACTTGTTAACAGCCTTTCAGAAGAGGCTGTAAGCATATTATGCGGTCTCTATTAAATTCTGCTTCCTTTCAAAAATGCAAAAATGCAAAAATATTTGAGATCTATTTTTCTTCCCTGATTTTCTGATGGACCCAACATCCGCAATTGAAATTTTTAAAAAATAAGCAACAATGTCGGAAAATTCTATCTATTTGTTTTCAAACTTCTTGTTGTTAAATCAACATTTATGTCCTATACGATGTATATTATTTCAATAAAACTTTACAATCATTACTTCTACTTCCATTTTATTGAATAAAAATATTCTATTAACTACACGATAAGTTTTTCTTCCTTTTCTTCCGTTTGTTTCCATGCAACTTGTAGATTTTTATTATCTTCACTCTGAAATAGCAGATATTGAACAATTAACAATCGAATATTTAAATTTTCACTATTATTCAATATGCCTTTATTCAATGTAGTTAGATTTTTGTAGTGTTATTAATTTTCATTAGGAAGTCATTCTTTGTATCAAATGAGGGTATTTTTCTTCTGGACTCAATTATACTCCTTTACAGCCGTCAAGTTTGTCTTCTCCACAAACTGCTTGTGACGCTTCTGTGACCAGTTTGATGCATCTCTCAACCGCTTTTGTGTGACAAGGAAACTTCGGAATATCCAATTTAGGTTGTAGACGGATAAATCCTTCAAGTCGCTCATCAGAGCACCTCCTTCTCAGCAGAGAGTCGGTCATAACGGCCTGCTGCCAATTAATTAGAAGGATGTAGTCGTTAGCTTCAAAGTTTATCTTGGGGTCTTGAAAGTGTGTATTGATTTTCCTTTATGATATTTTCGTGCTTTTAAAATTCTTCTTCAAGTGAGTTCCCGGATATGATTTCATTCATCTCGCAGTATACAGAAAAGGATGTTTTCCGCATGTGCAAAATAAGCATTCCTTTGAATCACTGTTTGTTCATCACTTGCAGTGATTGCACTGTCTTGAGGAGATTGAGTGCTCTATCTTTCGAAGAAGAGTTTGCTTTTATTTCAAACCAGCATTGTGCATACACCTTCAAGATACAAAAGACAATGAATTTCAGCGTGTCAGAAGGGTCAGAAGTTGAAACATATAATCGAAGTATCCGATTTGCCGTTGTAGCCCATCGTGTATGCGACATTTTTCCAGGACACTTACGAGCCAGTTCAGCAGAACATTTACCTTGTGAGATAGATACAAGGATATCAAACAGATACTTTTGATCGTTGCTCAGATTTCCTCTGCCAGCAAACGGCTAGTTAGTTGGAATTGGCTCGAATTCAAGAACACTTAGAGTCTCACATTTATCCAATTGTTTCCTTATAAGTCCGACAATTCCACGAGGCTCCGTAGATTTCCAATCCAAATTGTTGATGAGATGGCGCAATGGGAGATCATTTGCATGGATCTGGCAAATAAACCAATGCAGTGGTCTATTAATTTTTTTTCTAACAATCTGATCACACCTTATTTTGTTCTTGCAGTCACTGCCATTTCATCGCATCCCACAGCAACGAGTTCATCAGTTGCGCTGTCATTTGCTTCAAGTTCCGAGAATATTGCGTCACATATAGCTTTTACAGAACCTGTCTTCATTGTAAGGTGTCCAAGGTGTTCTGAACTAGGTTATTATATCATAGAGATGTGATCTTCTATTATCTTCTTTTTGTTATAAGTTCTCTCCATCGTCTCAACAACAAATGTGCTATCTTTTTCTACCATCAAAATAAATAAAATATTATGGCCTATCTGATATAATTTCTTGCTGTAGTGTAGTACGTTCTTTGACACGCTCTCTTTTAATCTTTGACCTGTCAACTACAACAAAAGTTTCTTTGCCTTTAATTGACGAAAAGTCCTTAAGGATTGAACTTGTTATTTAAGCTGCAGCTCGATCAGACACACCAGTGCGGTCACATGCCAATGCAAATTCTGACAATTTTATTCGTTTAGATCGAGTCTTGGATGCACATATTTTGTTTACTTCTTTGCATTTCACGGATGAAGGAAGCTCATAGTCGCTACCTTCATCAGCAGAATCTGTTTCTATGCTGGATGAAGGTAGAATCATTTCGATATTATCTGTCGAAGTAGATAGTTGATTTCTAACTGCACTCTAAATATTCTTCTTTTGTTGACGCTTTCAATTTCATGACACGTTCTATGTTTAAATGCCATAATTAATTATTGTTTAACTTTTTTATTACATATTATTTAGCTCTGAAATATAATAAAAGGTGTATAAATATTTGTTGTTCACTATAACTAACTGTTCTTAAATAGAAATAGAAGAATGTGATAAAATCAATAGACACCAGACAGAGCCACACACACACACACATCCTCTCAACGAGATTCTCCACGCTACTGAATCATAATTGTCACGTATGCCACTATAATATTTCATTGAGGAACTTTTAAATATCAATCGATTGCTTTCGAATTTCGTTGACTTGTTCTTTAAAATACATTAATTATTTGTTTGGAGGTAACAATTCAAAAATCGTATTTAATTTTCAGATATAATCCGCGAAAGTCAAAATTTAGTTGAAAATCGCATAATTTTTAATTTTAAATGTCGTTGAGGAACCTTTAAAAATTATTATATCCAAAAAACCCTTTTGAGGGGTTTAATTTGACAGATTAAAAAAATCGTGGTGGGAAAATAAATTTAAGATAAAATGTTTTTCGCTTCACCCTAATGAACAATGCACAAAAATGTTACACAAATAAACTAAGAAAAAAATAAATATGAGAAAACTAAACGAGCAATAGAAAGAGTTCAAACAATGGCTTCAACGCCTAAAAATAACATAATATGAACACATGAAATAACAATGAAGTATAGTCTGATACCAGAAAACAACTCTCTAAACTAATTACACTCAAACCTAGCATTCATTTGCAAACCTACTACACCTTTGACTTCTCCCTACACTCTTTCTTCTATCTTTCACTCCTTACGCCCTGAATACTTTATAGCTGGGATAGGGGCATTACCTAAATAATGAATAGGCAAGGAATTTAGACACACCATAGTTCGGAAGCAACGTAAAGCTGTAGTGCACAGAACATACAGGTCAACTGTCAAATCCTCTCCTATATTTCCGGCTTTGCTATCTCTACTCTTTACTCATCTTCCCCCTCTCTCACCCTTGGTCTCCTTGATGCTCCTATTGGAGCCCGTTAGGTCTCTGGGGCTCGGCAAATCTGTCATTGTCTCTTACCATTCTCCTTTACTTTCATTAACTTTTATTCATTTGCCCCAAAATGACCGTTTCGGTCGAAAGATGTCTGACAAAAAACCCTGAAACTTTCCTAGGCTTGAATTCCCGTTCTTGAGCTCACAGTAACATGGGACACAGTGAGGTGTCTTGAAATTCGAAGAGCCCTTAATGGCATACGTTCGAGATACACTTTATAACTTAATTCTTTAATGGTTTAAAAGGTTTATATTATTTTAGTGCCTTTGCCATCTGTTTATTCTGCTTTGTTAATCTATATATGATCCTTGCAAAATCGCTTATATATCATCTCACCTTTCCTTTTTGTCCTCTTGGTTGATGAGTATATATATATATATATATATATATATATATATATATGTATGGTTAAAGGTTTTGAGACTGATATATATTTTTTTTCAACTTTACGCGATGGCAATAATCCATAACAGTAAATTTTAACTCGGGAATTTTTCTGGCTTTTTTTTCCCCCGTTTTGAAATAAAGTTTCCATCTACAAATTGACCAAGAGTAAATTTGGGGATATCGAAAAATGTTCTGATTGCCAAAACTTTTGACATTAATTTATCCTAAATTTATTTTAACTTTAGAATTTTCAAACCAAAAGAGTGAAGATCGAAAAAAATAATATAGTGTAACAGGGGTAATGCCTCTACCACAACTGAAAGCTGGAGGAAGAGTAGCATGCCCTCCCGACCCCAATACCCTAAGAGAAACTGATACTCTCTCTGTGGTCTTCTTTGCACCTCTTTTTAATCTCCCACTATCTTGTGCGCACCTGGAGGGTCCCTCAAAAGGTGAAAAATGTCTTTAAACGTTATAAAATAAATATTGAATAGATTAAAAAAAATTAAAAGAAAGAACAAACAATTGGTAAAGTTCCGAAAATTGGTTAAAATTTAGGCAAGGTTGTTTTTTGTGTTTTTTGTCGTATATTTGAAGCTTTTAAAGAACTTATTTCTGAGATAGATTTTCAATTTTAATCTTTATCATGAAGAAATAATTAATGGCACCTAAAAACCAATGAATCAGAAGGAAATTCTTAGAGCAAATTTAGATGGAGAAAAAAAGGAGTCGTAATGATCGTTATTTCTGTATTTCAAAAGAATTTCCAAAATAGTTTTTTCTTGTCATTAGCTCTAGAAGATAAGCATCGATTTTAAACAAGGTCTGCTGACCAAAAAGTTGCGTGCTTTCACTTATTCTGATATATGACCTATCAACCTTCAAAACTTTAAATTGTTTCAGGGCTAGCCTTGGGGGTACTTTGGCAATTCTATCATTCGAAAGAGAATGTATAACAACAAAAAGAGTTCAAACCTCGTTAGAATCGGCCGAATAGATATGATGTTATTGCCGAAGCAAAATAATTCCCGGGCTAAACTTGTAGGGACTTTGGCAATTATATCATTTAAAATCAAATGTAAAACAGAATAAAGGGTTTTAAATTTCTTTCGAATCGGCAGAATAGTTAGGATATTATTGCCAAAACAATAGAATTCCAGGGCTAACCTTGGGAGAACTTTGCGAATTATATCTTTCGAAAGAAAATTTAAAAGAATATATGGGTATCAAATTTCATTAGAATTGGGGCAAAAGATACAATGTTATTACAAAAACAAAACAAAAATCGTCAAACGGACACTACCGCCATAATAAGATGTAGAGTCGCCGGTGACTAGATTTGCACGAGGCTTCACCACTACCCTGCAGGGAGACCTTGCATTTCGATGCGCTCCTAAAGGCTCTTTGGGCTGTGGGCCTCAAGCCTCTTTGGCCTTTTAAATCGCTTTTCAACCTCTTTCCATTACGTTTTTTTTTTTAATGTTTGTTCAAAAGCCCCTTGAACCCCCATTAAAGTGAAAGAAAAGAAAAAACACCTTTAAATACAATAAATTCTTCATTTGTTAATTATTAATCCACACCCTACAAAAATTCCTTCATTCGGAATTTCTTTTTTCAGCTTCTTTCTTTTAGCAATCGGGAATTCTTCAATTCTATGGTTTATCTTTTTTGAATTTCTTATTATTATTTTTATCTTCTTATAATTATTATTATAATTAGAATTATTCTCTCCCTTCTCTCCATATTCTCCTCTCCTTTTCGATCTTTTCTTTTCCTCTTCCTCTTCTCCTCCTACTCCTATTCATTCTCTTACGTCTCTTTCATTGTGCTCTTTCTTTTTGTCTCCCTCTTCTTTTTCTCCTCTTCCTTCTGTGTTCTTTTTTTCTTTTCTTCTCTTTCTTATCTATCTAGTACTACTTTCCTTCTCAACTCCTCGTCTTTATTATTCTTATCCTAATTTTTTCTTTATTTCTCCTGCTCTTCAATCTGTTCTTCTCTTCCTCCTATTTCTTCTATGCTTCTCCCCTCCTTCTCCTCCTTCACCTCTACTTCTCTTCTTTTCCTTATGTTTACGCGTCTTCTTGTTCTCCTACTCTTCCTGTTATTATTCTTCTTCTGCTAATCCTCATCCTTTGCTTAAATTTCTCCTTTCTACTCCTTTTCTTCTTCTTTTTCACTTCTTTATTCTCTTGTCCTTCTTCTTTTCTCCTCATCCTCACCTTCCTTCTCTTCTTATTCTTCTACTCTTATTCTTCTTCTTCTCCTCCTAAATCACTTTCTATTTAACCGCTCCCCAAATTCCCGTTCTTAAAATTTATTGTTAGGGACAAAAGGAGCGGCTTCTCCACTCCTTAGTTAGCTCTACTCGTTTTTAGGTGCCAATAGCTAAAGGTGTTCCATAAAAGGCACCAAATTTGAATTGGGCAAAAAATTTTGGTCTTGAAGTTTGAAGACATGCTTTTATCATGTTTGCTATTTCTCTTCACTCCTATTAATAGTTTTTGGGGGGTTTTCAGAACACTTGTGTGCGGTGCGTCATGGAGCAGTTTACAATTGAGCAACGCGTTCTCATCATGAAGACATTTTAAGAAAACGGAGAAAGTACGACACAAAGAGTTCGAACACTTTTTGCCATTTTGTGGAGAAATGAAGTACCCAACGTATTTACGGTTCGCAGACTCATGACGAAGTTTAATTCAAGTGATTCAGTTGCAACGGCCAAATCGCCTAGGTAGTATCGTTCTTGTGGGACAGAGCAATAAATTGCTGTTTTGAGAGACAGTGTCACTCCGAGTCCGCTAAAATGGTTTCACCGACGTTCGCAGCAGTTGGACATCCCGACTACTTCATTACATAAAACTCAACATAAAATCTCCATATAGATGCGAACGAAATTCAACTTACGCAGCATATTCAGCCACCTGATCACGGGAGGCGGAAGCAATTTGCTGACTGGGTTTTGGAGAGATTTGCAGCCGACGAAAGTTTTGCAAAGAAAATCATCTTCAGCGACGAGGCCCACTTCCACTGGAGTAGATTTGTTAATTAAGAGAACTGACGGATTTGCGGGAAATGAAAATCCCCGAATAGTGCACGAGCGTGAAATGCATCCATTAAAAGCAGCTGTGTGGTGTGGTTTTGAGTCAGGTGAAGTGCTTGGACCGTTCTTCTTTGAAGATGATGGTGGAAATGCAGTCACCATTAATGAAGAACGTTACCGAGACATGATATCCACTCGGTTATGGCCGAACTTGAAAGATACAGAGATTGCCATCCTCTGGTTTCGGCAGGATGGAGCGACCTTCCCCAATTCGCGCCAAACGCTTGCATTACTCCACAAAATTTTCCGCAACAAGTGCTATCCTTGCATAAGGACCAGGAACGGCCACCGAGGTCCTGAAATCTTACCCCTTGTGATTTCTTCTTATGGGGGTATGTAAAATCACAGGTACACGACAGCAAACCACGCACAATTCCTGAACTCAAGGCTGAAATCAGGCGTGTGATTGGATGCATCGAGCCACACATCTGTGAGTAAGTTATCCTAAATTTTGAGGAGCGCATAAATGTATGCAGACTCAGTGTTAGTGTCCATTTGGCCGTCATTGTGTTCTATATCTAAACGGCAGACGAAACTCATTAGAAATATGCAGATTATAACCAAGTTTATAAAAATTCATTTTAATTATTTACCTTTCAAATTCGGCGCCCTTTATGGAACATCCTTTATTTCCTCCTGATAAAGATTAAAACTTAAAATCTATTTTAGAAACAACTTCGATAAAAATTTCAGAAATACAAAGAAATAAAATAAAACGCAGCCATGGTTAAATTTTTATGAATTTTATGAACTTCACAAATTATAATAATAATAATATTTGGATTTTAGAACACTGCAAAAAATCCCGTTCTAAAAATAAATCCAAAATATTATATAATAACTTTTATTTTCAAAATGTTTCCTCCTTAACTCCATATTTTGTGTCGTTGTTCATTTGAAAGCTTTTCTTTAGAAGGATATTTTTTTCCTCTAAATATTGATCAAAACTTATCCAATATTATTTTTGTAAGCGATCAAAATTCTCTCCCTTTTCTTCCAAAATAGTTTTTGAATTCATTTGGTTTTTGAAAAAACAAAATGGTGAAGTTCAGAAAAAAATATTATCCAATGATTTGCAATTTTTTAGAACAATAAACAAAACAAATCGTGAAGTTCGGAAAATTGATTAAATTTTAGGCATGGTTCCTTTATTTATTTTATCGTATATTCGAAAGTTTTATCATTTTTTAACTAAAAATAAAAAAATATTTACTATTTTTTTCACCTCTTTCCAAAAATCATGTTCCTAAAATATAGAGTTAGTGATGATGATGATGATGATATTTATTAGAAACCGTGCTCTTAGGCCTGGAGGGACTGCGAGCACGGCCTACGAGATTGTCTTTTTTAATATCGAGCGATATTCCTAAGAATTAACGTGCAGTATTTTCTTCTCAAAGAGATACCACCTATGTACATTGCTTCGAAAAAGCATGGTACGGCTCTTCGCAATTGCCACACTTGGCCACAAACGATTTTGACTTAGTGTGGGCGGCCTTGGAGGAACTTACCAATAATTCGGCTAACCCAAAATTTGCATAACTACCGGAGTGATTTGTATGGCCGAAACGCTGCGATTACTGGCCCTTCAGCGGAATTGGCACGAATGCCTTAAAGCGGGAGCGATACCAACTCGCACGGACAGACTCAGGGAGCCTGTCACAGTCGAACGTGACTAAGAGTGTAGTGGTAGGTTTCGAGGCCTCCCCTGTTTTGTAATGAAATGTTCGACCTTAACAGCTCCTTGGTCGGCCAGCTCAAATGTGAAGTCAACTATAGAATATTCCACGAGTTGTATGGCGTAAACAACTCTTTTCATGATTTTCATTGTGGAATGCGGCGTCACACTTACTAGCGTGCCATTAATTGTCCCAAGATCTCTAACCATGGCCGCCTGGAAGGGATCCGACGGATTTGCCAGAAGGCGCCCGTCTAAGAATTAGGTCTTCATCGAAGGTCTACCAATCATGCTAGCTAGTGCTCTTCTCTGATGGAACATGTTGCACTTAGCTAATATGCTGCCTTCAGTGGAGCTTATAACCAGAAAGCGTTTAGAGCCAGAGGGCTCAAAATTGCCTGGTAGTCTCTGAATGAATGTCCCAAACGTAATAGAGGCTCCACTTTGCGCGGTTCCAATTTTGGTCTTTGCTGAGACTCATCACTCCGTTGAGCACGGTGGCCGTACGTGTTGATCTGAGCTTGGTCGATTACTAAAACAGCAAGGGACCTATCCGTCCCCGGGGCCCTCGCGGAGAAAGATAAGTCCTGAGGATTTTTATTTTTCTCTGTTTCGGGACTTTTTAGGAGAGGAGGGTGGGTAATGAAACCGCTTCTCGCCTCCGCCGGAAAGACATTTTAGGCTGGATGGACCCAGCTCAGCTCAAAGGGGCACAGCCAGGTAAGGGGGATTTCACCGCACCCGTAGGCCTAGAGTAGGAGTAAGCCCCATCTCCGATAAAAAAAGGTTTGGAGGGTGTAAAGGGAAGGCCCTCATATTCCCATGCCTTCACTTTCTCGTCGTAGTTTATGGTGTTTACCGCAGGTCGCCCCGCTTCGAGGCTACCGTTTTTGGCTTAAACCTCTGTAACTTACTAGCCTAATTTGCGTCAGGGAAGCGATTCATCCCTCCCCATTGTGCCCTTCTTCCATTTACCCCCTTAAGACTGAAGCATATAAATGGGGACGCGAAGCCTTTTAATTTATTATGTTTCGACGATTCTGCCTTGATTGCTCCGCTGAATCGTTTTCCGTCACTTACTTTTGACGTTGTTCATTTTTGGAGACCCGTGCCTAATTCCTTCGTGCAGGAGGATTTTTTTGCCATTGATGTCTGCCAGCGTTGTCGCAGCCCCTCTTTCGGCTGCATAGAATTGTGCTCTTCCAGTTACGTTTGCAAGTGTTCTCCTTTGGGAAGCCGTTCACACTAGGCACGTGAAAGCTCTCCCCCAGTCACCCTGCCATCTCCTCTTTGGGAAATTCTGTCATCTCGAATTCCTTCTCTCAGATCGTTGGGCCTTCGAGTCATCGTTCCTCGTGGTCTCGACGCCTTTCGCGCCGATATCGCCGTCTGTGGGTTTCTCCTCGCCGAATACCGTCATCGCATTCACCCCTGTGGACTTGGGTCAAATTCATTCATCGTCACCGAGCCTCTTTGGCCTGGGTTTCCGACGTGGGTTATTACTTTACTGCTCTGGTATCAGGTATTTTAGAGTATTTCTTTCTTCTTACGTCTCTCTTAAATTAATTAAGTTTTATTCATGTCATTTTAGGCTTTCGAGTAAGGGACGTAAGACAGGGAGGTTATTCCGGAAACACCTGTCACTAGAGTAGCGTAGCCTATTTCATTTTCAACGGTGCGTGTCGTTTCGGCTTTAAGCAAATTATTCATAGAACCCAATTTTGTATTCGCGAATATCTATTATGATTAGAACGACTTGTGGTCGTTAGATGGTGATAAGCATTTGTGACTTTTATTATTACTTAATGTACCTCCGTATAATTTGTTAGCAGTCAATTTATTTCATTTTTGATTTTGATGTAAGATACCGTTAATACTTTTATGTGTGTATTCATTTAACCCCGTGCAGATACCTCGTAATTTAGCACCGTCCTAATAAATTGTGGTGAATATCTGGTCGGCCTTTAGATCCCTGGTCTTCTATAAATTTCTTGTATGTGTTATATTTTGGTAGTGTGAACCGGGTTCCGCGATAGCCTTCATAGAGTGGCTCTTGAGAAAGAACAGGTATGGGGAGGGCTCCTTTTCTGCTGTTTGGCCTACCGAGACTGGCTCCGAGAGTGGTAAAGGGGGAGTCTACGGAATATTCATCAATGGGCATGGGGACCCTATTATTACGACGGGATGCAAATGCTAATTATCCCGCGCAGTAGCTCGCTCTGTGAGGAGTGAATACTAGGCCGGCGAAGTCAGACGCCGACATTACAGGCTACTCTACCCACTTGGCGGCAAGGAAGCCCCTCAGCATGGCGGCTCCAGTGTAGGCTGGCCGTAAAATTAATAATGAGAAGTTATGCAAGAAAGATGAAAGTTGGGGGGGGGACAGGTTGTTAAAACCTATCACCCAAAAACGGAGCTAAGAGGAGAGAGGGCGTTGCTCCGCCCCATCCTCCTTGATCGAGAGGGTTAGGGGAGAGAAAGCTGTTCGGCCTCAACCATGTGAATTTAACGGCCGAGCAGAGAAAATTGTGGAAGAGATTGTTGAGAAAGTGAAGAAGCAATATAACAAGACAAAGTATTAGATAGAAGACGAAGAGGCTAAGCTGGGGCCGGGCGGGGCGCTGAGTCCCATCAGAAACGCGGCCAGAGAAACATATCGACGTGCTTCTTATGGGAGTTCCCAAAAGTATAACACAACATCATAACCATTCACACCACGACCTCCAAAATACTACAGATACGCATATACATTGCCCTACGCTGACGACGAGACCATTTCCCTCTCCTGTCAGGGACCAGAAACAATCGCGCACCTTTACAAGACATTTAACAGACCACTACTTCTTACGTACTCACCAATTACACTCATAGCTACGAGTCACACGTGGCAGAGAAAAGCACAAAGAATACAGAACTCTCCGGAGAAACGCCCATGTCGCTCTCCTCCATTTACAAACATGTGTACACTACACGACAACAACAAACTCACATCAATGAATTTATACACGCACACGGATGCAACACTAGCGTAAATGAAACTCGAAAGAGACCCCAGATACATAAATGTACACAGGAGACAACATAAATCGGCACCGAACTATTCGGCTGCCCCTGACTATCCACAACTATCACCCATCTACACATAAGATAACAGCACCAAGAATTTCGCGTTTCTTTAATTCACGCTGCATGCTTTCTACTGCCGCCTTTACTCCACCAAACCAATACGACAACAAAATGCACACTACACTTCGCATCGGTGTCTAGCCACCGACTTGTAACACGATTTTTCCATCCTGATTTTTTCATGTACCATTTCCCTCTTTCACTTCCCGAACGCTGTGGCTGACCAGAGTTATGCCTCGGCCATGATTTATATTATGATTCATGTTCATACGTTTAGATTATTCTTTCCTCCCAAATCAAACTGCAAACATGTCTGAGGAAAGACATTTGTTTAAGTCTGAAAGTTTAGGAAAATATACTTTTCAAGCTTAGTTGTGCCTCCTTTTTAACATTATTTTCCCTGAGTTACAGATAGTTGATGATATATATATATATATATATATATATATATATATATATATATATATATATATATATATATATATATATATATATATATATAATATATATATATATATATATATATATTTATATTAATTAGAATAGTTCCATATAAGTGAATTTTGCACGAGAAGAATAAGACCAAAAGAGAATGATGTGAAGAAATTTACTTCTATTATTCTATCAACGTTTCGAGGTCCAGCCTCATCATCAGCATAACTGTGAAACAGAAAACGAACCTGATTATCAAAACTGAAATTTTACAAACTGATCAAGATCAGTCAGTATTTATACACCCAATTTTTGACACATAGATAATATTCATTGGGGTAGAAGATGTATGATCATTAATGGAAATCTATCTAAATCTACTAGAGTTTTCCTCAAAATGTTAGTTGTCTCCCTGGATGAGTATTCTGGACATATTGAGGTCTGAGCTGTAAGTCTGTTGTTCACTAAATGCTGATTGACCGTGCCCAGTATTTATACACCCAATTTTTGACACATACATAATATTCATTGGAGTAGAAGATGTATGATCATTAATGGAAATTTATATAAATCTACTAGAGTTTTCCCAAAATTTTAGTTGTCTCCACTGGATGAGTATTTGGGACATATTAAGGTCTGAGCTATAAGTCTGTTGTTCCCTAAATGCTGATCGACCGTGCCCAGATTTATGTTAGTGAACGCAAAATATGATGCATCGCAGGATACATAACAGAATTGATAAATTTGATTAGAACGCTCAGTATATGCGATTGGTGGTTTGGGTATGAACAATGATCCTCAAATCTATATAGGAATTGTTTTATTGATAAACGCAGTTAACTCTTCGGTTAATTTAAAAACAAGGATTCTACAATATAGTAGGGACGAGTAATTAATTAACTTTGATAGAGAAACGAGCTTAGGAGCGGCGCTAACCAAGAAAGAGAAAAGGCTTTGGTTATCGGTTTATGTAAGATTAAAGAGATTAGAATCTATATACTATTTTGCATATGTGAATTAGTATAGAAAATAAGGAATTAAAATATATATGAAAATTGTTAGGAGGCAAGCGACCGTTGCAGGTGCGTGCAGTAACACACAAAATACGAACGCGGCAAAAGGATAAAAGGTCAAGACACTCGAGATAAAACTATTGGAATGAAAACTACTGGGGTGAAAACTTAGGAACTCGTCGAGAACGGAGGCTCGTTACACGGACGAGTCTAGGCCACGCCCCCTATGAGATAAAACTGTATATATATTCGAGCAATTCAGTAAGAGAGGTAATTGTCATTGTCCTTAAGAATTACTAAGATTTTAATATTTACTCTATATTAAGACATTAAGATTATTTCATTCCCATATTAGAGTTACGGAACCCGTTTAACTCGCCTAAGCCCTATTCTCCGAGCATGCAATACTTCGCGTTGAATAGAAAACATGCTTGTCGCCCGCAAAGTACTTCGTGACGTGTCGTTAATAGGCCCGTATTAGAATAAAAGTATATTTTTGCTACGTCCTTTCTCAAAGTCCTTCTTTACTTCAATTACTCGAAAACCTTCAGTAAGCCCAGCCTAAATCAGAGTACCCGTGAAGAATCATTTAAGGAGTCAGAAACTTAATTTACCTTCACTATAAATTGGCTATCTATTAATTTGCTAACACAGGATCGTCCTATAAATTGGTAACACTGGATCCATTCCTATAAGGAGTTTATTATTTTGTCGTTCGACGAGTTCACTTGCGAAAACATTATAAATGTGTTTCTGTTCAATGGCTGTAAATTCTTTGTGCAAGGAAAGATACGTGGAACATGTAGAAAAGTGTCTATGTAGCAGCGTTTGGACCACCATAAGCTTCAAACAAGAGGAAATAAAACTAATAAAGCTTGTGCCTAATCCTGTGTAGGTGTATTTGCGATAGACTGAAGTCAGAAATGAACCTCGGCTTCGGGGACTTTTACATCTTTCTTAAATTAATATTCGGATATTGATCGTTGAGATAATGTAGAAATTTTGAGACGTGGCCAGGATAGCGAGATAATAGCAAAAATTGTCCACAATTATGTAGACTATTCTTTTCGTGTAATGAATTCTCAAGTTTTACTCCCGACAAGTTGCAATTCACCTCGAAATTTCTGCCTCAAATTCCTACTTTCTATTTAACAATGATTTATAGTTTCAGAAAAATAATGCTGGGATGGGATTAAAAGTGGGCCTAAGTTTTCAAAAATATTTATTTTTCACCATGAATATCTTTGGCACAACTGCAAAAAGTTGAAGGTGAACCTATCAGAAATCATCAAGTGCTGCATGGTCAACTGCAAAGTGGTGTTTCTGCAAGGTAAAAGATGACTACATACCGTATGTGTAAAGCAAAATACACAGAATAGTTTAGATTTGGAGCTACTACCACATTTGCCATAGTAACTTGACCTGGTTCCTTCGGATTACCACCATTTTTGTCTTTATATCACCAGATTCGCAATGAAAGATTCGTTGATTCTGATGCATTCCAAGACTTTAAAAAGGTTTTTGATCCAAAGTCTTAGGAGGTTTTTTTTTAAGAGACAGAAATAAACTTTTATTTTGTTTGAGTAAAATCTAAAGTGGATCAAAACTATTTGCTAGAATGAATTCTAATGTTCTAACTGTTTTCATTTATCTAGCGAGGTTTAAGAGCAAGAACGTTCTTGGACACCTGATGAAAAGATTTTCTGATAAATTCACTTTTCAGATTTGAATTTATAGAAAATCCATCAAAAGCAACTAATAGGAGTATCATTTCTTTTATTATCATGGCGTAACTTTAAAAACGGATTTTTGCAAATTATTGGTATAGTAACGTCACATTGTCTACATATTTTCGACCTAGCTTTACTTCCTCACCTTTTACCCATATGTCGCTCTTTTGGATTGGACCGTTTTGCGTCATGACTTGTGGTGAAGGTGAAATGTATTTCAAAGACCTCATAAAAGAGGTTCACAGTGACCCTAATCGTACCTTGGAATTTTGGGTGGAACTTGGTGTATATCTAAACAATTCTTCAAAAGCATTTGTGTATTAGAATAGATTTTTCTGCGAATTTTGTTGTAAAACAGGACTCCATTGGTGGTCAGGGGCGCATCGGAGAAATAGATGAGTCTAAATTTAGAAAGAGGAAATACCTGTGTGGGCGTATTGTAGACGGCAGGTGGTTGTTTGGCGGAATAAAACGAGACTTTAAAACAGAATTTATTGTGCAGGTGCAAATTCAAACAGCCAACACTTTAATTCCCTTAATCAAACAATACAACAAGCTAGGTAAAACGATAATATCCACCATGTAGAAAGCATACGCCATTTTTTGCCACCATTACCCGAAAATTATACTCATAAAACTGTGAATCACTCTCAAAATTTCCTGAAACCTCATAATTGGTCTATTCTTACTCAGACACTAGAATTTTTCTGTTGGGATATAAAAGAGTAGATTCTGCGTTCGGGTAAGAGAGATCCCCACTGTCCCCAATGCCCATATCGCTTGATATCAGATGTTTCTAAGCGATTGCACTTGCTACTCTCAGCTATGGCACAAATTTATCATCCACCTGCTTGTTAAGGAATGTTTTCACTATTAGAATACTTGTTTTCACTCTTAGGTTAGATTAGGGTAGGATGGGTGAGGTGATTTTTTCTTGGGCTATTTTAGATTATTTAACCAAATCTGTTTTGGCGGAATGCGGCAAAATCGAGGTTTACTCCGATTTTGACGAATTCGGAACCAAAATGTGTTTTGCCGCATTTCGCTTTTCGACCGCCAAAAAAGAACAGATTTCGAAAAAACGCAGGAAGAAGTAATAAAATGTACGAAAAATTGATTAAGGTAAAGTAAATAATAACGTAATAACGACTGAAGCAGATGTTAACGGGTTGCATTAAATCAGTCGGATCTTCGGTAGTTCTCCATAGAATATGTGGTATCTTTTGTTCTTTACTAAAGGGATTAATATCCATAATTAATAAAGAAATACAATTTCTATATAAATGAGGGTCCTTTTAGCATCTTTTATAAAGGACTAATCGTAACCTGGTTGCACACAACGCTAAATAAACACATAAATTTATATTACAGATAAATCTTCAAAATTCTGCCAAAACTGAGAAATACGAGGGAAAAATATCTATGCATTAGAACCATTGCTACCTTTCATTTCAATGTTTTTATCTTCTATATCAGAGTTCTAAAATATATAAAAACATAGGTCCGGAGAAAAAATATTTAGCCCTTATCCCTATTTATTCGTAGCTATGAAAGCAGGAATATTGGAAACCTTGCTGGAATATTTAGGGATTCAGAGGGCTTTTAGATGGGCTTTATGCAGAGTCCCAATTTTCAGCGAAATTTTGAAGATAATTCTTTTTCAACTGTTTCACTCCAACTCGCGTTCATAAACTAAATAAGTAAAGCTCTCAACTTAGAGCAGAGTGCCATATGGCTTCTATTTATCCAGGCGTTGTACAAAGATCGATAGCGCTCAATTGCACGCTATAAAACGGGGTTTGGTTTATTAGGGCGATTTCTTCTCCCGTTTGTAGCTCCAAATTTAAGGTTCAGAAGGATTTTGAAGATGAGGTTACTCGTCACTTCGAAGATTCTCTCTTCCACCTCATTTTCAAGAGGACGGGGAATTTTCCTGCCCCTATCCAAATTATGAGGTAGACGTTAAAGTTTTATTTACTTTGAAGTTTTTCTTCGATTTTCAGAAACACTAACTTGGTTAGAGAACATTAAGCCACGCCTTCATAATTTGAGCCACGCCTTGATGAGTAAAGCCATGCTTACTTAATATATGATTTCAGCGAAGCCTACGCGATTTTAGCCAAGCGAAAATGATGTAAACCATGTTCATATATGTTTGGGCTATGACCTACCCAAGTGATAGAATGGTTTCCTGACTATTAGGAAAGTTAGATTGGGCATTGCTAGTCACGGGATGGTGAAGGATGTGAGTCGCATAAGTCTGGCCGTGGTTGCTATATGCCGTCCCGACCCTTCGCTCGAATCCTTTTTAAACACTTGTTGGGTTCGACCTGGGTGTCCCACGGATCATGCTAAGAATAGCGAACCCAACGAAAGGAAAACTCTTCCATTTAAGATTAGGCAAAGTTAGGTTAAAATAGGACAGAAGAACAGGAGAGCTCAAATCCTATCACCCTTTTCCGTTGAACCTTTGTTCACTTATTTCTCAGTGATTCGTTTTCATCACCTAATACCCCCTCTCCCCACCCCACCCTTTCCCTCAACATCTTTTTCTGCTTTCGCAATGGAACGGTGGCAGGGGAAGAGAGTTGCGCGCCCTTTCGGCATTTACACCCACGTTAAGTTTAGCAAGACCCTTTTACCATCGTTCTAACGTCACTAAACAAGCCTTTTTTTCAGGAACTAGGTGCCACAGATGCCTTTGAAAGTCTTCCTTTTATTATATATTTGAATAAAAGGAATCCAATTAAAAATATAATTTTCGAATCTTATTCTATCTCTATATATTGAGTTAGAGGTATTTTTAAGGAATTAGAGCAGGTCGAATCACGGGATCTGAATGTGATCGACCTACAGGACCTGGAGAAGTTCGAGTTAAGGGACTTTCGATTAAATTCATCCTAGATGTTTAAAAGAACTGCACCATCCCATTCTTAGACATTTTAATCCATAGGACTCTTCAATGTTTCAAATACGACGTATACAGATAACTTTTCTCCACAAACTCTTAATTAAACTTTTATTAAAATTATCAAAAAATATAAAAAAATTGTAAAGATGCCGCTAAAAGATCCTTTTAGAAAATCGAGGATGATATTAGAATGTTTGATGCAAAAATATGCTTTCCTTACCTATAAGAGAGTCTTCAGTAGAATTCCTCGTCTCCTCCAACCGCTTATAATTAAAGTCCTATTTAAATATGAGTCATCGCATCCACCTCAAGAACTACCCCACGCTACCAATAACGGTTTATTCTATAGGCTGAAATAATTGTGCTCAATGTTATTACGGACAAACCGGCAAAGAACTCCAGGTTGGTTATAGAAAAATCAGGTCAATGTTGGCAACCATAGTGAGCAATCTGGTAACTTATTCAAATGAGATAAATCACACAAAGTGGCTACGATTCTTCCAGAAGGAAAACTATGATGCTATGAGAGGTGACCTGAGCCCTATAGATTGGAATGAGGAATTTAGAAATTCAAGTGTTAATGATAGATGGGTCAAACTAAAGAATATACTGCCGCAAATGATTGAAAAATATGTACCCATCACAAAAATTAAAAATTAAAAGCATACTGTCCCATTATATAGAAAAGCAAGAGAACAATTAAAACAAAAGATAGAGAAGCAAGAAAAAAAATTAACTTGAAATTGCAACAGTAGCGACTTCGTCTCTCGGGCTGTTCGGGCTTAGCCAGAGTAGAAATTTAGTAAAGTGAACGTGTATTTGCAAGCTGATTTAATTTCTGCCAACACTGACTTCAAATAATAAATTGCAGCCAATACTCGGGCTCCTCTTATTGAGCCTGGTCGGAGTTCATATATTTTCCTTCAGCGTCTGATGGTCGTCTTAGAGGTGTCCTGTGTCAAAAAATATCATTCGCAGCAAACATTCTCTCGACATGGTTCACACGCACTCGAGTCGGGCTCAGAAGTTGTTATCTATAATCGTAAAAATTAAAATTAATTAAAATTCAATGTTTACTTGAAACAATAGATTTCTATAGAGATTATAGGATTAAAATTCCAATCTATGAAAGGTTTCCGTTCTACAATATTCTTAAAGGAACGATAAATTATCCAGCAATTCGGGCTTATACGTACGAACCTATTAGGTAGAAAGGGCTAAATGGCATCTCTTTTCAAGCATACAGTAGGGTCAACAGTCAGATCAGCAGTCTCTGGCTAATGTTTATTGTGAACGCCGCTGTCGTTATTTGATTGCTGTTATTCTGTGTGTCTGTGTGTAATGATCAGTTGTGTTTTGCAGGGTTGCTTTATTTTTACCCTTAACTTAGAAATAGAGAAAGACATAGTGCTAGATATAAATTTATAAGCCACTTGGGGTTAGAAATATTGCGGGAAAACGTGAAACGCCATCAAACCATGTCGCCTCGAGTTCATGTCTAAATGAAGTAAGTAATTTTTATATTAAAACTATAATTCTGTCTTATTTTTAAATTATTAGTGCATATACAAGTCGGCGGTGTGCATTATGTCTCTTACCTTCTTTTCCACATGTTTTTTATGTGAAATCTGCGTTAAGCTCGAGTGACGCTGATGACCTGGAGTCGCCTCTGAGTTGCAAGAGAAATCAACAGAACAGAAAGAGAAATTAACCAAACTCGAAATAAGATCAGAAATATAACTAGAAAAACAAGCAACGTAGAAGAAGAATGCATAGCAGGAATTTGCGAAAGATGCCTCAAGACAGTCAACAAGTACATAAATAAGAAAATGAAAGTATAACCAGGAATCGGCAGTATATGCATTGATCCGTCCAACTCCAAATGAGACACCACCGACGATGACATCATGAAGGCTGAGATATTCCCCCAATACTTTAGCGGTGTAATGACTACTGAGCCTGCTGGAGACATACCAAGAATCTTTATTGGAAAGAATATTGCACCTATGAACAGAATAACAATAACAACTGATCAGGTCAAAATGCCTCTTAAGAAACTCAATCCCAATAAGACTCCTTGGGTGGATAATATCCAAGCTATCTTTTTTACCGAAATATCAGGATGAGTAAGTGAGCCGCTCTGTTACCTGTATCAGCAAAGTTTGTAGGATAGAAATTATCCGCTGTGACAGCAATCTACAAGAAAGGACCAAAACTATTGCCGGAAAACTACTACCCAGTAGTTATAGAGACAATAATAAGGGACAAACTTTTAGATCATCTAATATCCAATGATTTAATCTCTAATGCCCATTATGGGTTTTTACCCAAACGGTCTACCATGTTGCAATTGCTTTTCATATTAGATCACTGGACGATATCATTGGATAAAGGTCATATGGACATAATTTACACTGATTTTCTCGAGGCGTTTGATTCTGTCCCACATAGAAGACTTATCAGCAAACTACGAGCCTATGAATTCAGCGAACAAATTGTCAGTAGGATCGAAGGATTCTCTTTCCATCGGAGTCAGAGAGTCCAAATCAATGGTATGACATTTACATTCACCCCTGTGACATCAGGCGTGCCACAGGGCAGTATTGTTAGCCTGGCGCTTTGTGTCATATATATCAATGACTTACCTGACATTTGCCTATCAGTACTGTTACTGTTCGACGATGATACGAGTAGTAAGATCTTCAGAGTAATTAAGGACTTGAACGACTAGTTCCCTCTATAATAGGACCTGCATACAATACATCTATGGGCACAAAAATGGTTACTTACCCTTCAACCACATAAACTAAAACTACTGACTTTGACCCTGAAACAGGAAATAAGTAACAGGACTTAATTTGTTGTGCCTAATAGATTCGAGTCAAGTGATATAGAGAAAGACATTAGCTTTTACATTGACCATAGACTCCAGTTTGACCATCACATCACAGAAGAAATCAAGACTGCATACAAAATCTTAGGAGCAATAAAAAGAGCATTCAAGTTTATGAAGATAACAATTTTCAACTTAATGTTTGAGATTCTAGTAAGATGCCACCTTTAGAAATAGATATATAGATGGCCCCCTAAAAGAGAAGGGCATAGCGAGAGAGCATGGAAGAGGTCCAGAGAAGGACAACATGGATGCTCCCAGCACTCAAGAATTTACCATGCGAATAATGCCTGACGAAGTTGGAGCTCCGGCTCCTTGCATACCGAAGATTCATGGGTGAGCTGTTTGAAAGTTTTAAAGGAATAAACAGCCATTACGATACTAATATTGTCCCTGAGTTCAAGCGTAGGAGTGAGGACGAAATAGCTACTGACCACTAAAAACGAATAGAGCAAAATAAAATATTAGAGCAAATTTAGGTGGAGAAAAATAAAAGAATCGTGTGGATTGTTCTTACCCAATTTTAAACGAATTCCGATAAGAGTTTTCCTGACCTTTAGGCCTAGAAGAATAGCATCGATGGGAAAAAGAACAGGATTTAATTATTAGGAAATATGAAGTAGGAACATTTTTAGAATTTTTAGAACAAAAGGCCGTTGCTAAATCCGGATCGGCAGTAGGCCACTGACCGAAGGTCTGCCGGCGAAACGCAAGCTCCTGTAATGAGGAGTAGCAAAGCTGCTTTTGTTGATTAAAAAAAACGAAACAAAATTCTTTTGATAGAATAATAATTTTTCGGCAAATTATTTTCAGCTCATAACTCCCATTTCCCCAATGAGCGACAAATTAAGAGAAGACTAATCTCCTTAAGACTGTCCCTACTCAGTGAAACAAGTTTTACACTCTTCGTTTCTAGCAAAATTCGATTATTTATTTCTAGTATTAGACTAGATTACTCCTAGTTAATTGCCTAACTAGGGAGAGGTGAGTTGGTAGGTCTAGATATTTGGCATAGCAATTCTTACACTTTCAAAGAATTTCGTTTGGTTTCTATCCTTCCGAATGGGAAGGTTTGTAGATTCAATTTGATTCAATTCATTTTAAAATCTTCTTTAGACATTTTTCCAAAATGGCACAAACTTTGCGGATTTTATTTCATTTTCCGCATTTAGGAATTTACTAAGAGAGAACGATATCCATTATATAAGAAATTTGAAAGGCAATTTTTATATATTGGCTTCAAAATGCGAATTATTTTTTACATTTTCAAGATTTGTTTTGGAATAAATAAGCGAAGTTTGTTAACCTAAATAAGTGCTATATTTTTCTCACTTCTTAGCCTATGCTTCTAATTTGAGGGAACATTTTGAAACCAAAATGTCTTATAAAACTATTTTAACAATAAAAAAAAGATATCAAATACAAGAGACAACACTAACTTCCCCCATAAAAGTCCATCCGAAACATTTTCAGGAGAAATGGATGTAGGTGACTTCCTTGGGAGATGCATGGGCGAGTGAGGGAGATATTGGGGTGAGGAATAGATTCCATAGGGCGGGGATCAGGGGCAGAGGGGATAATACCATATCGAATAATAACAATCTTGTCGGAGAAGACCGTAAATATTGGCTGGGGTGATGGGAGGAAAGACACTCGGGTGTTAGAGAGACCCGGAAGAATTATATATATTATATATTCACTTTTACTACCAGCGGATTCGGCGGTTGTGAGCTACACGGGGAGATTTCAGAAACGCACAGTAAGATTCGGTGGCTCCGGTACCCAATTGGCAATGAATTCCCTTTTAAGGAGGGAAATTAGCGTCATTTTTGAGGGCAAGGGAACACAGGTTAATTTATGGAGATGATTTTATTTTGATCGTCCGAACGATGACGAATATACGATGTGGCTTCCGTAGTAAAATGTTCGGGTGATTTACCTGAATAAATTCGGACAAAGAAACCCCCTTCCCCCGGGTACAAATGTTGACCTCCTCTGCCAATTATAAGGAAATATGTATAATCCAACGAGGGGATATTCGTTATATGGGGAAAATATGTGAGAAAGAAGAGGAATGAAGGAAGAGACCTGAATGACCTCCAAAATGGTCTCAAGGATTAGAGCAATCAACCTCATGAACTAAAACTACCAGGACCGGGGTATTTTGACCCCTTCCAGCTAACCCACCAAACATTTTCGAACAAAAAGGCCCCAGGGACTCATAAGTACGAAATGTATTTTGCCGCGCGGGGGGGGGGGGGGGTAGGGAACGACAACCAACCAGGGATTCTGTTAGAGGGTATGGAAGGAGAGGAGTGATAGTAGTGTGTGTGGTAGGTGTTTAGGGGGTGGGGAGGCGTGCTTTGGGCCTTCCTTCCCACCAGGGTTGAATCCCGAGTGGGCGAGATGCTACAGCCCATGACACCACATGAGTATGAGGGCCCAATATAGCCTGGGGTAAAAGTGATGAGGGAGGGGGGTATGAGGGGCAATCATTACCCCCTTCATCTGAAACCTGGAGGAGTGCCACGCCATCTCGCCCCTAGCCCCTCCAGGAGAAACTGGCGCCCTCTCTTGAGTTGTCTTTTGCAACTCTTGTAAATCTCCCACGATCATTTTCGCGCCTGCTTAGTCATAGTAAAGAGGGAAAGAGGGCTTTAGTTTTTTTTTCCCAAAAAATAAGACATAAAGAGGATGGGAGCGGCGGATATTTAATTGGCGTTGATGCGCGCTGACCCCAATTTCTGGGAAAGGGGTTTGAGTTAAACTTGACCTTGAATAAAGGAGGAGGAAGTGAAGGTGTGTAGGAAGATTCTATTGGTAGTGTTGGGGCTGGACGGAATTCAATTCTTCAAGTGTCATCTGCATCATGGTTAAGTGTATGTGGTAGGTGCAGCATAATTTCTCCACAATGACTGACTCCCACAGAGTGGCGGTGTGGGGAAGGAACGAATCTCATTCCCGATGGGTCACTGCAAGGCGTCGATGCGATCCCCAAAATCCCTCAAGCGAGGAAGTTCCTAACTAATATTTCTCTAAGAAATAAAAAAAATAGGCGAGTGGGTCCCTATTTGGCCACAAGTATTGTCATATATTAAAATTGGAGAGAATTGGCCAAAATTGTACATCTAGGAATTTGAGTGGAGGTTCAAAAAGCAAATTCCTGCTTAGATGTTGATGACGTCAGAGAAGGTGAAAAAAGGTCCCCACAAATATACGTGATATACCATCGAGCTCGATTGGTTGCCTTAATGGGCGCTGGTCAGTCACTACCAGATGACGATGGAATAGGACAATCAATAGATTACACAATATAACCTCAATTTTTGTCCTGACCTAAGTGTTATTTTTAGACTTTTTTTATTGTGAAACAATCAGAAAATAGCCATTGTTTCTTTTCAACTTGGCTTTTGTCGCTTATACGAGGGTCGGTCAATAAGTTTTGCGAATCGGTAGGGCAAAACAGAGGAAGGGAGATGGCTGTTTGTGGGGGAGTTAGGACAAGTTATGTCAAGTCAGAACCTGCAGCCGCACGCTCCTGCCTCGTCTCTGTAAGAAGCAGTAGCTGATCGCAGATCGTCAGTCACAAATTTTTCAACAATGGAGAAGGTTAAGCACCGCGCAGTGATCAAATCTTTTACCAAAGAAGGCAAGAATGCAAAAGAGAACAATGAACGCATGGTTGCAGTGTACACCGACACCGCCCCTTCCTATGCAACCATTGCACGCTGCAATAGGGAGTTCCGCTATGGTCGTAAGTCCTTTGAAGATGACCCCCGTCCAGGACGTCCTTCAGACGTGACCAACTAGGATAATGTGGCCCGTGTGGAGAGGATGATCCTCAAAAATCGACGGGTGAAGGTTGAAGAAATCGAGCGAGAACTTGGAATATCACATGAAAGTGTTTTTAACATCATTCACGACAATTTGGCCATCGACTTCAACGTCGTCAAAGTCCACAAGGCCAGAGTTGCACAAGCTGCCTTGCGCGAGTGCGGATTCAGTCCAGATCTGGCCCCTAGCGACTAATTATTATTCCGTTAGCCCTAAGGCTGCACTGCGTGGACGCTGGTTTAGGGACGATGAAGATTTCCAGCTCACCGTCCAGGAATGGATTGACCAGCTTTTGGAAGATTTCTGGTTGTCGGGAATTCGAAACCTCAGGGACAAGTGGCGCAAGTGCATTGAAGTCGAGGGTAATTATATTGAAAAATAATAAAACACTTTTCCTCATATCTCGTTATCTTATATCCGAATTGCAAAACTTATTGACAGCCCCTCGTATGATGAAATATTTACTAAAAATAGGCAGATTTTACTTCAGCCATTACAAGGTTAAATTTATTAAATTTTTTTGAAACACACGAAATAAATATAAAGTATAAAAAAAGATGCTAGAAGTGAACACTTTTCCTCGATTTCCGTTTGTGAGGTAAGGACCCTTAATGCAGTCTTCCATCATGATTTCCTTCTATATTCCCTGGTATATATGTCAAAGTTCAGTATATATTAATGAAAACGATCCCTTTGCTACTATGAGTATGCTCCTATATTCCCCTCGAACCGATCAAGATGGGCATCAAGGATGTGGACCTTCATTGACCTCCTGCAGCCCATTTTGCAATAGTTTTTCAGTAAGCTCTCATCCAGTTTCAGGCTTTTGTTCCCTTTTTAGTAAACTTTTCAGAGAATTTGATCACTATACACCCTGAACAAAGCTAGTTGCTTCTTTTTTTCGGTGAACCACGCTAATAGAAACTATCTTTATCTATAAGGTGTTTGATCTGTTCCTGCAGCCACAACGTTGTTCGCTTATAACTAAAGGCCATTCACGCGTGCGCATTAAAACGTTTACTCATTGTAAGTATATTATATGAAATTAGATGATGTTGTACATGTGTTGCGTTCTCTTCACTGAGGAGATTCGGGCGACCCTTGAAGGAACAGGCGGTTTGGGAACTGGTTGAGTCTATTCCGTAGATGAGCGTCACCAACTGATGTGACGTCGACAGCAGAAGGAAAAGACATGTAGTGGGTCCAGTCAAAGTGCATGATGGGGTTAAAGTGACCGCAACCACCTACTGCAATCTCTTCAAGGAGGTCCGGGATCCTTGGCTAGATGGCATACCGTTTTCACTTTAAGGACTCTAATTTTTATGCCTGTTAACGCCTCCATCTCATTATGTCAGGACCACCCAAGCGTTTCTAAGCTGTTACTGAATACAAGGTGACAAGTTCCTGGTGGGGCCGCCCGCCTCTCTGGGTCTCAACCCGATCGATAATTCCTGTTCTATCATTAAACAGGATGTTTTGTCAACGGACGACAATTTTCGTCTGAAAAAGTCTTAATGGACGCCCATCTTACCTGCAGCACAAGCAGTCCAAACTACTAATATTAGAAATTAACAATTTCCATGCTTTATCGTGGTTATGAAGTCATCCGTCGAAATACGGATCATGTGACCAAATAATTCATTATTTCCATTAATCATTTATTATAATTATGGTCTTATGTTAAATATATACGCGAAGTATGTTTAGTGTGTATAATTACCTTTTTCTCTTCCAAAATATGTTTAGATATATTATTTTTATTCAAAAACTCTTAGCGTGGTTCATCCATAAAACGACGAATCAGAAATAAAAATTGAAGGGGGCAACACAGCATGAAGAAAAGATAATATAAGGGTTGCCATATTGTGCAAAGAAGACTTAGGTGGGGGCGTAGGAACCGAAGCTACTCTTGGGCTGACCTGCTTTCAGGGGGCAGCTATACGAGTCTGTGAAGTCGGCTTCGTGACAACCTTCGGGGTTGGGGGGCTCCTATGTGTCTAACAACTCGGTGGAGGCGCACAGTCGTTTCGCCTCACGTGAAATGGTCACGCTGGAAGAGGGGTGGGATGCCTGGTTTTAGCTGAATCTAGTAATGAACACTTTGTGTCGCAAGCTCTACTAGGAGAGATCTTTGGGTGAGCAAAACCTGAAGAGGGGTTCCGAATGCGCGCGGGAGTGCCCGTGCCCATAGGCCTGGGTGGGCCTGTAGGAGAGGGTGCTTTTTAATATTGAGGCCTACGACATCCTTGATAGCGCTAGGTGCGCCAAAACCTGGTCCAAACCTCGCTAAAGGAGAGACGATCTGTTCCACAGCCTAAACAGCCAGGATTTTCTGATATAGTAGTTACACGCTTCATTGCTTCGAGAAAGCAGGGTCCAGCTCGTCGCAATTGACACACTCAGTCATGTACGATAAGGACCTATTGTGTACGACCTTGCAACAACTTACACAGCCTTCGGGTAAACCCTAATTTGCACTTCTACATGATCGAATCGGAAGGCCAAAGCGGAGGAAGTAGTGTCCTCTATGAGTGAACCCGTTTCTCTACTCCCAGGAAATGTGCCGCAAGGCCAGATGTACCATCTTCAGCCAGATCTTTCTCAGAGATGGTGATCTTGATCGTCAAACTAAAACCAGGTTGAGGAGAGGGTCACTCCTGCCCTTGGAAGTATTTGGGGGCTCATGCCACCTAAGGAGCCTCTTTCACAGGGTCAAACTCAGGCTCGTTGTCTAACACCAAGCCAAAGTTTGCCCCAATGGAAGATCCTGTCATTTTGGGTTTGGTCACTTCCTGGAACATCTCTACCTTAGCAGAGGCTTCCAACTCCACCCCTCTTCAAGATATTAGGTATCTACACAGGGGAATCATAGCGGCCATGGTACTTTCCGGGGGCAGGCATGCCATCTACTTTAGGAGCGGACATGTCGTCTCCTATCAGCTTGACAAAACTCGGATCGATGCGGTTCGTGGATAAATCCCAGGGTGCGATGCGTCCCTTAACAACCTTATGGGTGTTGTGGTATGTCATGTGACCCCAAATGTAGACGTGGGTAGAGAGTTAGCGCAACCTCTGTCTCGCTGTGTTCTTAAAGTTCCCGGCGGCAAATCGGCCTTAACGGGTAAGGGGCACACCACCGAATCTGTTAAAAGATGAGATGGAGAGACGCCCTCTCCGTTACGAGAGTATTGAAGGGACCCATAAGAAAACACAGGAAGAGCAAACCTAGTCCCAGGGGGGTGCAACCCATACACCTCTCAGAGTGGTACTCTCATTTAACTCATTCACCGCAAAACTAAGGTCGAGTGAGGATTGAGAGAGAGGCACGTAGTTAAATATGGCTAAACCTGACTAACACGAAAAAGCCTGCCAACACACGCCATTTTCTGACACTTGTGACCCCTAATGATTAAAGAATGCGGTTGTTTGGATACATCCATCCTCCAGATGCTCCTTCCTATCCTTGCCCATCTGATCGAAGAGCTTGAGATGGGTGTCCTAAACGTGGATGAGTTTACGCATCACTGTCCGAGAACCGCTTCCTTTTCTTGCCGTGACCTATCTTTGTGCTCTTCGGATGCACAGCCTGATTTTGATTGGGTGGTGGTCGATGAACTCCATAGGAGTGATCACTTTCCCATTCAAATATCATTTTCAGGGCAACTGCCGCCTGAGAGCCCACCTCAGTGGTGCTTGGCGCGGGCGCGGTGGCCTGCATTTACGGAAATGACTGAATTCAATATCTCAGTCGAGGAGTTTAGGTCGGTAGATGAGGCCTTTTGAGTTCTTCTCCGGCAACCTCATCGCCGTGGGCCTGACTACTATTCCTAGGAAGTCTGACCGTTTTGCACGCCGACTACTCCCATGGTGGTCGGCCGAGTGTGAGACGGCCCTCAAACAACAGCGTTATGCCTACATGCGAAATAAGCGCCGCCCGAACGATTTCACTGTCGCTGAATTTCGTCGGGCTAGGGCTAGGTTTCGGTATATTTGGAAGCACACCCGCCGCTTTTCTTGGCGGGCATACGTGTCTTCACTTAACGGGAAGACCCATTAACCTGAGGTGTGGAAGCGAGTCAAAAGGATTCGGGGCAAGTTCTCGCAGGACCCCCCTCCTGTTCTCCAGGAGAATGGGACCGCAATCTCGGACACGGCGTCCGCGGTGGAATCCTTAGCAAGCGCTATTTCCGCATTCTCTAGCCGGGATGCTGCTCCTCCAGCATTCAATGTACGCCGTGATGATGCGGAAGGCCGCTGGCTGGACTTTACCTCCAGAGGCGGAGAACCCTTCAACGACAAGTTTACTGTGAGTGAGCTGCGCTCCGCTCTCGCTTCTTGCGCGGACACCGCCCATGGTCCGGACGACGTCCAGTACGCCATGCTTCGACACCTGGGTGAGCAAGGCATGGCCTTTCTGTTAGATTTGTTTAACAGGATCTGAGTGGAGAGGCTTCTCCCAGACTCCTGGTGAATCGCTACTGTGCTCGCCTTTCGCAAACCGGGAAGAGATCACTCTACTCCGACCGGTTTCCGCTGAATCTCTCTAAGCTCTTGTGAGTGCAATTGATGGAGAAAGTGGTAAATGTTAGATTAGCCTTTTTCCTGGGCAGCGGAGGCCATCCGTCTTCTGCACAGTCCGGCTTCCGAAAGTTTCACTCTACGTCAGATGCTCTGCTCCGACTGGAAAATGCCGTCTGCGAGGCTTTCCTTCGTATACAGCACTACGCCACGGTGTTTTTCGATCCGGATAAGGCCTATGACACCGAAAGGCGATACGGTATCATGGAGACTCTCCACACGATGGGGGCGAGGGGACGCCTCCCAATGTTTATAACTGAATTTTTGCGAGATCATCGATTCTACGTACGGGTGGGGGGAGCCCTCTCCGGTCCAAAGGAGCAGGAAGAGGGTGTCCCGCAGGAAAGTGTCCTCAGTGTCACACTCTTTGCCCTGAGCATCAACGGCATCACCTTGGTGCTGTCGGAAGATGTTCTCGCTACGCTCTTCGTGGACGAACTTTTGATCTCTTTTGGTGCGGCTCAGATGCCAACTCTGGAGCGTTGACTCCAACAGGCATTGAACGGCGTCTCTCGCTATGCTGAAGCTCACAGGTTTCGGTTTTCTTTGGCCGAGACTAAGGTGGTGCACTTCTGCCACCATCCACGACTTCACCCCGATCCAGATTTGTTTTTTTAATGGGGTGCGCCTGGATTGTGGTGGAATTGCACCGTTTCCTTGGTCTTGTATTCGACCGACGCCTCACCTGGGAGGCTCATATTCGCAGCCTTAGGGTCTCATGTACCCACGCCATGGACATTCTCCGTTCCGTGACGTTCAACGCTTGGTGCGCTGATAGGGCTACAACCCTACTTTTTATCGATCCTTTGTTCGTTCGAAGCTCGACTACGGATGCAAGTTTTATGCATCCGCAGCAGAGCGTTTATTGCGGAAGGTAGATTCGATACACCACACGGGCCTTCGCCTTGCGACCGGGGCCTTCGGCACTTCCATTATTAAGAGCCTGTTGGTCGATGCTGGGGAGATGCCCCTCGCTCTGCGACACGTGCAGTGCATCACTCGCCTGTACGCGCGAGCCCGGCGCCTCCCTTAGTCGCCAACAGCTCTCAGTGCACGCGCAGCTGATCTCGATGGTGCCTATGCCGCCGAGAGACGCCAGTCATACCCTAAGCCCTTTGGGTTTAGGGGCAGGAAACTCCTTCGAGAGCTAGATATATCTCTCTAGCCGGTGGAGCCCCTGGTTCTGCCTAGGACGCCACCCTGGAGGGTACCACATTTGACTATTTGTCGCCAAGCCTCTGCTCCCAAAGCTTGTACGGCGCCGGAAGTATTGCGTTGACCTTTTTGGAGCACACATCGTGTCACGCTTAAACCGTGCCAGTGTATACGGATGGCTCAAAGTCCAGAAAGTGGGTCGGCTTCCTTGCCGTATCCCTTCTGTTTGAAGTCAGCGGGGCTCTGCCAGGCGCTGCACCTGTCTTCACGGCCGAGCTGGTGGCAATACACCACTCGGTACGGGAGATTACGCGACGTGCCCGGTTTGGAGACCGGATTGTAATCTATAGCGACTCACATAGCACCCTGGGTGCTCTCGGGGCATTGGAATCCCCGCATCCCCTGATTCGCGATATCCGTGACGCCACGGTTATGGCGATCCGGAAAGATGTCAAGATTATCTTCTGATGGGTTCCTGGACATGTAGGAATTGCGGGAAATGAGCGCGCAGATGAGGGAGCCAAAGAGTCCGCGTGGACTCTGCGACCTGACCAGCCTTTCGCTCTTTCTCACACCGACTACATGGCAGGAATACGGGCAGCTCTTCGGACTGCTTGACAAAGAAGATGGGAGACGGTCGAAGGGAACCTAAAGTTCCGTGCCATTGCGCCGCGACTGTTCCCATGGACCTATCCCCCAATTCAGCCACGGCCTCAGGTTGCTTTCTGTCGTCTCCGAATCGGACACACTCGTGTTACGCATCGCTATTTGATGGAGCGCTCGCCTGCGCCCTATTGCGACGACTGCGTCGTCCCCCAGACTGTTCGGCACATTCTGGTCAAATTTCCCAGTCTGGGTGATCTTCGAGCACGTTACCTATCCCAGTACCAGGATAGGCGAGATCGCTACCGCCTGTCCTTTGTACTCGGGAAGAGTGCGTGCACATTGACTGGTGGACTTTTTGACTATTTGGGGGAGGCCGACCTTCTTTCTCCCTTTCATTCAACTAGGTTTAGTTGTTGTTTTTGTTATTGTTTTGTTATTGTTATTGTTATTTCTTTTTATTGTTGTTTCCTGTTCAAATTTTTTAAAGTAGCCTAGAACTAGGCTGTTTGTTTACGGCGACTTATGCCTAAGTGGGCAGTCGCAAGGTAGCCCCTTAAAAAAAAAAAAATCTTGTGTCGGGGTTTCGGACTTTCCAGTGGTTTGTCCTGTGCGTTAATGAATGGTGTTCGCAACCTAGGACAGCGACTTACGCCTACACGAAGCTATTCAGATACCGCTCGTTTCCCTAAGGTCGCAGTTAGAGAGAATGGGCAGATATCCTTCATAGCATTACGAATCGTCGACAGGATGGCCAGGATCAGAAGATCTACTGTGGCAGACTCAAAGACGTGATCTGAGACTTTTAGTTGTCCTGGCAGCCAAAAAGGCCGTGAAGCCCGCCCTCTTCAAGCACTTCAGACTTATTTACCCGGGAAGGGCCACATGGAGGGGGTCAGCCCATTACACGCAGGGAAGTGGGTATTGGGCCAAAACCGATATTCCCATTATTCGTGCCCCAATGCCCAGGTCCCCTCAAGGCTTTGATTCTAGATGTTCCAGAGCCTCTTGTTTGCCATAGCCTGTGCTAGCTGGTCAGCTCCTTAAGCCTAGACAGAGGGTTGAATGGATAGTCATAGAGAGCAAGGATGGTTGTAAGGGAGCGAGGAGGAAGCGTACCAACTTACCCAGACCACATCGAAGAGTTCATTTTAACCCAGTGGCGGGGCATCCATAATTTCCACTCTGCGCGTGTGAGAAGAGTTCCTCCTGGTACCAAGTACAGGTAAACAAAAGGTTGAGAGGATAGTCGTAGAGTAAACAAAATATAAAGTAGCGCTGAGACGGAAAGAGGGGGCTGCGCACCAACAACTTTACCAGGCCTCATTTGAGAGTTCAGTCAACCCAGGGACGGGTCTTCCCTAATTTACACTAAAGCCTGGAGGATTTGAAGCTCCTCCAGGTACCAAGTGTAATAGACTACACAGGGTACCTCTCTCCGTGGGATTCATTCAATAATCGTGTTAGTAATCAGCAGCCAACTACAAGTACAATAGAATTCTCTTCATAAGCAATTGAAAGCATTGAATTAGTATCCCTGGCATTGGTCTTATGTCTTTAAACATACGAGGAGGGACTCGTAAATAGCTGCCAAATACGTGAACCTTAACTGAGACAACATTCTTTTACGCCAAAGGCTCTGGAATCACGCTGGGAAGAATATTGAGGCAGTTCACAAGTCCCTAGTACTTGAAATTATCTGGTTTTGTTAATATATTTGGCCCAACTACAACGATTATCCCCTCTTATTTCTCAAGTAGAACGAAAACTGTTCTTAAGCCATTACTTTGATGCAAGACTGGTACAAGCAGAAACAACAATTAGAGAGTTACCAAGCAAGGAAATTTGCTATTTTTATCCCGAATTATCTCGTTGGATTTATATTGTGAGAGACCCTGGTAAAGTCTTTAGAATGAGTTAAAACAGAGTAAATATTCACCCAAATGATTTCTTAAAATATATTCGTAAAGTGAAGAATTTAAGGTAAGTGATAATGCGTTAAAGATACATAACTAGAATAATCAAGAGAAGACATGATACACTCGCGACTGGTACAATGCGCAACTCTCCGGTGCGTGCTTCCTTTCCAAAAGGATGGCAGGTCACCATAAAAGCCCCAGGATCATTTGCACAAATACCGCGAGAAAACTCCGCAAAAACAAACACAAACAATAAATCTCGGAGCTGACGCAGACCCTTTCCTCTGGGATCGTATTGAATAAATCACGTGGGTTCGACGGTCTTATGGCTTCAGCCTAATAGGCAGTGGAAAGAGGTAGTTTTTGTAGGACTTGTCATCAGCCAATTGATCAATACCAATTTTTTTCTATTTTATACTTTGCCCATGACATTTGCATTCATCTTCGTATCTATGAGGTTCCTAACTCTTTCCTACTTAGCTTTTCTTGGAAAATTTAAATACGTCTTTCGGTGGTTAGAGCTGAAAATGTTTGTCACCTCGTTGTATATTAATTTAGGGCTAAGAAAACTCGTAAGTGTGCACTCCAGAAGAGCCAGATTTAGCAAATGTTGCCGGTTTAATTTGTGAGCTACGTGATTCTGGTTTACAATTTTATTTACATTTCTAAAATAGAAAACATAATAACTCAGTCTTTGTGATGGATTAAGAGAAATATTTTTAGGTTTCTCAAATGGATGTGATCGGATGCCAATTTGAAACGACGGATTAGGATGGGTTCAGTCGACTAGAAATCCTTTTTTTTAAATGAGTTTAAGATGGATATGATCTGATACCATTTAGAAATGATCATCAAAGTATGTTTTGGGTCTTGAATGTAAGAAAACCCAACCCATCGACAAAAAGTATTCTTAGGCCTCATTTCAAGCAGTCAACATGAGAGCAAAAGTATTTTGCCAAATTAATTGCAATGGAACATCGGCAAGAGAATTTCTTCGACACCATCGACTCTTGAATCAGCCACAAGATGTATTCTGTGACAGAACTTAACCTTACCGAATCTTCACTAAGAGGGTCTGCGTAGCACTGAGGAATGCACCGCAAGAAACCTTGCAACCAGCTTCTAGATTTTACTTGTTGCAGAATTCTGAGATCAAAATTGAGTGACCTTCTCATAGCATTCGAGTTTTACAGACCCGAGTTTTTTTTTATTTAATTTTTTTCATAACCAAATGTAGTATACAGTGCCGTCTAAAAACCTTTGTCATAGAAAGTTGTAGGTTTGAAAATTTGTTTACAATAATCTACAGGTATAACCTACAAGCATAAACTGCATGTATAGACTACAGGTATAAACTATATATATATATATATATATATATATATAAAGGTTAGTTAAATTATCAAAGTTTGCATAACTTTTACCCATACGAGGTTTATACCAGTAACTTCTCGTACACCAATTTTGGAAACATTGGATTTTCTCTGGCCAAAACAAGGTCTGCTGACCAGCGTCTCACTTATTCTGATTTAGGACTTTACGACCTTTAAAACTTCCCGGACTAACCTTAGGAGGACATTGGCAATTATATCAATTGAAAAAGAATTTAAAACAACATAAGTTTTTCAAATTTCATTAGAATCGGACGAACAGTTATGTTATTGCGGACCGACCGACCGACATAGTGAGATATAGAGTCACACGCGACTAAAAAAGAAAGATGTTTTGATAGAAATAGATGCTTTCTGATATTTTTAGGCGATACTGTATATGTATCAATGTTTTTTGTGGAGTTCGGTTCGTAGATCGCATTAAAACCCTGTAGATTGCACCCTAAAACGGCAACTACTAGATATCTAAGCAAATTTCAAAATTCTACAAACTCCCTTTTGTAGTTGGTTTAACCGTTTTTGGTACATCGTACTTATCATTAACAACCTTACAATGCAAAATGGTTAGTATCACAGTCATTTATAATCCTTTATGCACAAGTGTGATTTTAATGTTACCTTCTCTGATTACAGCCATGATGTCCACGTGAAATTGGGGATCCATTTTAAGAAGAGAAGAAAACCATGGACTATTTTAAAAGCTAGAATTAGCTCATATATTAGTTGTTTCGTTTTCGTATGATTCTTGATCATTTTATTTAGTTAATCTTCTTATATAGAAATATGCCGTTGTATTTATTATTCCAACGAACTTTAACAATGATTTTAAAGTCTCATTTGTTTAAATCCTATGCGTTTATCTATACTCTGCAAGACAAATCATGTTTTAACGACAAATCTCTATTTTGAACTATATTCTATATCTATTCGGTTTTTAAATACATTATGTAGTGAAGTGTTTGCACAATATACGAATTACAACTTTTGTGCAAGCTTATGAATTATGTTGCCTCTGCTCTACTAATTAATCGTTGATTACTTCACTAAATTGTTAAATACACCCTGTATTCTAGCAGCGTATCAACTATTTCCTCAGGCTCAAAGTAATCTCACATCCATTTCTTTGTCTAAAACCTGCTATTGGAAGTTTCAGAGGAGAAAATGAAGGAGTTTGCAAGAATACGCCCTGTGTTTGGCAGCTGTATTGATGTGACACGATCGATATTGGAGGACTAAAGGCTAAAAAATGTCGTACGTGATTCATTTTGAGCCGATTACAGGAGACGTAAAGCAAATCACTCTTTTCTTCACTATTAATTATTCGTTCTTACATTCAGAATGAGGGAAATATTTAATTCATTGGAGCTATTAAAGGGGGGGCCATTCCCTCAGGGGGTGGCTGATCCCTCGCTGGTTCCCCCCTTAAGTTGTAGGGCAACAAATAACAAGGCCCAAAATCAGAGTAAATCGGTGGTAAAAATACCTACCAAGAAATCTTCTAACCAGATAAAGAAATACATATAAAGATCAGAATGACACTTGCCGGCAAGTCTGCAAGCACCACATGCTACATATCGTTGCAGATGTAGGTGTATGTCTGTACGTAAGGGGTAGTATTGTGTGTAGACACCGCCCAACGATCGTGTAAAACTTCCCTGATGTCAAGTGGAGGGGGAGCTCAGCGTCAGAAGTTTGTAGAATGGGGACATAAAAACCCCATAGGGAACCCATAGGGGTCACTCCTCTCACCTTCTCGGCTGGGCCTGGAAATGAGAATGAAGTGGTGATGTTGTGCTGTGAAGGCGTTGTTGTGTATCCGCCAATGGGCAGCCAGATCGTGACGCCTCTGAAAGAATTTGTCGTCGCTCACTGCGATCGAACTCGTGTCTTGACGCTACAAGTCCAACGCCGTACCCACGCGGACAGCTTCAGATAAAAGAGGAGAAATTAAATATCGAGTTCTCACTCCTAGGGCCAAAAGGAGACTTCTCGGTCACGCATCTTAGCTTCCCCTAACTTCACCGCTTTTATATGGAGCTCTTTTCACACATTTTTTTTTCCAATTCCGCCACCTGGAAGTTTGATTTCCCGTTGAATGGGGTCCTCTTTTAGCCCCTAAAATCGAGGGATCTGAAGTAGTTAAATATTATCGTCCCTCGAATCGATCGGGACTATGACTAGTAGGGCCAAGCTTCGATCTCTGATTGTTTTGAGGCTGAAATGAAATGATATCTAGATTGACTTACGAGGGCATCTACTTAGTGGGCAATAGTGATAGAAGACGAGACAGACCGAAAGGGGTGTTGACGAAGAAACGTAAAGGACTCCACCACGTTCAAAATCGCTCCTTCCAAGGCCAGAGGATAAGGCAAATCCTTTAAATAAGACAGTTCGTATGACGGAGCGATGGGACCATAATGTACGAACGACGAGATCTTATTTAGGGAGGAAAGGCAAGATTACTTTTCAGATTCGCGTTCGGGAGGATTAGAACCGATTTTTTTATAATATTATTATTATTATTATAAGGAATAAATATTATGTTTAACAAATTACGTCAATTATAATAATGATTATTTGTAGAGGGAAGAAATGTGTTGTACGCGCGGCGGAAAGTGGTGTAAGAAAGAGAGGTGTTTTGTGTGTGTGAGGCACCAAAAGGGTGTAAGAGAGAAGCGGTGTTTGGTGTGTGTGAGTCATTGCGATTCCATGTTATTAATATTATTATCATTACTATTATTATAATTATTATTAATAGTATCATCTTGAAAGTAAGAATCCAAAGCCAACGTCTGAACCTTCTGCAGAAATTGTTTGGAATTGGTGAAGTTAGGAGGAGGTACATGACGAGGGTAGCCGAAGAGAGGCAGAGTCCGGATGGACTTACTCTTTTAACTTAGAGGGGGCTCAATTCCCCACAACCTCACTCCCCCAAATCAGCACTGAAGGCAGATCCCTCCCCCTCCCCCCAACACACCGGAGGAGGGGTGAAGAACAAGCTGTGTTGTGCATCAGGTGCGAGGTGGAGCAAATATCAAGATTCTCTACTCTTTATACAGCCATATATCGACCTTCTCCACAGACAGCCACACATTCACTAATTCCACATATGTATGTTCTGCATATACTATCGCGGATTCACAGTTCTCCATATTCAGCCACGTTTCCACCTACTCCACTAAAAGCCCCGCCTCCATCTTGTCCCTATACAACCAAGCACCCATCTTCACCCTAAACAGACGTGTATTCACCTTCTCTACACGCAACCACAGACTATACACAGACTATCACGCATCCACCTTCTCCACCTTCTCTACTTCACATATATACACGAATCCACATTCTCCACAGTAAGCCACGCCACAACTTTTTCTAATACAGCCAAGCATCCACCGTCACAACAATAAACGTGCACATACAACCACGCATCTAGCTTCTGCAAAGACAGCCGCGCATTCACCTCATATAAGGACAGGGGCGAATTCACATTTTGCATTAACAACCACGCATTCACATTCTCCACACATAGCCAAACATCCACACAGAGAGTCGCGCATTCTCCTTCTCTATAGTTAGCCTCTGACCAACCTTCTCCTCCTCATAATACAGCGCGCTACATTTTCCTCAGAGACCCGAACACATTCACATCTCGACAGATATCCACGCATCTATTATCTACACAGACCACCTCACATTTACTTTCTACACATACTGCGACTAATCTGCCTTCTCCCCAGACAGGCATGTATTCACCTTCTTCACATAGACTCATGCATTCGCCTTCTTTAGTGACATGCATGCATTCGTCTCCACATGCAGCAACGCATCCGCCTTCACCCCAAACATTCGCACATTCACCTCCGCATACAGCTACGCATCCACCTTCTACTAAAATAGGAGCGCATTCACTTTCTCCACAGACACCGCGCATTCACTTTTTCCACATACATCAAGGCATCTTTTTCTCCACGTACAACTTCACATCCACCTTATAAATGGAGAAGCTGGCGTTCCCCTTCTCACACACGTATTTCCATTTTCCATGGATAAGACGCATCCACTTTGTTCACATAAAGCCACGCATCCAACTTATCCAAGGAGAGGCACACATTCACTTTTTAGATAAAGAGGCACATTCACTTTTTTCACAACTGGATAGAAATTCACCTTCACACACAGGTGTTCATTCACATTCTCGACCATCAAAATGACATTAATTTGCACCCAAAACAATTACATTCACCTACTCTACAGAAAGGCGTTCCTTTATTTTCAAAGGCAGGTACACATTAATCTTCTTTACATACAGGCCAACAATCACCTTCCTTACATACACGGCTATATTCAACTTCTTATCACTCAGGTGCTCATTCACCTTCTCCACAAACAAACACTCATTCACCTTTTCCACAAAGAGGAGCGCATTTAACTTTCCTTTTAAGTCACACATTCACCTTCTACATAAACAAGCTCACATTCATTTTTTACCACAGACAGCCCTCATTCACCGCTTCCACACAAGCGTACATTTATCCTCTCCACAAAGAGGCGTACAGTCACATTCCCCATACACATATACACACACGATTTATACACGTAAAGTATATGGCCTAGGTATTCATTCACATGCACACATTCGCCTTCTCCAGACACCCTGCACATTCGATTTATACACATCCAGGTGGAAATTTACCTTCACGTGAAGGGGCACTTTCGCTTTCTCCACACAGACGCGTTCATTCACCCCCCTCAAAACACAGATACACATTTACTTTCTTCCGACTCCAACAAACCTTGACCTTCCACACACAAGGTGCACATTCACCTTTTTACAAATTCCCGCACATTCACTTTCTGCAGACATTAGGGAGCACACAGGTGCACATAATCCCTTCTTACGGACAGGTGACATTCTCCTTCTCCTGGCAAATACGCACATTCGTTTTATCCATACACATTTTTTCTTCTCCACAAACACACATCCGCGCACTCATATTTCCCCTACACCTTCTCCTTCAACGACGGTATTAATCCCTGAGATGAGTTTGTTCCTATTGTGAGCGATGTTTGTCCTCCTTCAGGACTCCTATCGAAGATCCTTTGAGGAATTCTTCTTTATTAGTCACTTTTTTATCCTCCGCAGAAGAGACACATCCATTTGGGCTTCAGCGGGAGGCAAATCCCCGAATTCGCCCCCTCCCAAATTAGTTTCAAAATGGGGAGGGGGAGAAATACCCCCAGAAGGGGAGAGTGAGATAGACAAATAAAGAAAAGAGAAAAAATATAAGCCCGACAGATAAACAGACAGCACCGAAGTTGTGGCGTTGGTCTTATTAAATCTGAGCATACTCCACACATATAAAATTATATGTCTAAAATTGGAATAAGGAAATGAGAATGTAGACACCTGTGTCAATATGACGACGCATAAACAAACAATTCGCGTCTCTGAATATATTTATCAAACGACGGAAGTCCACGACGCGCCAGGATAAATGCACCCATTGACCAAAGGGAATTGTATCACAAAGCTGTGACAAGCGTATCCTATTATATAGATAAAACTTGGGCTATATAAGTAATTCGCCATACACAGCTTTTGGTAGCTCCGCCCTAAGGGGGGATAAGAATGAACTCGACGACTGAAGCTAATCGCACGGCCGATTCTAGACAACGCCCTCTAGAAAGTAAGCATACTTATAGTCGGAGCAGCTCAGATAGAATAATTACACTATGGAACAATGTATTTGATAAATGTCCCAAATTACATTTTCCTACCTAATTCGAGCATACTGAATTCACATCTGAAATCAGATTCTCTCTAAATGCTACAGATTTTTCTTAATATCAATAACTAAAATTATACAATAATTTTCATTTTATCACGCCTATCATCATGCTCTGAAGTAATTTTGAATCATCCTTTTGCGTTATTTATAGCAAATGAGAAGAAACTTGAATTACACATTAAGATTACAAATACTGTATTCAAATAGATGCTAATTTATTAATGACCGTGCATCAGGCTGGAGGAGCTCTTCTTGATTTCAATCGGGCAAAAAATTGTGTATGTAACTCTTTCTCTTGTAAGTCTTTTTTGGCTGATCTCTTCTAGTCGTTCAGTAGTAGTCCGCCATCATGTGTCTATCCCAGTGACCTTGGTAGCGTTCTTCTATCGTCATCAAATCCTGATGAAATCATTCCCCTTGTTCATAGCTCACGGTTCCCAGATTCTCTGGGAATCAGTCAAGGTGACTATTTAGGAAATGCAGCTTCACACTCATGTTGCATCCCAGATCACGATAATGTTAAAAGCATATTAGTAACCAGATCGACGTAGTTATGCACTTTTTTGTTCCCTAAATAATGAGAGCCAGACTGCCTTCTCTTTTTCATTCATGGTGTTCACGAATCTAGAATCACTCAGAAGTCTTCGGATTTAGGGACCATCAAATACTCCTGCTTTTATTTTTTCGTATGACAAAGCAGAAAACGCCGATACTTGTTACTGAAAACAATCATTTTGGTGCTCAACGCCTTGACATACTGGTTCATCAATTCCAGTGTGAGATGAAGTGGAGGGAAAACGATCTTCTCTCGACGTACGATTGGCTCATTAACAATGTTTGACATTCCTGCTTCCAAAGTTTCCTGAACTGGCGAAGCTTTTTGGCACCAGTGTTTGTCATGGGATCGCCTGTCTCACATACAGATATAGCATGGAAACTTTGTATATCCCTTCTGCTGGCCAAGGAAGAAGTTAGCCATCTTAAGGTCTACACATATGATCCAATTGTGCTCATGGTTCTTAAGGAAATTCATGACCATTCTTTTGTCATCGTGAGTTTCTCGCAGATTGACAGAGTGACCCAGAGGAACTGCAGCAATGTCATTGCGATTATGCAAACGGACACACTTGAGGCTACGCTTAGAGCTATCCAAAATCGGTCTCTACTCAACAGGGCTATAGGTGCCAAGTCCCAACTCAGTAAATAGGCCAGGAACATCGTGGCAGTATACAAATTGTTTGTCCTCAGAGAAATACTTAACAAATGTACTCTCTCTTTTTCGGTAATATGATACCCATACCGACCTGTCAATCATGTGTCTTTCACTCATCCTGGAGGTTAAATATTCTGCAGCTTTCTTGGAGAGCGCCAAATCACGTATCACGTTATTCAACTCCTCTTGATTGAAACAGTGAGGATCTAATGACTGTTCAGCATCTGATGATGAATCTGCAGACTCTGAATCCATTCCTTGGAATTCCATATCAGGTAAAACATTTTCATCCTCAGAGGAAGCATATCCACTGAAAATCGGAACTGGTAAAGACTCAGAATGAGGTACTGGCCGGATCGCCGAGGGAGTGTTGGGGTAGTCGATCTTGTGCCAATTTTTCTTTCCAATCACTTTAGTATGAACCAGGCAGAAATAACAGTCTGATACATGATCCTTTGGTTCTCGCCACACCATGGGGATTCCAAAAGAAAGACCATTTCTCTTTCCTTTCGTCCACTCACGAAGATGTTCCACACAACTATGTCAAATAGCATGTGGGGCCCACTTCTTATATTGATCGCCAAGAGAAACATCAAAATATGCCTTATAAGTGCTGATCACAAAGTTAGATATATTGCGCCTTTAGCGAACTAGCATGTAACAGCCACATATGTAACAGAAGGTGTCTGAATCATTAGCGCAATTTCCTCTTGACGAAGCCATCACTCTAACATGTGACCTAAAAAAGGAAACAATAATGTCAATATTTTGCCCAATAACACTTATTACTATCTTACATCTTACTACTATGTACTGTAAAGTATTTGCTTTCTACAAGCATCCTCTCTGTCCGTCCGGAGGGCAGTTTTCGGGGAAACGAGAAAATAGAAATTACAGAATAACTATAGCATGTAGGTAAAAATGGATTATATATTTGAAATCAGCATGAAATTAAACGAATTAAAACTGCCAGATAAATTTAAGTCACCAGAAAATGTGATTAAAATTGTTCCCCTGGGTTACTGTGTTATTAAGATTATTAGATTAGTGTCGTTAAGAAGATTATCTCATGCACGTTTCTCCTATCAAATTTACCAATTCTTGTCATTCCACAAATTAATACTTCGCTTTGAATATATATTGACTGCTAGTCACCCGCAAAGTAACTTCGTTACGTGCTGCTTGCCCCGTTAATAGGTTAATATTAGAATAAAATATATTTTAGCAACATCCTTCTTTACCACGATTTACCCTGAAAATTTCTGTAAGCCAAACAAATTAGAACACAGTGGAAAAATAATCTTTGGAGTCAGATACTTAATCCCCTTCACGATATTCTCCCCCCCCCCCTATATTTTAACAGACAACCCTCTAAATACAATTATACCCACCTTTCCCCTTTAAATCCGAAAATGAAATTATTGTTGAGATTATAATCTGGAGGATGTTGTAATAGGCATGAATCAGTGGATGGCCTCTAAATATAAGGTAATAAACTAAAGGAAATAAAGTGGGGAGTTTTACTTTATCCTAAGATTAAAGATAAAGAGTCATTACGACTGTGAGATAGTACTCGGGAAAACGAGATTAACCGAGCAAGGAGAAATCTTGGTATCGTTTGTCTGCTTGAGGAAGTTAAGGCTTTGGGTTGACATTTATTCTTTTTTCCCATTGTTGACCGTAAATCTGTAAATTTAGATAGACTCAAGAACTAATAAAATATGATTCCCCGCAAGGTTTGTCCATCTTAGTTAAAAGTAGAGATTTTAAAACTAATGATGATTACAGCCAATAACAACTCTAACTTCCAATATCTATAATAAAGATGGAGAGTACTCACTGCAGACGAAGAGTCTTACAAACAAAATTTGTTCTTAGCTTTTATTTCATGTTTAGGGATCAATAAAACCTACTAAGTGTTTCCTTGACCCACTCTGCTCGACTGACTACGAAATCACTTTTCCTGTAACTTCGTAAAGTGAGTTAATTTATCCTACAGCAAGCAGTAAGGGTTAAGGCCACGATTAACTTCAGAATCGTATCACTTCAACTAATTATACTTAACCTGACATGAAGATAAAAGAATTCAACCACGATACCATAGTAATTACAACTCCGAGCTCAGATTTAATAAAATAACTGTAAATCTTTTGCAGAATCACAAAGGAATAAATAAATACTAAACTGGATCTAAAGGTTCTTGCAAACTAAACCCTAATCGGTTTGATTAAATAAAAAGAGTTCCTCATTATTCTAAAATGGTATTCACTGAACCACATTTTTAGACAAAGGTTTAAGTCAGCTCCTCAAAGCACAATGTTCCAAATAAGTAAAATTAATTATGAGGGAACTTAGGTGACCTAAAAGAAACGATTTTCGATCTGGAAAATTCCATTACCCAACTCAGCCGTTTCAAGAAAAGCTGAAACATTTCTACATTTAACGATTGGGGGATAAGAATATTTTTTCCAACTCTTCCCCGTCGAATTACATCAATTTCAAACAAGGCGTTTATTGATAAAGAAAATATCCCTAATTAAACTTTGCTTAATAATAACTAGATAATTAAATAAATATCATTAACCTATACTAGTTCATGGGAAATAAATTTCCTTGGACTAGGTTTTAGAATTAAAGAAAACAAGCCATTTTCACTAAGAAATCGATGTTCTATCGTCAAGTGTAAGAAAAGCATTTGAAACATTACACAAAAAATGTCGCCAATTTCTCCCTTAATTTGCTTCATCCTTTCTCCGGACTTATTCTCCTTGGATAAAATACGTTGCTGAAATATCACAAAAGTAAGGAATAATAAAAAAAAAAATTCGACATAAATATTATTGAGTTAACCTCCGTTTAAATACATAGGTTAATATAATATGAAAGCAAGATTAGTTCAACGAATTTGACTGGTCCGGACTTGGATTTCTGGTTAAAAACACAAATTTATTTTATCTAATGAAGCAATATTCTATGGCGAATGGCAATAACAGTTTACTGGTCTTTCCTCGCAAGCTACACCAAATCTCTCTTTCGTTTACTCCTAAATCAATCATTTCCTCTGTTTTAGTATCCTTAGACGAAAAGCGTTGTTAAATTTTGCGGGATTTAGTAATGACTAAATCATTCCATAACTAAATATTACTTAGCTAATACACGTTTTAAGAAGTTAATATTGCAATAAACCAAGATGAATAACCGATCAGGAATTAGTTTCCTAATTAAAGAACACATGTGGTTTTATATATGAAAATAATGTTTTATTGCGAAGGGTATGATTAGCTCTTAAATTCCTTCTGACAAACATCACTAATTCCCTAGTTGGTTAACATCTAATGCCATAGTTTTATCCATGTTAATTAGCTCACAATAAAATATCTCAGATTAATTTAATGAAAGTAATGTCTAAGTCACAGCCTCCCACACTGGGTAGCGCCAAACATAAGGTGAAAAGTGCCTCAGTTGGTTAAGAATTTCGTTGAAATCAAAGCAAAACACTTAAAATTTAAATAAATAAAACCTGGCTAAAAGAATTAGTTAGGCATCAAAATGCAACATTAAAATGAAGGCAATATTCTTTTCATCCTATAGAACAAATTGCCCAATTCTAAACTGAGAACTCTAACTTAATGAGCTGAACTGTGTTCATATCAAAAGAAAGTAACTATCATATAATCAGAGGAAATCAACCTTGTTACATGCGTAATACTCCTTTATAAGAAAGTGTAAAAATGAATTTAATATATGAATTTAAAGATTTAAGGAAATGAAATAAAGTTTCTGATTAATTCAGCTGCTGAAAAATTAATGGATGCTAAATCAATATTACTCGGAGAGTAATACTTACCACAATGCAAGACCAAATAATTGAAGTCACTACAAATGAAGGTAACCGCTAGTTTTCCAGCAACAATGGATGGAGATGGACAGGTTGTTGATGCAAAAACACCTAACAATTAATGTTTATTTATTGAAAAACTCTCTATATAAAATTCTTATTCGTTGCCTTGAGTAAAACGGCTTACAGCTTGCGTAGATGGACAGCTTCTTGAGGTTGAGGTGAAGGCCGGCACTTGGCGTTGAGCGATGAGAGTTGTGTAAATAACAATCATCTGCCTTTGCCATGCATGCCAGATTAAGTAGGCCTCGAGGGCGTGAGGTTGTCAGGTGTCGTCATAATGGGGTTGGCAGCAGTTGCTGGCTGCAGGAGAGTTAAGGTGAATGGTTGAGAGATGAACATCACTGGACCGGTAATAAAACAAGAATTATTTATTTAATTTTTCTCTATTAATGACCCATAGGGCCATATACACCCATAAGCTAATAATAATGAAACATATTTCCATCTAGGTTTTCTTATTCGAGTGCATACAACCCCAGTGGTACGTTTTCCATGCTGATGAGGAAGATGGGTAATTAAGGTTAAAAATAACCCACAGAATAAATTTATGAAAAAATGGACATTTAAAAAACTTCTCTAGTTAGAAATTTTGTTCCGACATTATGATAATTAAAAAAATCTTACGGCGTTGAAGGAATATTATATTTTTTAAAATTTAAATTATTCCGCCTTTCTTAGTAAAATGAGATAAGAGAGCTGGAGGCAATGCGTGAAAATGAGCAGGATTGTGGAATTTTTCGACAATATTTATTTTGTAAGAAAACGAATGCATTTTAAATAAGCCTTTCATTATTTTGTTTATTATTATTGAGGGCTCGTTTTTCAACACGTTAGTTATTCTACGTATTGACTTGTTGCTTAAATAGTTCACCTTTCTCAACATAAACGCCTTAGAAGTTTCTGAAATTGTTCTAATACGTATTGTGTGAAAATTGTATTCGGTTAAAGTGTATATACATATATTTTGATACTAAATATCAATAACTTTAAGGCCTGCACATACGAGGAGCGGTCAATTAGATTTGCAATTCGGATATAAGGAAAAGTTTTTTATTATTTTTAACTATAACTACCCTCGACTTCAATGCACTTGCGCCACTTGTCCCTGAGGCTTCGAATTCCCGACAACCAGAAATCTCCCGACTGCTGTTCATTCCACTCCTGGACGGCGAACTGGACATCTTTATCGTCCCCAAACCAGCGTCCACGCAGTGCAGCCTTAAGCTAGCGGAATAAAAAGTAGTCGCTAGGGGCCAGATCTGGACTGTAGGGGGGATGGTTGAGCTCCTTGAATCTACACTCGCGCAGGGCAGCTTGGGCAACTCTGGCCTTGTGGACAGGGGCATTTTTGTGGACGAGCAGGACACCGCGTGTCAACTTGCCGCGCCGCTTCTGACGGATGCATTTCTTCAACCAAGCCAGTTCCTCGGCATAACATTGGCCTTGATGGTCCTTCCACGAGGCGCATAGTCCACCATTAACACTCCCTCAGGATCCCAGAAGATGGTGGCCATGATCTTCCAGGCTGATGGTTAGGTCCGGAACTTGATGGTGGTCGGAGAGCCCCTGTGCTTCTAGGCCATGTTTTCGAGCTTGGTCTTGGGATCCCAGTGATGGACCCACGTTTCATCACCTGTCACTATGCGTGGCTTGAATCCCGCCGGGTCTTGGTTTTTCAGGAGCAGCAGCTCTTCTGAACTTTGAGGACATTGAAGTCGATCATGGGGCGTGAGGTTTTGTGAGGTTTCTAGGGACCCAAAGGGCAGAGACCTTAGTCATAGCCAAATTGTCGTGGATGATGTTGGTAACACCTCCATGTGATATTCCAAGTTCTGGCTCGATTCTTTCGACCTTTACCCGTCGATTTTCGAGGATCATCCTCTCCACACGGGCCACATTATCCCCGTTTCTAACCTCGGACGGGCTTCCTGGACGGGGGTTATCTTCAAGGGACTTACGACCATGGTGGAACTCCCTATTCGAGCGAGCAATGGTTGCATAGGAAGGAGCGGTGTCGGTGTACACTGCAACCATGCGTTTATGGATCTCTTTTGCATTCTTGCCTTCCTTGGTCAAAAAATTTGATCACTGCGTGGTGCTCAACCTTCTCCATTGTTAAAAAAATTGTGACTGACGATCTGCGATCAACTACTGCTTCTTGAATAGACGAGGCAGGAGCGTACGGCTGCAAGACCTGACTTTCTATTTTGTCCTAACACCCCCATAAACAGCCATTCCCATTCCTCTGTTTTGCCCTACCGATTCGCAAAACTTATTGACCGTCCCTCGTAGTTAATGAATTAATTAAAAGTAGTAAATAAAAAGTCTGAGAATTCAGCGCCAACCTCCACCTTAACGCTATACCTGGCTTATATGTAGCGTCTAGCTCTGGGTAATTTATGAGGTGGAAAGAATATTCAGTCCTTCATTGATTCCCAGCAACGGATTACTAAATGTAAGAAGAATTTGGTTAAAATCCAAGGGCGACATGAGTTTTGAGTTGTCATATTGATAACTCTATTTATGCCTTGGTTGCTGATATAGTTCAAGATAGGGACACTTTAGATTCCAAAATAGAGGAATTAAAGTATTATTTTGGTCAAACTATATTTTATTAATTTAAAATAAATTGATGAAAAGGAATTGTTGAAGTTTTCAACGTTTAATATGGAGATTATAAGGGTAATATATATAAAGAAAAGGGCTTTGATGCTTTAAACGAGACTAAACTCATTAAAATTCCTGGCTCGCCCAGAAAAATTAAAGTAGGCAAATTTTCCCTAGCAAGATGAGGAAATTAAGCGTCAAAGAATCCGCCACTTGATAGGTCTACAATTTCTCCTGATTATTATAACGATGTTTAGGAATTTCTAAAACGAACGAACTGTGAAAATTGGTGAATTATTCAAACCAACATGTATCTATTCAATTATAAACTTAGAACAAGCAAAATGTAATTCTAAAACTCTCTTGAACTTAAATCTCCCCTATGAATGTGATTTAATTAATTTCAAACCTTTTGATTTGAAGATTAGTGGTTTAGGTCTTTCATTATTGTGGCATAAATTGCCATCCCTCAGATAGGACCAAATTAAGACGGCAATCTAAAATTGATCAGTGTTATAATGGAAGCCGAATCTCTTCTGAAGGGGCGGGAAAGAAGAGATATAATTGGTACAACAGTGGTTGGGACAATCAGGAGGGGAAAAATATAAAATCCCCGAGTAAAATCAAATATTCAAATTTAAGGTTATGTAGGAATATATTTAAAAAAGTAATAGGTGTAATAACAAAGTTACTATATATTACGAACATTCACCACTGCCGCACGCACGCGGTGCGCGTTGTGTAGTGATAATCCTAAGGTTCATGCATGTCCAAACTATCTTTCCTTTTTCGACAAACTAACGCAGCTTAAAAGGTTAAAATTGTGTACAAATTTTTTACGGGTGAATCTAAGTTTGTGTGTACGAGAGGTCAAATCATGCATCAAATAAGACTGTCTTTCATTATACGAGGATTAAAATGAAAACAGCGAAAGTTACACAAAAACAAAAAAATATAATGAAAGCGATAAACCTGATCACCAGGCGCCTTGCATCCCTATGTTAATCTCTTACATTACCTTCTTCTTTCACCAGTTTTTTTCGTCATGTCTATCCACACATGCTTTGTCTAACTCCACACACACATTTACAATTATTCGAATTCGAGGAGGAAGACTGCTCTGTTACAGTGAATTAAATTTTCACAACGGTGAAAAAACATTTTAACAGATAAAGGAGGTTCGGTCGAGCGAAATTGATTCCAAACTGTGATTCTTTGCACTTCCTTTTACGGAGATTTTACCCCAAACTATTAATATGAAGCTGCGCAAAGGCGACTTTATGTCAGCAAAATCCACAAATCTTCCTATCGGATTGATGACTCTCGAGTGAAGAGGACCGTAACCGATCTTTCCTTGTTTTAACTGTGCGATTCTATGTGTAAGGCATAATTGGAGTCGCCAGAAAAATCAGGTTAGAGGACTAGCGCATTGGGGAACCCGGAACCAGAAGGACCAGACAAAGGGCAGTTCACCAATAACTGGAGTGGGGGTGGGGGCTACTTACCCTCCCCCTCCCTATCCCAGATTCTAGCCAGGAACAAAGAGGGAAGTTACACTCGTCTATGCGCAAGCCGGAAGCAGTCCTGATATCCAAACCATCTAGGGACATCAACCTCGGTTAGCAATGTTCGATTCCTCCCTAACTCCAAAAATTTCCTTTTCATTTAACATCTTGACCCCCCTCCTCCCGCGTTCACCCCTCATCATTCATCTACCCCATTTGGTACTCCTCGTTCACCAAGGCTTTTTCGCAACAAGGTCTGGTTACCAAAGTCGCGTGCTCTCACTTATTCTGAATTATGACCTTACGCCCCTCAAAACTTTCAATAATTACCGGAATAACCTTGGGAGCACTTTAGAAATAATATCCTTCGAAAGAAAATGTGAAACAACATAAGGGTTTCATTTCTTTTTTAGAATCGGCCAAAAGGTTACGATGTTATTGCCAAAACAGAATAATTCCATGGCTAACCTTGGGGGGACCTTGGCAATTATATTTTTCGAAAGGGAATTTTAAAACAACACAAGATTCTCAAATTTCCTTAGAATCCGCCGAATATTTATGATGTTATTGCCAAAAAAATTCCCAGCTTAGCTTGTGAGGACTTCGGCAATCATATCTTTCGAAAGGGAATGTAAAACAACATAAGGGTTTGAAATTTTGTTTAGAATCGGCCGCATAGATACAATGTTATTACCAAAACAAAAAAAGAAAAACGGTGACTGACTGACCGACCGACATAGTGAGATATTGAGTCACCCGCGACTAAGTGCACGCGACTAAAACGGACTCCTCAGACTCCATGGATTCCTCAGATTCCTCGGACTTAGCGTTAACCCCTAAGGGCGTCTCTCACACTTGCAGGATGGAGGATAGAAATAGGCCTTTTAATGCGGATGAGATTACTCTCAAAGTAATCGCATCCGAGAGGGCTCATTTCCCCAAAGAATGGATATTAACAATAACTTCACAGTCCTCAAAAAATATTCAAGTGGGCTGAAGACGCAGAATACGACGAAGAAACAGTCAAGGGGACACTTTTTAATCAGAACGTAAACTTCTACGAGGTCACATGTAAACAACTACTCTCCTTCGAAATTAAGAATAAAAGGAACGGAAACAGGAAATCCACAACCGAGAAACACTAACGAATAAAACAAAGCCGGTAATTCAAAATGAAAAACACCAACAAAAGATTAAATATCATAAAACTTAACGCAAATTGATGGAAGGGGAATGCTACGGCATATGTTAACAAATATCAGCAGCAGACCCTCCTGTCCTATGAGAGGGGACTACCAAGTAAGCAGGCAAGCCGCACAAAATTGACCACTCCCAGTTGGAGTAGTTCAACAGGGCCAAACTATTAGGGAGGAAAAGGGAGGTCAGGGCCCGGCGGTTCGTGTACAAATCCTAAATTCTTGCATTTCAAGTCTGCAGTAGAAGACGAAACACGACACGGCGAGGCCCCCATTGGGATTTGTGATGCTTTGGAGAGGATCTCCGCCACATAGGGTTCCTCCCTGAGATGGACATGGTCCTGAAGGTGACACAGCCTTGTATAGCAGGATCTTTCATTGGGGCTACCTTGGGTCGGTGCCAAACACCGAAACTAGATTCGTCCCTGTGCATGTTTCTCTTCACGTGGCTAGGGCCCTCTAATCCAAACATGGAGAGTAGGGATCTCTTCCCCTGACTGGTGCCTCTTTGACAGCTAATAAATTCTCTATCTCAGAAAATGATCTTGTTGAACCCGGTCCATCTGACTTATGGCTTCCTTCCGGATTTGTAGAGATGCGTGTTCATTCATCTTCTCCTCCCTTCCCAAAAGAACAGAAAGATAAAGAGAACTAAAGGTTCCTCTCCATCGGCGGGGATCCAGGAACAGATAGATCCTCTGCCGTTTGTGCAACTGACCAGGCCAAGATCAGCACGCCCGGCCCCGAGGCGCCGTCAGTTGAAGGAACCCAGACTAAGACTAAAGTCGCAGGGGCGCTGAGTGGAGCCTCGTTTACGTCGCGTTCCTTCATTGAGAGATTTCCTGTTGTTTTCTAACCCTACGTCTTCAAATACTTCCTGTTTATTCGCTCCACTGATGGCAGTATGTTGGTCGAGGGCAGCATGATCCATCAGAAGAGACCATTATCTTGCTTGATTGATATATAGCAGAAGGTGACCCGTTTCTCGGACGGAAGCCTTCTGACGAATGCGTCGGATTCTTCCGAAGCGGCCATTATATGTCTTCCCTTCTGACAATTAATCGCTTGCCGGTGAGTGTGCTGCCGCATCTCTAACATGAACATGGGGAAAGGAGTGGTTTATGGGAAGGAACTTGTGGACTATTGCATATAATACATTACTTAAGAGCAGGCTGAGGAAAAAGAAAGGGGCCTCGATACGCACCTCTACACTCTTTGTTACGTTAGACCGTAGCAAGCTTCCTGATTCGGCACGTACCGGTTGAAATCGCTACCGCGTGAAGTCATTCGTATCACTGCCAAAGCTGTGCTGTTAATGTCACCGTTTTGGTCATAGAATCACTCATATCGACGGGGCAAATTCTGTTTAAGTTTCTCTAAGGCCGTACCCGATAAGTTCATATGGTGTATGGCCTAGTGTTTCGATTGTGAAAGGCCACATTATGCTTCTTCGAGGCAATGTGGTGCGTATCTCATGGAGAAGCAAATCCTGTGCGTTCATTATATGGGTAGTCTTTCTCCTCCTGAGGCTTAAGACTTTGTGCTGGCACGCCCAACGTTGACTGCGACGTGTCATGTCGAAATTTTAAAAAAGGTAATCTCTGCTCCTGGCCCGTCTAGGCTTACGAGAACGGTTATTTCCGTGCCCATTCGGAACACTTCTGTGAGCTTTACTCTCCCTGAGTGCTGCTTACCTGGTAGCGCTGAGGGCAGAAATAATTCAGATTCACCCCTGGCAAAAACCAGGGCTTTCTCACTACCACAGTGTGACCGTTACGTGTGAAATAGCACCGCGCCTCCGCCGAGAAATTAAACTCACAGAACCCCCCCCCCCATTGAAGGTGGTCGCTAGGCCATCTCCTTTGTTCCTAAAACTGCCTCCGAAAGGATGACAGCACACAAGGAGCTTTCTCTCCTACGCTCTCACCCAAGACTAGAGTGGGTGGCTTGGAAGTAGTGAATCCTCTTTAACAGAGCACCCATACCCGATACTGTCCTGACCGCAGAAGATTAAGAGGCTAAGGGAACAAAGGACTCGCAAAGCAAGCCCAAATATCCAAGAATAGTCTTGTTCAGCAAAAGCGTATTTAGAAGATGGTTTAGCCAACAACTCCTAAGGTTCTGGCTCTGGAAAGCGTGAAGACATTGCCACCAGGGGTTTCTTTTTGAAGAGGGACCCGCGCAGCTCTTTTGAGGTAGGCCTGGAGGGTATATCCCTTAAATCCGGATTGCTACGGACTCCGGGTAAATTAACAAGATCTACAGAGACTCATCTCCTCTTGTTCCCCATTTGCTATCTTTTTACATGACATCATGCTGGGCGAGTTTCTCCTGACTACCCTAGAGGGTTATTAGGATTTCGCTACCCCATCACCCCGGGATGTGGACAGGAGAGAACGAATCGCCATTTACCCTCTGCATGATGTCTCTTTGATTTAAACACTTGCTTCAGGCAGAAGAAGTTATTTCTGCGTAAATTCAACCGTCAGCCGAATACGACGATCGCGAACTCCGCCGCCTCGCGGCAAGGTTACCGAAGCCCTTTCTACTTCTCAAATAGTTAAACAGAAGACACTCCCTCTGGGTAGAGTAGTTGATCAATCCACCAAGACAAATCCTTGCCGACTTGAACGACGAGCCCAAGATCGGTATCCTAAATGTGAATGAGTATACGCATCAGTGCTCGTGAAAGGCCTTAATGTCCTGCCTTAATATATCCCTCTGGTCTTCGAATGCAGAGCCTGCTTATAGGTGTGAATTGCTAGATGACTTCCATGGTAATGATGACTTTTCCATTTAAATATAATTTTCTGGACCGTTTCCGCCTGAAATATATCCCGGTTTTACGTGGCGCGTGCGTAGTGTTCTACATCTCAGGAAATCACTGATTTCTCTATCCCAGTCAAGGAGTTTAGGTCGGTGGATGAGGCCATGGAGTTCTTTTCTGCCAACCTCATCGCCGTGGATCTAATTTCTATCCCTAGAACAACTGTCCGTGTTAGACGCCGACCGATTCCTTCCGCAGTGATCAGCCGATTATAAGACGGCAATCAAAGAGAGGCGTTATGCCTACTTTCGCATTTCAAACTATTTCACTACCGATGAATCTCGTCTAACTAAGGCTAGGTTCCGTTATGTTTCAAAGCACGCCCGACGCTCTTCCTGACGGGCATACGTACGTGTATTCATTTAACGTGAAGCCCCCCCAGATGTGTGGAATGGAGTCAAAAAGAACCCACTTGGAATCCTTTGCAAGCACTTTCTCCGAATTATCTAGCCGAGTTGATGCTCCGCTAGCATTATAAGCATGTTGTGATACCGCTGAAGGCCGCCGACTTGACTTCACCTTCAGATGTGGATAACCCTTTAACGACAGTTTTACATTAAGTGAGTTGCGTTCTGCTCTCGCTTCGTTCACCAACACCACCTTTCATCTGGACGATGTCCAATATTCAATGCTTTGACACCAAGGTGAGAAAGGCATGGCCTTTCTGCTAGATTAGTTAAATAGGCTCTGGACAGGAGGTATCCTCCCAGATTATTGGCGAATGGCTACTGTGTTCGATTTTAGAAAAGCGAGGAAAGATCACTCTACCTCGTCCAGTTTTCGCCCAATCTCTTTAAACTCTCGCTTGTGCAAGTTGATGGAGAAATTGGTAAATGTTAAATTATCCTTTTTCCTTGACAGTGAAGCCAACATATTCTGCACAGTGAAGCTTCTGCAATTTCCAACCACGTCGAATGCTTTTTTCCGACTGAAAAATGCCGTCTGCAAGGCCTTCCTTCGTAGATAACACAACACCACGGTGTTTTTCGATCTGGACAAAGGACTATGATACCGCATGGCGCTACGATATCATTCAGACTCTCCACTCGATGGTGGCAAGGGTTCCGCCACCCAATCTTTATATCTGAATTTTTGCGAGATCTGCGATTCCGCGTACGGATTGGGCGAGTCCTCTCCGACCCAATAAAACAAAATGAGGGTGTGCCGCAGGGAATTCTCCTAAGTGTCACACTCTTATCCTTCAGCATTAACTATCACCTTGGTCCTACCAGAAGAGCGGCCCAGATGCCAACTCTAGAGTGTTGAATCCAACAGAAATTGAATCGCATCTCTCGCTATGCCGAAGCGCATAGGTTTCCGTTTTCCATGGCAAGAACTAAGGTAGTGCACTTGTGCCGCCACCCAGAGCTCCACATCGACCCTGACCTTTTCATAAATGAGGTTTGCCTGGAAGTGAAGTTCAGCCCTTAAGGTGATGTTAGGGCTACTGCCTTGCTTTTCAACCGACTATTTGTTCGTTACAAGCTTGACTACGATGCGAGTTTATGTATCCCAAGCCGAGCGTGTATTGCTAATGTGGGACTAGATATACAACACCAGGCGACGCCTGGCCCCTAAGATCTTTCTTGTTGATGTATGGTGTACTCGAGATTCCTGCTCCTCCCCCAGTCGCAACGGCTCTCAGTGAATTTGCAGCCAATCTCAACGTGCCTATGACGCCGAGAGATGCAAATCATACACTAAGTCCTTTGGGGCTATGGTTAGGAAACTCTTTTGAGAGCTCGGTGTATCTTTCGGGCTTGGTCCTTTGGCGCCTCTGGTCCTATACAAGACGCCAGCCACCTTGGAGAGTCCCACCTTTGGCTATTTGTCGCTATGCCCCTGCTCACAAAGTTTCCAAAGCACCAGGAGTATTGCATTTGGCCGTTTTGGAGCACACATGGTACATGACAGTGTATAAGATTGGTTCCAAGTCCCCAGATGGGTTCAGGATCCCCTTTGTTTGAAGTTAACGGAGGCCTACTTGGCTCTGCTTGTGTCTTTCCTGTTGTTCTGGTTGCAATACACCGCTCGCTACTAGAGATTATGCGTTGTGCTCGTTTGGAGTCCGGATTGTGATCTTTAGCGACTCACAAAACGTCTTCAGTGCTATCCCTTAATCCATTGTTGCAGAGAATATGGAGGATGTCGAAGTTTTCTTCTGCTGGGTTTATGGAAATGTGGAAATTGCGGGGAATGTGCGCGCCAACGAGGGCTCCAAAGAGTCCACGAGGAGTGGGCGACCAGACTAGCGTTTCGCTCTTCCTCACACCAATTACGTGGCAGAATTCAGGTCAGCCCTCTGGAGTGCTTAGCAAAGAAGATGGTAGAGGGCCAAGGGAAACAATGTTGCGTGCCATTGCGCTGCGACTGGCTCAATGGACCTATCCCGCAGGTGATGGCTTCAGGTCGCTTTATGTCCTCTCCGAATCGGAAACACACGGCGGACGCATAACGCCATTTGATGGAGCGCTCGCAGGTACCTTATCGCGACGACTGCATTGCCCCCCCCATATTCTAGTTGAATGTCCCAGGGTGAATGATCTTCGGGCACATTAACTGTGCCGGTACCGGAACGAGTTGGGTGGCTACCGCTTGTCCTTCGTATTCGGGCTTACCTCCTTCATTTAATTTAATTCCCTTCGTTGTCGCTCGCATGTTTTTCTTTTGCTTTTGTCTTTGTTTTTGTTGTTGGATTTTTCTTTTAGTTTGGTTTTGTTAATTTTAAATTAACAAAGCACTATAATGAATTCCTAAATTACGGCAACTTATGCCCATGAAGGCAGTCGGCAGATAAGCACAATTAAAAAAAATAAATAAATTAAAATTAGAAACTAGCCACTGACGTTAAAAGGGTGGCTCTCCCTTGAGCCAAGGAAGTTTCCCAGCTGGTTAGGAGTGCGCACAAACACAGAACTGTGGCTCTTCTTGCACCTTTCTCCCAAAGTAGACCGTCTTCCGGTGTCTTCAGGCTCTCCAGTGTAAGTCATTCTACCCTTTATGTAAATGTTAATATCAGGCCTGATGATTTCGTCCAGGAGGGAAGAAGGAAGGATGACGCAAATGAGTAATTAAATAGCTATTCTTATATTACCTCTTCTTTTGCCTGCCCCCCCCCCCCCCGCTTCCCGTTTGAATGCTTCCTTCTCACCTTCATACATTTATCTACATTTCTAGAAAATGGACTTCATCTTCATCAAGGCTCTTGAACATCAAGAATTCAGCTTAATACAGTCAATACCCACCCCACCCCCCGCGCCTCTTCACCCTTATGCAAATGCAGTCAACTTACCCCCCCAGAAAATAAAAATGAACGCTGTCCCCCTGATCGCAGAAACGAGGAAGTGGTGGGGCCCCCGAATTTACAGCACAATAGCTAAGAGGTTGCATCACGTAGAAGGCTGAAAGGAAAGACCTATATGGAGAGTGGTGAAGATGGGAAAGTGTAAATGCGGATTCTCTTGTAGGCATTAGGGCCTGGAGGGCATACAATCCTCCAGATTTCAGCTGCAGCAAGGTTATCAATGCTCACATAACAACCCCTTGCTGATGTGTGAAAGGTAGATAAGGAGGGAGAGGAATATACATATTAAAAACGGAGCTAATCTGGAGAGGTGTGCCAGCCCCAGGCTCCTCCCCTCTCCTCATCCTGACCCTTACCACGGATGAGTGGCCGAAAACTGGTCGGCGACTAGCCTGTGAAATTTGCCGACCGCCATTAAAAGGCTTGTAAAGCAAGGGGCAAGAAGGCGTTAGATGAAAATTAAGAGAGGAATAAAGCTCAGGGTGTTTCAATCGAGTTTGAGTTTGCAGGTGGTACAGAGTCTGGCAGGGCGTACCACCCATCCTGGTACTAGGTGTGACATAATCCAACGAGGAATTTGAAGAAAGGGAATGAATGTCTTACATCAATAATCTAAAGGAAATTTGTCCCTCGATAAATGCGCAAGAAAATTTGAGGAAAGGAAAAACGGCAACAATCATCACATCCACGAACAAATCACAAACTCAAGAAACGTGAGGACGACGAACAATGCTTCAATAACAGCCAGAGAACCTAAAAAAAAACAAAGACAAACCATTCTAACCTGACCAGACCAGAAAAGAAGAAAATTTAAGAAAAAACCTATAATACCATTACGAGCAATCAGCTTGACCACCTTGGACCGTTTTCTGCTCACTTCTAATGGTTTTATGTGAACGAAATTAGACAATCGCCCCACAAAATTAAAAAGAAATATCTACTAAATATTAGATACTATCTTAGAGATATTGTCTCACATCACTTGGGTTGGAGACTAGTGTGATAGAGGTTCTCGTAAGAAGGCTAAAGAATAGACCGACGTAGAAAGGAAAAATAAATAAAACAAAATAAAGAAATAAAACAATCGAAGGGGCTAAACTGGCTAAGAACGAATGTTACAAACTGAATGAGAACAGCAATAACAATTCAAACTAGCAGCATGAAACAACAAAAACAAAATAATTATATGTATACTACCAACTAAAGACCATTCTTTAAGAGTAGAGCAGTTCTCATTACAGCATTTACTCACTAAAACTAACATTTCGTCATTTTTTTATCCCTCCGTTTGGGACTTTTTCCCTTTCTTCGCCATCTTATGTTTAATCATTATTCTCGTAATGAAGCTGGACGCAAGCCACTTCCGAAACAAGTCACCCGATTAAAATACTTCTAAGGTACGAGGTCTTATATCCCCCCCCCCCTTCCCTTTGATTTATTGTATAATAAAAAATGTTTAGTTCATTCTCTCAAAGTCACATGATTTTTTTGAAATAGTGAAAGGAGCAATTTATAAAAGAGAAATATTGGAGCTGGCAAATTTCCGCTACATTTCGTATTCTGCATTTGTTCGCAAATTTTCCGTCAGGTCAAAATGGCCTCCCTTTCTTCCATATATGTATGGCGATTTCCTAGCTTGCCCAAACGCATGCCTTTGTTTCTTTGTTTTTGGCTTTAAAGAAATTTCGCTGTAAAGAGGTAACATTTTTCGAAGCAGGGATTTTACGTGGCCGCTCCCGCTTCAGGCAGGGGAAAGAAACCCTTTTCACTTTCCTTCAGAATGTTTTTAAATTACGGCAGATAGTATTTTCTTTAGATATAAAATATAATACATTTAAATGGTAAAATATGCATCCATACATTAATATACATAACTTTCATCAAAAGGAGAACATTATTAAGATTTTCTTTTAGATAATTATTATATAGGAAATTGAAGAAGGGAAGAAACAGAGGATATATAGCTGTGTAAATGTACATCAATTATAATAATTATAAGGTTACTTATGGGCAATAAAGAGTTTTAATGTAGATGGTGAGAGTACTGTAATGAGCTGTGAAATGTGATTGCGAAAGAAGAATTAAATGTGATCACGATTATCTTAAAGGGCGAGGTGGTGTATCATCGTATTTAAGAGATAAGTGTACAAAAGGTAATTATCAAGGTGTAAAGCCTGAAGAAAAATGAAAAAGCAGCTTGAGTAGAGGGTATAGTAGCCGAGAAGATAAGAAACCGGAGTGTTGGTGTAGTGGAATTTTTCTAGTGTCTATTGTTTTGATCACATTTTTCTATTTGTATTTAAGAAGAGTTATTTATAGTGTACTGTCGTGGTATACGGCCGAGTGTGTATGTACGTTTGTTCCGTACATGAATAACTCCGTTACTTTTTTCTCCAAGAGTGCTTTACTTTTTATACTTTTGTTTTGATTCTTTAACCAAGGGATATCGTAATATTACATATCTATTACCATATACAGCATTTCGATGATTTAATTAAACAACTAGGGCAAAAAATATACTTTTAATTACGTAAAAAAAATGAAATATTAAATCTTTAAATATACTAAGGCTATAATAAGAGGATCTAAATAACAATTAATACTGCCAATGAGTAATACGCGATGGTTGACGCAAAAATTCACTTTATTATGGAATGTTAACTAAAGAACATAAATAAGTTGGAATCCTTTTATATTTAAACTAATTGGGAGTCTGGTGTGGGATGACCTTGAACGAGAACCTCGTTCAGGCAATTATTCGAGGCGTGAGGTTGACGCGGGAAAACAGCTGTCCGTCTCGCTGAGCTAATCCTGCGAAGGGGATTTGGGATGTAAAATTATTTCAATCCGAGAGTCATATTTGCGGGATACTTGATGATGAGACTTGATGATATAAGCGAAGAGGATTGGGGATGTACGATTATTCCAATTGTTGGGTTACACTTTGCGGCCTTCTCGATGATAAGACTTGACCAAAAGGTGAATATTTTCTCGAGTGGAAGTTCACATTGGTATTCCTCAATGGTGAGGGATATCTCTGTTTTTTTCGAAAAACTGAGATAGTGATTCTGTATACCGATTGTCTACTCTTCGATGTGACCAAAAGGAACTGAATCGGAAAGAAAAATCTCCCTTGGTTCCATTTCTTGATTCCCTGTTTTACTCAGGGACCTCTTCCCTCGATCGCCACCTCGATTCCCTCTTCTTTTCTTCAGATCGATTTATATATACCTCAATTATCCCCTGGAGGGAGGGGAGGGGAGATGAGTGCCCACCTTTAAGCCTCTTTCCTAGGGCATCACTTTTCAACGTTGTGACCCTTAGCTCTTCCGGTCTCTTCTGCTTTACGTCGGACAAAGTGAAATTTCGTCTATTTGGTGAAAATAGACATAAACAATAGGAGGGGACAGTGAGTCTGTTCATAGATTTTTATTCTAAAGGCTATATCACCCTCCTTTGTTTATACTAACGGGCTGCGAAATTTGCTGATGGTAATCCTTCTTTGTGAGCTATATCGAGAATTTTGGGGGGACAGCGGAGCAAAGGGGGGCGGGTAAAGTATCGGCCCATATGCTACATAACTGAAGATGCTGTGCAACCGAACTAGCGTCTGTTTGGTCCTCGCGATATTGATTTCCCCACATTTTTTCCCTTCTAAAGAAGGTAATAGGAGGGGAAGAGAGAACCCAAGTGCCAAAAAAATCCCACATGTTATGGAATGCAATTCCAAGTTCGACTGTTACCTTGGACAACCGTCCTACCAAACTAAGTCTTATTGAAATTGTACACACACGCGCGCACTGCATAGGCAGATGAACGCCGGACTGTAACCTTGCCTCGTAAGGTTAAGCAGTCCAGGGCACACAGTTCAATTTAACAAAAAAAACATCGATTATAACAAAGAACAAGAAAAAGAAACTGACTATTACTCCGTATCTAGACGGTTAATTCCATACACAAATAAACATTAACACATTAATATCTACACAAAAAAGGGTTTCAAGACAAAAGTGAGTTGAATTAGAACCTCTTTGGTGTTTCTGCTCAAGTTATCGGTTCTATACTTATCGGATCCTTTTATATAGCTTATGTTTAATTGGTACTCGATAAACAATAGACTCCATCGCATGATTCTGCCGTTCTGGCTTTTGCTGTTACGCCAATATGACCGAGACTGGGGATTGAATTTCACGTTAAACTCGTTACCTTTTACATAGAAATTGAATTCCTCTATTCTATAAATTACGGCTAGCGCTGCCTGTTCTATAGTTGCATAAGTTATGGGAACAGGGGTATCATCGTCTTTATTTTGTATCCGGACACTACCGATTTCTTTAACACAGGCATCGGTACGGTTTCCCAAAATCTTTTGGGGATTGGGTAGTCGAAGGATTGGGGGCTGAACTTAATTTTTCCTTCACTCGAGCGGACATTTGTGAGTCTTTGCACGGGCCAAGGTTGGAGTTTAAATCTAACTCAGTGGACGGGTCGTCCTAGGTGAATGATAATGAAGGTAGAGGATACTCATTATCTGACTCTACGTACACCGTGTTTCCCACCTTAAGAGGTTCACAGGGGCATAACGCTCCTATAGTTCCTTCTTCATCCATTGTCACAATATTCTTAATACACGCTCAGCGGTGATACTTCTTGAGCATGATTATGTGATCCAGTTTATGGCTTGGAGGAGTTTCAAACACGTAGTCAACAAGGTCACAAGATTCTATGACCGGGAGGGGGCCATTCCATTGGGAGAGTAACTTATTCGTCAATTTTCCTGAGGGCAACTGCGTCGGGGAAACGAGTAGTGCAGTCTACTAAAGTGAGGATAAATATTTATACTTGTTTTATTATATTTCAGAGCTAAATAATATGTAAGATAAAAATTAAAACGTTTCTTCGAAGACCAACGAACAACTAGGAAATTTGCAAAAGGCAATATTGATCAAAGTCAATCAAAGAAGAATATTCAGAATGCAGTTAGGAAGGATCGTGAGTATTGTCTCTTAAATTAACTATCTACTTTGACAGATAATATTGAAGGGCTTCTTCCTTCATCCAGCACAGAAACAGAATCTGCTGACGAAGGTAGCAACTATGACCTTCCTTGAACCGTGAAACGCAAAGGGGTAAACAAAAGATTGTCATCCAAGACTCCATAAAAACAAATAAATTTTTCCGGATTTGCGTTGGCATGTGACCGCACTGGTGTGTCTGATCGAGCTGCAGCTTTAATAACAAATTCAATCATTAAGGGTTTATCGTCAATTAAAAGCAAAGAAACTTCTGTAGTAGTTGACAGGTCAAATGTTATAGGAAAGAGTGTCAAAAACGTACTACACTACAGCAAGAAATTAGATGGGATAAGCCATTATATTATATTTATTTTGATGGTAGAAAAGATAGCACACTTGTTGTTGAGATGATGGAGGAAACTCATCACAAGAAGAAGATAATGAAAGAGCATATCTCTATGATAGAATAACCTGGTTTAGAATACCTTGGACACCTGAAAATGAATACAAGTACTTCAAAAAGCTATATGTGATGCAATATTTTCGTATCTTGAAGCAAATAACATCGCAACTGATGGATTTGTTGCTGTAGGATGCAATGGAACGTCAGTGAATACAGTAACAAAAGGAGGTGTGATCATAATGTTAGAAGAAAAACTTAATAGAACACTGGATTGGTTGATTCGCCAGCTCCTTGCAAATAAGCACCCATTGCGCCATCTCATCAACAATTTGGATGGGAAAACAACGAGGCCAGGTGGATTTGTCGGACCTATAGGAAAATAACTGATAAATGTGAGACTCTTGGTGTTGTTGAATTCGTGTTAATTCAGACTAACTTGCCGGTTGCTGGCAGAGGAAACCTAAGCACCCATCAAAAGTATCTGTTTGATATCCTTCTATCTATCTCACAAGGTAAATGTTCTGCTGAAATGGCTAGTAAGAATCCTAGAAAAATGTCGCATGCACGCTGCCTTACAACGGCAAATCGGATACATCGATTATATATTTCGACTTACGACCCTTCTAATACGCTGAAATCCATTGTCTTGTTTATCATAAAGGTGTATGCACCCTGTTGGTTTGAAATAAATGCTAATTCTTCGAAAGATGGAGCACTCAACCTCTTCAAGACAGTGCAATCCCTGCAAGGGATGAACAAACGGATTAAAGATATAGTTGCCCCAGTGATTCAAAGTAATACTTATTTTGAACATGTGGAAAACATTCTTCTCTCTATGCTGCAAGATGAAAGAAATCATATCCGGGAACTAGAATGGAGAAGAATTATGTAAGCACAAAAAGATTATAAAGGGAAATCAATATGCAATTAATTCGAAGCAGACCGTTGTGACCGAACCTTTGCTGACGATTACGCTCTTTGATGATCAACTTACAGAATTTATCAGTCAACAACCTAAATCCGATATTCAGAAGTCTCATTGTCACATAAAAGAGGTTGAGAGATGCATTAAACTGATCATAGAAGCGTCACTAGCAGTTTGTGGAGAAGACAAACGAGACTTCTCTACATATAAAGAGTAGAATTGAGTCCAGGAGAAAAATACCCTCATTTCCTACCAAGAAGCACTTACTACAAAAATCTAACTGCATTGAATAAATGGATATTAATTAATAGTAAAAATTTAAATATTCGACTGTTACTTGTTCAACTTCTTCTATTTCAGAGTGATGATGATAAAAGTATCCAAGTTGCATGAAAACAAACAATAGAAAAAAGAGGAAAAGCTATCGAGTATTTATTAGATTATTTTATTTAATAAAATGGAATTTGAAGCATTGATTGTAAAGTTTATGGAAATATATTTTTTAAAAGTTTTATGGAAATAATTTATCCCTTATAGCACATAAATATTGATGTAACAACTTGAAGTTTGAAAACGTGTAGATAGAATATTCCGACATTTTTGCCTTTTTTTTCAAATTTCAATTCCGTTGAGGAACCTGGAAATATTCATTTAGATGTCTGAAATTTCAACACAATAGATTGTCATGTTGGGTCCATAAAAAAATAGGAGTGGGAAAATGAATTTCAAAACTTTTTGTAAAACATCCTTTTTTCGACCCACCCTATTCCACATCTCACTATGTCGGTCGGTCTCGTTTTCTTTCTTTTGGTAATAACATCATAACTATTCGGCCGATTCTAACGAAATTTGAAATCCTTATGTTGTTTTAGACTATCTTTTGTATGATATAATTGCCAAGGTCCTCCTAAGGTTAGCCTAGGGATTATTTTGTTTGGCAATAACATCATAATTATTAAGGCCGGTCGAAACAAAATTTGAATGCCTTATGTTATTTTACATTCTCTTTCGAATGGGATCAAGTAAAGATAGTCCCTCGAATTTTACAAAGTAAAGATCATCCATCCCAAAATCCCTCCCAAGAATAAAATAAAAAAATAACTGTTAAAAAATTTATTTAGGAACACATTTATAAGAAAGTTTATTATAAAACACCTAGAAATTTTAAATTTTGTAGAACTATGGAAATTAAACTTTAATAACTTAATTAAAACGATATTGACTGGCAATTGTATAGCAAAAATCATTGAAAACATTATATTATTTCTTTCAAGCCACATAAATTCCTATAGATAAGTGTTTAGCATTTCTCTCTTACATCCTCGCATGCGTTTAATTCTTAGTTTATGTTTATTGCAGTAGCTTTAAAATGATGATGTCAAAACCTGGTATACCTCCCATTTAACCAAATAAAGTTAATCTTTCCATTTTGTCTTAGGAGGAGCTATCTTTACTTGATCCTTCGAATGATATAATTGTCAAGGTCCTCCCAAGTGAGCTCGTGAATTATTTTGTTTGGGCAATAACATCATAACTTTTCGGCTGATTAACTCAGATTTGAAAGGTTTATGTTGTTTTTCATTCTCATTCGGATAATGTAATTGCCAAAGTCCTTCCAAGGTTAGGCGGGTAATTATTTGGAAATTACTTAATAAGTTTTCGTCCGATTCTAACGAAATTTGAGGAAAATGATATAATTGCCAAGTTCCTCTTAAGGTTAGTCCTGAAATTATTGAAAGTTTTGAAGGTTCTAAGGTCATAAATCAGAATATGTGAGAATGCGCAACTTCGGTCAGCAGACCTTGTTTTGGGTTGGGCAGCTCTGGTTTTGAACTAGGATTGATAGGGGATGGTTTAGCGTAAATTTGAATGGCGGAAAGGAATACGTAAAAGTCAGTCAAGGATTCCTGCCCAAAAATTATAATTTCAATACAAAATTTAATTCAATTAATTATAAGTGCAGAAAAATACATTACCCACATGTAGTAAGGGAATGTGCTCTTAGGGAAGTTGAATAAGAATTATTCACATTAAACTATGCTTTGTCTTAGCTAAAGTCTATTTACTACTAAGATATACTACTGTGGTTCTAAATCTTCTATCAATCTTAACTTTAATTTAATTTTACTATTGTTAACTTTTTTGGACCCGTATAATTGAAAAAGTATTTTATCCTCTATACATTTCAGCAACTTTTTATCATATAAAATCAAAGTGTTCTTACTAAATTCAAATTAAGATTAATTTTATTCCTACAAACGACCACCCAACCTCTCAACTCACGCTCCTTTCTAAAGTTCTAAAAAGATTAATGTTACTATGGATTCTACAGTAGACTCCCCACGTCCTGCTCCAATATGCAGGAAATTGTCTAATGTAGCTCTAAGTTAGGTCAGGGCACTGAATCAGCACTCCTCCATTAATTGGCCAATTTAGTGGTGCAGCTGATGCTGATCCGCCTTGCTTCAGGATACTTCTTGATCTCTCGGCAACATTTGATATGTCGATGCCACGCTACTTCTTCATTGCCTCCGAGAATTCCTGGCACGTCTCAAGACCCCCATTCAGTTGGTTTTGATTATAGTAACCATCTCGTATTTAGTATGTTCATAGCGGAGGGTATATATATCGGCTAGTAGAGGTGTTTGATAGAATTGCGCAAGTCTCGGATCTTTTCCCCTCCTCCTTCTTATCAAATTACCGTTTGCATTCATGCGCGTTGCCTTAAGCTATGATTTCACTTCTTTGCTAATGCGTTCAAATCTCTCTCTTTCTCCCTAGACTCGTTTTCCGAGACTCTTAGAAATCATATCGGTCTTTGATTCTATTACTTATTGGTCCTCGCGCAATTGTCTGAAACTGAATAATAGCAAAATTTTGTTTTTAAAATGGGGTATTACAAGGAGGTGGTTCACTAATACTCTTTCTCCTTTTCTTAACCTCTCAAAACCATTTTTCGAATCTCTGCAAAAGTTGCCTCTTATCTGCATCCGATGCTACTTTGCCCCCAAATAGTTTCAAGA